>VBSM01003176.1:34755055-34766193 GCA_008086735.1 Cheirogaleus medius
CAGAGTGCTAGGATTACAGGCGTGAGCCACCGCGCCCGGCCTCATTTGTTTTTTTAATTACTGATTTGTTAGAGTTTATTATTTGCTTTCAATTATTAGATTTGGGAAGTAAATGCCTTTGTTTCTAGGGGGAAAAGGACCAGACAGGGGCTATGGTCCCAGTTCTCACTGTTACAGTGTTTCCAGTAATCTAACATGGAAGAGGTAGAGGAAGTCAGGGATGAGAGATGATTTGCTGCTGAGCAGATGAAAGAAACCACTCTTATCCTTATATTTAAAACTTTTACTGTTGTTTTAACCATAAACTTGGAAAAAAGACCTTTTGATATCTTTTTAAAGCATAAACTTTGTTTCTTCCTTGGACACATGCAATGCTTCTTAAAAATTCAAGCAAAAAATATTTGGGTCTGTTTTGTATATTGGGAAGTACTTATGTATGATAATTCCTTAAATGCTTCACAGACAAATATGCATTTATGTTTATTTTATTGAAAAATAGATGTACTATTTTTTTTTTTGGTCGTTATCATATTTTGGAGGTCTTTAGATTCTTAGACTCAACAGAAGTTCATACTAGGTACTAACAAGCTATTTTGAAAGATAATTTTATTAGCATAGTTTACAACTTTTAACCTGTACAGCAGCATTGTTCAGTAGAACTTTCTAAGATGCCCTGTCGAATATTATAACCCCCACATGTGGCTGTTGAGCACTTGAAATGTGGCTACTAAGACTGATGTGCTAAATTTTTAAGTTTATTTATTTTTAATTAATTAAAATTTAAATTTGGCTGGGTGTAGTGGCTTATACATGTAGTCCTAGCACTTTGGGAAGCTGAAGCAGGAGAATCACTTGAGCCCAGGAGTTCAAGACCAGCGTGGGCAATACTGCAAGACCCCATCTCTATAAAAAATAAAAAAAAATTAGCCAGGCATGCTGGCGTGTGCTTGTAGTCCCAGCTACTCAGGAGACTGAGACAAGAGGATCGCTTTAGCCCAGGAGTTCCAGGCTGCAGCGAGCTATGATTGTACCACTGCACTCCTGCCTGAGCAACAAGATGGTGGGACCCTGTCTCAGAAACTACCTAACTAAATAAATAACCACCCATGTGTGGCTGGCTACTTTATAGGACAACACAGGTATAGAACCTCACTAACCTGCTCTATAACTTTTTTTGTTTAAGTTTAGTTGTAAGAGATTTTTGTAAGAAATAAATACAAGGTATTTTTGGTAAGCATTTTTACTGGATTTATTTCCTATTTTGTCTGCAGTCTTAAGGGAGCTTGTTTTTTTACACATAGCCTATTAAACTTCATAATACAATTAAATTTCTATGTCTGCATCTGTAATTACAATGTAAAAAAAATGGTTGGGTAGATTTTCACCAAATTTAGAAGGTTTGGGATGTTCTGACCAAAAATACAGGTTCTATGTCATACATAAAAATGGCTTTAAGGGAGTACGGTGGCCATCCTCTCTTAGAGAGGCTGGCTGATGATTCGAGAGTCATGCCACACTTCACTCAGGACAGACACAGATGAGGGGAACATCTAGTGGTTTCAAACATGAATTGTAAATAGAAAGTTACTAGGGTAGACAGTTCTAACTGCTGGTTAGCAGCTTGCTGTAGTTTGCTCCAGGGTTAGCGACCATAATAATTCTCCAGTGCAAATAGAGAGAGGGTAGTCACTAGCCTTAAATAAAATTGATCATAAACAGCCACAGCCTTTACAGGCAGAAAAGCAAGGTAGATTTTATTAACAGGGTTGTTTTCCCCCTCTCCCTTCACAGTTTTTTGATTGTGGCAATCTTCTAGGTGAATTTAACTTTTATTGATATGATTAATGGAAGCTTTGGAAAGGAAAGGGAATCGTTGATTTAGTATTTTAACAACCCTGTTTGAGTTCAAGTGTGTCTTGTGATTAGGCTTGTGATTAGTTTTTTTTCTCACAAAAAGTTTAACTTTGTTTTGGCAAACAAACATTTGACAATTTTTTTCAGACCAGGGAGAATGTTTTGTTTACTTTGAATATTAGCTCATTTTACCAAATACATGAAAAAAAATTAGGAATATATTGCAGGATGTATTGTTAACTGGAAGTTTGGAGTTTGATTTAGAATTCTAAATATTCCAAGATGGAAGATGGTGGCAAACTGAAAATTGAGCCAATATTAATCAAATGATAAGTGAGAGGTGTATTTCTGGATAATTAGAGTATATTAAAATTATTTTTCAGTAAATATAGATTCTGAATTCCTGGAAATAACTCTAACAAAAGCTATGCATGACCTTTATGGAGAAAATTATAAAATATTATTGAAGGATATAAAATAACTATTGAGTAAATATGTATATAAAAATAGGATGGACCTATTTAATATTGTACAGATGCTATTTTTAAAAAATAATTTGTAAATACAGTGTACCTGTATAACTTGATAATCTAATCTAAAATAAATAATTATAGGGTTCAATTGGTTAGCCACATGGAATAAACTAAAACTAGACCTCTACCTCACAGTTTAACAAAATGTCCTGGGTGGAGAGCGTGTGTGTGTGTGTGTGTGTGTGATCTAAATTTGCAGAATTAAAGATGTGTGTAGCCTGTTCCTTAAAGTTTTTACTTCTATTAATAGGTAACACCCTTTTGAGCATTATATTCCATGTGAATTTTGTGATCCAGGGCATATACAGATACATCCGTGTACAACTGCACAATATATTTCAAGAAACAATACTCTTACTACATGAAGCATACTTTGGAGTTTTCTACTTTATATCACTTTTTAACACTGCCGTCTGCGACCCGGCATATTGATTTTATGGGTTGGCGAGTGAGTGTAGCTTGACAAAGACTGCCTTAAAGAAACTCGTCATGTGTGCAAGGTGAGAGATGCGTATGAAAATTTTAGCTAAACCCTGCAAGTACTTCATCCCTAGTGTCGGAGGAAAATGTGTATATAGTTAATGCAAATGCAAGAGGAACCACATTAAGTGCTGGAGTTGAGATCTGTGGGGGACACAGTTTACAGAGAGTTGATCAAATTGGAATTGATTGTGGAGGGAAGAGTAGAATCTAGCCAGGTAAAGTAAGGAGGAATGGCTAATAAAAGCAGAAGAAAATGACTTATAAAAGACAGAAGAAACAAGGTTGAGTCAAGATGGAAGACATTTGGGCAGGGAGGTATGTCACAGACAAACTGTGAAGGAACAGCTTTGTATTCCTTGTTCTATCTCAATTATTAAAATGTGGAAAGAGATCCTGTGAGTGTCCTGTCAGCATGTAAGGAAACTTTTAAGCTGAAGAGATGCACAACACAAATCTTTTTTGAAATTATTGCCCAAGAGCCCAGTCTGGACAGGTGGAGTTCAGGTTGTGAGATGAGGTAGTCCCAACATGGCTTTTCCAGATGGGGGGACCTGGGCTGACGCAGGTACCCTGGAGGTGTCTGTGTGTGGTCATTGGTAGCCAGGGCTGCTTCATCTTACATCTTGCTTATTTTGCACAAAGCGTGATTGCCTCAGTAGTGAAAGTTTCTTCTGTACCATTTAAAAAATTAATTTAAAAATGTATTTTAATAATTTGAAAGCAAATAGATAATGCCTGACTCATACCAGGTACTAGAGTTTAGCTGGTGCTTTAAAATTATGAATGTAAACTTCCCTGTTCTAATTCCAGTGTAGTTCCACACACTACTCCATGAGGTCAGGGGCCGTATCAGTCTTGTTCATGAGGAATGAACATGGAACTATGTAATAGATAGCCAGTGTTATGTTTGCCTTAGGTGCAAGTCTTTCTGAATTATGCTTTTAAATTAATTTTATTATTAATTGAGTATCTGTATTTATACTAGCATGCTCTTTTTCAGAATTGCAACTTTAATGAAGAAAAACTTAAGAAATGCTGAGGGATAAGAGCATGTTTAAAGCATTAGCACTGTTCAGAATTGATATTGAAGTAGATGAAAGAAGTTTTAAAACAACGATTTTGCTATTAAAAACTATTTTCTGCTTAAAATGCTTAAATTGTTAGAATATTCTCTTCACTTATTGTTTGATCAAATTTAATTTCATGTTTTAAGTTTCAAACCTTTAATACTTTATCGAAGGGAATGCTACTTACTAATAAAGTTACAAGTCATCATAAGGAAGAAATCTTTTCTTTTGTTGCTGGGTTGTTTCTATATAGAATGTGTGCAGGAGCCTGTCTTAAGCAGTTTAACTACCAATAAAGACTCTTTCTGACATTGAGAGTGCAACTTACACAGAATTTTGTGTAGCAGTTCGACAGTATGTTTGGTTTTTAAATGTCTATACTCTTTGATCTGGTAATTTTACTCCTGGTATTGTGTCCTAAGAATTTAATTGTAAAGTATAGACAAAGATACATAACTAAGGGTTTTTTTCCCACAATATATGTACTCTTCCCAAGACTGGAAGCAATTAAAGGAATGGTTAAGTAATTTTGGTAGATTTGTATTGTGAAGTAGTCAGTGTCTGTTAAGATGATGTTTTACAGAATTTCTAATGATATGAGAAGATGCTTATGAGAAGAATGATCTCAAATTATGTAAAATATACTTGGGCAAAAATTAGGAGGAAATAATGGAGATACTGTGATTTATCTCTGGATACTAGGACTGTATACAATTAGTTTATATAGCTCTGTGATTTATAGAGAATGAACAAGTATTATTTTTGTAATCTGAAGAAAAGTAAATAATATTAAAGCAGAAAAGTCATTGGTCATAGCTCTGTTTTGGGAAGTTGGCTGTGGTAAAGGAAGATGGGTTGAATGGGGAGAGGGTGTGGCATCAGAGATGGATGACAAAGGATGAAGTTTGGACTGTTTCAGGCAGGAGGATGGGTGGGGGAAAACCATAGGAGAAGCATCGAGCTTCAGGGATGGGTATGAGGGAGTAGAGAAAGAATGCTCTGTGATGTTAACCCTTGGCAAATAGGTATAGTTAGGGACAAAGTAGCATTTGGCTTTGCTGTGATACTGGTTTGAAATCCCAGAGAAAATATACAGGTTTCTGCACATTGGTTCAGCAGACAGTATAGATGCTTGTTTGAATACAGAGAGGGGCAGGGGGCTGTTATAGCTGGAGGAATGAATAAAATTGATGAGAAAAGCATGTATTAAAGAGGTAAAATAACTTCCTCAAAGGCAGAGGGCTCATAGCTGATGGAGCTGCAATTTAAACCAAGGTCCGAACTTTGAAAACCATGCTTAAATTACTACTATGTATTTTTCAAATTGTAACAACAAGATTAAAAGAGTATTTAGTCTGTAAAGACATATAAAAGGAACAGTATACAGGTGGTCTCCAACTTACAATGGTTTGCCTTATGATTTTTCCACTTTACAGTAGGTTTATTGGGATGTAACCCCATTTATTGTAAGTCAAGGAACGTCTGTAGTGTTTTAGAAATTTTTTTTAAATAATGGTGTGTATGATTAGTAAACCTCTTTCTTAGACACATTTGCTCACATGAAATTAATTTTCTGGCTTTACCTAATAAAAACTGCTATTTTTTGATATAATGATTTATAATTTATTTTTTCATTCCCTACCCTCCCTTCCCCCCAATACCAAGAAATTATTGTATGGCAGGTCCTCCTCCTACACCACCCCCCTCTTCTTCTTTAAAGAATTAGATTTTTACACTTTTCCTTTAAAACACTTTGAATACTTCAAGATGTCTTTTGAGACAAATTAGACACATTCTATGATGTTATCAAATCAAGGTGGGAATCTGGTTGTCTTGATAAAACAATAGTTAAGGTAAGTTGTAGTGAAAATATTATACTGAAATTGTACTGGAATGGTATGCTAGTTTTGGATTCTTTTGGAAGTGTGTTGAAAGTTTTTATCTAAGTATAACAGGCCAGACTGTCAAAGGTATAAGTAGATCTAAGAGTTAGGAGAAACAAAATCACTTAAAGCATTCAGTATATAAAACATTAAATTTCTTTTTATTTAAATATTTAGGGGTACAAGTGGTTTTTTGTTACACGGAAGAATCGCATAGCGAAGTCTAGGCTTTTAGTATACCTGTCACCTAAATAGTGTACATTGTACTCAATAGATAGTTTTTCATCGCACACCACCCTTCCAGCCTCCCCCTCTGAGTTTCCGGTGTCCACTGAGTCACTCTGTATCACCATGCATCCCATTGCTTAGCTCCCACTTACAAGCCACAACTTGTGGTATTTGCTTTTTTGTTCCTGGTTACTTCACTTAGAATAATGGTTTCCAGTTCTATCCTAGAAAAAACGTTAATTTTATAGCCACATTTAAACTTCACCTTTCCCCACCCCCTTGTGTTTTTTATCCACTTAAAAAAAACATTAATGATTTGATTAAAACTTTATTTCATTTTTTAGGATTTAAGTCAGATATTATTTGAGTTCTTAAAATTCTTAAAAAAGCTTATGTGTCTGTAGGTCAAGTGTACACTGGTTGAGAATTTGCCTGTTCTTGCCACCAGTTTGTGGCCGGGTCATTAAAAAGACTTTTTTACTCATGAACTTCTAATATATAGAAATAGTCTATCTACTTAACTAAACAGAATTTCATATGCTTTCATATGACACCTACATATTTGGAGGAAAGAAAGGACTAGGAAATACATTCTTAAATACAGCAAATTTGGGTGACTTCACTGAAGTTGAGAATCAATGTGAGATTATGAAATCAAATTATTAAATTATAGGCCTAATAATTTACAAGTAGGCATATACCTATTCAATTTTGATTTTCCATTCAACATCTATTATTTAACATCTTAGCAATGATCTCTACAAGTACATATAGGGAGTAAGGTACAGTCTTTGTCCTCAGTCACGTACCCAGTATCCCACCTAGTAAATAGGGACTGACAGCTAGCACTGGAAAGCCTGAAAGGAACTTGGGTATAGGAGCAGAACCTAGTGGGTAAAATGTACATGCTCTTATAAATCACTAGTCTTTTTTCTTTTTTCCTTTGAGACAAGATCTCCCTCTTACCCAGGCTGGAGTTTAGTGACAACATCATAGTTCACTGCAGCCTTGAACTCCTGGACTCAAGTGATCCTCCTGCCTTAACCTCCCAAGTAGCTGGGACTACAGATTTGCCCACCACACCCAGCTAATTTTTGTGTATTTTGTAGAGATGGGGTCTCACTCTTGCTCAGGCTGGTATCAAACTCCTAACCTTAAGCATTCCTCCTGCCTTGGCCTCCCAGAGTGTCAGATCACTAGTTTTTAAGGGATGGGTGAAAAAATAATTCTATTATAATTATATACAAGCCTGGCCTGAATTGGAGCTATCCATTTTCTTCAGTGAAGAATTCTCCATATACCTGTCCAGTGAGGGGAGAGAGGAGCTGAAGTATGTTCTGGGAGCTGAGTGGAGTAAAGAGTCTGAAATTCTTGCTGTGCATCGTGGAGACTATTTCTCAGCCCTGTACTTTGCCTTACCTTCTTGAGCCTAGTGTCTCCAAAATGTCCCGTCTTCTGCCTTGGGAGAGATTGTAATCTGGTTACACTGAAGGTAGGGTGTGGAGAGAATGAGGTAGTGACTCCACCCAACTAAGCTGTGTGGATTCAGCAACTCTTCCCCTAAAGTGTCTCCACAGCCTCTGGTTGTAGTGCCGAAGTTCTTGTGCTTCCAGGGTGGACTGGTTTCTGGTCACTATCTATTTCTGAAGTCACTTTTGGTTACAGCTGCTTATGTTCTTCCTAGTTGTCACCAGCCTTCCATTCTCTTTGTTTTTTAAAAATAATTATTGAATTTATTGTTTCTTGATTTTTATTTTCTATTGTCTTTGTTCTTTTGGGCTTGCTTTTCTTTTTTTTTAAACCATGGAAGGAGAGAAGAAAGACAGTGTTCATTAGTCATATTTAAGGTGTTAGTCACGTTTAAATCAGAACTCCTTTAGGCGTGCTTTTCTGAGTTGGAGCTCTAATACATTGTGGTATGATTATTTATATTTTAATGGAATTACCTAAAAATTAGTATTACTTGCAGTAGATGATTAAAAACTGTGATTAACGTAATAACTTTTTTTTTTTTTTGAGACAGTCTCACTCTGTTGCCCTGGCTAGAGTGCCTTGGTGTCAGCCTAGCTCACAGCAACTTCAGACTCCTGGGCTCAAGCAATCCTTCTGCCTCAGCCTCCCGAGTAGCTGGGACTACAGGCATGCACCACCATGCCCGGCTAATTTTTTCTATGTATTTCTAGTTGGCCAATTAATTTATTTCTATTTTTAATAGAGAAGGGGTCTCGCTCTTGCTGAGGCTGTTTTCGAACTCCTGACCTTGAGGGATCTGCCTGCCTCGGCCTTCCAGAGTGCTAGGATTACAGGCGTGAGCCACCGCGCCTGGCCTGTAATAACTTTTTAAGAAACTTACGTTTATTAGAAGCAGAGGTTCTGTTTCTGAAATCTCTTGGACCATTAGAAATTCTTATTTATATCTACCTTCTCTGCTTATGCTTGTTTGTATCTGCTTTCTTTGCTAGCATTTGGATCATTAGCACATTTTAGTGCATTACCAGTAGACATCTGTTAGAAATAGTAATGATTCCTTAGAGCAGTGATTCTTAACCAGGGGTGCATATCAGTTTCCTAGTGACATGTGCCCAGGCTACATTCCAGACTCACTGAGTCAGAATCTCCTGGTTCTAGCTTTTGCATTTTGAAAAAACTTTCACATGATTGTGGTGTATATTCATTCCTATTTAAGAAGTATCATGTTTTGGCTTCCAAAATAAATAAATTTAATTTTGCCTGGCATTTCATTTCCTGCAAAATAAACTTCAAATTCTTCATTCAGAAGTGTCAAAATCTGGTCCCAATATTTGTAGTATTAATACTTCTGCCGGTATTCTCCTGTGGGTACCTTGTGCACCAGCAAAAGTGGACGATCCTCTGCTGCTCATGCCACACTGTGTGCGCAGTTCTTCCTGCCTGGAACGCCCTTTCCCCAGCGAGATCTGTCGACACCTTTTTCTTCCTCATAAGTCTCTTCAATGTTCTCTCCTTTCTCTAAGCAGTTGCTGGAGGTTCAGCCAGCTTGACAGAACATGTGTGCCTTTCCACATACTTTCTTTCTGCTTTGTATTTCCCTGGACCTTACAATAGTACCAGTAACTGTGTACCATGAATATGTATTAATTAAAGAAATAATGTTATCAAACCACTTTCTGCCTTGTTTTATGTTACTTGTATATCTGTCTGGTTTAATCTCTTAGATTCTTGGTTACATGAGAGAAGACTCATATTTTATTCACTTTAGCAATAAAATAGTTTGAGCTTTGTAAATATTTCTTGAAAAATAAATGAGGTATATTGCCTGTACTCTGGATAATCAAGCAGAATTTGGAACTGTAGGGTAGAATCCCAAGATTTATGACACATGGGAAGGCAAAGAATATCCTAGTCTCTGAGTTCTCTTTGGTCTGAGTTGGTGAGATGCTCAGATTGATGGGGCTCTGTCAGGTATATGGATTTGAGGATTTTCAGGACAGCCTTCCGTTGTCAGATGCACTTGCACTGAAATGGGGCTGTGTCTTTCTGTGAATGCAAGGGAGAGTAGTTTGTAGTGTTTGGTTTCATGGCTGCTATTCTCAGCACCACCTTATGTTTTTAATTTCTGTTCCACCTTAGGTACGTCTCTTTTTATGTTCAACTTTAAATCTTTTGTTTTCTCAGCAGTTAAATATTACCCTTGCAAAGTAGTGAATTGTTTTAAAATTAGGCAGCAAAAGTCAGGACTGAGTTTCCAATGTGTTAATGTCAACGACCGTGAGGGGTTTAGAGGATTTTATATCTGGCAGTGAAACGTATTGGAGCTCAGCCAATCAGAGTGTGAGGGGAGCATGTGTGAAGAGCAGCTCCTGGGAGAACTCACTGGTGACCGTCGTGGCCTTTATAGGGCCAGCTTTAGTGAAGTACAATTTATATCAAATAAAAATTCACCAGTTTTAGGTGTAGAATTCAGTGAGTTGTGGCAGTCGTACAGATACCACACCACAATCACGAGGAAACGTTTTCATCAGCACCAGAAGTGCCCTTGAGCCCTTTCGTAGTCAGTGTCCTCCCCCCACACCCTGGCTCCTGGCAGGCCTTGGTCTGCTTCCCTGTCACCGTAGTTTTGCTTTTAAAAATGGAGTCATACTCTGTGTAGTGATTTCTGTTTGGCTTCTTTCACTTAGCACAGTGCTTTTGAGTTCATGTTGTATTTCTTGTTTTCATTGTCTTGTTATTGGCTGAGTAGTATTCCATTGTCTAGCCACAATTTGTCCTTTCTACAGTGATTTTTTTGGAGAGCTCGAAACTGGCACATTATTTGTATAAGGATTTGCTTTGACAGTTAATATCCAAACAGTACATGAAAACAATTTCTGTTGCTTGAAAGACCATTAAAGTCAAATAGAAAATGAGACTAAAGGACTTGTATGTAGGGGTGTGGTGGCTACATACGCACGTATCCCAATGAGTGTGCTTGCTGAATGTTTCCTGTTTGAGTGATAGGAGGCATCTGCACCCTGCTGTTTCCTCCACAGGGTCTACTGGCACAGCAGGAGATTCAGTCCCACTAGAAAGTGGGATCTGGAAACTTTTCACTATTCCAAGTTAGCTGTTTAGTAGGGCAAGCTTAGTTCCTGCCTCATTATCCTCATCTGTAAAATGGGGTGTATAATACTACAGTACTTACAGAGTTGTGTGAAGATAGAGTTATTATGAATGAAGTGCTTAGAATAGCACTATGCTGTTGTAGTGTTTGGTTTTTTAAATTCTGTTCTTTAAATCATGTATTTGTTGTTACCTAGAAATATTTATTCAGTGTTTGTTTTGATTTACTCATGTTTACCAGTTGGTTATGAATCACTATTTTTTCTTGAAATTAGACATTCCTTCATGATCACTTCCTGTCTTCCTAAAATACATTCTTTAGTGGTTTCTTTAGAAAAGGGTCTATGATGATACCTAGTTTTTGTTGATTTGGAAATATATTTGCTTTAGTTATATATATATATTTCTGTTAGCTGGGTATACACCTGAGAATGTCAGTTATTGACTCTCAGTATTTTGATGGTTTTACCCTACTGTTCTTTGACTTCCTTTTTTTTTTTTTTTTTTTTTTT
>VBSM01003176.1:34766293-34794229 GCA_008086735.1 Cheirogaleus medius
GTCTCGCTCTTGCTCAGGCTGGTCTCGAACTCCCGATCTTGAGCGATCTGCCTGTCTTGGCCTCTCAGAGTGCTAGGAGTACAGGCGTGAGCCATCGCGCCTGGCTAGGATGGTGTTTCATTGTATATTTAGTGATTTTTTTTAAGATTGTGAAATCACATTTACCAGATTATAATTGCTGAGAACCCAAGGAGCTCAGATTGTGAAGATATGTTTCTCTCAAGTGTATTTGTTCTTCTTCAGGCACCGGGATGCCACTGGCCCAGAAGCACTCTAAATTAATTCCTAGGCTGGGGGATTTCCGAGACTGGGTAGTTAGTGTAAATTCAAATGCTAACTCTTCAGAAGGGGAAGCTTGAGATTGGAAATTCTTCTGGGAGATTTCACCTTTCCCTACAGTCTGAGAAGTGTGAGTGTGATATCCCAAGTTCATCTCACTGGCTGGTACTGGGTGCCTGGTTCTTCTTATCTTCAATCCTGTCTCTTTCTAGAGCCTGTCCTGGGACACCAGTTTACTTAGTTGGAATTTTAACCTACTCTACCTTGTTCTTGAGTCTCTTGCTTTGGGATTGGATTTGGTGCTTCCAGAATTCCTCATGTTTCCTTAGAAAATTTTTCTTACAAGTTCTTCAGGTATCCACCAATCTCTGAAAATTGCCACTTATATAAAAATATTATTAATGTGTCAGTATCTTGGAAGTATTGTATACATAATTCCTTTAGTAAGGTTGACAATAGTGCTAATTGAAACACCAGTCTTCAAAAAATAAGGCTGGTTATCTAAACCTTAAGAATATAGATGAGAGAAGTTAAAAAGTTCAGGGAGGCAGTAGTGTTGCAGAGGACTAATCTTCAGTTGGCCAAAATTCTGTGCTGGCAATTGTAAATTTTGTTTTCTCTCCAGAGAAAAAGTTTTTAAGGTGGGAATAATTTTCCTGTGTAAAACTGATATGTGGAACCCTAGTTCACAATAAGGTCTTTGAGGACCAGGCTTAACTTTGTACTTATCAAAAGAGACCTAGCTAGAAAAAAATTATGTTATTGGGAGAACATTTTTTAAGCAGTTTACGTACTAGTTGATTTTTAAAATCCACATTAGACATCTTTTTCTTCAAGAATAATTTATAACAACAGTGCAACCTGATTTATCATAGTATTTTGTGGAAGTATATGCTAATTAGTAGTATAGATCCTTGTAAAACTTTAACTCATTATAATAACTATAAAATACATGGGTTTAGAAGCAGAGTTCAGGTGGTGAGACTGATGCTGACCTTTGCATTTAGGATAGTCAGAGATGAACAGAGAGGCATGGGAGGGACCTCCAGACAGGCCAAAGGTCTGTAGCAGTATTTGGCATGGTGTACACATCAGGTGTATGTATTGGTCACAGCTGGAGCTGTGAGGAAACAAGTTCATTATGACCACACACCAGAAGAGTGGGGAGGGTGAGGATTAACCTTTATTGACTGCCTACTATGTGCATAGTTACGGTGTTGTGGGATTTATGTGTCATCTTTTTTAATTTTCACAATACTCTGATTTTTATTAGAAGCCCAGAGAAGTTGTCACTGGCTTGAGTGTTCATGGATTTTTAAATGATGGAACAGCCTTGCTACCAGAAAGCTGCATGTCATTTGGACTTTGACTTTTATCTTGACTCTGCAGTCCTAGTTGGATATAACTTAACCATGACTGTAACAGTTTATTTTGCTGTTCTTTAGTAAATTTACCCTAGGTGTGGGGGTGGGGGGTATCAACAAAATGAACCACTCTCCAGTATCCACTTTCTCCTTCTTTTCCTTTCCTGTCTTTATAAGCAAATAATTTATTTCAGATGCACACATGGTACCAAGTTGAGAAAATGTGAAAGGGGTATAGAGAATTCTTGAAAAGCTAACTCCTTTCCATTATTACCGGTCACTGAGTCCCTTTTCCTGGAGAGAGCCGTTATTGACTCTTGTGGCTCCATCCGGAGACATTCTCTTTACACAAGGCACCTGCTTTGTATGTCTGTATTAAACAAATGATACATGCCATGCTCAGTTCTCTGCACCTTTTTTTCAATCAATAGTATATCCTTCATGTTAGTACATGTAGAAGTGCCTCATTATTTTTGTGTAAAAACTTAAGAGATTATTTGCATGCCATAAAATTTACCCATTTAAAGAGTACACGTTACTGGTTTTTCAGTATACTCACAGAGTGTGCGACCATTAACCACCTAATTTTCATCACTCCAAAAAGAAACTCTGTACACTTGAGTAGTCACTGCCATTTTCCCTACCTCCTCAGCCTTAGGCAACTACTAATCTCCTTTCCATTTCTTTTTTTCGTTTTTTTTGAGACAGAGTCTCACTCTGTTGCCTGGGCTAGAGTGCCATGGCGTCAGCCTAGCTCACAGCAACCTCAAACTCCTGGGCTCAAGTGATCCTTCTGCCTCAGCCTCCCTAGTAGCTGGGACTACAGACATGTGCCACCATGCCCGGCTAATTTTTTCTATATATTTTTAGTTGGCCAATTAATTTATTTCTATTTTTTTAGTAGAGATGGGATCTCGCTCTTGCTCAGGCTGGTTTCGAACTCCTGACCTTGAGCGATCCGCCTGTCTCGGCCTCCCAGAGTGCTAGGATTACAGGCCTGAGCCACCGTGCCTGCTTCCTTCCATTTCTATACATTTGTCAATTCTAGTCATTTTATGTAAATGGAATCATGTACTGTATGGTCTTTGGTAACTGGCTTCTTTGATTAGCATTAATGTTTTCAAGGGTCCTCCACATTGAAGCATCTATCAGTGCTTCATTCCTTTTTATTGTAAAGTAGTATTCCATTGTATGGATATACCACTTTTTATTTACCCATTCGTTGGCTAATGGACATTTGGGTTGTTTCTACTTTTGGCTTTTAATAATGCTGTTATGTGCCATGCATGGTGGCTTGCACCTATAGTCCCAGCTCGGGAGGCTGAGGCAATAGGATCACTTGAGACTAGGAGTTTGAGACGAGCCTGGGTGATACAGCAAAACCCCCATCTCTTAACAACAACAAAAAATAATAATGTCGCTATGAGCATTTGTATTCAAGTTTTTATGTGGACATAAAGAGTAGATTTGCTGAGTCATGTAACTCTGACTTTTTGAGAAACTGCTAGATTGTTTTCCAAAGTGACATTTTCCAGAGTCATCAGCAGTATCTTAGGGTTCTAATTTTTGTGTACTCTTGACATCACTTGTTATTATGTTTTTGATTATTGTCATCCTAGTAAGTGTGAGGTGGTATCTCACTGTGGTTTTGATTTTCATTTTTCTGATGGCTAATGGTATTGAGCATCTTTCCTAGGAATTGTATAGTTTTAGCTATTATAGTTAGGATTTTGATCCATTATGAATTAGTTTTTGTGTTTGGTGGGAGGTAGGAGTCCAGCTTCATCCATGTGAGTGTTCAGTTGTCCTATCACCATTTGTTAAGTAGACTGTTCTTTCCCAGTTGAGTTCTCTTGGCATCCTTGTTGAAAATCAGTTAACTGTAAATTTGAGGGTTTATTTCTGGACCCTCAATTCTATTCCATTGATCTTTATCCTTGTGTCAGTACCATACTGTCTTGATTACTTCAGCTTTGTAATACGTTTTGAAATTGGGAAGAGTGAGTCCTCCAGTTTTGGTTTTTGAGATTGCTTGGCTGTTCTGGGCCTTGCATTTCCATGTGAATTTTAGGAATGGCTTGTCAATTTCTTCAAAGAACCCAGGTAGGATTCTTTCCTTTAGGGATTGCATTGAATCTGTAGACTAACACGGGGGTGGGAGGAGGAATCTTAAGAAACAGTATTAAGTAATTATTTCATGAACATGGGATGTCCTATTTATTTAGGTCTTTAATTTCTTTCAACAAGATTTTTTAGTTTTCATGGTATGTTTTAAGCTTCTTTTGTTAAATTTATTTCTAAGTATTTTATTCTTTTTGATGCTATTGCGAATAGAATTATTTTGTTAACTTCATTTGCCTCATCCTTGTTGGTAGTGTTGTGTCATATGGATGTGCCATAATCTGTCATAATGTTATTAACAAGTTCCCTGTTGATGAGATTTAGGTCTCAATATGTGCATTGCCGCAGTGAGTATATCACTAGGGTGAATTCCAGTAAGGAGATGTGCTGAGCTAAAGGGTATTCAGATGTTGGGATCATCTATCAAATTTAAATTGGTTATATTCTGCCTGTTTATCATTTTACTGCTTGTTTTAAAACTTCCAATAAGCTGTTTAACCTGTATAGAAAAGTGTTCTAAACTATTTTCAGCTACTATTACTTATTAAAAATAATGCTATGGTAGAAGAGGCTCTTATTTCTAAAAATTGGACTTTCTGTGGTGATGGAAATGTTCTGTATCTGTACTGTCCATACGGTGTGGCAGCCACCAGCCATTGTGTAGAAACAAAGGTAGAGTGACTGAAGAACTGAATTTTTAATTTTATTCAATTTTCATTTGGCTACTGGCTACTGTGTTGTATAACATAGGCTGAGGGATTTCATTTATTTCCTGTTGGTGTTGTAAATTTCCTTAAAGGGTGGAAAGTTGACTGCATTTGAATTTTGTTGATTAATCTTATATTAGTAATTGTGTATGCCTTTAGATGTAAAGCTTGTGGAAGTTTACAGAAGCCGTATCTGAAATGGTATGTCTTGCATTATTTCCTGAATAGCATGAGGTAATCATTAGTGGTTATTGCAAGTTTAACCAGTATAGTTCTTAATAAACAGCTCTTTTTTGTTAATAGTTAATTTACCGTGCACATACCAAACTGAGCTTTTATTTACTTGTTTATTTTTTGGTAATCAACAGCTTTTAGATAGAAAAGCACACGGGTCATTAATTTGCCAGTTCTTATGATGTGTGTATCTCATCTTAACAGGTAGGCTTACCTGAGGTTTTGTACATGGATGTGCTCTAAAATCTGTATTTGAAATTTATAAATTTATATTGGCGATTATAGTATGGGTCATTGACTACAGATACTAATTCTGGAAGTTTGGACTCTGTTAGTGGCTTGGTTGACTTGTACTTTGGCTGTGTACTGGGCTCTGCACTTGGCCCTTTGATTCTTCAGTTTCTCCTTGGTACTCTAATATACTCAGAAAGGTTTCAGCTACTGGCTGCATGCCGATGACCTCTGCTTGTATTTGCAGCCCAAACTTTTGTGTTTTAGCTATAGATTCTGTATATCAAGTCATCCCACTATATTCTGTATTCTATGATGCTGGGTGTCCCACTTGCCCCTCAAACTCAGACTAACTAAAACAGAAGTTAATTTTCTAAAACCGCTTCTTTCTCCTCCTGCACTATTCTGTATCCAAATGAAAGGTAACACAATTTCAAACCAGAAATGAGGAGACAAACACTCAGCTCCTTTCTTGGTTTCCATGGGACATTGATCCCAGGGACCCCCCTTGGATACCAAAATTCACAGATGCTCAAGTCCTGTATATAAAAAGGCATTCATATGTCCACATAATCTGCTCACATCATCTGGTATACTTACAGTATCTAATACAATGTAAATGCTGTGTAAACAGTTCTTATACTGAATTGTGTAGGGAATAAGACAAAAAAAAAAGGCTGTACATGTTCAGTACAGACACAGCCATCTATTTCTCACCTCCAGCCCCATATTTTTCCTCCTCCCGTCCATTCCCTTCCTCCTCTCCCTTCTTCCCCTCCTTCCTTCCCTCTCTTTCCATTATGTCCATGTGTTTACATGTATTTCTCCCTTGCTTGCTAGACTATACACACTTAGGGCTCCTTTGTGCCCCTGAGTGATTGTGGAATCAGTGTAATAACATTTTCTGTCAGATCCCACAAATGTTTTATAAATATTAATAGTACGAGTGGCATAAGACATATATATGTAGAACTGGAATGCAATTTTAGGAGCAGAGGTTTGCTTTCTGCAAAGAACATAGGGAATCAGTGTGTGAAATGGGTAGAAAAGATAAAAGCAAGAAACAAGGAAATTAGTGAGGAAACGTTGGAATTGTTAGTCCAGAGAATAGGTGATAAAAATCTCAACTCAGAACTCAGGTGATCAAGCAATGACACTTTTAAAACACCAACTCCTTTGTTGTCTAAAATGTAGATTTGTTGGGAAGCAGGTCTGATTTACTTATATCTTTACTGACTTTTTGTTGGCTATGTTCCACATTCTAGAAAACAATATGATCTTAGAAAATAAGGTCAGTAGTCTCTGGCTTGGAATTATGATTGTTTGCTCTTAGAACTTGGGGAGTCTGCTGGCCATTTTAATTAAAAAAAAATCCAGATCTTAACTTTTGAGGCCAAAATCAAATAATTCTTCATGAACTACTATAGTACACTTTGAGAAACTTGGCAGCTAGCTGTATTCACTTTGTCTTCCCATGTAACAAATTAATGCACACTTGGTAGCTTAAAACAACACCCATTATTAACTCACAATTCTGTAGGTCAGAAATCAGGGCAGCACAGTGTGGCTGAATTCTTACTGGACTAAAATCAAGGTGTCGGCCGAGTCTGTGCTTCCACTTGCTGATTGTTGGCAGAAATCATTGCCTTGTGTTTGTAGGACTGAGGTCTTTGTTATGCTGTTATCCTTCTAGCTGTTGGCTAGGGACTGCTGTCATTCCTAGAGGCCACCAGCAATTCCTTGCTATTTGCCCTAATGGGTACTTCACAGATGGATGTTTGCCTTCTTCAGAGCCAGCTCCTGCATGTCTCTGTGCTTCCCCTACTGTGACCAGCTGGAGAAAACTGCTTTTGAAGACTTGTGTGATTAGGTTGGGCCACCCAGTGTAGTCTCCCTTTGCCGTATAGCACAGATAATTACGGGAGTGATAGCTCACACTCACATTTCTACCCACACTCGGGAGCAGGGGATGAGGGTCACTGGTGCTGGACACATTGCACATTTAGGTTTGATTCGTACAAAGTTTAGGACTTTTCGTTAGAGAGGAGTACATGAAATCATTATGCCTTTTTCATCCTTAACTGTGTACGGCTTTATGCAGTGTTAAAGCACCTTTTTAGATAAAGCTAAAGAGAGTAAGTATATACAGTTTGAGCATCCCCATTCTAAAAATCGGAAACCTGGAACACTTGTGGTCCCAAGGATTTCGTATAAGGGATACTCAACCTGTATTGATTGATTCTATCTTTAGCAGAAATGCCAATTGGATATTTCGCAGGCTAACTGTTGTCACCAAGAGAGGAGGGAGAGTAAGGAGGAGGGAGGGAAGAAGAGAGAGACTTTTGGATCTGTTAGATCTGGGAGTGGACATAGGGAGGAAAGAAAACAAAATTTGACTTTATGTGACTGTCTCTACAACCCTACCTGAAGATAGTCATCTGGACTTCCTTTTCTTTACGCTTGATGAAAGATTAATTGCACTGTATTTCTTAAGTTGTGTCAGTTGCCATCTAAACCGGTAACTTTTCTTTCCCTACCAAATGTTTAGTTTACTTATCTGCTGAAGAAATATACAGTAGCAGCTGGGAGGAAATCAGAACCGGCATCTGGTTGCCATGGCAATTTAGAGCAACCGATGTATGCATTTTGCTAGGTTGTTCAGTTTTTCCTCCCTAGTTTCTGAAAGAGCAAGTATACATGCAGATATATATGAAGTAGATAACCATGGCAAAATAATTTTAGCATTATAGTGTAATATTGAAAGAAAAATATTTTGTGATTTCTTTTAAACTCCATTTTAATTATAGCTCTATTTGGAATGATGATTAGAATATCTATTTGTCCTTTATGTAGGGTAAAATATTAATATAGTTCTTTCTGAAAAATATATGTGGCTCATTGCATTTTGGCTTTCTAAATTTTTTGTTCCCATTACTAAAAAAGTATATTTCTTATGTTATATGAGAATATGTTCTTAAATTAGCACTTTGCTTAAGCTTTGGACCATTAGATAGAATTTCTACATTAGAAAGAAACTCAGTCTACTCCTTAAAGAATTACATATTACTTTTCACTGTGAATGTAGCTGTGGAGTTATAAAAGAGAACATGCATAAATGTAGATTTTTCACTCTGTTGCCCAGGCTAGAGTGCAGTCATCATAGCTCACTGCACCCTCAAACTTCTAGGCTCAAGCAATCCTCCTGCCTCAGCCTCCTGAGTAGCTGGAATTATAGGCATGTGCCACCACACCCGGCTAATTTTTTAAATATTTTATAGAGACTGGCCTTGCTGTGTTGCCCATGCTTGTCTCGAACTCTTGACCTTCCAAAATGCTGAAATTATAGGTGTGAGCCACTGTGCTTGGCCTAAATGTATATATTTCTAATTTTTCTTGAAACCATGTACTTTATAAAGGTATTGCATTGTATTTTAAAAGATATATAGCTGTAGAACATTTTTTTTCTTTCTATTTTATTTATCTACTTATTTATCTATTTTTTTAGATATGGGGTCTTGCTATGTTGCCTAGGCGAGACTCTTAGTCCTGGGCTCAAGTGATCCTCTTGCCTCAGCCTCCAGAGTAGCTGGGACTACAGGAGCATACTACTGTACTCGGCTCCTTTTATATTTTAAAAATAACTTTTTGAGTTATAATTCACATACCATGCGGTTCACTCAATTTAAAATGTACAATTCAGTGTTTTTTAGTATGTTCACAGAATTGTACAACCATCACCACATTAGAACACTGTCATTCCTCCTAAAAGAAACCTCATATGTATTTAGCAGTCAGTCCCAACTTCCCTCCTTCTGTCCTCTCGATCTCTTTGCACCCCCACCCTTCAGTCCTAAGTAACCACTAATTTACCCTGTCTCTATAAATTTGTCTATTGTGGACATTTGATATAAAATGGAAAATTATACAACCATGGTCTTTTGTGACTGGCATCTTTTACTCAACATAAAGTTTTTAGGGGTCATTCATGTTTTGGTATGTATCAGTACTTCATTTCTTTTTCTTACTGAATAATATTCCATTATATAAGGATATACCCCATTTTGTGTATCACTTGATGAACATTTGGGTTGTTTTTGCTTTTTGTACATTAGGAATAATAATGCTGCTGTGAACACTTGTGGACAGGGTTTTACATGGACGTATGTTTTCATTACCCTCGCGCATATAACTAGGAGTGGAATTGTTGGGTCATTTTTCTATGTTTAACCTTTTGAGGAACTGCCAGACTGTTTTCCAAAATAGCTGTGCCATATTACATTTCTACCAGCAGTGTATGAGGATTCCTATTTCTTCATCCTCCCTACACTTGTTGTTGTCTTGTTTTTTGATTATAGTCATCTTAGTGGGTATGAGGTAGTACCTCATTGTGGTTTTGACTTCCTTTCCTGCCTAATGATGTTGCACATCTTTTCAAGTGTTTATGTTTTTTTCATGGTCATTTGTGTATCTTCTTTGGAAAATGTCTGTTCCAATCCTTTACCCATTTTTAAATTGTAATGTGTCTTTTAATTGTTGAATTGTAAGAGTTCTTTATATATTCTAGATACAAGTCATGTATCAGTTACACGATTTGCAAATATTTCCCCCCCCATTCTCTGGGCTTTTTATTTTCTTGATAATGCCCTTTGAAGTATAAAAGCTTTTGATTTTGCTGAAGTCTAACTAATCTATTTTTTCTTGTATTGCTTGTGCTTTTGGCATCATATCTAAGAAGCATGCCTAACCAAGGTCATGAAGATTTACTTCTGTGGTTTTTTCTGACAGTTCTGTAGTTTTAGCTCTTTCATTTAAGTCTTTGATCCATTTTGAGTTAGTATTTATGCATTTATGAGGTAGGGGGTCCAGCTTCATTTATTTTGCACATGGACATCCATTTGTTCTGGTATCATTGCTGAAAAGACTTTTCTCACCATTGAATTGTTTTAGTACTCTAGTGGGAGATATTTATGGGTCCTCCTCACTTGGCTGCTTAAATGTATCTAGTAATTCTTATATAAAATAAAATAGCTTCCTGCTTATTTTCATTAAGATTGATGAAAATTACCTTTGTTTTTAATCTGTTGATACACTTCATGAGTACATTTTTGGTGAGATAACCTGTCACCCCTTGATCTTTCAGAGGGCTGAAATTTAACCACACTTTGGAGTACTCTAGAAGCCACCAGAAACCATTTTAAAGAAGCCAGCCTTAAGGCATTATGGCATGGCTTTCTATTCTCTGTATCTGCCCTGGGAGAATTTACTGGTGTTCTCCTGTGTAGTAGGCAGTGACAAGGTTGCAGGGATGAAAAAGCATCAATGATTGGGGCTATAGTATTCAGCAGTTACATTTTACTAAGACTTACTATGATTAACTGAGTGATATGAGAATTGGTGATAATTGATATGAGGTAGGTCACTAGGAGAAGCCTTAGAAAAAATAGTCATCACTGGTATGACCAGTAATCTCTGAATGTGAAGCTGACCTGCCCCTCGGTGCAGGGGAATCTGAAAGGTCTAGAGTAATGCCATCCAGTGGAAATACAATATGAGCCTTTCCTGTAATTTAAAAGGTTTCAGTAGCCATGTTAATAATAAAAAAAAAAGTAAAAAGAATCAAGTGAAGTTACTTTTAATAATATAATTAATTATCTAACTCATCTATAAAACATTTTATCATGTAATAAATATAAAATTAATAAAATATTTTACTTTTTTGGTACTAATTCTTGGAAATCTAGGATATATTTTACACTTACCACACATCTGAGTTTGAACTGGCCATATTTCAAGTATCCAGCTCTCGTGTGTGGCCAGTGGCTACTGTATTGGGCAGCACGGTTCTAGAGGTTTTGATGTGACAGCCAGTTAAAATATTATTTAACACATCAACATTACTCAAGCCTCCTCTGCACTTCAGGGTACCCCAACTCATTCCTTTAACTTGATAGGGCTGGTTTTTGAGGAGCTTTCTGCCTGTCTGTTCAGTGTGGCCCTCCCCAGGGGAATAAGTGCCTACTCACTTAGACCAGAGTCCGAGCATTTTGTTCAGCCATGTGGGCAGCTCAACAAATAGGTAAAGAATAAGTGAGAGAGACACATTATATTAATAATAAAGGTGCCTGAGCCTCTCTAGTGAGAGAAAATGGTCCATGAAAATTAGAATCTCTTTTCCCTGATCACAGATACAGTCTACTCCATTAAGGTAAGGCACTATAGAGAAAATACTGCTTTAGTGCAGTGGTTCTCAGTGGCATGGTTTTGCCCCTGCCCAGGGGACAGTTATCATTGTCTTCTGGACTCATTTTTGATGGCCACACTGCGGGGAGGGCACGGGGGGAAATGCTATTGTCATATAATGGCTAGAGGCCAGGGATGCTGGTGAGCATCTGACAGCACACAGAACAGCCCCCACAACAGTGAGTTATCTGGCTCACATGGCAACAATGTCCTGCACTAGTGTAATAGATCAAGGTCCTTCATTTCTTCTGTTTCATTATGTAGTTTCTGTTTCATTAAGTAGTAAATACAATGTGTTTGTTTATTAATTGATTGAGACAGAGTCTCACTCTGATACCCTGGCTAGAGTGCAGTGTTGACATCATAGCTCACTGCAACCTCCAACTCCTGGGCTCCTGCCTCTCAGCCTTCTCAGTAGCTGGGACTACAGGCATGTGCCACAACACCCAGCTAATTTTTCTATTTTTTGTAGAGATGGGGTCTCTCTCTTGCTCAGGCTGGTCTAGAACTTTCCTGAGCCTCAAGCGATCCTCCCTCCTCAGCCTCTCAGAGTGCTGGGATTACAGGCGTGAGCCACTGTGCCCTACAGTGTGTTTTCTTTCAAACTCAGAGAATCTACTCATATTTTAGTATAAAATTTCTAAGTTAGGAAGGAACAGCCAACTTTCAAAGTATTTCTGATTTAGCTAATTTGTCAGATAGATAGATTCAGCCCACACACCCTGAAGACTGGGTGGAGCATGCTTTTTGTACATCATGTCTAACCTCCTCCTCCCTCTGGGGAAGTGGTAAAACTGTTGCACTTCCTCTCCTGCCTCCCCCTTTTCAGAACTCTCTTTGCCTGGGACCATTCTACTTTCAGTAAGAGCACATATGTTAAAAAGAAAACGAGCATTTGCAAGGCTGCCAGAAAAATTCTTGCACTTCCATTAAATCTGTTGGGATTTTTAGATGTGTTCTAGAAATGATGCGTGTGTTTGTGACTATTCCCTTTCAGTGCTCTAGGGTAAGGAATGGTTAACTCAGAATGTTACCACCACCACACTCCTAATCTCTGTTACCCAGGGAACTGTAACTTTGAGTCTTCGTAAGTTCTAGCAAGTAGAAATCAATAGAAGTCATTTTTCAACCTATAAACATTCTTTAGTTGTCCTATCAAAGGTAGTCACACTTGCCAGCATTTGCCTTTAAGGTTCCTGTTGTTTTTGATCCCCACCCCTTCCTCATGACTTTTGGCATTTCTATTGCCTTCTACCCCTTCCGCCTTTCTTGGATTTCTGGCAGTTTGGGTTTTTGTTGGCAAGCCATGTACATTAGTGGTGGTTAACTTATGCTAAAGGCGTTAAAGACTGTTGAGGGCTCTCAGATTCGGCAAGAATTTAGAGGTCCAACTTAGAAGGGGGCAGTGGTCCAGGCAGCTCCTTTGGCCCTGTCTCTTAATGGCAGCTACAGATAGGCTTGCAGTTAGACCCCACGATAGTTCACCTTCTCAGAGTTTGGTGGCTGGAGAGCGAGCTTTGACTATGTGCCCTAAGCTGTACTGCAGTGAGGAGAGAAAGATCTGGAATCAGCCACCTTTTGTGCAGGCAGTAGCAGTGTGCCAAAAGGAAATCCAGGTCCTAGAAAGGGAGAATGCATACCAGGCAAGTGTGGGGAGGGGGAGGGGTGGAGAAGACAGTTGTCTACCCCATCACTGGCTCTGCAAATTCCCCTCCCTCCCAACAACTGGGGACTTCCTCACTTCACCCTACTGATGCTGCTTCTGGGGAACCTTCTTCAGTCTCACTCCTTGCCCTTGCCCCACATATTGTTCCCACCCTACCTTTTACCCACACAGCTGCGGCCAGTTCAGGGTGAGCAGTAGTGGTCCCATTAGTAGGACAGGTTGAGGGAGAGATGCTGGTGTCCAAGTTGAGACTTTTGGTTCATGCTACCCCAATGAGACATGGTTGGAAATAGCAGTTAACTTTTATAGTAAGCGAAAGCTTGATTTTTCAGAGAGCCATTAGGAATGCTTTACTTCTAAGCAGATGTACTTACTATATCTGTGAGTTATTCTAGATATCTCAAGGTTTACATCTTTAAGCTCATGAACTTTTTTTTTTGTATTACAGGTTTTCCTATATTTTATAAAAGAATATATTAAACATCATTTAACCTTTTGTGACAAGTAGAAATAACCATTGCAAATCTTGCTCTAGCATATGGACTCTATTTGTACTTGACTAACAGTCGTCTTTTCTTTAATTTCTAGTTTGAACAGTGTTTTTGATAAGATCGATAGATAACTGAATTCCCTAGTGAAAATAACCATACTTTAGTAGTATATATTAATCAGCTTTTATGAGTTATCCTGGAAACCTAAACTCATTCCTACTATTTCTATGGGAAAGGTATTCTGATTTTCAAATAATAGAAAACAAATCCTTTTATAAAAGTTGAGGGATACTTTCTCCTGTCTTTTTGTAATCTCTGTGAATGTTTTTAAACTAATAAGGCATATCATGGGATATGCTTTCATTTCACTTAAATTTCATAACATTGGCAGAACTTAAGAAATACTGAATCTCTGAGTGAAAAGTTGCCTATAAAAATGGGGTAGTTTTTTCCCCACCTGATACGTATATTGAAAGACTACTTGAATTGAGCTAAAATGGGTGAAGTGACATTGTTATTTCTTCCAAGTGTGTAACAAGTTTTATTTTTTCCATATTGAGAAATACTCAAGTGTGTCCATAATGCAAGATTTACTTAAGTAAATAGGAATTTTCTTTCTGCTGTTTCAGGCCGGAGCCTCAGCAGAAAGCTCCTTTAGTTCCTCCTCCTCCACCGCCGCCACCACCACCACCACCTTTGCCAGAACCCACACCCCCAGAGCCGGAGGAGGAGATCCTGGGATCAGATGATGAAGAGCAAGAGGACCCTGCGGACTACTGCAAAGGTGATGTGCTGACCATGGCAGTGACCGTGGCAGTGCGGGGCTTGCCTTCCCCACCTGGCCACCCGCTAATTTTTGTTGGGGAAACAAACAAGGGGAGGTTGTGATGCAGACTGCTCGGTCTATTGAATTAGCCTTCTTATGTCAGTATCATTTTAAATTCTTAGGTTGTTGAATATAGAATGATACCAGAAAATGTAAGAGATATGAAAGAAAATTTTAAGCGAGAGAAAATATGTACAGACATATTCTAGGTACTTTTAAAAGGATTTACATCTGGTAGAATTAAATATAGTATACAGCAGGATAGTTAAAGACAAAGAACTTAATAAACCATCTAAGGATGTAGGGAGTAGAAGGTACCAGGCTCCTAAAGGGAGCTAATTATAACTGTTGTGCACTGTATTTGACTTTCAGTTTTCTGACTGCTAAGGATAAAAGAGAACCATTCCTTTCTCTGTATGGCATTGAATTACATAGCATTCATTGTCTGTGGAAAGAAAGCATGCACATTTGTTTACAGAGAAAGACTTTCCTGGCATTGTATTTAACGAAAAAGACATTCTGTGGCTTCTGCCATTGTGTGACATAGTGGATTATGTTTTCAGCTATGATTTCACAGAAGACATAGAAACTATTCAAGTGGAGTGTTCTTGTATTGATGCTTTGTAAAGACCAAGAGCATATAGTTAAACTCCCAAAGGGCAAGCATGTTGTATGATGAATATTGAGAACAATATGACCTAGACACGGTGCTTTGTATAGACTGGACTCAGAATCTAGGAGAAAGGGAAGTTGCTGTGTTCATTTGGCTGCTGCTTTGTCATTTAACTTACTCATTTGGACTTCAATCCTGGAATTCTGAGCTTCTGAGCAGTTGGTGAGACAAGTTTATTTGCAGTAGATTTTATATGTTGTATCAGATTCTATATAGTATTAGAACACATGTCAGAAGATGCACATATGTTCAGGCCATAGAGCATTAGTGAATTTTGGGGTCTCTACAGTAACTTAGTAATTCATTATTTCTCAGGTAGATGCAGGTCATTTGTACGTTGATTAAGGAACAATGTAGTTTTGGTTATTTGCTAAAAAGGAGAAAGTTACTCTGCTATGAAAGTGTGAGAATTAATCAACTCTAACCTGATTCTTCCATAGGTACAGTTGCCTACACATAGAATCAATGTTTTCCTTAGAAAAGAGAATGTGGATATCTTTCGGCATTCGTTTGAATGGTGGTTATGACCTCAAAGGTCTGTGCCATCTAATAAAAGATAAGATAGAGAGACAGTATGGAAAGGTGAAAAGAAGGTGTTTTCTATCCTCACTTTTAATTTGCATTTCTTAGCTTACGGTCATTTGATTTTGCTGCTGTAGGAACCATTCTTTAGGAGCTATTCTCTTCAGCAAAAAGGCTCCTCTAGGCTGGGCATGGTGGCTCACACCTGTACTCCCAGCACTTTGGGTGCCTGAGGCCAGAAGATTGCTTGAGCTCAGAAGTTGGAAACCAGCCTGGGCAACATAGCAGGACGCTGTCTCTACCAAAAAAATTGAAAAAGACCAAACAAAACAATTAGCCAGGCATAGTGGCATGTGCTTGGTGTCGTAGCTATTTGGGAGGCTGTGGGGAGGGGGGATTACTTGAGCCCAGTAGTTAGAGGCTGTAGTGAGCTTTGATCATGCCACTGCACTCCAGCTTGGGCAACAGAGCAAAAACCCTGTCTCTCTTTTGAAAAAAAAAAGTTGCATCATGCTGGAATGAAAACTATCTGCGTTACCCCTGGCTCTCCAGTATGTGGGTCAGGTGATGTAACCAATACTGTCATCCCCTTACTACCTCTGGGGACCAGCATAGTGGACATCCCAACCCCAGATATAGGTCTAAGAGTAAAGGATTCCACATTCGGGGCTGATTCTATGTAATAGTCACTGAACTCTAACCTTGGTGTAGAATATTAAAGTCAGCTTCAGTAAAGCATGTTGTTAGAGATTGTAAGATTCTCTCCTTATACACCCCTCCTCAAATTTGGTAAGTGACTTGTGCTTCTAGTTATCATTACTTATAACATATACACTACTCTGTGAATTTTATAGTATAGACCTTATAGTTTGTCCAAGGTAACTGACATACTTTCAGAGAGTCCAAGGAATTGCTTGGAATGTCTCGGATAAGTGCTGTGGCCTTCTCATTTTTTTGTTCATGGATAGAAGAGATAACTTCTCCCCTAAGAAGCAGTTGAGCTTATTAACAACATGATGTTTTATGCCCCCCCCAATACTTTAGTATATTTTGCCTACAATCAAATATAAACCAAAATACAACCATCAAGACCAGAAAGTTAATACTGATATATTAATATTACTACCATTCAGTCCTCAGACTTCATTCAGGTTTTGCCAGTTGCCCAGTATTGTCCTTTATATGAAATGGATCCATGGCAGAGTCACACAGTTCATTTTGTTTTTGTGTTTCTTTAATCTCCTTTAATTTGCAACAGTTCCTCACTGTTTCCTTGGCTTCATGACCTTGACATTTTTGAAGATTGTAGGCTGGTTATTTTGTACAGTGTTTCTCAATTTGGAATACCACGGTGTGGTGCTGTGTTCTTCTCATTGCATCCCATCCTGTCCTGTCCCCTCAGGTGGTACACAGCTTTTTTTTTTGAGACAGAGTCTCACTTTTGTTGTCCGGGCTAGAGTGTCATGGCATCAGCCTAGCTCACAGCAACCTCAAACTCCTGGGCTCAAGCAATCCTTCTGCCTCAGCCTCCCGAGTAGCTGGGACTACAGGCATGCGCCACCATGCCTGGCTAATTTTTTTCTATATATTTTTTAGTTGGCCAATTAATTTCTTTCTATTTTTTAGTAGAGACGGGGTCTTGCTCTTGCTCAGGCTGGTCTCGAACTCCTGAGCTCAAACGATCCTCCCGCCTCGGCCTCCCAGAGTGCTAGGATTACAGGCGTGAGCCACCGCGCTTGGCCTGGTACACAGCTTTGATTTGTTCTGTTAGAGTTGATGCCACCAGTTGATTAAGATGGTGTTTTCCAGATACCTCCACTGTATAGTTACTCTTTGCCCCTACTAATTAGTATTTTGTGGAGAGTTACTTTGAGACTACATAAATAATCCCATTCCACATAGTTGTCCTCCCGCCTCTCTGTCTTTCTGTCTCAGATGGTTTCACTCATTCATGGAGTCTGTTTTATTCAGTGGGTTGTAATTACTTCCCTTCCTTATTTGTTTTGATGCTTAAATCATCCCAAATTTGGCCATTAGGAACCCCTTCAGATTGGTTCTGTGTCCTTTTGAAATGTCCCAGTCATTCTTCGACCACTTCTTTACCTTGAGGTACAGTAAGATATTCCAGATTCATCTTGTATTTTCCCTACCCTACCCTAGCCCTGGGATCGCCCTTTCCCCAAGGAGCCTTGGTTCCTTTTAATGAAGAATAGTATTTAGAAGGCAAGATCTGGGCAGTAGGTATGCTTATTACTTTTGGGGTGTCACTGGTTCCAGATCTTGGCACAGGCCTAGACATATGCACACATATACACATGCTTCCTCTGTGTTTATATTTATTCCTGTATTTGTCCATGTATATATTGAAGTTCATGAGTTTAATCTAATATCTCTAATACTAGACGATTCAGCACAATTTTCTACCTTTTCGTATTTGTGGTTCTCACTATCCTCATTGTGGTGACTTAGTTGATTGATTTCCATTCTGTCCGGCTGCCCACGCTGACCGAGTCCTTGGAGATTCTGTTTTACAGTTCTCTTAAATCATTCTTAGAGAAGGTGGCACCTTTGCGCAGTTTCATCACTTGGATTGTTTCTGGAGACATCAGTTCCAACGCAGATGTGGTCTGACTTGGCGTGAAAACACATGCTGCTTCCCGTAGAAATGCCTTCTTCGAATCCCTGATCAGATCTCAGCCACGCCCTGCCCTTACTGCTCACAGTAGTTCCCCACCCCCAGCACTCATCATGGTGTGTAACTGCACATTTATTTCTGCGTTCGTTTTTGGTCTCCTTCTTCCTAGTCTGCAAGGCTCCCTGTGGTCAAGGGCCATGTGTTTTGTTTAACCCCACCGCATTTGAACCACCCATAGTGCAATAAATATTTTTTTGTTTGGACAAAGGAATTATCTCTAGTGTTAGGCTGCAACTAAGGGATAGACAGAGTGCTGGTGTTGCGTGTGGGTCTGAGAAGGCACAAGCAGGTTGGCATGCCTGAAGGACCCAAATCAGAATACAGGTCCTTGGTTTCTGTCTTAAATCTTCTTAAAATCATCCACAGTGCTCCAGACTCTATGCACATTTGAGTGGCATACATATTGTGTGTGTAGAAGCTTCAGAATCTAGAATAAATAATATAAATATACAGACAGTAGAAACATGTCAGATGACTTCCTTTCTTACACAGAGCTGCCTTAGAAATGTATTAGTAGTATACAGTCAAGTAATGTTGGCAGTCCTACATTAGTGGTTCTTCACTAGGGGTAAAATTTCCCCCCAGGGGCTCCCTGGTGAATGTCTGGAGACATTTGGTTGCCATAACTGAGGCTGCTACTGGTATCTATTGGGTAGAGGCCTAGGATGCAGCTGAACTTCTATAGTGCACAGAACAGCTCCCCATAATGAAAATCATTCAGCTCCTGATGTCGGTAGTGCCAGGATTAAAAAACCCTGCCCTACAAAATTCCTGGTTTTCTTTATTAAAATGGTGCTATGCAGCTCAAATATTTTATAGAAGTATAGTCTTTGGTGTCTGTTCATTTTGATATAAAGATAATCCTTATTCACAATTCTTTAACTTAAAACCACTAATCCTGCATGCATACTTAATTTACTATGCTTTCATGTGTTTTTAAAAATTAGATGGCTTAGTTTGGTTTACTTGAAGCCTTGAAAAGAAACTCTGCTTATCTGTATGAATAAAGTAATAGATGCTCTTTAACTTATTACATAAGTCCTCATTACATTTCTTTTATGGAGACTGAGGACATTCGGACTTCTGATAGACCTGTTGGTGCTATAAATTGACAAGGGTACTGATGATGCAAGCTTTAAATAGCATAACACTTGAATTCATGGTTCCTTCAGTGGGGCTTGACTATGTGCAAAGTGTTATATTTTCCTAAAGGGAATATAGAAGTACATGAGGAACAGCCCTACTTTGCAGTTTATGACCTCATGAACTTTATCCCTAGAACATAAGCTACATAAAGGCAGAGGCTTTGCCTGTCTTGCTTCCCCACTCTGTAGCTAGCACTGAGGTAAAACAATCTGTGGCCTGAATAGACGACTCAAATATCTTTTTTCACCTTTGTAAGTGTGGTTCATTAATTATAAGAGGAAAAAAGAGAGATGGATGACGGCTTAGAAAGGGAGTAAGATTGTATTTGGTTAGAGGAATCAGAAAAGACTTAACAGAAAACGACAAGGGGACCTGCCAGATGAAAGTGCTTGGACTTCGTTGCAGGAGTGGAACACTTTAGGCTGAGTCCTGGAGGCGTGGAAAGAAGGTGGTCAGGAGCTGTAAGTGCTTCTGTTTTGTTTCCAAGTGGAGAAGCTGAAAGCCGATAGTAGACGATTAGGTTGAAAAGTACTCTGGAAGCATCAGGACAGATAGGAGGGTAAGAAATTTGTGATGAAGTAAATGAAAGCACCACTTAGAAATATTGCCAAAAAAAACAAAAAACAAAAAAAAACACCACCACAGAAAGAGAATCTTTGTGGTGTGATCTTTTTAAAACATCTTTAGTGAAAGAGGTATACCAAAATGTCAACAGAGTGATATGAGGTTGCAATAGAGGTTTATTTCATTATATACTTTTATTTAGTTGTTGCAGCACCATTTGTTGAAAAGACGTTCGTCCCCCATTGAATTGCCTAATGCCTTTGTAAATCAGTTGATTGTGTGTGGGTCTCTTTGTGGGGACTCTCTTCTGTTACATTCCTTTGTTGGACTGTCTTTAATACCACACTATCTTGGTTACAGTAGCTTCGTATAGGAAGTCTTGAAGTGTGGGTAGTGTAAGTCCTTCAACTTTGTGCTTCTCTTCCAGGATTGCTTTGACTTGTCAAGGCCCTTTGTATTTATGTGTACTTCAGAGTCAGCTTATACATAAAAATTTTAGACATGTCTTAATAATATTGAATCTTCCAATTCATTGACATGATATCTGTGTCCACTTATTTAGGTCTTTATTGCTCTCAGAAATGTTTTATAGTTTTTGGTGTGGCAATCTTGCTCATATTTAAATTTTTTCCTCTATCTTTTTTTAAATGTTATTATAAATAGCAATTGTTTTTTGATAGGATATAGAAATATACTTGATTTTTATGCATTGACCATGTGCCCTTTAACCATGCTAAGTTTGGTTATTAATTCTATTAGTGTTTATGTGTATGTAGATTTCTTTAGATTTTCTGTGCATATAATCATTTTATCCTTTCACTGCAAAAAATAGTTTTTCTTCCTCTTTAACATTTTTTATACATTGTATTATTTTTTGCCTCACTGTTTTATGCACAGGGTGAATAGAAGTGGTAAAAGTGGTCATCCTAGTCTTGTTTCTAATCTTACAGTGAATGTGTAGATATTTTTCTTAGACATATTAAATATTTATCAGATTGAGGTGGGTCATAGATTTAAATATAATGTTAAAACTATAAAGTTTCTAATGGAAAAAGAGTATCTTCACAACCTTGGGTTAGAGAAATATTTCTTAGAGAGTATGTAAAAAATATTAATTATAAAATAAAATTAATAAATTTCATTAAAATTAAAAACTTTTCTTGATTAAAAGACATTTAAAAAATGAAAAGACCAGCTTCAGACTGAGGGAAGGTATTTCGCAATACATATGCCTGGCAGAGAACGTGAATGGGAGGGAACTTCAGGAACCGTGGTGAAGTTTTGGAGAAATGTTTTGCATGTTGATTAGGGTGTGTATGTTTGTCAAATAGCAGGGAATTGTACACACATGATCTTTGACTTTAATTATATATAAATTTGACCACAATTTAAAAACAAAGTTGGCAGTACTTAGTTATATCTGGATTATAGGATTTCTGTTTTTCTTTTTTAATACTTTGGTTTTCTCTGTTTTCTGCATTGAGCATGTATTTCTTGGTAAATAGAGAAAAATAAATGTTTGAGAAAGAAAAACCTAACAGTGAGGAACCCATGTAGGTTTTGAAGAGGTAAGTGCTGTGTTTAAGGAAGATTAATTTGAAATCTTGGATGGTTGACATTAGAGAGCAGATACATATAAAGGAGAGGACAAAAGCAAACGCCATCATAGAGGCCCCATCTTTATCATTTGCCAAGCTGTTGAATGTGGAGGGCCACAGTGGAAAAAAAAAATCACTGTCTCGAATCTGGAGCAACTGGAAGAAGAGTAGTGCCTTCTAGGCATCATTTATTTTAATGGACTGTGTGAATTATGAAACTGCTTGTCATTTCTTCTTTGCTTTTGATATTGTTTGGCTGTGAAAAAGCTCAGAGCCAAATGTGCAGCCCACCTCTAACAAGTGAACAGTAATTTATAGCATGCATTCTGTGTCCTAACTTCACCAAAGCATTATTCTATTTTACTTTTTCCTGGGCTATTTTTTCTGTGCCCCAATTTCCTTCTAATTTTATATCTTGTATTGTGGTTTTATAAGCTGCCTCAATTCCTAATAGGAAAAAATAGTGTAGCATATGTCAGAACATCACATTGTACCCCATAAATATATATCAGTTATGATTTATTGATTAAAAATAATAATTTTTTAAAAAAATAGTGTTGGCAGTATTAACAGAAACAGTCAAGTCACAGTTGGTCTGGGGGAAATTTTGATGAGTTTCACTCTCGATGGGAATCTTAAGAAGGCAAAAACATGAAGTTGAGACTCAGAAGATGATGTAGTAAAGAACTTAACCTTGCCCAAAGAGAGGTTGGCCCTTTACCCTAGGCTTTTGGGAGGTAGTGGAACGTTTTGCCTGATTAGTGCCTTTGCTTGTCTGGGGGCTTTGAGCTGTGCTTGATAATCTAGCAAGGTGATTTTTGGTGAGGCCTTTGGTTCCCGGTATCAGCTTGGCCTCTGGAGGGGCTGAGGTCAGCCATGTAGACAGTGAACCCTGTCTGCATGACAGGTCCCTAGTAAAAACTCTGCACACCAAGGCTTGGATGAGCTCACCTGTTTGGCAGTACACTGTGCACTTTGTCACATGTCATTACCCAGAGGAGTTAATGTTGTCCATGACTCCACTGGGAGAGACCGCGGTAAAACCCACATTTGGAATCCTTCTGGCTTCATCCCTGTATATCTCTTTCTTTGGCTAATTTTAATCTGTGTCATCCTTTTCTTGTAATAAACTGTGACCATGAGTCTAACAGCTTTTAGTGTGTTCTTTGATTTCTTTGGCAAATTATTGAACCTGAGGGTGGTCTTTGGGGCCCCCAAACTCTGTGCTTTGTGTTAGCAGTGAAGGTGGTCTTGTGGTCTGTTCCCAAACTTCACATAATTATTACAGATTTGATAGTCAAAACATTATATAAAGTTTGGTAAGTGATTAAAAAAAAAGAAAAAGATGCAGAGAGGCTGGTCAATGACAAGCCTTTGGGAAAAAAAAATTTTTTTTTTTTCCGGACAGAGTCTCACTCTGCCTGGGCTAGAGTGCCGTGGCAGCATCAGCCTAGCTCACAGCAACCTCAAATGCCTGGACTCAAGCGATCCTCCTGCCTCAGCCTCCCAAGTAGCTGGGACTACAGGCACGGGCCACCATGCCCGGCTAATTTTTTCTATATGTTTTTTAGTTGGCCAGTTACTTTCTTCCTATTTTTAGTAGAGGGGGTCTTGCTCTTGCTCAGGCTGGTTTTGAACTCCTGACCTTGAGCGATCCTCCCGCTTCAGCCTCCCAGAGTGCTAGGATTACAAGTGTGAGCCACCACGCCCGGCCGCCTTTGAGAAATTTAACAGAATACAAGAGGAGAAAGAACAAGTAAAAGAAACAGACGTAGCAGTCAGGGAGATAGGAGAGCAACCAAAATGTGTGTTACTTGACAAAGAACAGACTGAGGAGCTGCGATTATGGCAGCTGTTATTCTGGAACACATTCAGTTATGTAACCCAGATCTTCCTTTGTTTGGATATAGATGGGTCATACTTTCAGTTGTTATAAATGTCAGCAGCTCTTGTCCTCACCTGTCAGCCCCCGATCTGTCCTTTCGAATCTGGAAGTCCCCAGGGGAGGGTGCCGCAGGATCTGGGCCGGAGTCACCATGGGCAGTCTGTTGTGATCCTCCTTCCTGCTCCTCGCTCCTGCTGGTGCCACTTAGAGAATGTTTTCCGTGGCTGTCCCCACTGTTCTCAGTGGCAGAGTAGTGAGAGAGACCTGCCCACGTTCTTCCCCAGGATCCTCTTGTCACCCATGGTCTGCCCAGGGCTGTGCCAGTGCTCCTCAGCGTGCCCACAGCCCACCTCCACCGCCTCCCTGTTGGTCCTTGGAGTCTGGTTTGAGAAAAAGTGCACACTCCACAAGATGGCGTCTTCTTTACTCATTCTCTGTCCCATCCTCCCTCCACCTGCTTACATGGTCACTGGAGTGTAAAACTTTTTCCTTTTATGCTCTGGGCCAAAAACTGAAACACTCTTGCAAATCAGTTCTTGCACTCTGGCTCCTTGGAGCTATCCACTAATTTTTTCCAAAGCCCAGGCATGTTTGATTCTTATTTGGGGTCTAAGGTAGTATTCTAAAAATATTTATAAACAGAACCTGTAATGAGGCAAGATTCTTTGGAGTAATATATTTTCTCTTTTATTTCCCACTTGGGGCTAATTTGAAAATGAACTGTATTCTTAGCATTTTTTAAATTCAGATTTCTCACCTTCTTAGCATTCTGGATTGGGTAGAATTGGGATGATTTTCCTTTCATTGTATTGGCTCCTGTTTCAACTTGGAATTGAAAAGAGTGACATGAAGTGAAGAAGTTCCAGATTTTGTTGAGTATTTTTTTTGTGGTCTATTTTATGTTGCCTAGAAAACAATAATTGAAAATTTGATATTTTTTTCTCATACGGTTTTTTAAAATTGAGATATTCAAATATATAACATTTTCCACTTTAAAGGGTACGGTTCAGTGATTTTTAGTATATTCACAGAACTATCATCACTGTCTAATTCCAGAACGTTTTCCTTACCCCCCAAAGGAAACGTATGTCCATCCCCATTCTCCCTTCCTCAAGCCCCTGGCAACCCACTAATTTACTTTTTGTCCTTAGGGATTTATCTGTTAAACATGTGAATCATACAATATGTGGCTTTTTGTTTCTGATTTCTTTTACTTAGCATAATGTTTTCAGGATTTATTCTTGTTGTACCATGTATCAGCTCTTCATTTTATGCTCAATAACATTTCATTGTCTAGATATATCATGTTTTATTTATCCATTTATCAGTTGGGTGGTTTTCACTGTTTGGCTATTATGAATATGCTGCTGTGAACATTTGTTTGTGAGTTAAAGTGGACATTTGTTTTCATTTCTCTTGGTATCTATCTAGGAGTGGAATTACTGGATCCTATGGTAACCCCATGTTTAACTTCTTGAGGAACTACCAGGCTGTTTTCCCAAGTGGCTACATTCCTACCAGCAATGATATCTTCAGTACGCTTTACTCTCTTTTATCCTTTTACATTTATTTTTTTCTTGTGATTTATTTGCCTATCTAATTCTATTCTTAAAGATAGTTTTACCTATTTTATACTTTTTATTGATTCAGTAGCTGCTGCAGCTCTTTTAGTACACCAGTGTTCACCGTGAATCTTTAAACATGAATGTCTTCTCAGACACCCAGACCAAAGTCCTTCCCTGGACAATAGCAATTTTGCCCATATTGGTGATACATTGAGATGGTGGCGTTCTTTCTAAGACTACATAGTCTGAGGCATAAAAGGAGAGGTTTCAGGAAAGAAGGATTTAATAATAGCAGGATTCATTTAAGGCATAGTTTGTGTAAGATAAAGGATGAGAGGCCTGTGCACTGCCTGTGGGGAGGGTCTCTAGTGACCTGTGATTGGGACCAGCAACGGGTTGGGTAGATGTCAAGGGGAGGATGTATAAGCAGAACAGATTCTTTGGTGAAATTTAGCAATGAAATGATTATAGCTTATAGGGAGTCGAGTTGGATATGGGCAAGGAAAAATTTTTTTAGAATGGGATATCTGAGCATATTTCTAGGCAGAAGAGAAGAAATCTGGGGAGAAGTCAGAAGGCCAGTAAGAAAAGAATTAAATGAGTGATTTTTGGAGATATTGAGCCAGTCTTTTAAAGATTGAGGGCATATCTTTCTTGCAGAACAGTGGAGGAGGTTTTGCATAGTCGTCGTCGTGAACAAAATAAGGACTGTTCTGGTTATTATTGTTGTGTAACAAATTATTTCCAAACTTAGCAGCCTTGAACCACCTTTTTATTTTGCTCATGATTTTATGTATCAGGAATTTCTAAAGGGCAAAGCTGGGATGGCTTGCCTCTGCTTCATCATATCTGGGGCCTCAGCTCAGACATCACAAAGGCTTGAGTTGACCGAGTGGCTGGGGACTAGAATTATCTGAAAGCACATGTGTCTGGTCCTGGGCTGGAAGGGTAAATGACTAGGACTGCTGGCTGGAGCACCCACACATGTCCTCTCCACGAGGCTTGCCTTCCTCACAGCACGGCGGTGGCCTCACAGTAGTGAGACTTCTTAGCTAGCAACTCAGAGTTCCAAAAGCAAACCTACACCTTGCAAAGTGGAAGCTGCATGCCTTTTATGACCTAGCCTCAGAAATTCCATAGCCCCTTCCACTACATTCTGTTGTTTAGAAGCGCATCAGAAGCTCATTGAGATTCATGAGGAGGGGAATTAGAGTCCATTTCTTTATAGTAGAAAATCAAGGTTCTGGAAGCACAGGTGGTTTGGGAGATAGTGTTGTGGCCTTCTTTGGAGAACACAGTCTGTCAGAATGTAGCCACAAGAAATTAATAAAAGGATGAAGCAGACTTTCAAGTATGTATAGTTAGAGTTATGTGTAGATGTAGTCATTTAAATGCTTTTCGTAGGGCATAAATGAATCTAATACTATTTTCATCTGGTATGGATTATAAGCCCTGAGCTTGAAGTCTACTAAGTATGTCGAAATTGCTGTGTTGGGTGCTGAGCACAGGAGAGAGTTATATACAAGTTGGTGCATGAGTTAGACTTTCTGATGATGATTAAACTGGAAAGCATGAATTATTCTTGGATTATTAAACTAGGTGGAGCTTTAGAATGAGGCTCAAAAATCAGTTTTGATTTCCACATATATATCAAGGAACTTTTACTTAAGCATTTATAGTCAGTTCATCTCGAAGACCTTTGTTCTTTTTCTCATTTTATAAATAATAATTGAGAATTTCATTGAAATAATTTACAGTTTGGATATTTTGTAATGTTTTATGCATCATATTTTACAAGAGAATGTAACATACATCTGGGAAACATGTCTTTAGTTGTATGGTTGAGTCAGACATTGCTATGTGCTATGATACACCCTTGTCTTCAGGAAGAGTAGGAGCCTGAAAACGACAATAGGTCTTGATTTCTTGAAGGAACTTAATTTTTTAGTTATATTAGGAGGTCTAAGTGTGGATAATTATGACTTTTACTTTTAAATAGGGAGCTGCTTTCTTAGTTCTTTTTATTTTAAAAGATTTTTAGTTTCTAAAATAATTTTTTTTAGTTGTAACAGAAATCTCATTATTTTTCAAATGGATTCTGATTTCTGAACTCTACATTCACCCAAATAAGACTTTCTCATTCTAAGATCAGTTATGTTTTTCCAGTTCATAATTCAATATGTCATAGTTTTATTTATCTAGAACATAATTAAGAACCAAGAAATGAGCCCAGAGTGTTTGAGTAGATAATGAACAATGTCCAAGTTCATGTACCGTGTTTCCCCAAAAATAAGACCTACCCATAAAATAAGCCCTAGCAGGATTTCTAAGCATTTGCGCAATATAAACCCTACCCTGAAAATAAGACCTAGTGATGGGTGTGGCTACGCAGCGTATCTGCACAACCCATGCATTTCCTCGGGAGCGGTAAAAAAGATGAGCAGCCCTTCTCATCTGCCCCATCGTGACAGCTACCATCCCAGAGGTGACCGGAAAGGTGCAGGCAGCCCCACCAACAAGGTCGGCTCCCCCTGTCAGGTCCTGGCCATCCTGTGCGTGCTGCAAGCTGAGGCTTTGAGGAGAAAATAACACATCCCCTGAAAATAAGCCCTAAGGTGTCTTCTTGAGGAAAAATAAATATAAGACCCTGTCTTATTTTCAAGGAAACATGGTACTAAACCTCATTTTCTTTATTATTGAGAAAAGCCCCTTTGATGAGCTCATGTAATGCCTATTTACTCCTCCTATGCCTATAAAGCAAGTAAGGAAAAGGTTAAGAAAAATAATGAAGACAGAAAAAAATATAAAAATCAGCACAAAGTCCCAATAAACATTCTAGCCTTAGTGTGCTAGGTGTAGTGGTAAAATTCTTAGGCAGAAAGACCACATGACTTACCAGGGGAAAATCGGATTGTTATTAAGCTTTTGTATGGCAAAACTTTAAGCCAAAAAACATAGAGTAATGCATTTAACATACTGAAGGAAAGAAAATGTGAGCCAAAGATTTTATATCCAGCCAAACTGACTTCAGTTATAAAAGTCCCATATAAACTATTACATACTTGCAACCACTGAGGGAATATTGTTTTCATGAGCATTCAGGGGAATCTGCAAAAAAAAAAAAAAAAA
>VBSM01003176.1:34807826-34826193 GCA_008086735.1 Cheirogaleus medius
AGAAAAAAAAAAAAATACTAAAGCTTATTCCTTGAAATTGCTTTACACTGGGATCATGTTATTTTTCCAGTGATTCATCCATACCGGAAAAACATTCAAATATAAAATTAATAATGTACAGACTTTTCAAATTAGTGGTTTATAACATTTTTAAAAGCCCTGCCTCATACTAAGACACTTCATTGCTAGCCAGTACATATTTTATATATACGTGTATTGGATTGTGTGTGTATGTGTGTGTGTGTGTGTGTGTGTGTGAACTGAAACAAAAGTGTTATAAGAGAATACTTTCCCTTACTATATGTGATAACTTTGACATTTTTCTAGTCTATTTTAATTAGAAAAAGACAAAACAACGAAACATAAAAGAGATTGTCTTGGCCCACAATTTGAAAAGTACTATTTTAAAGGAAAGCTCATTAAACATTTCTATTAATTGGATAGATCGCATTATAAGTTGAGTATCCCTTATCTGAAATTCTTGGGACCGCAAGTTTTTCCAATTTTGGATTTTTCCAGGTTTTGGAATATTTGCATATACATAGATATCTTGGGCATGGGACCTAAGTCTAAACACAGAATTCATTTCTGTTTCACATACATTTGATACACATGGCCTGAAGGTAATTTTATACAATATTTAAAAAAATAATTTTATGCATGAAACAAAGTTTTGAATACATTTTGACTGTGACCCGTCACATTAGGTCAGATATGGAATTTTACACTTGTGTCATCATGTCAACATTCAAAATATTTCAGATTTTCGGATTAGGGATGCTCAACCTGTGTAATGATCACTTCTTCTGCTGATAATATAAATTAATATGCTTTTTATTTTAGAGGGAAAAGATTTGTTGCAATGAAAGTTGTAAAAAGTGCTCAGCATTATACAGAGACAGCCTTGGATGAAATAAAATTGCTCAAATGTGTAAGTACTGCAACAATGTGAATCATATAAGAAATATTAATGACCTAAAATCTCACATAGGGGTTTTTCTGGGTAATACTAAATTGGAGTATTTTTCAGAAGTTCAAATGCTGAATCTTTAATTTTAAAAATATCACTTTTATTAAAGCAATGTTGGTTGGTATAATGGGAAAAGAGCCTCCATCTTAAACTCCTATGTTCTTGCAATCGCTTTTCTTTGCATAGGTTCGAGAAAGTGATCCCAGTGACCCAAACAAAGACATGGTGGTCCAGCTTATTGATGACTTCAAGATTTCAGGCATGAATGGGATACGTATCCTTTATTTCCTAATGGCTGAATCATAATGCATTAATATTTTTTTCTTTTTACTTTTAAGAAATGGGAATATTTCATGCCCTTATAAATTTCTTTTGCCTCTATATAGCTCTCAGCATAAAAACTCTAGGGTCATTGTGAAGTGTTCTAAAATGATCCCCTAGAGTGGTCTGCAAAGGATTTTGGGAGTTTGTAATGTAGTAGCATCTTAGAAACTTTTCTTTCCTTCCTCCTTTCTTCGTCCATCCCTCTCTCCCTCCCTCCCTTCTTTTGGCACAGAATTAATTACTGATCTTTTTTCATTAATTTTGGTGAAGTTTGTTTTTTGCAGTAGTAGATAGCAGTTCTTTGTGCTTTAAAGTTTTTAAAATCATTGCATAAGGACTATCTATGTATGCCCCAATGGCTGCAAAACACCATGTGAGGATGAAGTATTGATTGAGATAATAAAAGGAAAAATGCTTGAAATGTCAACGTTCCTAGACTTGCACTTGAGTACTGTTAGTACTGAATAGTACTAATAATACGAAATTCTGTGTCCAGAATGATACAACCAAGTCTTTTAAATAACTGTTTCTGTAGAGGATCATTTTTCTTCCAGGTAAATTCAGAAGTATTTTGGGTTTCTTTATTTTACTCCCAGTTTGTCTACTTTGCAAAAGCCTTGTAAAAGTGGAGTGATGTATTTTCTATGCTAGTTGGCATATCTGACATAAGCCAGTGCTTAATGGAAGAGATTGTCATAGTTTTTCTTTAAAAAACTTTTATTATGAAAAATTTCCAACATATAAAAGTAGAGAGTGTAGTACAGTGAATTTCTGTAAATCCATCCCCCAGGTTCAATGATTATCTTGGTCTGGCTATAGTTGCTCCATCTGTCCTTTCTCGCCAAATTATTTTAAAGCAAATCCTAGAAGCCATGTCTTTTACCTTAATAATGTCAGTGTGCATCTTTGAAAAAATATGAACCTTTAAAAATATAACCATAAAATTCACTGAATAAATCTAACAGTTTCTTGATATCACATCATACATCCTCATTCAAATTTCCTTGGTATTACTAAAATGAATTTTTAACTACTTGCTTGAATCCCATTTCCACAGTGTTTTCTCCTAATTCTTCTTCCTCATAAGTCTGTATTGACTTTTGTTGTTTAGTTGAAGATTAAATTGTTCAATTTATATTTTCTCATTTTTGTTAGAATATGATACAGAATATTTCTTGTCCTCAAAAAGAAATTATCCTGATGGTAGTTAATGATTCTGGAAAGATCAAAGAGTTTCTTGGGGAGATGGACATGCTTGAAGCTCTGATTCAGGTTGGACAAAGGCAATATACATAACCTAAACATCTGTACCCCTGTAATATGCTGAAATAAAAAATAATAATAAAAGAAAAAGATTAGGTGTTCCTCTTGCTTTTTGAAAAAGATAGCCTTAGGCCTAATACTAGGCATCTTGTTGGAAAAGAAATGTGTGGCAGGCAAAAGTGTCTCATGACTTCCCTTTCTCTTTAGAGAATATCACTTTTGACTGTGCTGCTGTTAAGTTGTGTGGGTGCTTGTTGGTTTTGGGAGGCTCAGGAGGACATGATGGGGGTTGTGGAGAAGGCGGCCTCTGTCTTATTCTCACCCTCCCTCTGCTGGGGAAGTTGGCAGAGTGCAGCCCCAGCGAGAGATGACAGAGAGCAGAGTATCTCAAGACCTGCAACTCAGAGCTGAGAGCACAAATGGAGAGAAGAAGATAAAGCCTTCAGTTTCCAGAATGCTCTGTTCATATTTTCACATTGGATCTTCTGTGATGGCCCTTTGTGTTCCTGGGGTAGGCAATACTTTCATTTCCCAGAGCTCAGGAATATTGGGCCATTTACTGACTGGGGGGTGCTAGGATGTGTCAAGAGCTAGGTTCTTCTGGTGTCTCTCAGGTCTTTTGCTCTTTCGTTTTGACCACTTTTGTTATTCCTGATAGTATTGATGTTGTATTTAATAAAGAAGTAAATGTTTTGCAAATGACACAATGATGCTGCTTTTTGTAACTGCCTAACTCCAGGAAATGCATCCATGAATGGTCCTTAACTGTGTCCCAGATGTGTGCATGGTCTTCGAAGTGCTTGGCCACCATCTCCTCAAGTGGATCATCAAGTCCAACTATCAAGGCCTCCCAGTACGTTGTGTGAAGAGTATCATTCGACAGGTAAGGCTTATGATGGCAGCTCCCACCCCCAGTACCTAATTGGCTGGCCTTTAAACATTCTGAACTCTTATTAGATCAGTTTTACACTTATTTAGTGATATGCCATTCTGTCTTATAAAGGGAGCACTGGGTAGTCATTAGACATGTATTTCTTTTGACATATCAGTCTTTTTTAAGGTAGGTGATACGGTATTGGTTAATCAGAAATTGTTTTATCCAGTATCTTTATTATAAAACATCCCATTTACTTCCTTAGGAAATAATTCAGAAGAAATAATTGATTGTGTTTCTTTACTGTTTCTAAGTATCCTTGGATAGAGGGTAACTCAAAGATAATTTAACAGTTGCTTACAAGCTTTCAGTTATAAGGTGGCTAAGTTCTAGAGGTTTAATATACAGCATGGTGACTAGACTGTAGTAACAATGCTGTATTATATACTTGAAATTTGTTAAGAGAGTAGATCTTAAATTTTTTTACCACACACACAAAAATCTGCGTGAGGTAATGGATAGGTTAATGAGCTGGTCTGTGGTAATCACTATATATACATATATCAAAATAGCACATTGTACACTGTAAACATATGCAATTTTTCTGATCAGTTATACCTCAATAAAGCTGGGGAGGGGGAGAAGAAATGTTTAAGTCATATAGGAATTACTGTATTAGATTTGTACTTTGTTTAATTGCCTTAGCCAAAAGAAAACCCTCAGGGTCTGGCTTAGAGGTGATGCTTCAGTAAATGTTGTAGAATGAAAATATGCATAGATGGAAGATCTTCTAATTAGTTTACCAGATTCACTTTTCTGCATGCAATATATATCAGCGTGTATTCTACTCTTTGCCCATGTTGCCTCAGTTAAGAAAGATTGCAGGCTGGGCACTCACTGTGGCTGACGCCTGTAATCCTAGCACTCTGGGAGGCCGAGGCAGGAGGATCGCTTAAGTTTAGGAGTTCAAGACCAGCCTGATTGCTTTCTTATGGCTGAAGAAAGAAAGGGGGAAAAAAAAAAGCCTGAGCAAGAGTAGGACTCCATCTCTACCAAAAATAGAAAAAATTAGCCAGGTGTGGTGATGGGTGCCTGTAATCCTAGCTACTTGGGAGGATGAGGCAGGAGGATCACAGGAATTGGAGGTTGCAGTGAGCTATGATGACACCACTGCACTCTAGCTGGGGTGACAGCAGGGCTCTGACTCAAAAAAAGAAAAAAAAAAGGATTGTGAATTCAAAAGATGAATGCCTAAATGAGAACCTTCCTAACAGATAGCATCTGTTTGCATACATGCACATGAGTAGGTTTTTAACCCATTTCATAAAAATGTTGAAGCTTAAATTTGTGTAGTAAAAGCATTCTAGATTTTGCTTCTGAAATTCTGTTCGGGTAGCTTTGTTTACCCTGCCTTTTGTAGGGTAAACAATCAACAGCTTGTCTTCTGACATTACAGTTGTTACTTGGGAAGAGGGGCTAGAAAGAGAAAGGCTCTCTGCATTGGTTTATATGTCAGTTGGATTGAGATGCTTCTGCATAATTCTGTGCTAGGTATACCTGTATGGCTACTACAGATTTGGTCAGTTTTTGTTTAATAATGTATCTATTCACTCTTGTATTTCAAATAGTAGCATTATCATTCATTATTTTAACATAGGCTAATATCTCAAATTAAAAAGCAATTTTTCTTTTGTGGAAGAGGTTATGTGGTAGGGTAGTAAATAATATGTTAATTGGAATATTTGAACCTCAGCTGACACTTGGGTATTTGTAACATTTGGTGGCTACTCTGAAATCTAAAAAAGGAACTATCTTGTTCCAACTTGGGAAGAATTTCCTAATTATCTCTGATAAATCCTGACAATGTTAAAGGATTTATGTATTTTAAAAAGTAGTAAATAATTTCAGAAATAGCTGCCCGCATGTATTTCCCACAAGCTCTGTTACTCCCCAGAACCCTGTCCTTTCAAAGGTGTCTTCTGTTGCCGTAGGTGACTGACCACATCACTACCATTCAGGCTTGGCATGTAAGAAGGTGAATTCACAGTTGAGCCATTGATGTTTATTTTATGTTCTAGAGAAGAAAAACAAAATCTAGCCTTTCTTAACAAGTAGAGGGAATCTATAAGTTAAAAGACGAAATTCTGAGAGTTTAAAGGAACCTTAGTGCATACTTGTTGAATGAAGAGATGATTTAATGCATATGTTATTCTCACTGAAATTCATATGCCCCATCCTTTGTGGAGACTGAGAAAGAGCTCTTGCAGTGTTTCATTAGTCCAGAAAAATTTCATGATGACATTTTGATTCTGTCATGTCTGCATTTTCTTATATGTAGTGTTAATGGAACTTTGGTTTGGTTTTGGGGTTTTTTTGTGTGTGAAATCTTTCTTTTAAGTAAGAAAAATATTTTCATGGATTCTGGATTATTTTCTAAGCTTACTTAAGTTACTTCAGTGTGGTAAGTTGTTTAAGTAGTTACTTATCCCAGTTGATAATTTACATACCTGAGTTTCCCTTTACTCCCTTTGATTCAGCCTGTGGGTTCAGTGTCTGTGACTGCTGGGTAGCACTTGGGAAGATCCTTTATCGGGAGACCTACACTGTTAATGTCATTTCCCAAACAAATCAAGACAGGCCTGTTTTCCTAATATTCTCACTCTTGGCCTCTCTGCCTTCAAAGCCGGGTATAGCTGACTGTGTTCTAGTCATTCTTCTTGCCCTGTCACTTGCTGGACTTCCCGGGTACCCACCTGCTGGGCTCTCCTGTGCCATGGTTTTTTTTTTTTTATTTATTTTTTGAGACAGAGTCTCACTGTGTTTCCCAGGCTAGAGTGCCATGGCATCAGCCTAGCGCACAGCAACCTCAAACTCCTGGGCTCAAGTGATCCTCCTGCCTCAGCCTCCTGAGTAGCTGGGACTACAGGCATGCGCCACCGCGCCCGGCTAATTTTTTTTAATATATTTTTAGTTGGCCAATTAATTTCTTTCTAATTTTAGTAGAGACAGGGTCTCACTCTTGCTCAGGCTGGTCTCAAACTCCTGACCTTGAGCAATCATCCTCCTGCCTCGGCCTCCCAGAGTGCTAGGATTACAGGCTTGAGCCACCATGCCCAGCCCTGTGCTACGCTTTTTATTCTTGATATTCTTCCAGCGCCATCCCCCTTAGTTCAAGCCTTGTCACCTCCAGCCAATACCTTTTCACAGGCTTCTTTCTCTCCACTCTCCATGTGCCCAGCCCATCCTATTCCAGTTTCCTTTTCCAGGTTATTCTACTTTCCATTGCCGCTGCCTTCCTAAGTAAAACCTTGCTTTAATAAGTGATACTCCCCATTTAGAATTCGTTAATGGCTTCCCATTACCTGCTTGCTGGAGCTCAACATTCTTAACCTTCATGAAGCAATATTAGGAGTGATAAGAGCTTGAGTTTGGAGTCAGATATACCCTGTTTTAATCAGAGGACTTTGGCCTAATTATTTAACTCTTTAAGCCACAACTTTGTCAATAAAATGGTAATAATAATGGTACCTTCCTCATTAGATTATTGTGAAGATATAGTGAGATACTACTACTAATAACAAATATTTATTTATGGCTTAATATGTGCCAGATACATTTCTAAGTACAATAACCCTGTGAAATACTCTCCTGATTTTATCAAGAGCAAATGGAGGCCTACAGAGGTTAAGTAACTTGCCTCTAGTCAGGAAGTAACTTAAAAAGTAGTTAAGTGGTGGAGCAGGAATTCAAACCCATGTAGTCTGGCTTTGAGCTTGTGTGTTTACCATTTTGCCAAATAGCGCGTGATACATTTAGAATACTGGGCCTATGTCCAATAGAAATTATGTCACTTTTCTTCCTGAGAACCTGTTTAAGGTCTTCTACCATCTGCTGTTATCTGTATTTCCCCTTACAAACAAAAATTTATGACCTTCAAGTATCCTGTTTTCTTCCTGGAGTCTACCAAGTTACCCATTTCTTAGGAATATTCAAAGATGTCCCAAGCATTTATAAGCACATGCAGATTTATCAGAATTTTTATTCATACATTTTTAGTGGTTTCATTTTATTGGTAGTTTAGGGAAAATACTTAGTTATAATAATCCTGACCCCTAACTGCATCTTGCTTTTATTTTTTTTCTCTCTCTACATCTTTGGTCATTTCTTTTGTCCTAGGCTGGCTGGAAATGCCATCCATTTCTACCCACGTTTTCAAGGTTCAACCAAAATATCACCATTACGACACAAAGGCTTCTCACAGCACACCAGTTGAGAGTGATATGCCTTCCCTCCTTGGAATGCCTGCTGCTCACATTTGGTCCCATAACTAATGATTGCAAGGTCTTACAGTGTGGGCCAAATCTTCTCAACACTGTCATTATTGATGTTTTAGACCAGATACTTCTTTCTTTGTTGTGGAAGCCCGTGCTGTGCATTGTGGGGTGTTCAGCAGCATCACTGGTCTCTAGCCCCTAGATGCCAGTATCAGCCACTACCACCCCTGGTTATGACAATTAGAAAGATCTCAGCTGGGCGTGGGGGCTCACGCCTATAATCCCAGCACTTTAGAGACTAGGGTGGGAGGATCTCTTAAGACCAGGAATTCCAGAACAGCCTGGGCAACATAGTTGAGACCCCTTCTATCCCTGCACCCTCCCCCCTCCAAATAAAGGTGAAACTAGCCAGGCTTGATGGCTCATCCCTGTAGTTCTAGCTACTCTGGAGGCCGAGGCAGGAGGATCACTTGAGCCCAGGAGTTGGAGGATACAGTGAGCTATGATTGTACCACTGCACTCCAGCCTGGGTGACAGGGGGAGACCGTGCCTCTAAATAAAATAAAATGTGTTTGAATTTTGTCACATGTCCCCTTGGGGGCAAAATTTCCCCTTGTCGAGAACCATTGGAATAAGAGAAAATGCAAAGTGTACATACATTGGTGACAGACTCGATTTCAAGTCCTAACTTTGGCATGCCCTATTTTGTCACCCTGATCACGTGACTTAGCCTCGGTTTCTTCGTTTGTAGACTCAGGGTAGTAACCCATGATTTGTGTTATAGCTTTATGGCGGAGATTAGGCATCAGGGCCGACTTGGAACGCATCCCTCATGCCAACACAGAGTAGCCCTTGTGTCTCCTCAGCTCCACTGTGCACACCTCTGAGTTAAGGGTCACATATTGAGTCACACGTCTCTTCGTATCTTCCTTCATATTTTAGGTGGCCAGGAAACATCTTGGTTGTTGTCTTTCCTTACATGAGGGAAGAAGTGTATGTTTCCCTTATTCTTTACAAAATGGCTGATTTTTCTGTGGTTTGATGGCTCATAGATAACCATTTCCACTTGTTGATTTTCCAAAGGTAATTACAGAATTGAATCAGTTGCTTTTTCGGGGTTTTCTATACACTGTTGTCAGTCCTTTGGTCAATTCTTAGTTGTCCTCGTTTAGCCGTGGTGATTCCGGTGGCACCTGGCGGTGGTTCCAGGCACACTGTGTGCAGCCCCCACCCAGGCCTCCCGATGCCAAATCTCTGGCCTCAAGCATAGAGTCTTGTGGCTATTTATTTGCCCTTCAGTTTAATTTTCTTTTTTCATTTTAAGTCACTTTATTGAGGTCGATTTTGTGTCTATTTTTTTTTTCCACATCTAAGACTGAAAAAAGACAAGGGCATCATTTGTGATATGTTAAAAGATGTGCCTCTGGTGATGGTTCCTTTAAAATCTTTTGGTGCTCTTTAAAAGCGGCTTTGACTTTCCTGTGTAATTGAAAAGGTGGCTGGCGTTTTACTCTTTAAAACTTTATAACTTAATTCACTGCCCTTTACAGAAGCCTTGTGAGAAGGTGGCTGCTCGCTATTAGTTACAGGAGGCTTGCCAAGGGCAAGGCTCGGCTTTTGGTGACTTTGCTACAGGGCTGGAATGCCAGCAATTACCACTATCGCCCTGCATTTTAAGATTATTATTACTCTTTCTGTTATCATGATTGTAACTGGCATTTATGGTGCTCCTCCATGCACTGCTTGTTTTCGGTACTTTATTTGTATTATGCTGTGTAGTCCTCACCACAGCCCTATTAGTCCAGGGGTGTTACGGTCTTACTCTACAGGTGTTGCCCAGAGAGGATCACAGTCTTCCTCAGGGTCGCATAGTTAACTGTGGTGGATCCAGGATTTGAATCCAGGTGGTGTACCTCCGGAGTCCATGCTCTTAACCACAGCGTGGTGTAAAATGTCCTACATAGGAAACTTTGGGGTTATTTTAAATTTTAAGATGTCTTTGTGAAAAGTGTGCATTTGTTTCTGTTTGTGGTAAATGGTTTTCTTGTGCCGTAATAGTTGAGCTAATAATGAGATTGGTTGGTTATAAGAACAGCCATTAGATTTTATGAAAAAATATGTGCTGCAATGTGTAAGCTAATGGAGATTTTAAAAACCCGGTGATTTTCCAGACCTGCCCCCTGGGGGTGGCAGACCCTGCGGCAGGGTGGTGCCCTGGCAGGTTGTCTAGCCTGTTGTCATTGACTGATTATGTCTACACTTAGTATTATTTGCTTGTCGTTTAAATTACTTTGATGGTCCTAGTTATCAGTGAATTTGTAATGATCGCACCAGTGTTCAATTTTAGACCAGAAGCTTTAATTTTAAAATGGTAAACATTTTGATATTATTGATTTGTTCAGCATGGTTGTGCATATGATTCTGTTAACTTGGAATTCCCTTCCGGGTGTGTTGGGTCCTCTGCTCAGAAATATGTCGAGGTGGCTGCCTTTCAAGGGAGCTGAGCCTCTTTCCTGACTCACTGCTTTGTGCAGGCTGAATGCTGGGCACGCAGCTTTATCTTTCTTCCTGATGACAGTCAGGGCAGCTGCTGGCTTTCTCATTAATTCTCACCAGCTAAGAGTTAGAAGGAACCAGAAGCAGAGGATATTTCAGGCCAATGTGGGTGAGGGTGACATCTCCTGGATTTTTTGTCTGAGCACGTCTCTTGCTCTTGTCTTCTTTTGTTGTAATAGGTGTTTCCATGCTGCCCCGTTCAGTGGAACGTCACGGCTTTCAGAAGCAGTTTGTAGGATTCGCCTCATGTCTGTTTCAGGGAGGAAGAGAAATCCAGTGGGAGCTTTAGCTTTCCTAGTAGGAAGTTTTCTAGACTTGAGGAGAGCCCCTCTGGTGTTTTCCTCCACACCCACAAGTAATTAATATCTAAATTAAGGACTCCTGCTCGGGGCCAGCCTCCTCTCCTCTGCCAGTCCATCTGGCTGCCTGTCTGGGTTTCCCTTGGTGCTTCATTAGCTTCTGTTACCAGCAGACTAAGAGGCAGGCACAGTCTTACTGCCCTGTGTCCTTTGTTCAGATGTGGGAGGAAGAAAGTCCCCGTGATACTGTCACCAGTATCTTAACATAATTCGAAAAGTTGCTCTCATTCTATTTCTCCTTGCAGTTTAGAATTCCTGGCAAAGCTTCACTCTGGGCAGAGCAGGGCCAGAGAGCAGCCCTCTAGAGAAGTCTCCACAATATTTTAGATTTATTCCTTCCGTTATCCGCAAAATTAAGGACCTATTTCAAGCAAGTCATGGTGGAGAGGACCCAGTCCTTAGAGAGCATTTTGACCAAGCTCCTTATTTTACAGATGAATTTGAGGTTTGTGAAAGGAAAGGGACTTTCTCTGAGTCCACAGCTAGTTAGTTCCTGAACCGAAATGGAGGCTTCTAGCTCTCCCAGCCCTGGCCTCTGCTTTCACTTCCACACTGCTCCTGAACTCTCAGTCTGACTTCACGTGGAGAAACCTGGCACCTGTTCCTGAAGAGTGTGGTCTGGTTTCTCTGCCTGGGGTGATGGACAGCCTTGTCCCTGGCCCATCTGTGGTTAGAGTGATTGCAGCTGTCCTGGTAGCCAAAGGGTCTCTGCTGCCTCCTGCTGCTGATGCCAAGTATGGTTTTTATAAAGGCAAGAGAGACAAACATACTAGGATTTGACAAGGGAAAGTAACAGAGGGAAAAATCAGCAGTGGCTTCTTTTTAATGCTGTTTGTCAGATTTTCCTAGGGAAGATCTGTTCTTGGTGGGGGGTGATGCTTGATTCGTTGCTGCCACGCCCTCCCCCCATCATCACACCTCTTCTGCATCAATGGTTGTAAGATTGCCTGTCAGCATTGGTTAATTACAGAAATGCTGTTTCTGAAAATAAAACCATTTTAAATAGTTTAGAATTAAAAGAAATTATGAAATCATTGCTGGATGTACCATGCAAGTTATCAAATACAGCCCTTTCATATTAGAGTTGTGACAACTGAGATCCAGAGAAGTTTAATAAGTGACTTAAGACATCATAGGTATCTAGTCAATATCAATACAAGTCTTCTTAGTTTCATTTCATCATCTATTTTGAGCTTCCTATGTGCTAGGCCTTATTTTTGTGAGTTTTCCATAGATTATTTGTAATTCTTCCTGTATTTGTGTCTAACAGATATGTTTTCTGCCTTTTATAGTGAAAGCTCAGAGTACTTAAGCACCTTGCCCAAGGATAACACAATGAATGATTGTGTAGCAACTTAAGAGGGGTCTGAGTCCCAAGGTCAAGTTTTCACATTGCCCTGTAATGATTTGCATTATCTTGAATAACTTAATTTGTCCCCGTGGTAAAGTCTTTTCCTTGTATTCATCGTCAGAATTTATTCCTAGTGATTCTTAAGGAAGATTAACCCAGTTGAGTGCAATAGCAAACATTGAAAAAATCTGGAATCTTAAATTTTTACTGACAATACTTATTGCTTGTCTTGAGTGTATCATTGTGTTTGGGAACTCATGTGAACACATTTGCACACTGCTACACGTTAGCTCTTACTTACACAGCCTCCTAGACAGGAAAACAACCTTTGAACTGTGAAAGAAGCCAAGGTGGGGCAGTTGTGTAGGGAAGCTCTTGTGCATGAGAAGGTGGTCAAAAGATATTTTAGCAGAGAAAAATACTGAGCTTTTTACTTTGCGTTAGTATTTGGTAATTGAAATACAATTTCAGCTGAAAAAATGTTAAACAGTTTAAAATTTCTCAAAGATCTTATTCTTTGATCTCTACAGGCTGGATATCACCAGTGTGCCCATCTATTAATTTCTTGTACTTCTCAGAATCCCTTTTGTTTTTCAAATATAATACACATTCAGTTTGCACAAGGAAGATGTATAAATATCAGTGAATAACATATGGGCCCATTGGATTGTATTCCCTTCAGAAGTATAATCTTAGCATTTATGGAAATACATAAGGATGTCTTTCTTACTGTAGGTCCTTTTGACATTTTAAACCTAATTTAAACACATTTTAATTGCAATATTATGTAAAACAGTAAATAATCTATAGTAAAAATTCAAGTCTTTCCTTACGTTAATTTTATCCATTTTACTGGTACTTATTAGGAGCTTGTCAGTATCTCATTAAATTATATTTCCTGTGCCCATGATTTATCTTGGCTTCTTTATGGCCAGTTCTCCCTCACGCCCACCCCCACACTTTTTCCATCATGGATTAGTAATGTCTTTGAGGACTGTTAAGTACCATGAAGACAGGAATGGTATTGCTCTATATCAAACACCTGGGGTAGTGTGCGGCCTGCGATAGCAACTCAGCTGTTGCTTGTTCAATGAATTTATGTAAAAATACTTTTTAAGGAAAAGTTATTTTAAATTATTGAAAAGATTTGGGTTCTATTTAAGAGACAAGTGTTCCTGTTTTCGTTGTCCTTCCAAAATCTCTCTTCCTTTTCTTTTCGTAATGCTATGATGTTATTCTTGAAGGTTGTTAGCCAGGTACTCAAAGTAAACAGAAACATTAGGTTTTTCTTGGGAATTTTCCATTGTTGATGATATTATGTATCTTTTGCTTGTCCTTTTCACACTTCCTGTCTTGTGGACAAGGTGCCTAAATGACTTAGTGTTTGAATGATGATACTGATATTTGTTGAGCATTTGGAATTTCTAAGGTATGGGAACCTTACCTGTATTGTAAAAATATTAATAAATTCTGTTTATGGAAAGAATTGAAAAAATCCTTTTACAGTGGAAATAATTCAAGAAAAACATTGGCTTAGCACTTAGGTCACTGGCTGTTTATAAGTGGTGGTGGTGTGTGTGTTTTAATGTGGTAAGACTATCAATGTTTTGGCTCAAAACTTTCCTTTAGTCTAATGCTATAGTGTTGTCTCAATACTAGAGCTGTTCTCTTTCTATTTAAAGTAAATCCTCCTTTTCCTACAACATTAGAAAAGTACACATATTATTAGCCATCAGGGAAATGTAGATCAAAACCACAGTGAGATACCATTTCATGTCTACTAGGGTGGCTAAAATAAAAAAGATAATAAGTGTTGTTCAGGATGAAGAAATTGGAACCCTTATACATTGCTGGTAGGAATATAAAATGATGGAGCCACTGAGGAAAACAGTTTGGCAGTTCATCCAAAGTCTAAATATAGAGTTACCATATGACCTAACAATCTCACTCCTAGGTGAATACCCAAGAAATATAAAAACATATGTTCATACAAAAACGTACACATGAATGTACATAGCAGTATTATTTATAATAGCCCCAAAATTGAAACAACCCAAATGTCCATGAAATGAATGGGTAAACAAAATGTTGTATATCTACACAGTAGAATATTATTTGGCAATAAAAAGAAAGTTCTGATACATGCTACACAAAAATGAAATTTGAAAACATTATGACAGTTACCAAAAAACTACTTTATTTGATTCTATTTAGAAAATGTCCAGAATTAGCAAGTAGATTAGTCGTTCCTTAGGAATGGAGGGGTTGGAGGGAGATGGGGAGTGAATGCTAAGAAGTTTGTTATTTATTTTTGGGGTGATGAAAATGTTCTAAATTACATAGTGGTGATGGCTGCACATCCAAAAATCATTGAATTGTACATTTAAAAGGGTGAATTGTATATGTGAATTATTTTTTCAATAAAGCTGTTATTGAAGAAGTATATACAGTTGAGCTTTGAGCATTGTGAAGGGGTTAGGGGCAGTGACTCTCTGCGAAATTAAAAATTTGAATATAAGTTTTGACTACCCCAAAACTTAAATACCATAGCCTACTGCCTTGCTGATAACATAAACAGCCAATTAACACATATTTTGTATGTTATATGTATTATATACTGTATTCTTTTTTTTTCTTGTACATGGGCCACCAACTTATTATATATACTGTATTCTTACAATAAAGTAAACTAGAGAAAAGAAAATGTTATTGAGAAAATATATATTTACTATTCATTAAGTGAAAGTGGATCATCATAAAGGTCTTCATCCTGGTCATCTTTACACTGAGTAGGATGAGGAAGAAAAGGGAGTGATCTTGCCATCCCATAGGTGGCAGAGGCAGAAGAAAACCCATGTATCAGTGGACCCACACAATCCAAACCATGTTGTTCAAGGGCCAACAGCATATAGATGCATTTGTTTCCATGAGCATGAATTATCTCTGGAATGATACACATTGGTTGCTTGTGGGAAGAACTGGATTCCTATGGGGGCAGGGCTGGGAGGGGGAGTTTTACTAAATATCCTTTTGTGTCTATTGAATTTTGTGTCATGTGATTGTATTACCTGATAAGCAAATAAATAAAAGTTAAATAATGACATATTAATAGCTCTTCTCGATTTTCCTATATCTAGGTCCTTCAAGGGTTAGATTATCTACACAGTAAGTGCAAAATTATTCATACTGACATAAAGCCAGAAAACATCTTGATGTGTGTGGATGATGCATATGTGAGAAGAATGGCAGCCGAGGCCACTGAGTGGCAGAAAGCAGGTGCTCCTCCTCCTTCGGGGTCTGCAGGTGAGGCAGCTGAGCCAGTTTGGTTTCCGGTCTGTTTGGGAGCATTGTGAGTTTACAGAGTTGCACATTGGAGGCAGCTGAATCAAATGTGTATATATGAGAACTTGTTATAAGAGCTTTGTTGTTGGAAATAACTGCACCCTTTTCTTGAGAAGGAAGGTACCCCGATTAAATTATATTTTAATATTTGAATTACTGACCTTTGTCTTCCCTTAAAAGGTCATTTAAATTCTTAGCTGCTGCTTTATCTATATCTGAACATTTTCTTGAGTTGCCAACTTCTCTGCAGAGGAGAATGTATTAATGGGTTTCTTGTAGCCAACCTTTGGTCATCAGAATTTTTTTTCTAGCTTCAGTTTTGTCAGAGTGATTCCTACTCTCCTGTTAGCTATATCAATCTGAGTTTAGTAGTTTTGGAATTGGTTACAAAAGACCTAAGGGTGGCGGAAGAAGACCAAGTGACCGGAGTATTGGCATATCTTTGTTTCTGGTGGTGGCCGTGAAGTGTGGATGTGTTTTCATACTCTTCCACCTTGTGCCTTGTGAAGTCGTCTGGCAAGGTACAGGCAAAGGGCTGAGGCTCCTGGGACCCCACCACATCTCATTTACTACCATCAACGTGTTGTTTAGGTCAAGCTTTTCGTGCTGGTAGGGTCTAATCACGTGATTTCTAGACTACTTGCTGCATACTTGCTGCAGTATTTGATTTAGTCATATGCACATCTAATCCAAATTGTTCACTTTATTATGTCTAAAACAAATTTGGTTTGGTGACTATGGGATATTTGTGAACCCTTCTCCATTTTCTTAAGTTGTAAGTCAGTGCTTTGGGATTAACTTTTTGAAATGTACTGGTGTTTAATTTTAGATTAATAAGAGAAATGGCTCAGTATGAACAACTTCTGTTATGCCTTTTAATAGTGAGTCATTTGTTTGAGTTGGATAAACTTTCTCTAGATCCCTATGATTAAGAAGCTCTGATTATTAACAGTTTTTGAAGTTGGGTAGCCATTAAAAGACAATAATTATTTCATTTTGCAATTCGAATTACCTACATAAAGATATGTGTCTCTTTTCCTCTAAATATCCATTTTGTTTTATTTTGTTTTAGTGAGTACGGCTCCACAACAAAAACCTGTAAGTACTTACACATATACTCATATTCACCATGTCAAAGGGGACTATTATTGAGCTTTTCAAATTATAACAAATGTTCTAATTTATATTAATTTAAAAGGTAGACATGTATGTTTATAAATGCTGCACATCCTCAAATATTTAAGACTTATTGTTTTGTTAAGTTGAAGTGATTTTTACAGAAGATCGATTGATCTTATGTATTTTCTGGAGTGCTGTTGGCCAAGTCTGGTGAAATGTGAGGCGATACAGAGAGGGTTTGAAGTATAATTTTTCTAAAACCACTTTACATTATTTCTGATTGGCTTCTAAGTTACCTGTTTTTCTGAAGCTGTTCTAATTTTTTTCCAGCTAGTTGTTAAATATGAAAGAATGATCTGTTTTGTGGTCCTGTCAAAACACTGCATCCAATGAGACAGAACAAGGGGGAACTGCAATAATTAGGCTTCCGGGCCTGCTGAGGAGCCTGAGTCATCTCCCATAGTTCTGCCTTGGCCTAAGGCACTCGAGTTTACCGATCATTTGACAGATTGGCAGCTCTCATTGGCAGTACTTTCCAAGTCAGATGGCCACGACTGGAGGCAGACAAGAACTGTGGCTTTTTCTTCTTTCCCCTGTACTTCATATGCTCATTTCTTAGCATGCCTGTTGTCTTGGCTGTTGATAACAGCTCAGTATGAGAGACCCAAACACAAACAGTGCTGTTGACCAACAGTGAAATATACCTGCCTTGGTAGGGTTTCTTTTTGGCAAGGAGGAGATGAGATGATGTTACTTTGTATGTAGGCAGCAGCAAATAACTGGTAAGAGGAGCTTCTTATTTAAAGCCAAGTGTATTTCAGAATATTCAGTTCTCTCAGAACTGGTGAAGACTTACTGCATTTAAGCTATGTCCCTCTGAGGACAGGACCTGGTAGTAGACCCAGCATGCGATATTAGCCAGCACCAATTTCCTTTTTTTTTTTATTTATTTTATTTTACTGTAACCCTAACCACATGGTGGATCTCATGTCTAGACTTGTGATTTTAGTTGAAGGTGAAATGGAAAAAGAGAGTTTATTGGTATTTACCATACTGCCAGAACTACTATTATGTGGTGCTTTAAAGAGAAGCAAACTGACCCGTGGTGTTTTCTTAACATATTATAGATAGGAAAAATATCTAAGAACAAAAAGAAAAAACTGAAAAAGAAACAGAAGAGGCAGGCCGAGTTATTGGAAAAACGCCTGCAGGAGATAGAAGAATTGGAGCGAGAAGCTGAAAGGAAAATAATAGAAGAAAACATCACCTCAGCTGTACCTTCCAATGAGCAGGATGGTGAATACTGCCCAGAGGTGAAACTAAAAACAGCGGGATTAGAGGAGGCGGCTGAGGCAGAGACTGCGAAGGACAACGGTCAGTGTAGTCAGGGGCACGGGAGCTCCATTGACAGGGACCCGCCAGGTCACCACAGGGATTGGCTTTGCACTGTCTCTTCAGCTGTCGAGGGTGATTCTCTCCAACTCCCTGTTTGGGAATATGGGATACAGCCTGGCACTTTGTGAGCCATATGCCAGAAATATGTTAACATTTCAAAATAGTTTTACAAAAAAATGCACAATGTCTGAGAAATGAACCATGTCTCTATCATGCTAATGACGGTCCTTCCTTTATTTTGTAATTAACCTTTTACCTAATTGTGTTGTACCACAAACCTTTTTCTTAAGATTGCAGACGAGAGGGTAGAAATGGAAGTGCAACTTTATCTATAAAGTTATTTTCCCCCAAAGCTAACTTTTCCCATAGGTAGGTCAGTTATTAAATAAATGAAAAATGAGATGTGGAAAACCTAAAGGTTTTGTCCTGAAAGCCAAGAGGTGTATACTCAGTGGTAAATAAATTAAGCACATTCAAAAATATATCTTGTTGGCCGGGCGCGGTGGCTCACGCCTGTAATCCTAGCACTCTGGGAGGCTG
>VBSM01003176.1:34826293-34869856 GCA_008086735.1 Cheirogaleus medius
AAAATATATATATATATATATATATATGTATATATAGAGATCTTGTTGAAGGAATTAAGTGCTGCCGTATTAAGGAGAGTAACAAGTTCTAATTCTTAACCCATCAACTTTTTAAGGTGAAGCTGAAGACCAGGAAGAGAAAGAAGACACTGAGAAAGAAAATATTGAGAAAGATGAAGATGATGTTGAACAGGAACTTGCGAACATAGACCCTGCCTGGATAGAATCACCCAAAACCAATGGCCATATTGAGAATGGCCCATTCTTACTGGAACAACAGCTGGATGATGAAGAAGATGATGAAGACGACTGCCCAAATCCCGAGGAATATAACCTTGATGAGCCAAATGCAGAAAGTGATTACACATATAGCAGCTCTTATGAACAATTCAATGGTGAATTGCCAAACGGACGACATAAAATTCCTGAGTCACAGTTTCCAGAGTTTTCCACTTCGTTGTTCTCTGGGTCCTTAGAACCTGTGGCCTGCGGCTCTGTGCTTTCTGAGGGATCACCGCTCACTGAGCAAGAGGAAAGCAGTCCATCCCATGACAGAAGCAGGACGGTGTCAGCCTCCAGTACTGGGGATTTGCCAAAAAGTAAGTGTCCCATCCCATCAACTGTCTGCTTTCAGTGGTTCCAGGGTCATGCCTTTGACAAATGCCGTGAAAGGAATTGGCTGGAGATAGCAAAGCTATATATGTGTGCACTGATCATTTTCATTTTATTATTTTTATACCCGTGAACAAGTGATGTGATTGAAAAATATGTTCTGTGCCACTAGGCTTTCTCTTGCTCTCTGCATATCAGATCTCATTTCTGAGCTTTTCTCATTCTTTCTATATTTAGTCAGTGACATTAAGCCTTTGCAAAAACCTTCCAGCTCTAGCAGTGTACACCTTGTAGCTTTCTAAAATGTGTAGTTTAGTTTATAATTTGTATCCTCCCATCTGATAGCATTATGTTTAGTATTTGTTTGTTTCTATTTAAGAAAAAATATGCCTGCTCTTTGGCTCTATTGAGAAAAAAGTGTTGTATTTTCTTCTGATAGTTTGTTCCTGATTATAGGACCTTGCCATTGATAACTCGCCAAGGACTGTAATTTTAAAGAAAGTGGCATGGATTTAAATGTAATGACAGATTGTAGATTGAATCTTGTGTTCTTGTCCACCTAAGAAGGCCCTGACTTATTTTGGGAGTGAATGCCAAGTGACTTTAGTAAGTGAAAACTGGGTTTCACAGTTGGTTTCCATTCTGGCCCGCAGTGGAAAGGCTCAGAAACCTCCTCTGCTCCCTCTACTGACAAGACTGTTTAACACATGCAGAGCAATTGCTGCACCAGCCCTGCAGACAGCCCAGCCCTGCAGACAGCCCAGCCCCAGGCACGCCTGCAGCCCTTTTCTTCCAGCAGGGTGCCAACCGCGTCCTGCCGTGTGAGCTGGTTTGGTTCCGCACTGGCTATAACTCAGCGTCCTAAGGACGTGTTTTCTTGACCTGGCCGGACATAGTCAACTCCTGCTCTCCTTTACCCTGGCCAGGGAGGGTTCGAAGGTGCTTATAAAATGGTTTCACGTGGAATGTAGGTTCATTTCTAGGAAGGAGCAGTAGTGAAATGTACCTTCTCCAGATTTGTTGTTGCTATTGTAGCTCACTATTTACCTAACTTACAGATAGGTAAAGATATAGAAAGTAATTTATAAATTACCTCTAAATTCATTTGCATTCATATTTATTTTGTGAGTAGCAGCTTGGGACAGTAGCTTCAAAGACAGTGAGCCCTCCTTATCCATGGGTTTCACAACTGTAGATGCAGCCAACTTCAGGTCAAAAGTATTCAGGGGAAAAAGAACTCCTGTGTCTGTATTGAACATGTACAGACTTGTTTTCCTTGTCATTTTTCCCTAAACAATACAGTATAAGAACTATTTATTTACATAGTATTTACATTATATTAAGTATTATAAACAATCTCAAGATGATTTAAAGTATACAGGAGGATGTACATAGGTTATATACAAACACGATGCCATTTCCTACCAGGGACTTGAGCATCTGTGGATTTTGGTATCCTTGGGAGGTCTGCGAACCAGTCCCCCTGTGGATAATGAGGGATGACTGTATATCAGATTAAATATCAGCTCAAAACTTAATAGTTATGGGACTTTGGTTTCTTAACCTCCCTGAGCCTCAGTTTATTCCTCTATCAAAGGAAATATTATTAGTATGGAATCAAAACAGGTAAATGGTATAGGTAGGTAAGTAATAACATGGAATATATAATAACAAAAAAATTCTCAGTGACTGTAGGTTGCCCTGGTCATCACAAACTCTGCAGGGAGCTCGATTGCTACTTCTGTTACTGTGTTGTCAGTATCTGGGGTCCCAGCAAGTAGAAAGGCTTATTTCGCACAGTCACTTGGTTTGTAACTCGTAGCTCCTGAGCCCAGGCCTCCTGGTTTCTGGTCCTGCTCTGTCTGCCACATCATGATTCACAGTGGGAAGGGGGCAGGGGTAGGTAGCTATAGATTTACATCTGGAAAGCTAAAAACATTCCCATATGACAAAGAGAAGTAGGGGGAACCTCAGGTTGAGGTGAATAACAGTAGGTGAAGAGAGGACAATTTCTAATTTAGGCACAATGTAAAATCCCACTGGAGACAGGTGATTAAACTAGGAGCATGTTGCTTGGGTGTAAAGAATCATTAGGTACTTAGGCAGAGGCTGTCCACATCTCTTGATAGGCGTGAGGCTGTGCCACCGTCCCAGTGGGTCACCTCTTAGGAGGCTCTGGCTCACGTGGGCCCCATTCTGCTGACCCTGCCACCTCAGGCTTTGTCCTCCCTCAGCGTTGCTGGCTCTGCTCTGTCCTGTCCTCCTCTGGGCAGTTCCTTAGTCTTCTTCAGGCTTTTTAAATCTTGGGGCCTCCCTGATCTCCGTTCTCAGCCCGCTTCTCAGACTCTTCACACGGATCTTCCCTGACTGAGCTGAGCCTGCCTGTGATAGCCGCTCCTTAGTGTGGCGCTGATGGCCAACTCCACATTCATTCAGCAACTGTGGAGTTCCAGCAGGGTGCTAGGCCCTGTCGTGAGGACTGAGGACATAGCGGTCAACAAAGCCACAGCGCGCTTGCCCTTGTGGAGCTTACGTTCCTGCGAGGGTAGGTGGCCAATGAGCGCTGCCTCCTGCTAAGCCTGGTGAGGACGATGTAGTGTGGCAGGGGCTGCTTTAGATCCCATCTAGATGGTGACAAGGTAGCGTTTGATCAGAGACCTGAAGGATGTGAGGAAGCAAGTCTCGAATCCAAGGAAAGCACGTTCCTTGCAGAGGAATCTCTTGCTCAGTTCTCCTGTCTCGAGGTTCACTTATCCACCTGTTTCCGCGATAGCTCCAGCTGTGTGTCACTAGGGAGCCTCAAACTTGACACTTCTGAACCAGAGCACCACTTTCCCTGCCCACCTTCTAGACATGCTGTGTTGCTTACGCTTGTTACCGCCATCTCGTGTTGCTCCTGTGAGACACCTGGTCATCGTGTGTCCACCTTCTTTTCTCTCTCTCATCCTTTGGGTCACCACGTCCTGCCAGTCATCCCTCTGCAGTAGGGGTCCTCCTTGCCTAGCCCAGAAGTGGGCACTGTGGCTGCTCACCTCACCTGTTACCAAGGCTCCATGCTGGCCTCTCAGCTTCGTGTTCTCTCCAGCTTTTCACCCCCACCTGCCTTTCAGATTGCCTTTCCGCGTAGCTCTTAGGATGTTTTTGAAATATGCTAATCAAACCCATCTATTCTTCTGCCTGCAGTTTTTCACAGCTCCCACGATCTGTCGCAGTCTCCGCGGTGGAGTATAGTGGCCCTGCGTAACCGGCACTGACCGTGGAGGCACCGGGGCAGGAAGTGTTAGAACATAGAACGTCTGTCTATGTTTTTTATTTTGAAGAACAGTACAGTGAACAACTATATATCCTCCATACAGATTCAACATTAACATTTTGCCAAATTATATGTTTTTATTTTATATATACACATTGTATGCTACAGATATTAGGGCACTTCACTCCTAAATATGTACATGTTCATCTCCTGAGAGGTGAATTAAGGCATTCTCTGTCATAACGATAATACCATCATATGTAAGAATATTAATAATTTAAAAACACATCCATCATTTATTCCATAGTCAAATGTCCTCAGTTATCCTACAGTTTTCCTTTTTTCTTTTTCCTGCTCCAGGACACGATGGGATGTGATGTCTGGCCTCCTGGCGAGGGCTTCCTGTGTCCTCCGCAGGCCACTGCTCTCTTCCCCTCTCTTCCTCCCGGTCATACCTTCCTTAATTGCCTGGTCATCGCTCCTTTTCAGTATCTTTCTCCTCACTGGAGAGTGCAGGATATTCTTACCTTTGTATCCTCAGCATCTAACTCAGTGCTAAGATAAATATTTATTGAATAACAAACAAATGAGTACTATCTGGTTATATTCTTCTACTCTTCCCTTTCTCCTACCTTTTTCTAATCAAAACTTTACTCTGTCCAACACGCATACCATCCCCAGTACCTGTTGCATCAGGTAAAAATAGGAGATGGGTTTTTTTTGTTGTGTTCTGTTTTATTTTTTATCGATCCCAGCCTCTTTCTAAACAGGCCTTTTCAGTATTATTAAATTCTAGGGACATACCAGGGACAGGATCTACGTATCCAGTCTTTTCTTGGAGGCACTCAGTTTTGTTTTCTACCTTGGTCATTTGATAACCAGGGGCAACCTCTCCTGTGGGAGGTGTTTTTTGTTTCCTTTGTGGCAGACGTGTGGCCAAGGGGCTTGCAGTTGGCCACTTGGTACCACAAGAACACGAGGCTAGAGAAACAATCTTTCTTGAGAGTTTGTGTAGGTCCTTGTCACTAGAGCAGAGTGTACACATTAGGGAATAGAAGAAGAAGGCTTGGGGCCAGACTGAGAAGACTGAAGAAGAACTTGAATGCCAGGCTAAAGAATGTAGACTTTTTTCTAGAATAATTTGGCAGCCATTGAAGATTGACAAGAGGAGGCAGGGTTCCTCTTAGATTATTAGCTTATAGAGCCATAGCACCAATCTTGGCTCATCACATCTGAAGGATAACGGCTCTAGAGCAGGGTATTCTTGTTTGGTTTTACTTGTGGAATGTATCTGGAATCCTTTCATGTCACCTGGTGGTGACCCAGCTCACCTTCAGTCCATGCCTGCTGCTGTATTGCAGCCTCCACGTTCATCTTACTTTGGCTGTTGCTCTTCAGTCTGTTCTCTGTCCAGCATTCCAGAGAAATCTTTGAAAAGCATATCCCATCATCTTCCCTTTCCCCCTTAAAAGAGGGTCTCCACTGTTTTTCTCACAGAGCTATGTCCCAGGCATCCCTCATTAAAGTCAACAAGCTCTCCAGTCTGTTCCCTGGTGGCTCTCTGATGTCATCTGCTCTCTCACCCCCTCTCTCTGTTCCCCTGGCTCATGCTGCACACTCATATTGGCTTCTTTACAAAGCTTCTCAAAATTGAGAGCTTGTTTCTGCCTCAGGGCCTTTGTACTTCCTGTCTCCTTTGCCTGGAACTTCTCCTGTTCCATGCCTTCCTTTATTTGGGCCTCTCCCTGAATGTCACTTTCTCAGAAAAGACTTTCCCAAGTGACCTCATTCTTATCCTTTTCCTTTCTTTGCTTTGTTTTTCTTCATAGCATATACAGCTACCTGAGATGGTGTATGAATTACTGTGTATTTACTTTATTGTCAATGTTTCCAGCTGGTACATGAGTTTCCAAATTTGGGGCATGTTTTCTTCATGCTGTGTTCCCAGTACCAAGACAGTGCTTGGCACATAGAAGGTATCTCTTGGCACATAGAAGGGACCCAGTAATTACTTGTTGAATGAATGGGTCAGGTGTTAGCATTAAATCTCCTAGTTTTGCTACTACTTCCTTAGGCCTAGTGCTAAACCTCCTCCATGTGGAGAGGATACTCAAGCCTTCCTTGTATGGACGTTTATAATGTGAAGTTGGCGTGTGCCTAGCACAGTGCCTTGTGCATACGTGACAGCAGCTGTCTCTTCACACATCACTGTCTGTTGTCTTACTAGTTTCTAGGAGAGCTTCACATGGAACGAATGACCACAGTGTCACCCAGAGACTGGGTTATCAGAAAGTGAATTAAGGGCCCCAGCCCTTCCTGAAATGAAATCTTCCCACTTAATCTCTTCTTGTTATAATACGCAGAGCGCAATTACAGGCTTTTCGTTTTGGAAGGATAGCTACAACTTGTCCTTTGTGTCACCAGTATGCATGAGAAGGAAGAGCTGTGTGACCGGTCACAACAGGGATGGCCTAATCAGAGGAGGTGCAAGCAGAATCGCAAGGATCATGCGGACGCCGCAGGCACAGGTGTCTGTGTTTAAATGGGCATTTGTGGCCGGGTGCTGTCAGATTCCCTAGTGCTGAGAGAAGAAAATCAGAAAAGCAGAATCTCTTTTACCTCCTGCTGTGTTCTTGTACAATTAAGTTATCGAGATAAATTACCCAGTATGGTTTGGAACACATCGTAAGCTGGGTAACTGTTTACGCACCTGAACCAGGAGGATAGCAGTATGTCACCAAAGACATTTTGTTTAGTGAACATAAATGAGGGGTATTAAAAATACAACGAACTGTATTTAAATGTGTGGTGAAGTGTCTTTGAAAGTGTATTTCTTCTAGCTTAATTGAATTATGCAGCTTCTGGGAGGTGTGTTTAAAAACAACTCAGAGTGGGTGGCAGATTACAAATCACCTCCTTCCACTTGAGTACCCTCCGATAACAGCCAACTCACAGTTATGGTGCTGAGAAAGGAAAAAGAAATCAAGTCTTGCGGTGGTTTAGAAGGACCACAGTATCACTAATGTGGCTTCATTCTCTTCTCTCATTAGAACTATTGTCTGAAGTGTGTGGAGAGGTGGACGCACCCTTGGGTTTCCACCTCTGCCTGCTCTCTGGTCCCTCACTGGCCAGTTTCAGGAGCCTCAGCCCCGACAGGGTGGTTTAGCGATCACTCTTGTTTCTTTGGCAGGAAGGGGAGTGGTCTCTTCCTCTTCCTCTTTTCCTAAAACCTGAGCCTCAAGAAGTTTGTCATTTGGCAGTCTTACAACTTATATGTGTTGAAACTTAGATTTGAATCTAGATTCTGCAAACCTCAAATTCCATTTTCTTTCCTGCTGATTCTCCTTGATGAAGTGACATGAGGGATTCATCTAGTCATTTCTAGTGCTGTCTGTCCACTGGTCACCATTGTTACGTTTATCCTGGAGCTCTATTCTCAGCCGCCATGTATCAGTGTATACATTTTCCCTCCTTTTGTGTTCTGTGCTGCTTGCTTTCTCATCATTTTCTGAGTTCCTGTGTTTCTTTTCCTGAGCTCATCCCTGGCCTTTGGCGAGGCCTCACTGTAAAGATCGCTGTCTGTATACAGAGGAAGCAGTTATGTGGAGGGTATCAAGAAGGGAACATCTGTGCCTGGCTGGCCCATGTTGAGGCACAAGGCCAAGGAACAGGTCTCAAGGGCTGAGATGTTCTCCAGAATTCTTCTAGCATCCTCGGGAGCTCTGTGGGTACCCTGGGGGACTTGCCTGCCCACTGCCCTGCTAACTTAAGCAAGGCTGGCCTTCCTGCCTGGGTGGGGCGTGCCGAGGAGTTGGAGCCTCATCACACACCATGGGTCCATAGTCAGGTATACCCAAAAGACGTTTAGTTCATTTTAGCAGTGCCCCGCTTTGAGTGAACCAAAGGGTTATCCAAGGTAGGTGTTTAATGTTCTGCTTTGAGCAGGCTTTTCTATTTAGTTTGTAAACATCATTTCAAAATCACTTCTAAGATAAAAGTTGTGGTTACATTTCATTCTTATGAGAAATCTGAGCTTGTAGGTCAGTTTGAGGTTTGGGGATGAAGATGCTAACTTAAGAATTTTCTTTTTGGACCTCACTAAGTTACTTTTCTTTGTTACTTGCTCCCTGGTTAATGGTGCTTGACACAGGCATGGTCCAGACTTGTGTGAGAGCCGCTTCTGGCCCCTGAAAGCCCTAGGAAGCCTGGCCCTGTGCCTGCCTTTGAGATACCCTTGGGATCGCCCTGGAATTGCTAGTGACCTCAGAGGTTGCCTTTGTGACCCAAGCCATCTCAGGAGACCTCTGCCTAAGTCTTCCTTGTATAAAACTAAACCAGAATAGATTGAATCTGTATTTGTTAATCAGCCATCTTCTAGGCCTTGAGGTCTGTGTGTGCTCAGCCCAAGCAGCAGGAGATGTAGGATGTAGGATGTGCCGGGGCCCTGTGGTCTCGGTTGTCACTAGGAAGTGATGGGTCACCCACAGCAGCACACTCTGCCTCTGTGCTCCCTGTAGCAGCACACCAGCACGATAGACCTGCCCTGAGGGCCTTGATGTCATGACAAGGCCAGGCAAGGCCAGAGTGTTCAGTGCTGACCAGCGGGCAAGGGTCAGGGTTAAGGAGAAACGGCAAGGCAGTGACCACGGTGTTCTCTGGGCTGGACAGCCCTGTTTGCTCTCTTTTGTGGAATATTTTCCAGAGATGGGAAGATTTTGATTCTGTTACTTAAGTTCAGTTTACAGTGTTCCAGGCCTAAGTGATGATAGACCACCCTTTAGGAGAGGAGACTGTCCCGGCAGACACTGTGCTTGCACGTGTAGACACTTACCCAGGCACTAACTGTCCTGCTGTTTGTCACGCCAGCAAAAACCCGGGCGGCCGACTTGTTGGTGAATCCTCTGGATCCACGGAACGCAGATAAAATTAGAGTAAAAATTGCTGACCTGGGAAACGCTTGTTGGGTGGTAAGTAGAGTTTCTTTCTAAAACATTTTTGTCATGATTCTGTGTGAGAAGACACTTTTTTAAGTGTGTTTAAGTGTCTTTTAAGTGTCTGTGTTCCTCCGTGGTAATGCGATCTGTTCCCTTCCAGCATAAACACTTCACGGAAGACATCCAGACGCGTCAGTATAGATCCATAGAGGTCTTGATAGGAGCAGGTTACAGCACACCTGCTGACATCTGGAGCACGGCGTGTATGGTAAGAACGGCCTTCGCCATTTTTTCCCTATGAGTTGGCTCATCCCTTTAATGCTCTTGGTGGGGCTGTCTCCGGGGCATGTGGCGTCAGTGTTTCTGACTGTGAGGGTCGTCCACTGTGGGCTTGGTGAGGGGAAATTTGCTGCTTTGGGTGCCTTAAGAATGGGAAGAATTCTCCTCACGCATGCCCTGTGTTTTGGCTCAGTTTGGCTTGGTCTTGTGAGAGATGGTCTCTTCTTAAGTCCCTGCAGAGCGCACGGCCCTACAGACTCAGTTGTGGCAACACAGTGACTGGATGTAATTCCTTTTCATCCTTTTGGAGAGTGTGCAGGGCGTTCAGAGCTTTCTCCTTCACTCACGGTGTAGAGGAGCATGAGACAGCTGTCTCTCAGAGGAAGGCTGCTGAGGCCGAGGTTGGAGCCCTCCCCGGGGAGCCAGGAGGCCAGGGGTCCTCACCTCCTTCCCGACCAGGACGGATCTCCCCAGATACCAGCACATAATCGCTCTTCATTCATGAAGAACAATCGAGAGAATATTTTGGCTGATTGTTCTAGGATGGCCAGTCACTTTTAAGACAGGAGCAGTAGCATATGCTCCCTCTGACTGAGGCCGTTCTCAGAGAGAACATTCCAGAGAGAGCGTGATGATGTCTCCCTAGAGGCAGCAGGTGCCACTTCTGTATCATACCTGTTGCTGCTGCTGGTCTTGCACATCACAGCTTGGTTGTGTCTGAGCTCTCCCCAGCCCGCAAGTCATCTTTTGTCACTCTTGTGAACCTGTGACTTGGTGGCACCAGTGGTCCCTCACTCAGGAGCAGTTTCAGGTCCTCTTGCTCTGCCCCGTTTCCTGGCCAACTCAGTGCTTGTCTCTCAGTGGGCTCTACTCTGTTGTTCCCAAACTGGGGGAAGTGGGTTACTTACTGTGGGGGTTCATGCTTTTTCTGTTTCCTATTATTTTTTATCCAAATTCTCCTCTGATGTTTATATTAAAGGGCTCATGTGTAAGGCCTTACACACAGTACACATGTCGTCTTGCTAAAAAAAAAAGGCAATGCAAAATAAATATGTTAATTTTCCATTTAAAGGTTAATTTAACAATTCTTTTGAATTTACTGTGTTTTATGTCCTCTAATGCTAAAATAAAAGCATTGCGTTAAGCTCATAGTACCAGACAGTATGAGAAAAAGTAGATGTTTTGTGTCTTTCAAGTTAGCAAGATCTGTTGCTAACTTGAACTGATGTTGCCAAATAGGTCTGAAACACTGGGCCTTTCTAGCCCCTTGTTGTTCTTATGGATAATACCAGGTGATTTTTAAATTATTCACAGTTTTAAAGTTTTTCTGCATCGAAAACCAAGTCCCTGCCTTAGCTCAGTATAGGGAAAAAATGGTTAAAAGAATCAGTGGATTCGCTGTGGGTGATGGTTTCATTAAATTTAGAGATGACTATGTAGAGAGGCATCTGACCCCCTGTCTGACCCACAGGGCAGAGTTAGGTGGAGGAGACAGTGGAAAGGGGGCCCAGAGAGCAGCGGGGAGCAGCAGGGAGTGGCCCCCTGGGAGCCACGAAGGATGAAGGAGGTCAACCTGCACTGGTCACCAGCATTAGGCCTCCCTGAATTAGGTGCTAAGAACTCTTTCAACTCTGAAATCCTGTGCTTCTAATTTTGGGTATTAAATTTGGTGATATAATCAGAAAAATAGGACAAAATTACAGATGCAGTGAGAAAATGGTGGAGCTATCAGCATGGTTTTGTACCGTGTTATCTGTCCTGCCTGCCTTAGACAAGGATTTATCCTCCACTCAGGCGCCGTGTCCTGCCAGCTTCTTGCAGTGCTGTCTCTGTGAGTGCGGGTGTGTGAACACAGAGACAGGCCCCGAGGGAAAAGCATCCTCTGTCTCTTTTCACCTGCCCCTTTCCCAAGAATTGAGCGTAAGCTCCCTCGGTATTGCTTATGGTTTTGTTTTTGTTTTTCCTCGGTTGTCATGAGGGTGATTTTTAGGAACAGGCAACCCCCATTCCCTGCCAACCCCACCCCATAGGCCATGGCTGAGAGGTCCCTTTAGTTCTTCCTCGGATAACCTGGGAGAGATGAGGCAGTGCTTCTCCACCTCCACCCTTTTATTGAAGTTTAAAAATATTACAGCATATTAAATTCGACCTTGTAATACCAAGCTGTCATAAAGCCACAGATTGTTCTTGGTGCTAGATCCTGTAGTCCTTTGAGTTTTATATATAGCATCAAATCTCACAGAGACTCTGTTGGGAATAAGAGCTGACGGGTGTGGCCGAGTCCCCTTCTGTGGAGGAGAACTTCAGGTTCTACAGCTGGAGAAGCACAACAGATTGAGGCCTGGTGTCAGTTTTCAGATCTGTTTTTCTTTTCTTGAGCTTTGGGGCCCTTCCAGGTGTAAGTGTATGCGATCTAAAACTCCTATGTGGCTGAAGTGCTGGTTTCTCTGCATTTTTGTGTCGGAGTCTCTGAATAGGTAACTTCTTATGGACTCCATGGTGAGTCCTAGTCAGTGCCATAGAAACAAGAAAAGCCATTCTGACAAACATCACCAAATGTCTTCAGCACTGATCACATCACAGAATAAATAAGTGACCTTACTTAATCAGAATGGGGTACTTTGGCATAGGAAGGCATTTTAGGACAGAGGCGTCTCCCCAGAATCCGAGAACAGAGGCTGGTCCAGGGGAAAGCCCTCCGAGGGGACTAGGACAAGCACAGAAGGAAGAAGCCAGAGTTCCCAAGTATTAAAAGTAAATAGTTATGGTTATATTGGGAGTAACTTGAGTTAAAGGCAATAATCTTCCATTTTTTTTATGCTGCTAATGTAAAATTGTAAAGTAGAAAAGCAGATATTTTTGTTGTAATGTGCATTCACCCTGTTGTGCAAGTCATATTTGTTAAGAGAGTCTTGTCACTCTCCAAAGAACTAAAACTAGATGACAGGATTACAGGGGAGCTTCCATCTTTCCTCTTCCTTTTTTAAAAAAAATACTTCATAGATAGGCTTCTTTAAGTGTTTCATTGGAAATATACGGGGTGTTAATCAAAATGGTCATCTTTTAAAGAAGACTTAGGTAACATTTTGGTGCTAGGCAGTAAGAATTATGTACAAAGCCGGGTGCGGTGGCACACTTCTGCAGCAACTTGGGAGGCCAAGGCGGGAGAATTGCTTGAGCCCAGGAGTTCAAGTCCAGCCAGGGCAACATGGTGAGACCCTATTTCTTTGGGGGGAGGGGGAGAAATATATACAACCAGATTGAAATATTTTCAAAAATTAAAGAGTTAGCATAGGACTCAAAGCAGGGGTGAAAGAGCAACTGGAGCTTGCATTAGAACTTTCTGTCCAACTGGCTTCTCAAGTCCCCTTTCTCCCTAATTAGGGTTGCCACGTTTTTTGTTTGGCTTGTAAGGGATTGAATTAATTGCTTCCCAGACTAGAAAGACTCTTCTGGTCACTGAGTACGTAATCTAGTCGTTCCACTTGGAATTGGGACCAAATGTAAGGTTTTGTGTCCTGACGTGGCATTAGTTCAGCTGTTTATATTATGTGGAGAGGAGGGGCCCCCAGTTCGGGCCTTCCCGGGTGCTCTGCTGGTGCCTTCCTGCATCGCACTGCTGGGACAAGTCCACCCTGTGTTGAGCCTGGGCGTGTCCGTGTCCTGCTCAGACCCCAAGCTCAAGAACCAGAGCTCTTTGCAGATGCAGCTGGCAGCAGTCTTGTCGCCCTGCTTCCCTCCTTCAACTGATTCACATGCAGTCTTTTTTAGAAAAAGATGAAAATATGATGTGGCTCTGGGCTGACTGTGCCCACTCTGGTTCGTTAAAGACAGTGCTAGGAGAGACAGCTCCTTGCCCAGGCTGGCAAGTCTTCCCCTACGGGTGCCTTCCCAGCACTCTGGTCACTGAAAGAAAGAGAAGGTAGGTTGGCACAGGAAACCTTTCTGAGTGTGGCTTGTCGGGGCAGGCGTGGGTGCAGCCACTGACCCACAGGTCCACTGACAGGGCACCGGGCCTCTGAGCACTTGTCAGAACAGCAAGATCTCATATTCAGGACAGAAAGAACTATGGGAAAATCCAGAAACGGGATTTAGCTTATTCTTTCCATTTTTTTTCAAACATAATATTATATTTGATCAGCAGAGCAATGGCAGTTGCTGCCTTTGTATATTGTTATAACTTAAACTCATGGTCCTGAGCATTTTTTTATGAGCTAGGGAAGTGGGAACAAATGGCCTTCCCTGTGTGCTGGCATGGAAGCCCGCCCTCCTTGACATCTGCCTCGTCTGCCCTTGGGGGCTTTCTTGTTTCTAGGTTTTTCTTTGGTTGAGTCAGGAATGTGAATGAAATGATGATGAAAATAGATGATGAGATGCTGAAAATAGACCTTGATACATGAAAGTTTTTTCTGAAGGGAAGCAGCAGGGCCTGCTATTCGGGGGCCCAGGTCAGCACGCCGGTTGCGGGCGGGTGCTCGAGTCAGGCAGGCCTGGTTGAGTCCTGGCTTGAATCCTCCTGGCTCTACAGTTCATAGAGTGGGGCTGTGCTTTGGCCAGGCCTGCACATAGGTGCAGCTCACTCACTGATCTTTCACTTCTGCTTCCTGCAAAATGAAGAGAATTCATAGCCTGCCTATATATATATATATATATATATATATATATATATATATATCTTCCATTAGAAGAGGTGTAAAAATATTCCTGAGAAGCTTTTTTGAACCTTTTGGAAGAAAGAAACAATTAAGCATTGAGCACTTTTTAGGAGGTTTTTTGGTTTGATTCAGATCCTCATAAAATGTAGGTCTCTTCTGTAAGGAAAGCAGGTTGCTGACTTGGGGGCCAGTCTCTGTGAAATGCTTAGCATGTCGTCTGTTGTATCCTAGGCATTTGAGCTGGCAACAGGAGATTATTTGTTTGAACCACATTCTGGGGAAGATTATTCCAGAGATGAAGGTGAGTATTGCTGCATTCTGAATATCTCAGTCTGGGTGTCCTGCCAGTTCTGAACTTCTGGAGAGTACTGTGTGTTTATATGGAAATAGAACCATGTTTTGGTTTTCAAACACCAAATTCAGATGCTTTTCCTTTGAGTTTGAAGCCCCTTCAGTCTCAGCAAATGGGCAGGGCCTGCCTGGCACAGGCGGCACTCCGGAGAACCCTCAGGGGTCCATGCCAGCCTCTCCTCTTGGCCTGGCTCCAGGGCGGGAGCCCAGCTGGCCCGGAGAGGACAGACTGCGCATACCTGAAGCCTCTCCGTGGTCCTCTTATCCGCTTATTGCTGCCCATTTCTCCTGTCTGTTTGGGAGCTGAGCTAAAAAACCCAGGAATTCTGGCTTGAATTCCATCTATAAACCTGACCATCTCCATGCTTATTTGCTTGCAATGCTGGGGTGGCCTGGGGTGAGCTGGCCTCAGTCACTGTTACTGCTCCAGATGGTGCCTGAGGCCTGCCAGTCCCACAAGCCTCTGCATGGATGTGCTGCAGACATTGTTGATTTGACTCTAATTTCTGATTTTTTACTAATTTCAATTTTTTCCCCTCTTCTTTTATCCCATCCTTCCCTTTGCCCCTCCCATTCCCATATCCTTTTTTTCTCTCCTCCATAGACCACATAGCCCACATCATAGAGCTGCTAGGCAGTATCCCAAGGCACTTTGCTCTATCTGGAAAATATTCTCGGGAATTCTTCAATCGCAGAGGTAGTACCTCTTCTTTTTGAAAAGCGCCACGATGCAGACAGAAATGGAATAGCAGCTGCCGATTGTAGCATTAATGGTGACAAAGGCATTTCTCCTACATTCAAAAAGCAACCCAGCAGAATTCTGTGCTGATTGAAAAGTTGTTGGGGAAGACTGCATTTGGTCCTGTGCTGCAGTCACTCTGTGCACTGGCCCCTGAATCCGGCCGCGTGGGGAAAGCCTGTGCTTTTGGTCATTCAGGTCGCGCTGTTTCTGTCTGCGCGGGCGGTGGTAGTGTCTGCATGCAGTGTACTGATTAAACTGTCGTGTGTTTCTGTTTTGCTGGCAATGTTTCCCATGCAGATCACATAGCATTGATCATTGAACTGCTGGGGAAAGTTCCTCGAAAATACGCTATGTTGGGGAAATATTCCAAGGAGTTTTTCACCAGAAAAGGTAACGGTATTTATGCAACAATAATTTTCAGCATAATCCTCTCCCAAAAGGAGAAATTGTGCATTCGTGTTTGGGCAGTGGAGAAAGATCTGGACTTTTACAACTGGGGATTCTGCTGAAGAAAGCTCTCAAGAAATAAACCTGACCCATCTGATATCTGTGGAATAAGGATTTTGTAAGAGAACAACTTTTCTAACATTCTTTTTCTGCTACTCCACCGCTCTCCTCTCTATGCCAAGCACCAATCCGTGTATTCAGGTATTTGTGAAAAGAAGGTTAAGTGATTTTTAAAAAGCAGCGAGGTTTATCTTTCCATCTTTCATGTTCAGGGACCCTCCTTAGTGGAACACAGGCAGCCTAGAAACGGGATTAGTGAATGTCCACAAACATCTTTGGTCTCCCTGAGCTGTGCAGGTAGTGAGTGTGCATCACGTTCTTATAAATCAAGTCCTATTTTCCCAGTATGTCACAGTGTGTTGCAGTGGTTTATTTTAATGTTGTGACCATAAACAGTTGTTGCTTTGCCCTGTGTATCGCCAGTTAGCAAGCAATCATTAACAGCACCCAAAAGCCCCAGGACTGTTTTTAAAGAACCCTTCTAAGAGCCGTACTCTTTTGCGATGAGCATAGTTGGTCCTCTTAATTCATGTTGCCCCAGCTTAGATGTTTTTGGTTGTAATACCCTTTTAAAGAACTTTTAAAGTTGACATTGAGTATGACATGGGGTTTCTAGAAATTTCTGAAAGTCCTAAGTACTCTGTCTCCTCTGCTTTAGCCAAATTTGGAGAACTAATTTGACTTTATATTTTCCTATAAGATAAATTTTTGTAGAGTAATAATCCTTTATTATTCACTTTGGTGACTGCTTCGGGAAACACATTCCCCAAACCATGTTTTCCTCTACACTCCACAACTGTCAACACAGAAGAGGACTTCTGTGACCAAATTCTCCCTCACACCAAGCAGTGGACACCAGCTGGGCGTCCTCTGATTCAATTCTGACACTATGTACCCGGGGATAGCGTCAGATCCCACAGGGCGATGGCTCACCCCCTCAGACACCAGTCACAAATTGAGCTTCCAGAGCTTCTGACCCACCAGCTTCAAGTTGGGGTTCCCACGACCCTTCCCTCTTTGGGTTCAATTAATTTGCTAGGGCGGCTCACAGACCTCAGGGAAACACTTACTTACATTGGCTGATATATTATAAAGCATATTACAAGGGATACAGATGAAGAGATGCGTAGGGTGAGGTAGGGGGGAAGCGGCGGGAGCTTCCATGCCCTCTCTGGGTGCGCCGCCCTCCAGCAGCCTCCTCGTGTTCAGCTCTCTAAACCCAGCCCACTTTGGTTGCCACAGAAGCTTCATTATTACATAGGCATGGTTGACAGCCATGCAGAAATGTGATCAGACAAAAAGCATATGGTCTAAACCCAGCAAGGCCTGTCCAGATTCTCCCTGGCCTCCCTGTGTAGCATTCCCTCCCTCCAGGGTATCGGGGCAGGACCCTCTCTGGAATGAGGGTCTTTTGACCCACAATCAGATTAGAGTCCTGCCTTGGGCAGGTGAAAGGAGGACAGGAGAAGGTCAGAGAGATTCTGTCTCCCGAGGCTGCTTCTGAGGCCTAAAGTGCCCCAACATATAACAAGGACTACAGGAGTGATGAGCCGGGAGCTGTGGACAAAAACCGATATATAAAATATTATATATCTCATAACACCACGGTGATGCTCAGCTAACCAGTCCTCATTTTATCCTTTAAACTACATTTTTCTGTTAAATGTGTGAGGCTTGAGAACCGACTGTGCCGAACGTGCTAGTTCCCGCTGTACTTATTCTGGGCTCGTAGGCCACAGCTCTCAGCTTTTATGGGATCACTCAGTGAAGGCAACTTGTCAGATATGTAATTAGATGTAATTTTTACTTATAATAATTAGATGTAATTATTTTTCTCACTATCTTTTTAAGACTTACCGCAGAAAAAGAAATCGTCAGGAAAAACCATTTGTCAGACAATCTGTATTAACTTTTGGTTCCGAGAGTTTAGTCCCCGAGCCTGGATCATGTGGGCCAGGTACAGTCCCCTCTCCACGCAGAGTAGAGTTCAGGGCAGGAAAAGGGCTCTGCATGGAACTGTGTTCGGTGGCAGAGCTGGGGGATAAACTTGCTGTGAGAGGAGCTCATCATGCAGTCTCTGAACTCAGGCCTCCTCCTCTGTGCAAGGGTCCTTTCAGGCTGTGCCGTTACAGGTGTGAGAAAGAGGCCGCCTGCCCAGCACTCGGGCAGTGGCGCTGTTACTGTTGCCACAGCACAGTTATAAACAGAAAAGTACTGGAAGCTTTTGAACTTCTATACAGCAACATTACTGGGAGAACAGACTAAGTTTCCCTAGGAAACTTCCAGAAAATATTATTTGAAAGTGGTTGAAACAAGGAAAAGCTCTGGAATGTTGTGGCTTGGGGAACTGTGTTTATTTTAATGAAGGCAGACTCCTCCTTCCACATTTCAGAATCTTTCCAGACCCTGCAGGAAATGGCCTGGCCCCAGCGGGGGACATGGTTCCTAGGTGACTTACTGTGGACTCCCAGCTGAAGTCCTCACCCTTGGACTTCAGATGGGAGTTGGGCGAGAGGGTGGCCCGTGAGACGTCAGCCTGGTCTGCTGTGGACACGGGCCGTGGTCGACCCGACGGGGCTCCAGAGGGGAGGGAGCGCCTGAGAGGCACTGGCCGCAGCGCTGCTCCTCCAGTCTCCTCCCCTGGGCATCTGGCGCGGTCAGGCGTAAAGGCGCACGCGGATTCTCCCTCTCGTTCAAGCAACAAGGGGCCACTTCGAGTGACCGGGCTCAGCTTTCCTGCTTGTCTGTTGTCTGCTGTTGAGGGGTTTGGGGACCACATACTGAGCCCTTGGAAGTAGGGGAAGAGGGACAAAAGGACAGGCCTGGAATGCTGAGGGAATGAAGTCACAGGGGTGCTTCTAAGGAGCCTCTCCGAGCAGCCCGTGGTGATGGAGCTGCGCTGGGCAGCAGGGCTCCTAGGCCGCGTGCCTGTGCCCAGTGGGGGTTGCCGCGAGAGCCGGGTGGCCCTCCTGTGGGCACCCCGCCCTGGGACAGCTTGTGGATGTGCATGTGCAGGTTGCCATTGCCATCTAGGACGTGTGCGCTTGGGTTCTTTTTGAGTAGCTTGTTTGAAGGTTAAAATGCATTTGGCATCCTTCTTAACGACAGACCAAAAGCATTTTGACTTGGTGTTACTGTGGTAGCTCGAGTACCTCTTCCCTTCCTTTGGATATAAGGGAAAATTTATGACTAGGTGAGAAATCTCCTAAAATGACTGGGAATTGGGACTTAAGTTCTTTCCTGATTAATTACTGTTTATTCATCGTGGCTGTGGAGATCAGAAGGGATTTAGATTTTTACAGAAGTCTCAGGATAATAATATGAGGAAATGACGGCCTGTCATGAAAATAGATTTCACTATGTCCCTTAGGAGGAGGGGAATGGTTTGTTGCATAAAAGATGTGTTTGGACATGTCCCCTAAGTATATGTGAATGTACCCTTTGGGAATAATGGAAATTTCAAGTGTATCCATTTAAATTTCTTTTCTAAAACACCTTTGTGCCAGAACTGGTAAAGAACAAAGCAAAGTGTAAAACTGCAGTTAATTTGTTTAAGTCACATTTGAAAGCAGTTCCTGATCGAGAGTGATTTCACAGGAGCTTTTCCTGCTTTTTTTCCCCGGGTGACACACAGATGTTCATCCCACCCCAGGGCCAGGGAAGCGGAGTAGGGTCTGTGTGTCACCACTAAACATGAAATGAAGCTAATTGACACCTTATCTTCTTGCTTATAATTCAGGAAGTAATGATCATGACTAGTTTGAATCAATCTTTGGCCAGAAAGTTTAAAAATTAAGCTGGATTTTGGGCAGGGAATGTAATTACTGCTCTCGCCCTATGAAATTACTCTATGAAGGTTAATTGATGGTTATTCCTTTGAGTGTGGCTGTGAGCCCCCAAAGGCTAGTAAGAAACCAGTGTGTCAAGAGGTGGCCCAATAGAAATCACCACCTCTGTGGATTTTGTCCCTGTCCTGTCTCTAAGTAGTGGATCGTCCCCCAGAAGTGTCCCTGTCCTCAGGCGGTGGTGGGAAAGACAGTGCAGCCAAGAACAGACCTCACTGGGCTGCGAGCCAGGAATTCTTCTGACCTATCAGTAGGCATTATTTTAATAAAAATTGCTGTGTTGAGAATGGAATTATCAAAGACAGTTTACTTTTAAAAAAAATAACAAAACTAGTTTCCAGATGGAGGGCATCAAGTGCGTTGGGATAAAAGTGAATGTGTACGCAGGTGTGTGTGTCAGACTAAAGGCCTTAAATGCAATTGAAAATTTCTAAAGTGTGATATGTAGGAAGCTTCTGTGTAGCAGCATAAAACCCACATTGCCCTTGTGTTGGGGACAGCATCAGGAGAAGTGCTTTAAAGTGAAATAGCCAGGGGACAGTGCAGGGACTCTGAGAACTTCAGGCCCAAGCCTAGGAGCTGAGTTTTAAAAAGAGATACTATATTGCATATTTTTAATTTAATGTTGGAGCTGAAACTTGTTAGAATGTTTTTAACTTACCTCTGGGACACCTAAAAATCAATAGATTTTTTTTTATTGTTGTAAAGAGCAAAGCTCTTTTGTGGGTGATTGACAAATCACATGGGCTAGACATTGTCACTGCCCCTCCCTGATTTTCTTATTTTCAGGTTTTAAAATATTCTCACGTCATTGACGTCATTGCAGTTTTACAACAGCATAGATAAATGCCAAGCTCAGGCATCAGAATAATTTATGAACTTGTGGGGTGTCCTCTGAGGGCCTTCCTTGCCTTTGGAAACACTGGCAAGGAAGAGCAGGGCCAGCCTGGAGGCGCTGCTGTGTGCAGGCCACACTGTGTGCGGGCCAGTGCCTGACCCCAGGAGGGGTCATAGAAGGCTCGGCCCAGGGCTGTTTGTTCTCAATATGAGCTTGACTCTTTGTAGAAATAACCAGGTTTCCTGGAACTAGGTAATGAGTTTTAAAACTTTTAAAACATAAGGCTGGGCAAAGTGGCTGTAATCCCAGCACTTTGGGAGGCCAAGGCAGAAGGATTGCTTGAGGCCAAGAGTTTGAGACTGGCCTGAACACAAACACGGTGAGACCTAGTCTCTACAAAAAATAAAAAAAATTAGCTGGGCATGGTGGTGCGCACCTGTAGTCTCAGCTACTTGGGAGACTGAAGCAGGAGGATCCCTTGAGCCCAGGAGTTGGAGGTTTCAGTGAGCTATGATGATGCCATGGCACTCTAGCCTAGGCGACAGTGTGAGACCTTGTCTCCAAAAAAAGAAAAAACAAAAAGAAAACGACTTTAACCAGCGTTTCATCTTAAAACATTATTCTAAGTTATAAAAAGTTTTTTTTTCCTTCTCTGTGATGAGGACCTTAGAAGGTGAACTCTCTGAGCATGGGGGCTTGGTCTGTCTTGTTTACTGCTGAGTCCTTAGTGCCTAGATTAGTGTCTGGCAAGGAATAGGTTCAGCAAAAGAAAAATTTTTTTAAGCCAGTCAAATTTAGCAGTTGGCGGTTGTATGCCAACCAGCTTTAGTGACACTAATGTTAATGTTAATAAATTCTGATAACCCATTACCATTGGACCAGCCTATTCAGCAAGTATTTGCCTATGAAATTTAGAAACATTAACATGTTTCTTCTCTTGGTGGAAGACTTTGTGAGCAGGAAGTAGGGTGACCCTGTGTCCCAGCGGGCTAGGCCTGTCCTAGAGTAACGCCTGCCGTCCTGGCATCATTACTGACAGTGCCCCCTTCACGCTCAAGCCGGGCCCTCTTTGAAGGCTGCATGTTAAAGGCTTCCCCTGCCCCTGCCCCAGTCATAATGAAAGGATGGCATGTTCACGATTGTGTGCCCTAGAGGCAGAGCGTAGTGACACAAAACACTCAACAAAGACACTGCCAACTCACAAACCACAGGCCACACAACTGATCAGAGGTTTTTGTGTTTTAATCATTCAATTTAAAATTTTAGTATATGGTACAAAAAGCAATGACATGATTGCTGTAACAGGTTCAAGTAATTTCCATTATAGTTCATCCCATCTATTCCTGTCATTTACCTCGAGCTACTAATTAGTGAAATACTTGTTTTTTCTTGCATGCTTTAATACATTCTTTGGAAGTTATTTTGTTGTATGCTTTATATTCGTTTTTGTAAAGAATAACTTAATTGAGATATAATTTACATCATACAATTCACCCTTTAAAAAGTAAGCTGTTCAGTAGTAGTATATTTACAGAGTTGTACAACTGTTACCAATATCTAATTTTAGAACATTTTTGTTAACTCAGAATGTAACCCTGCGTTCACTGGCAGTCGCTCTTCATCCTTTTCTACCCCAGCCTCCAGCAACCATGAATCTATTTTCTGTTTCTATGGATTTGCATATTGTGGACATTTCGTATAAATGGAATCATTCCATGTGGTCTTTTATGTCTGACTTCTTTTACTTACATAATGTTTTTAAGGCTCATCCATGTGGTAGCATGAATCAATACTCCATTTTTTATATATACAGATATACCACATTTTGTTTATCCCTCTACGAGATGATGGACATTTGGCTTGTTTCCACTTTTTGGCTCTTATGAATAATGCTGCTGTGATCATTAACGTGCAAGTTTCAGTGTGGACATATATATATATATTTTTTTTTTTGAGACAGAGTCTCACTATGTTGCCCAGGCTAGAGTGCCGTGGCATCAGCCTAGCTCACAGCAACCTCAAACTCCTGGGCTCAAGCAATCCTTCTGCCTCAACCTCCCAAGTAGCTGGGACTACAGGCATGCGCCACCATGCCCGGCTAATTTTTTTCTATATATTTTTAGTTGGCCAATTAATTTCTTTCTATTTGTAGTAGAGACAGGGTCTCACTCTTGCTCAGGCTGATTTTGAACTCCTGACCTTGAGCGATCCGCCTGCCTTGGCTTCCCAGAGTGCTAGGATTACAGGCGTGAGCCGCCGCACTCAGCCAGACATGTTTTAATTCTCTTGAATACACATGTGTGATAGTCGCACAAAAATTTTTAGTTTTGATGAAGTCCAATTTTATACTATTTCTTTTTTTACTTGTGCTTTTGATAACACATCTAAGAAACATTGCCTACTTCAAGTTCATGAAGATTTACTTTTCTAAGAACTTTATAGTTTTAGCTCTTGAAGTTAGATTTATGATCCATTTTGAGTTAATTTTTGTATGTGATATGAGGTAAGGTTCATACATGTTTTGAACTCAAATGTTTATGAATTTGTCTACCTGCATAAGAATTTGTTAAAAGTTCTTAAATTTTGTCTTGTGCTTTGTACTGATATTTCTTGTTAGATTTGCTTTCTATGTGTACACTATTGAAATCCTTCCTAATCTCTTTTATATTGTGGTTTGCTTTATGAATACCAGTATTCGTGTAAGTATGGTTCTAGGGCTTGCCTTGATAGTCCTCCCACATGTAATGTGAAATTTCATGGGCTTCTTTGTTTAATTTTGGAATATTATAATTTCATGGACAAAATAACATATTTTCCTTAACAAACCACTTAAAATAACATTCAAGAGAAATACAATGGAAGCACCTAACTTTTTCCTTGGAAAGCCATCTCGAAGTCAGGGACGGGCAAACACAGCGGCTGTCACATAGCCTTTACCGCAGGGGCGGAGCCTCCCTCACCTCTTGTTTCCTGTCGTGTTCCTTGGCTCTGTCAAGATGTTTCTCAAGGCAAAGGGGCAGCTCCAGGGTTCCTGGAGAACAGCACTAACACAGAGTTACCCACTGGCATGCGGCTCTTGTTTGCGTGCACGTGTGACAGAGTTGATACTGAGATTGGCAGCTTGTAGGGTGAAGTGGTATTCTGTATTCTTTAAGAAGGAAAGGCTGGAAATGGAACTTTTAAAATAAAAATTGTCACAAGTTTCTAACAATCTGTAAAATTTGTTTTTGGGAAACACATCTCTGTATATTTTCTTAAGAGAAAAAAATATCAAGGTAGAATTTCTTTGACTTGTTAGGGAGCTAGCTACCTTTACAGTAGGAGCAAATAGTAAAGTGTTTTTAAAATACGTTTCACTCTTTTAATATTTGATTCTTATTTATTGTTGTAAGTGGCAGGGGTAGAGGTAGCTGTATTTCTTGCGCAGCCTGTGCAGGGCTGGAGCTGTGGATGGACCGAGGCTCTCGCTTACACTGAGCCCGCTCCTGTCCTGGCTGCTAAAGATGCAGAGTTGGGGGCTTGGGGTTTGTGTTTAAGTGACAGCATTACTTCTTATATTGAAAGAAGGTTGTACATATAATCATAGGATCTAGAACGAGTTTATCTTCCTGTTTTTACTTGGTGTTATAGAGTTTTACACTTATCTACATAATCCACATTTTTGTTCTTTTTAGAGGCAATTCAGTGTTCTGTTAAATTGCAGTACTACTATGTGTTCAGTACCTGTTGGTGTTTAGGATTATCTTGCATATTTTGCTGTTACAGACCGCATCTTCCCACATACACTTTTTGTGTAGGACTACCTGGTCAAAAGTAGTTATATATTTTAGGCTGTTCTTTGCAAATGTTTTTATCAGTTTTATCACATGCCTAGTTATGTATGAATAAATAGTTTTTCATACCCTCCCAACATTGTGTTGTTTTCATAACTATTATGCAGTTGTTAAGCATCTGTGAGTGATAAAGCTTATCTTTTCATGGAAGATTGTACTTAATTTGATGCCCGTTGATGGATCTTAGTTTAAAAACTCAGAAATAGGTTCCTTTGCTATTTTGAGCAGACAGTGTTTCTCAGCAGTTGCATTCATTTGCAAACCTGGAAGTATTTACTCTAAGACAGATGAATGGCAAGAAAGTTCTCTCCTCTTCCCAGGGAACTTGTTTTAGTATGTCATGTGTGAGCTTTCTTAGTGTGCTTTTACTGTTGCCTTGGTGAAATCAACAGTTAGTCTAAATGAATATAGTCATATTACAGAAAATATGGATATTGGGAAAAACAACCTAATAACAAAGCTCATGTTTTGGTTCACTTGATTTCCATATTCATGGGCATTTTTAAAATTAATCTTGTTTGTGATTGTCTGTAGAAAATAATTTTGACTGTACTACCATATGTTGTACTGTATTATTTCCCCCCATATTATTAAGTGATATTAAATAATATTCATCAAGTGGATATACCTTGGTTTTTTAAAAAACCACCGTTATTGGACAGTTATAATTCACAAGTATGTATAATTTTGCATTGAGCATATTTGGAGGGTAAGATGGGAGTGCCATGGTTTATCTCCTTGGGCTAGATTCCTAGTACTGGAATTTCTGGGTTAGAGGGATAACCTTCAGTGATTGCTCAGACTTTGTCCCTCCGGAGACTATTTCCTTCCACAGGAGGTCCCTTCCCGCCCCTAAGATTGCAGGTCCACTTCCTCATAAGCACAGACCTGAGCTCCAGTCTGGAAGCAATGCTTAACTCTATCCTCAGCCCTCACACTAGAGCTAGAACCCTATTTTATACCCAGCCCCTTCAGTTAGAAACTTTCTTAAAAGCTTTATTTTTTTTTTATTTTTTTATTTTTTTTTGAGACAGAGTCTTACTCTGTTGCCCCGGCTAGAGTGCCGTGGCGTCAGCCTCGCTCACAGCAACCTCAAACTCCTGGGCTCAGGCGATCCTTCTGCCTCAGCCTCCCGAGTAGCTGGGACTACAGGCATGCGCCACCATGCCCGGCTAATTTTTTCTATATTTTAGTTGGCCAATTAATTTCTTTCTATTTTTAGTAGAGATGGGGTCTCGCTCTTGCTCAGGCTGGTTTCGAACTCCTGAGCTCAAATGATCCGCCCACCTCGGCCTCCCAGAGTGCTAGGATTACAGGCGTGAGCCACCGCGCCCGGCCGAAACTTTCTTAAAAGCTTTATAGGGAATCCTATGCACAGCATGATTGCAACTTTTTAGACAAAGCATCCATATGAATGTACATGGAAAGGGTATAGGCAAAAGGAAAGAGCCATTGTAGGGTAGGATGGGAGATAATTTTTCCTTTTCTTTTTGTGATTTTCTGTAATGTTCTTTTAATTTTGTTGTGATTTTTAAGAGCAGAAGGTGTTTCTAAATTGACTTGAATAACTGGGTGAAACGACCAGGCCTCCTGAGAAGACCTTTGTGAGCACAGCATTAATTCTCAACTGAAAAATATTTAATATTTACCTTTTTAGTTCAATTATAGCAGGTGACAGGGGAGAGAGAAATCGGCCCTTGCAAGAGGTGCGCTGCTCAGGTGCTTGAACGCAGCTACCTTCCCCTCTGAGACCTGGCTGCCTGTGGCTACAGGACTCCGAGGGTGGCTTGGGGCATGGGCGTGGTGCGGCCCATCCTCTGTCCTCTGGGTGGCGCAGGTTGCACTTTGAGGGGCTCCCAAGGACGTCTCTCTATGGGCAGGGGTGGGATGTCCTGTGAAAATTTCAAACAGGCAGAGAAAATGAGTTATTCATAATGGAAGTTATCCTGACCTTTTAGCAAGCAGTTTGACTTAAAAATAACTTTTTTGTGTGTTATTAAAAGGGCCATTCAGTTCCTAGGCCACTTATTAGCTTGTTAGTCATTCTATTATGTCAGTCAAAGCTGCCTGTAACCCACACTTTTTAACTGCAGCTAGCACATTGCAAAGTATAATTTTAAAGTTTACAAATTAATGTCCTGGAATCTTAGATTTTACAAAAAACATGTAGACATGAATGTTGTTTGACTTGGGTTGGCCTTTAGCTGTCCGGTACAGCAGCCACTAGCTGCTTATACCTATTTAAATTTGTACAAAATGAACATTAAAACTTAAACTCTTCAGTCACAATAGCCACATTTCTAGTGCCCAGTGGCCACATTTTACTAGTGGCTGCCATATGGGACAGTGCAGATCTATAACACATGTCTATTATTACAGAAAGTTCTCTTTGCGAACCTGTGGCCTTGGGGCCACATGTGGCCTTCTGGATCCTTGAGTGCGGCCTTTTGACTGAATCCAAATCTTAATAAAAGGTTTTCTTCTGTGAAGTTTGGATTCGGTCGAGGGGCTGCATTTGGGTATCTGGAGGTGGCCTTGAGGCTGCAGGTTCCCCAGCCCTGGAAGGAGTTCAAATGGTGTATATCTTACAGCTTCTTCTAAGCAAGTCTGCAGATTGCAACAGATCTCAAGCTGAAGTGAGTGGCTCTCTCAGCCTTTGGAAGTGAAAACATTCTGGACATCATTAAGCCCTATCTACATCTGCCAGGCTTACTTGAAATATGACATGGATACATTTAATGATTATTGCTTAGGGGTTATCGCTTAGGGGAATGTTGGCCTTTGTTGTTGCCATAAAGTGTTGAGCAGGTAGGTTGTCTGCTTCATTGAAAAGAACCTGGCTGGACCGACAATGGGAAATCCAAATGTGGAGTTTTTTTGACTTTGGCTTGTTTTTCCCCTGTAGGAGAACTGCGGCACATTACCAAGCTGAAGCCCTGGAGCCTCTTTGATGTACTTGTGGAAAAGTACGGCTGGCCCCATGAAGATGCTGCACAGTTTACAGATTTCCTGATCCCGATGTTAGAAATGGTTCCAGAGAAACGAGCCTCAGCTGGCGAATGCCTTCGGCATCCTTGGTTGAATTCTTAGCATATTCTACCAATATAGCATTCTGAGCTAGCAAATGTTCCCAGTACATTGGACCTAAACGGTGACTCTCATTCTTTATCAGGATTACAAGTGAGCTGGCTTCATCCTCAGACCTTTATTTTGCTTTGAGGTACTGTTGTTTGACATTTTGCTTTTTGTGCACTGTGATCCTGGGGAAGGGTAGTCTTTTGTCTTCAGCTAAGTAGTTTACTGACCATTTTCTTCTGGAAACAATAACATGTCTCTAAGCATTGTTTCTTGTGTTGTGTGACATTCAAATATCATTTTTTTTGAACGAAAAATACTTTCCCATTTGTGTTTTGGCAGGTTTTGTAACTATTTATGAAGAAATATTTTAGCTGAGTACTATATAATTTACAATCTTAAGAAATTATCAAGTTGGAACCAGGAAATAGCAAGGAAATGTACAATTTTATCTTCTGGCAAAGGGACATCATTCCTGTATTATAGTGTATGTAAATGCACCCTGTAAATGTTAATTTCCATTAAATATGGGATGGGGACTCAAATTTCAGAAAAGCTACCAAGTCTTGAGTGCTTTGTAGCCTATGTTGCATGTAGCAGACTTTAACTGCTCCAAGGAGTTGTGCAAACTTTTCATTCATTCCATAACAGTCCTTTTACATTGGATTTTAAACAAAGTGGCTCTGGGTTACAAGAGGTCATTCCCTATATGGCACTTTAAAGGAAGAAAAGACATGCTTTTCATTCTAAAATATGTATTATAATTAAGCAGTCCCATTCGTATTTTTGCGTATTTTTAAAAGTAATTTTAAAGAAAAAGTGATTTCCCTTTAAAAATGTGATGGCCCGGTACCATGTGGTGTTGCTTCCTCCAAGCGCTGTAAGTTAAACTCTATATAGATTAAATTGGACAAGAGAAACATGTTCAGTGTGTGGAATGAAAAAAATTATATATATTTTTGGAAAAGCATGATCGCGTTTGTCTAAAACACAAGGTATGGTATAAACAGTCTGCAATGCAGTGGGCAGAATACTCCTCAGCTCCAAGGTAACAGTGACCACATTCATTCCATGGGCAGCTTTGTGTGTGGCTACGACAGACTTTTTACTAAGCTTTTTCATTGTCTTTCCATGAATTGAAGTTGAGAAAATGATTTTCCCTTTGCAGGTTGTACACAGTTTTGTTTATGCATTTCCTTAAAATTGTAGAATCCAGGACACAAACCATAGTAGGCAATACAATTTTAGAATGTAATATTTAGAGGTATATTTAGCCTCTTTTAGAAGTCAGTGGATTGAATGTCTTTTTATTTTAAATTTTACATTCATTAAGGTGCCTCGTTTTTGACTTTGTCCATTAACATTTATCCATATGCCTTTGCAATAACTAGATTGTGAAAAGCTAACAAGTGTTGTAACAATAATCCATTGTTTGAGGTGCTTGCAGTTGTCTTAAAAATTAAAGTGTTTTGGTTTTTTTTTCCAGACATTGCCTTGGTCATTGCCCTGTATTTGAACATTTGCTATCAGTGTAGTGTCACCAAAACTAAAGGAGGTACCAATATTCCTGTTGTAGCAAATGTAGTTGTTGAACATGCATTAAGGCTTATTATAAGGAAATCATTTATTGTTTTTTAAGGGCAGAAAGGATTTAGTAAAGATGCTACAGTAGCAATTCATTATCTAGAATTTCAGTGATCTCTTTTCATCCATATTTCATCAAAAACATATTAATTGCATTTTGTTTGAGCATTGCAAATTTTCTTTTTTTTTAACAGCATTCACTGTGAGGGAACAAGACACATAATCCTTTTAGGAATTAGCATTATATCACATATCACTGAGGTAGAATGTACCATTCATTCATTTCATTGTGAAACGTGCATGCTAAATTTTTTTAATGAGGCTATAGGTTACCATGTAGATTCTATGACAGATGGTGGCTGTACACCAGTGATACTGTCCATGATTTCCATAGGAAACATTCTTACAAAAACCACAGAGTACATTTATTTCTTCTCTAAGTGTCTAAAAATTTTTACCAGGGTAATAGTACACTTGAATGAAATGTCTAATTTTAGCTCATATTGGAAAACAAACCAGATTAATTATGAATTTTTAAGGGTGTCCCTTATGATAAAACAGCCTAACTAGTTTACAGTATAGAAACAATTGTTCTAGAAGGAATATACATTTATATTAGGTGTATAGTATGGTTTTAGCAGATTCTTGGTGACTTGTTGGTAAAGAATGCATATAAGCTAAACGAGAGCCACTGGTTATGCTAAACATTATAACCAGCTCAGTGACTTTAGTTGAATGTCCTATCTTTTCCTTTCTCTAGTCCATGTGAAGTCTTCATGAAAAATGAATGATGTATGTGATTATAGCAGATTCAGAGAAGTTGGCTGTCTGGAATTTGGCAGACAGAAAAAGTGGATATAAGAGCTTCAAAAAGGCATACACTTTTTAGGTGAAAACTGATTTACTAACTTGCCTCTTCTTATACCTGGACCATACATAACTAGTTAACAGGATAAAGTAAGGACACTTTCCATTGGAGTAGAGAACTTCAGTTCACATCATTTCTTAGATTCCACTTTTTTTCTCTTTTTAAAATAACTTTAATGAAATTTTGGTAGAGGACAGCATTTGAGAGTATATCCTTTATCAGAGAGTTAAAGATTTATATAGGATTCTGCAGTTTAAACAAAAGCTTCTGTATACATATTTGTATAGTAGGCAAATTTAAAACTGTGGGGAATTTAAAATGCTTAGAAGGATAGTTCTTTTAAAGAGGTAAATATTGATATTTCCCATGCTAGTTAACTTCATTCTGTGTTTGAAACTATCAGCGGATGAATGATATAAAGCCATTTCTTCTCAGACAAATGTTTTTTAGTGAATACCATATGAGAATTTTGTTTGACAAGTAAAGGACGGCAGAGTTGACCTGGGTTCTTCTAAAACTTGAAGCTGATTAGGATTGAGCCCTTAAATGAGCTGTGTTAATGCCCCATTAGTTAATTTTCAAAAGAAAACGGAAATTAAAAGTACAAAATATGACTTAAATTACCACCAAATCTCAGTCATTTTTAAGCCTGTTTACTTTTTTCTCTGATGCATAAAATTTGTATACTGTGCCAAATTATGTCAAGTAACTGGGTGATGAAGACGTGTTGATACAGTGTTATTACGGTGGAATATAGATATACTTAATCCAAATCATTTTGAATAATAGGACATTTCACTTATATTCTAAAATGTACAAATTACATATTCCTGTGTTTTAGGCAGACTACTCATATTTTTTAATAGTAGTAAGTTACAATCTAAGTGTATCACATGTAATGTATTAGTGGTCTGGGTTTGTTCTGTATGACGTCCGATACTAAGTAAAGTTATACAGCATGACTTTTTAAATAATTTTCTATATGGCTATTGCAAAAATGGCAAGAAAGAACCATTACAGGAACAACCCCTTACTGCCTCCTGTTGCTAGCTACCATCTGAGGTAGTAGTCACTAAAGAAAACTGAAGGCTCCTTACAAATTATATTTGAAAACTATAACTTTTGTAGAAACACTTATGTAGACCCCGATCTTAGAAGTTGTACAGGACAATTTGATAAAACTGACATAATTGTGATTTATTAACATGAATTAAAATGCCCAACCAGTGCTTCAATGTGACAGTATATTTAAAATAAAAAAGAAATTAAATGTCATATACTGTACTACTTTCACAAAGATCACACAGTTTTGCAAAAGACTTGTCATATGTACAATGCTTATATATCAAATGAGAAAAGCTGTAAGCAATTATATACGCAAAAGAAATGCAGTATTTACAATTTGTCAGGAGACATTAGAAATCATCTATACATTAAATTACATTTTGCTTGCAAATAACCGATAAGACAAAATGAGCCATGTCCACACCAAACTATAAAAATCTGTATTGCATTTTTATATCTAAGATGCACTCACAGAACTGCTGACAGGAAAAAAAAATGAAAATCCTCATAGTGCCAATGCTTAGCTGTGTACTTAATGCATATGTATAAAATAATATAGAAAACATTCACTAAAGGAATTTAACTGCAACAATAAAATTTAAAGATCATGTAGCATCAAATCTACTGCCAGAAAAACTGCTGGAATGTTCACTTATAAAATAAAGATATCTAACACTGGCTTAACAGCACATTTTGAAAGGAATTTTAAAAAGCAAAAATGGGAAAAAATACAATGAAAGAGCACTGGTGTTTTTTTATACAAAGTTTCATGTACAAGCTTTAAAAAGTACCTTAACAGGTACATATGAAATATACAGTTTATCTTACAGAACATTTAAAAAAATGTTTTTGGAGTCCATTTTAATGCCACCCTGAACCATGGTAATTGTTCTGAAATGTTGGTGGCACCTGTGCTCTGTGAATTGGAATCTGTCCAGGCACTGGAGATGCCTGCTGAGGTCCTTGAACCCCATGTGGCAGGGCCACAGAGCCAGGATGAGGACAGAACCCTGAAGCAGTAGGTGTTGGAATACTGTTTAGTCCTTGGGGCTGGAGATGAGGACCTGCAACAGGTAATGGACAATGTGGCCCTGTTCCAGAAGGCTGGTGCTGGGGTCCCGGTCCCAAAGTGGTGTGATGTGTAGCTTGTGAGGGATACGGTGGTACAGCTGGATGAGCACTTGAAGGAAAAAGTGGAGGTCCTTGATGAGGTGGGTGGTGTAAGGCTTGACCCGATGTGGTGTGGTGCCCAGAAGCCAAAACACCGGAAGGTGGCGGTGGAGGGGGAGGTGGGGGTGCTGAATTTACAACATGCTGGTGTTGTGCTTGTAGACCTTGGAGTCCTGTGGAAGGATGGGGTGGGGGGTGGTGATGAGGCGCAGGACCAGGAGGAGGAGGAGGTGGTGGCAAATGGTGTCCAGCAGTTTGAGAATGAATATGCGACCCAGGAGTGACAGCATGAACAGGCCCCACTACATGTGCTACAGAGTGTTGCTGATGGGAAGTTGGCTGTTGTACAAGGTGTGGTCCTGGAGCAGGTGGTGGAGGAGGAGGGGGTGGGACAGCAGCAGAGGTTTGATGGTGAATAGTAGGGTTCTGAGAGGGCAAAAAATGGCCTGGAGTAACATGGTGTCCTGGAACTGTTTGCTGGCTTGTGGTGCCAGGAAGTGCTTGATTTGGTCCTGATGTAAACACAGTTTGTTGAGAAAGACTACCTTTGAGCTGATTATAATTTTGAAAGTTTGCAGAGGGCTGCTGGTTTTGATAATAAGACGAAGAAGAGGGAGGCGGAGGGGGTGGAGGGGGTGGGGCCGTGCTGTTCAGACTTTGTTGGTTAAACTGACTGTATGTTGCTGAAGATTGTCCTGAGGGTGTCTGTGTGAATAATGCTCCAGAAGTTGCCTGCTGAGTATTGGCTTGAAGGTTCTGTGTTGCTGGATAAAAGTTTCTCTGAGGCTCTCGCTGGGGTGTTCCAACTTGAGGTGACTGTGAATGGTGAGGCCTATAGGGAGATCCTAGCTGCTGTGAAGGAGGCTTTGGTGACAAATAACCGTGCTGTACAGGTGTGTGGGGCGTAGATGACTTTGGAGGATTTTCTACGTGAGGTGATGGAGGACAGTGCAGCTTGGCTGGTGCAGAAGGCAGCTTCTGTGAAAGTTGCTCAGATGAATTGCGAACATGTGGCTGAGGAGGATGATTCTTTGAAAGTGCTTGGGGGTTATTTGATAGCTGTTTTTGTTGGAGCTCTGGTTTTAGGTGGACACTGTTCTCAGCTTCTGATACAATGACTGTTGCCTCCCAATGGGAATCTGGTTTTGTGAGTATTTTCCCATGTGCTTGCGCAGGAAGTACAGGTCCTGGTGAACCAGGCTATGAAAAGAAAACAAGTCATACAAATAAGTTTATGTTTATATAAACTTAAGAAACATTTTGTGTACCTTGAGGTTGATTCTTCTAACCCCAAGTAATTTCTTGGTGATATTTAATGGTATTTCCTGTGTAGGTTTGAAGTCAGTTATAGAGGCTTGGGATGTTGAAAGGTCAGTTTTTTTTAATAGTTCAAACAAGTTCTCATAGTGAGTTTAAAATAAAAATAATCCAAGTTACATCTAGGATAAAAAAAAAAAGTGAATCTCAGATTCCTCATCTTTAGTTTCCAGTGATATGCATGCCATATCAAATTATCACATCTTCATAAGCCAGGATGGAGATATCGTTCCCTTAAATCAGTGTTACCTGACCTTCTGTTTCTGGACAATTAATTGGCTGGTTCATGAAAAGGCTATGAGTTTCCTAGACACCACTAGAATAGTGGTGGAACTTTAGGAGAAAACTCTTAAAGCATGCTTAGAAAACTTGTATGTTTGTACACAACAGTTCATTGAAGAGAGAATGAAAAAGTAGTAAATAAAGTAGTAAATACAACTGAGTATGTTTAACAGATTAAAGTGTTCAGAAATCACAAACTGATACTTGATATAGCAGAAAACTCTGTCTGCATATTACAATCAGCTTTTCTGAACAGGTACATCCAAAGGTCAATGTTATTATTACCTTGCTCATTTTTGAAGGGCTTTTACAGGTATTTTGAGAAGTATCCGGGGATGGACATTCACTTGTAGTCATGGGTTCTGGATTTTCAGGATCATGGTCTGTAAAGCAGAAGGAATGTATAGTAAATGTAAAATTACATGATAAACACTGTCTTTTATTAACACCACAATGCAATGCACATTCTACCATTCAACTGACTTGTTATAAAGGCTCTCTTTTTTCTGATGTAGAAAGGTGTTTAAAGATAGGTCATCTGCTTACTGACCTTCCATAAGTTCACTGAAAGAAGGGACTGGGCCCTTAGCTTGCAACTGGGAAATGTGATTTGAATGAGATGAAGGTGAAGACTGAACATGACTCGGTGAACATGAGACACATGGTGATTCTCCCCCTAGAGATGAAGCAGAGCAGACCCAAAGAGAACATTAGAGCTGCAAAGAACAGGGATGCAGAGTGATTAACTGACTGTACTTTTTGGTGAAGGAACAAACTCACTTACCACTGTCTTTATCTTTTCGGTGATCACTGAGAAGTAAAGCTCTCTGATAACTCCTTTCTCTCACTTGTTCCACAGAAGTTGAGGCAGTCCTTTAAAACAAAATCACATCATCCTCAACTCAGAGAAGCTACTGCCAGCTAGATTGTTTTTTTGTCCCTTGATGGTCAACATGTCCTCTCAGCCCAAGGCTTTTGCTCTAGTACTTTTGCTCAATACTTTGGTGTTAAGCTTTGAAAATAGCTAATCTTATTTTGCAAACTCCCCAAACTGAGATTTTTATCCTTATCACCATTTATCTGAAGAACTCAATCAGTCTCAATTCCTTTGTCTCCAGCAATTTCTTGGTGAAAAGAAGGAGGGAGGAGTTGAAGATAGTGCCTTAACACAATGTCATTTCAGGTTACCAGAGGTACCAAAACATGCCCCTAACAAATTGCCTTGGGTCAGGCTTGTAAGCTCTCAGGTGGAAGGGGACACCAAGGAGCAAAGTGAATGTGGCCCATTTCTTCTAAAGAAACAATACACCTGGTGGTTCTTTCAAAGTAACTGGTAGGGTTATAAAGAAATTTTGCAGGATGGCTTAATCCTGATAGAAGTTCTTTGGAGAGGAAATTTGCATAAAAAATGTGAATAAATTATCAAGGAATAAACACAATGGACCTTTAACAACACAGGCAATATACAGCTGGTTTAAAACCCTATTACCAGAAAGGATCTTTTAAAATTATGACCACAAACCACTATCTGCTTAAGCCTTGGAAGAAGAACAGCAAATAGGAAGAATAGTTCATTAACAAAAGCTTGTTCTTTCTAGAGTAGCAAACTTCAAAACAGGCTTACCATTGAACTTCTGGTTCATTCTTCTCACTGGCAGTAGCTTCCTTAACAGGACAGTTATTGCTGGTTTCTTCAGAAGTAGCATTATAAACTGTAGCTGGTGTTGGTAACGGTAGGCTAGCAGTGTTTTCTACCTGCTCCCCATTTTCACTACTGTTGGCACACCCATCACCATTGCTGCTCAAGTTTCCACTTCCATGAGGTGATACACTAACCAGTGGAAAGTTTTCTGTCTTAGAGCCACTTTTCCTAGCTTCACGTTGTCTCTTACGGTATTCTAATAGAGATACCTTAAGCAAGAAAGATAAGACAAAATAAATCTTTTATCCTTGTTTTTATGCCAGAACCAATCCATTCTTTTTTTATAAAGAGAATTACTATATTTACGTAAGGAGAATTAATATAAAATAATTCAATTCTGAACAAGTAATAATTAACAATTATCAAATGCCTACTATATACCAGGCATTGTACTTAGATGATTTACATACATTATCTCATTTAATCCTCACAACAACCCTATGAAATAGGTATATTATCATCCCCATTTTACAGATGAGGAAATTGAGTAACTCACTCACTCAAGGTCACACAGCTGGTGAGTGTTGGAGCCGGGATTCGAACCTAGGTCTTACTTGAAAGCCCGTGCTCTTTCCACTATACTACATTGCTTCCCACAAAGTTGCCAACTGGACTCTGTTACAAAAATTAAAAGCACACATCACTAAAATTCTTTGACTTGCAAAGCAATAAGCCTACTAACAAAATAAGTGCTACAGTTTCTCCTATTCTTCTGAAATAAGGCATTCTAAATGTTTCAGTATGTCTGCCAATGGTGGTAAATCAGGGAATTCATTTAATATATAATAGTTATCTATTAGTATATTACTTTCCAAAACTCTCTCACACCCATGGCCTAAATATTGTAGATATTATGGATTAGGGAAAAGGCATTTCTTCTATATAAGACTGCCTATTCTCTGTAAAATAAAGGTAATAACAAATATTATTCAAGTCTAATTTTTGGATTGGGGAGTGCTTATTTTTAAAAGTCACTCATTTGGTGAGTAAACTCTTGAGGTTTCTGTCTCTGAAACCATGCTCCTAACAAGGATTTCCTACATTACTAGAATTTTTTACTTTTCTGTAAATATTTTTTAATTAAGTGAGCATTATAAAAGGTTTAAAAATACACATACAAAAAATTTAACTTGAATAAATTAAGGAATGCCTTATATAATACATATAACTACCAATTACCCTCAGTAATATGAAAAAAAATATTAAAAGGACTATAAATTGTTAAATTTGTAACCTTTTTCTTTTGTGGTGGATTCTGGGGTGTGCAACTCCCGTCGATCAAATTGTCATTAACAGTCCGTCCGAAACCAGATACAAGCCCATCTTCGGAAGTACAAAACACAGTTGTTTCCATAAACATGCCTCTAGTATCATCCTGCATCAGGCACTTTGACTCACTTATTCGGAAGCCTCCTCCAACCTCCAACTGATGCGAGGGTGTCAGATCCCTCAAGTTGGAGTTCACTGAGAAGTTAACGCCCGTTCTGTCAGGACTCTTTACCCAGGAAGGATATATTGTGCCCCGTCCAGAGTGAGTCGAGTCCAGTTGGCTATTAGGCTCAGTCCTGTCATGTGCAGGCGTTTCCATGGTTTTATGTAAGGCAGTTGGCTCGACTGCATCGAGTCCCAGTTGAAGATCTGACCCAGGTTCCTTTTCTCCAGGGCACTGCCTGCTGACTTCAGTCCTACTTCTAGGGCTAGTATAACCAATAGTCTTTATTTCTTGCAGACCCAGTTCAGTTAAATTGGAATTTCTAAAAGGCCCCAATGTTAACACAGTTGAAGATCTGTCATATCCCTGTTTAAAGAATTTAAAAAAAAAAAAATTACACAGATAATCACATCTTGAGATTGTTTATTTCAAAATCCTACCAGTAATTTAAGCAAAATAATGGTAATAGGAAAAAATCACCAATTCACTCCCTTTCTGGTAACTTCTTACCTCTTGACTGTAAGTGCGTCTCTTTATTTCTGGAGAACTTTCTGGGGAAGAGATATTCTATATAAAAGAAATAATCAGAATTGAAAATTAAAATATATAACTAAATCCATAATAGTGATAGAAATGAAAATAAAATGAGAAACTACTACATAGACTCTGGTTTTAGACTTTCTTTCCTGTTTTATTTCCATTCCTCAAATAAGATATTAGCTTTGAGGTCAGTTTGATACACACCCAGTCTCTTGTGTATATCAAGATGAAAGTTAATCTCATATTAGTAAAAATAAAAGCATTTAAATTCATATAAAAGCATATTCCCAATTTTGTTTTAGTATCTTGAAAACTCACTTTCTACTCTCACTCAGCGCACTTATTTGAAAGATAGGGGGTGGGGGGAGCTCTTAAACCCCACCCACAAGGATTGAAAGTTTTTTTCTCATTTAATATCTCACCTCAAAGTGCATGGTATTTCCTGGTGTACCAGGAGTTACTGGGGTAACTGGTGAATATATGGGTTTATAACCATTTCTACAAGTTTCATCATCCGATTTTATCCGTGGAGGAGTGGCAAATGATGGATCCATAGGAGTAATATCTGTGTGAGTTGGTGTAGCATACGGTGAAGGAGTAGGTGTGGAGGTTTCTGAGTAAACAGAATCTAGCAAGTGATAAAGTCTTCGTTTTTTTAGTGGTGTAGTTAAATCTGTTGGTGAAATAATAATCTGTAAGAAATTGCACTGCTGGTATTTGCTACAATATATATTACATTCAGGGAAAGATAAAATATTAACAATAGTAATTATGATTACTTTCACCCCAAAACTAAATTTCAGGGTTTAAAAAAATGGTACTAACATAAAGCAATCTCTCTACCCCAAAATTAGTTAATTTCACGATTAGCAAGCATCATCTTGCCTGAAGGTTTATAGGCCTAGTGGTGTCAAAGAAATCTTACAAGTAATGATGTTACTTTAACTGGTTTTTCTTTAAAGTCCTTTTGAATCTATTTAAAAAGCAGCCAAGCCCCTGAAGCCAAACTAGGCCTTTAAAAATTCAACCATAAACCCCAACACACATGGTATTGCAAACTTATATCTTCATCCAAAGAATTTGGAGGACAGAGGAGAAAATATATATAGCAATGTGCTTCTCTTCTAAAGTGCATAGCAATAACTGAAATGTGCCTGTTATAAAAGCTATGTATACATCCTGCCACATTCCTCACATTAAAACAATACTGAAAAGAAATTCTACCTGGAAGGGAACAGCTATCATTTAATAGTAGTGGACTTTTATTTTCACCATTGACTGTAGGACTTCTGGATCTTTCTTGACAGGGTGAATTAAATCTATGTAAAATTGCTGAATTTTCTTCTTCCAGAGCTTGTTTCAACCATCTCTGAATAACATAGAATGATAAATTAATAGGAATCAGTTTGTAGCTGTTTATTTAGCCTATACACGCATAGGTGATTACAAAAGCATTTCACTACCAGGAATGGTAGTAAGGAATGAAATTGGCATTTGGCTCATCTTAGATTTTTATATCCAAAGAAAAGTTTACCTTCTTGCATGAGCCAGAAATGTTTTCAGTAGGTTCTTTTCTTCTCCTTTTTTCTGAAAGGAATGGTGAAGTAAATCTAATATAATGCTTAGGGGTAGAGTATACATGGGGGCTGTAAGTGAGACCTGGTAAAGAATTGAGCTGTGTAGCTAACACTTCAGGATCTGTAGTTATGCGCAGAGGCCTTTCTGAAAGGCTGTCTGAAGGTTTTCCTGTCTTCTCATTCTTCTCACTTAACCATTCATTCACCAAGTGCTAGAGAAAAGAAAAATTTGGATCACTATAAATGTAACTGCACAGATTCTCCTATTGAATATTCTAATATAAGATTTGAAATTGATACTTTATCTAAATATCTAAAATAATAAATTGGGTAATAATTTAAATTGTTCATATATACTGTCCAAAAAGCAATATATCATTCTACATTTTCTTGGTTATGTTGTTCTGAAATTTTTTACCCAGTATTTTTATTTATTTATTTTTTCTTTTATTTCATTATATTATAGGGGTACAGATATTGTTAGGGTTAAATATATTGCCCCTGCCAACCCTCCTCCCCTTTTACCCAGTATTTTATAGGAACAAAACACATGGTTGCTTTTGTAAAATTTGTTATAAAAACACACTAAAGCTTTTTAATATAGTAAAAACTAGGAGACATCAATACCATTTTAGTGAATACAAACACTAAATTTAGGTTTGTTGCTGCTTCTATTATAGGTATAAAATGTTAAATCTATTAGAAAAATCTGATTTTAGGCAGTGTTTTTCTGCCCTGTCTGCCCATCAGAATCTCCTAGAGATGAGGTCAGTGCACACAGTATATTTAAAAAAATGACTGTCAGCGCTGACAATCACTGACTTAAGTAATTTGAAATATATCTTGAAGTTCATATGCTTTGAATATTTACAGTCCTTAATTCTGTTAATTCTTTGATCTACAATATACACAATTCAGTCTTTAAATATGAATATAACTGATCCTGAAGTATAAAGTACTATTCACTTTTTAAAAAACTAGTTATTTAGTAACATTTTCTATGCTGTAAGGGCACTCACATCTTTATGTAGTTGTCAAATAGTATTATTTTAAGTTCTAATTATAAATGTAATTTATAGGAAGTGTTGAAAAATTAATGTATATATGTGTGCTTGTGTACATTCACACAGACACACATATAGAAACACATTAAAAATTAATCTACCTATCTTGTTTTCCAGAGGTAACTTACCACTGTAAACATTTTGGCAGCTTTTCTTTCCCTCTTTTTCTGTGTGTATAAAACTACCCTTCTAGGATTAGCGTGTAGTAGTGAAGCACATGGAGTCTGGAGCCAGGCTGCGGGAGGGTGAATACTGGCTTTGCCACTTTACACTGTGACTGTGAGCAAGTTATGTAACTTTTTTACATCTCAATCTTTATCTACAAAAGAAGGGTCATAACAGAACCTAATTCTACAACTAGGATTGCTGTAAAGATTAAAAGAGTTAAATAACATAGATAAATCTCTTATAACAGTGTCTGGCACAGAATAAGTGATATGTGTATTATTAAACTAAATGAGGCCCCTTAGGGGAAATCATGATAATGTGGTACTCTGTCAAACAATAGATTGTTTAAAATAAACAGAATACCATAAGCAAAACCAGCAGTCAAAAGAGAATCAGATAGGATATAGAAGCCTACATCTCAGATGAGGGGGATGCAGGATACTTCATCTCAGACCGGTGATTTAAATAAATGTATAGCACCACAACAGTCAATTAATAAAGGGTACGGATCACGTCCTATTTGTAATCAGGGAAGTAGTTTCACTTCTTTTAAACCTGAGTTTTTTTCTTTTCACATCATAAAGAAAAGCTGGAATTATTTTTTGTTCTAAGGTGGGGAAAATGATGCTCATTGTTAAAGGTAAATATTGGCTGGCTTGCTTAAGCTACATGGTGCAGTAAGGAGAACATAGACTTTGAATTAGACACAACTGTGTTTAGATCCTCTTTCTAATGAAACCTGTGACTCTGTGGCAAGTCAGTTATCTAACTTCTGCCATTAAAATATAATCCTGGTTCTTAATAGAATTTTTCAAAATATACTTTTGGTTTAGCAGCCTGCCTACAGTAACTGAATTAGGTAAGAACAAAGACAAAATAAATGAAGCTTCAAAGTACTTTGTTACAGAAGTGTGTGAGAAAGACACATTTATGCTCTACCTGCTTCGCAAAGAGCCTAATGATTACCATTTTGGTATCTCTGTTCCACTCTGCTATACTCTAGTCAGTGTGAGGAAAAAAAGAAAAGCTTCACAAGATGTTCTGTTATTTATGATCTGAAAAGCTCAGGTTAGTTTAATTCAGTGAATATTTTCCCATAATTGCTTCATTAAGTCTGATGGTAGATTTTTCAAAGATTTTTGTTAATAATTTGATCTAACACTACTCTTCCTGGCTGGGCCTGGTGGCTCACACCTGTAATCCCAGCACTCTGGGAGGCTTAGGCAGGAGGATCGCTTGAGGTCAGGAGTTCAAGACCAGCCTGAGCAGGAATGAGACCCCGTCTCTACTAAAAATAGAAAAAATTGCTGGGCATGGAGGCACCTGTCATCCCAGCTATTCAGGAGGCTAAAGCAGGAGGATCACTTGAGCCCAGGAGTTTGAGGTTGCTGTTCACTAAGCACACTCTAGCCTGGGCAACAGAGCAAGACTCTGTCTCAAAAAAAAAAAAAAAAGGTTAAAAATTAAAAATAAAACCACTCTTCCTTATAAATTTTCATAGTAGTACATTCTTATTGAAGTCAACACTGTCTTCACATTTAATTCTTATAATCTACCTATACAATAGAATTTATAAAAAATACAAACAACTAAGGATAACATGTCTAAAACCTGTTCAGAAAAGTATATATTTTGTACATAAGGTAGGCAAACTTAAAGAAATCATGAATTGCACTACTAAAAGTATTGATATACTGAATATAACTGTCTTCACAATAATGCAGACATTTCTATTAACTGATTATATAGTTTTGCAATTCTCATTAGTTTAAAAAAAAGTCTGCAAGTAGAAAAACTTCACTTCTTTATTCTGTTATCAATTGAATTTTTACAACACTAATGTAATTATTTAATATCATTAAGATACTGATGTTAGAAAATAGTTCTTACATTTATTAAGAATCATACCTTCTTTGTTTTGGGGTACTTTGTAGGGCATTTATTAAGTGCTGGAACTTCAGTTTCAGTAATTATTTCTGATAGTGCAGTTTCAGTTTCTGGTTCTATTGTAAGTACAGTATTTTCAATATCATTTTGTTGTGAAGTAACTTCTATATCAGGAGAAGATGGCTGGATATCTGAACACATGCTGACAGTTCTGTGTCTCCGACGCTGCTGTCCAATGTGAGTCCTACTCCGAGAAAAACTTTTTCTCTGTTTAGTTCTATTTACTTTGGCAGGAGTTGGCTTGCTAGCAGTTTCTTCTTTTGCTTGTTCCTAGTTCAAAATACAACACAGTGGAACTTTTGATACTGTGTGTGTGTGTATATATATGTACAGTTCAAATATAATGGCATTAATCTACTTCAGAAGCTAACTTTCCAGAATTTCTATGAATTCTGATATATATAATAAATTGACATAATCAAAAATTTGGTAACCCTAAAGAACACAGCAAGTATAGTCTTATATCTCAAGTTTAAATTCCCATAGGATTTGAAAAATGCTATTAAAATGCCAATATGCATTACTTAAAATTCTTTATAGGTATAATTAAATCATGTGTGGAAATTTTATTTGAAGATATTTAAATATGAAAATAAAACGACCTGAATAATAATACCTGAATAACTTCAGCATCACTGACAATCTGTGCATCTTTACATTCAGTTTTAACTTCAGTTTTAGCTGTGCTGATCCTTTCCAAGGCTTGTTCTCTTCTTTTTTCTCTTTTTTCAAGTCTGGCAAAAGCTTGCAAAATTGCTTCCATTTTCCTTTCTTCTCTTGTCTATGAAATTTAAGTTTTAAGTGATGTAATAAATATCACTGCTCACAAGTAAACTTCATAAGTCCAAACGTTCATGGCAAATTTAAAAAATAATTGCTGTGATACTGTAAGCAAAATACTTCTATTGTTGGTAGATATAGGGAAGAAAACATTTATATTCAAGATCTTTCAGAATCCCAAACATCTTACTAAGCCCTATCATAAATATTTCTGATGGAGTGTTAATGATGAGGGTAAACAAAAATAAAAATGCCTCAGACACTACCTTGTTTGACCAAACTGAAAATCTTGTTCTTAATAGAAAGCCAGCCTTTTAAAAAAGATTTAAAATTCTTAAGGTAATGATATGTTGAAAAGGTAAAATTCATAGGCACTTAAGCCGTGAATATATTAATCACATGTAGTAGCAGGATGTTATAGGGTAGTCTTAGGTTCCAATCATGACTCTACCAGTCAGTATTCTCTGTGACCCTAGGCAAGTTAGTTAACCTTTCTGAGACTACAACACTTAACTTCAACAGATTGTTATTGAGTTCAAATAGAAAATGTCTGTGAGGTTTTCAAACAGTACTTAAAAAAATGGTAGGCATCCTGTGTTTATTATTTATACTTTAGCCCTTTTGCCCTATATTATAATTCTCATAAAGCATTCCTCTACCTTCTGCTCTTCCTGTCTTACACTGACAGTTCAAGACAGGGACTGAGGAACAGCAAGAGTTCCTCTGAGCATCAGTTCTCTTTGGATGGAGAACATTAACAGCAAGACCCAGAGCCTTGACCAGTGGGCCTGGTAAATGCTTCAGCTCTCAACTAGAACCAGGAAGCACATCCATCAACTGTCCAGTTCTCCAAATGAAAAGAACCAGGTCCTCAGGCTCAGATCCATTTGTCTTTCCTTCTTTGTCATCATTGTGGGGAAGAAAGAAAGAAAGATCAGAAACTCAAGGTCTGGCTTCTGTAGTCTTCTCAATGTTAGAGCTTTAGTTCCAGTAGTTACCAACAGAGATTCAAGCATCAAGATACCTACATTATGGAAGCTACTGCTTATTACTCTTCCCTGGTTTTTTTCTTTGTTACACTCAGCAAGGGAACAAAATAGTATGTCAACAAAACTGCTCTCAGAATACTTCTAAGTTTCTAAT
>VBSM01003176.1:34869956-34900789 GCA_008086735.1 Cheirogaleus medius
TCACTCTTGCTCAGGCTGGTTTCGAACTCCTGACCTTGAGTGATCCTTCCGCCTTGGCCTCCCAGAGTGCTAGCATTACAGATGTGAGCCACCGCACCTGGCTAGAAACTAGAAGTTTTAAAGCTCAATTCTTACCTTAGACAATCCTATGGTTCTAGTCTTTAATTTTAAATTACCTTAGTTGACCTTTTCTGTCGTGTGCCTCTCTATGAAAAATCCTGTATCCATATATCAGGGCTTCTCTAAATCCCTAAATTGAGAAATCTGGAATTACTTAAAAAGACTATTTTCATAATTGCTTCACCTGTTGAACCTGGTTGGAGGGGAGAGGTTAATTACTGTGGTTAACTTCTTTCCAAAAAAAATTTTTAAATTTGGGAAAAGAATATTTTTCCAGAAGAAACAAACTGTCTTAGTAAAACTTACCCACAAGACGGTGGAAGACATTTTCCGTATTATGATTAGCCTGGACTTTCTGAGATTAATATGAATTTATGCCAAAATAAATTTCTTGACATACTCCAATAGTCCCTTGTTTTAGATGGTGGGAGTATGCCAGTATTCCCTTGTTTTGGATGGCGGGAGTGAGGGTCAGAGATAAAATTATATGATGTAAAGATTCAAACTGATTCAATTAAAAATTGAACTCCCTTGTAAACAGTACAACTAACTGGTAGTCAAAGCAAAATCCTATATTTAGAAATGGTTCATAATCTTTTAGAGCTGGTCAGGATCTTAAAAAATAATGTAGTTCTTGATCAGGTGCGGTGACTCATGCCTGTAATGTCAGCACTTTAGGAGGCTGAGGCAGGAGGATCACTTGAGCTCAGGAGTTCAAGGCTACAGTGAGCTACAGTGGTGATACTGCACTCCAGCCTGGGTGACAGAGCAAGACCCCTTCCCAAAAAAATTTTTTAAAAAGTAGTCCTAGCTGTCACGCCTGTAATCCTCGCACTCTGGGAAGCCGAGGCGGGAGGATCACTCAAGGTCAGGAGTTTGAAACCAGCCTGAGCAAGAGCGAAACCCCGTCTCTACTAAAAATAGAAATACATTAATTGGCCAACTAAAAATATATAGAAAAAATTAGCCAGGCATGGTGGCGCATGCCTGTAGTCCCAGTTACTCGGGAGGCTGAGGCAAAAAGTTTGCTTGAGCCCGGGAGTTTGAGGTTGCTGTGAGCTAGGCTCATGCCAAGGCACTCTAGCCCAGGCAATAGAGTGAGACTCTGTCTCAAAAAAAAAAAGTAGTCCTATACTTCTGAAGAAATAAAAGCCCAAAAGTATTGTATGACTCACTCAAAGGCAGACCATAATTACTATGCAAGTTTCCTGGCTTCCTAATTTACTCTTTCCAATTAACAACTACTGACACTATATAAAACAAAATATAGCATAAATCTTCCTGCATTACTACAAATGAGTAAGAATAAACACACAAATGTTTGGGAATATAAACATGCCTGATTTTCTACACTGATAAAAATCATTAGCTCACTGATCTACTTTTTAAATTCCTGAAGGTTCTGTGTCATTCAGCTTTATTATTTGCTGTTGCATCTAATGCAATATATTCTATGGCACATAACCAGGTACATGATATCTATTTAATGACCAAAAATTTGCACCCATTTTATAGATCTAACTGAAAAGTTATAAATCTAGCTTGAGGTAGTCACAGCTGTGTAGAGATTAGAGAAATTGAATCCTAATTAACCCCAGTAGACTTTCCATAACCCCTAACACCTGTGCTGGATGTAGTTTATACTTGTCACATGAGGCTACTACTGTGCCCTGTATTTTACATAACCACGACTCATTCCAAGCCATCATTGTCTTGAACTCAAAGCCATTTTATTACCTGTGAGCTATGCAACTGATAGATCTTGATACAGAATTAGAATTAGGTAGGATTGCCTCTTTGGAACACTGCATAGTTTTTGACAATGCTGGAGTGTTGGGTACTAAAATGTGAGATCTCCCATGAGATCTATGTTTTTATGACATATCTTAGTTTATGGTTTTACAAGACTAGAGTATTGTAATTTCCTATAAGCAGAAGAAAACATCTGCTTAATAATATCCCTATCACTTGAGGGGTGGGTATTTTGAGAATTTTTATTCTAGCTATGTGCTTCAAAGTTATAAAAAACACCAGAGTAAAAAATTTAACTTGAAATTATGTAACTAACTGTAGTTGGAAAAGACTACAGAGATTTTTGACAAGTTTCCTATTCAACACATGGGGAAAGCCTAAGGTCCATAACGTTCAAGGGTTACATTATAAAGAACAAGATACAATATTGCAACTGAAAAAATAAACTTCACTGAGTAAACTGATATAATTCATCTCATTTAGAAAATGTATCTGGTCATTTGAAACAGTAAAAACAAACCCATGAGCCTGTGTATGCCATATAGCTTTAGAGGGAAATTTGCTAATAGTAGAGAGAGAAAAAAAAACACGAAAGTATCTAGGGGACTCCTGTGATTTATATTTTCTACCTTGCTACCAGCTGGGAAGTAGATTTTCTTAAAAACAACACAAAATTGCCTTTTAAAGGAAAGGGAAAGCCAGAACCCACCTGCCAAATTACCCTACTCTATGGTCTTGAAATAGAGAAACTAAAAGATACCTTACTCAAAAAAACTTCCCTTATCTTTTTAAATAGTGATTACAGATTAATTTATGAATCTTGAAAGATGGATAAGATTATTGGTTACCAATAAAAATCATTCCAAAGCAGTATTTATGGCTTGTGTTGTATCTCCATTTCCTCTCTCATACGACTTAATTTATCCTCAGAGTACTGTTTACTATTTTGATATTCATTTTTATTACCTATACCCCATTCTCTATGAAATCTCCAAAGCTGTGATCTAGCCTTGTTTGTTCACCTAGTACTTCAAATGGTTCTTAGCATATGGTAAGCACTCACATTTTTGTTAAATGGATAAGAATTGTGTATACATTATACAAAGCATGTACCACTATATTAATTGAAGACATGTAACTGGAACATTAAAACAAGGATTTTGGAAATCTTGAATTTATTACAAGGCAGCTATATCTGAATAAACTCATTTTGTTTGAACAGAATACCTATAAAAAGTAAACAAGTTCCCTTTTACCATTTAATACTACAATGTCATTAATTGTAATTCCTAATCTCTATAATGAGAGAAAATAGGACCTTACAAAAGAAAATTCTGAATCAGCATCAACTTAATCATGCTATAAGGAGAGATCAGTGAGTTGATGATATATGTCACACATTCCTGTCATCAGATGACTTTCAGGCAACAAATTTACCATGCTCAATTATATTTTACTATTATTAAAACTTTACATCTTCTAAAGTGATTTTCTAAATCAAATCACTCCCTAGAGGCATTAGTAACAGCACAGATTTTGTATAGCAGTGTTTTCGTGGAGTGTGTTTGTTCCATTGAATAAAAATCTGTGGGATGTCAAAGGTGTCATCCATCCCACTAAAAATAAGTTACCAGGGTGTACAAGTTTAGGAAATGCTGAAAAGCAATTTCTCAAGAGCTTTTAAACACACCATCTGTAAGGTGTGGGATATGGTATGGTGTTACTAAATTTAACTGGTCACAGAGCTCTCTCTTTTCACAGAACATCTCAAATTAGACTTCTGTGGAATACTTTTTGATGTGAAGGATGAGAGCTGAGAAAATTGTGGGGAATCCTGCACAATCCTGGACAAAGCCTCCAGGTCTACCTGAACTATAGGAAGTTTCCTTTGGTTCACATTCATGGATATGTATAAATATCTATATCTATCTATCTATATCTCTTTTCTCAAATGGCTGTCATAACCATTCAGTTGGCTCATTTACTGAGCGCCTACTTTTATAAAAACCAAGCATTTTTTCCCTAGAAGCCAGGGCTGACAATAAATAAAACTAGAAACTGTCACTCTCGTGAGGTTATGTTCTAATGATATACAAGTAATTCTAGACTATCCTAGCTGCTTGACAAGTCAAGGAATCTCATACTTAGGTGACTATCCTTGTCATATCCTTTCATTGTTTCTCAAATTTCTGTCCTTTTAAATTCTGTCCTTTTAAATATAAAGACCACCCTGAACCACCCATGTTCTACATTTTAAGCAATCTGATTATAATGAGCCATCAAATATTACCAGGTACATTATGAAGGGTATGAAAAATTATTTTGGAAGTATTAAATTATAAAGGAGGTTCTTTTCATTGCCACTGTAAATGGAACAGGAGAGCAAGCCTTTTTTTTCATTTCTAATTGAAATCTTTCAAAAGTTTGCTATTTTTGAAATGATTACTTGTTAAACTAAAGGTAGACTTAACACAGTATCAGATCCCCTTCCACATCCTTTATGTATCTGACAAGACTATAGCCACCTAACTCAACCTCGACTAACATGTACTGGAAGGAGTCTACTCAGTAGCGCCCTCGTTTTAGAATCAGGTGAGTAAACAGACTACTGTATTTCCAGTTCCATAGCTTAAGTGGGCTCATGGTAAGATTCTTCCAAATAATTCTAACTCACTGCCAAAGAATTTTCTCTTAGTAAAGAAGAAATGTACAATAACCATCCATTCAGTGCCATATAATTTAGCCACAAGTTTTCTTTTGTAAACAGGTAATAACTTCTTAAGAAAAAAGATAAAATATAATGGATGGAAAAAAAAATAATAATGAAATAAAAGGCCAAAAGGAGTGGGGGAAAATGGAACTAAGAATGAAAAGGCTTTTCCATCTTAGCCACAAAATTATTTGAGTAAATATTCTTTCATGAAATTTTCATCACTGAATATTTTGTGTGATCTCTAAACAACCTTATCTCCCTCTCTTTCCCTCAAACAGCCTCTTATCCCAGCCAAATAGAATTTATTATATTTACAATTCTCACCAGGTTATTTCCCCTGGAGAAATGAATTCCATATGACTTAGCCACAAGCTAATATGTATTTGGTTTAAACCTTACTGAAAAGGTGCATCATAAATATAAGCACATATTACCTAGAGTTCATGAAATGGTATTTGATGCCTCCCCAGCTATAAGTTATCTACTATATTTGTATCTCCTTTACCAGTTATTGCTGAATTGTAATTATTTTTGTAAATACCTGTGAAGGCAGAGACATTGTCTCATTTTCTACTCTCATCAAAAAGAATGTAGCCAACAACCAAAATACATAAATCCCCTGGTGCAATTGTTGGAAACTGAGCAAGATGTTAAATATTAGGTGTCATATGAAACTGTCATTTACATAGATAAAAACTATCCATTTCATATGGTTCAAGCTATACTACAAAAGGATAGGCGGAAGTAGAGGAGTTCCCCCTTATCCACAGGGGATATGTTCCAAGACTTCTAATGGATGCCTGAAACCACAGGTTGTACTGAACCCTAGATATATTTTTTCCTATACATACATACTTATAAAGTTTAATTTATAAATTAAGCACAGTAAGAGATTAACAACTAATAAAACAATACACTAACAAAAGTTACATGAACATAGTGTCTCTCTCAAAATATCTTAGTATTTTTGAACCACAGTGGGTAACTGCTTTCTGGGTAACTCAGAAAGCAAACCTGCAGATAAAGGGGGGACTACTGTATATCTGAATTTGGAGATTACATGGAATTTATCTGGGAGGAAGATATTATTGACTCTTTTTATCCCAGTCTGGTAAATATGCACAATAGCTTTTATAAAAGTTGAGCATCTCAAATCTAAAATCTGAAATTTTATGATTGCCTACCTGATGCTCAAAGGAAATGCTCAGTTAAGTATTTCTGATTTTTGGATTTGGGATGCTCAAGTGTTAAGTATAATGCAAATATTCCAAAATCCAAGCGCTGAAACACTTCTGGTCCCAAGCATTCTGGATGAGGGATACTCAACCTGTTTCTCCTGTTATACCCATAACAGTTTGGAAATCTTATCTTGTCAGAGGAGAAAATTTAAATCAGTTGTCATAAGTTTCTCAGGAGTACTATGGCTACTATCTTTGTCAAGATTTAGTTGTCCCTTTTTTAACTTGCTACTTTTTGATTTGACCTTACCTTTCTGACTACTGATGTTAATCTAACCAAGAGATTTAAACTTTTCAAAACCAAATACAGTATGGAATGCTTTGGAGTAAGCGGGAACCATATTAATTGTTCAAGAATTAGGATGCACGTGTTTGAATTTTGCTTATTTGATTACATCCAAAAAGCCTATAATTTAAACATTAAAGCAAATGTACTGGTAGAAATAATAAAATTACAATGACTTTGAGGGCTACAGGTCAAAGAGCCAAGTATTTTTAAATTTTTATTTCACATCTTTTCAAAATACCAAATTATAAACATTCATACTTTTCAAGTTTTCCACATTTTATTCCCATGAAAAATACCCAGCTTCATAGTCACCTTAGTTGCAGATATTAGAATATGCTAAAATGGATATAAAAACTTGGAACTATTCTATTTTACTATAGCCTACGAATAAGCAATATTGGTACCAAAAATGGATTCCAAGTAAGCCAATATACATGTATATTTTCTAAGTTCTACCAGGTATAACATCAACAGTTATCTGATGTTGTTGTAATCTGGAAATGAGGATGTTCTAAGTTCCACTAACTTTCTCTGCACTGATAGAAGGATACATTTTAAAAGTAGCCCCACCTTCATAAAAACATTTAAATAGAGTGTATCTGAATAAAATTATCATATGGGAATAGAACAAACCTCCAGTGTTTCTTTTTCAGAGTGGCTGCTATAGCTCGTAAAGCCAGTTGTATAAGAGGTTTCTCCCACCAGACACATGCCCCATTAAGAAACCACTGATGACTCTAAATTGGTTTCCTAAAAGTTCCTGCAGGTTTAGTACAAATAAAGGGCTGGGGCAATTGAGGACTGAACAGAACAATACTAAAAATCAATAGTCAAGAAGGACCATAGGTAATTTCAGTAGGTACAAGTAATTTAGATATGCCTGAATCTTGAAATAGGTTCAAGATAATTCTTTGAGGTACAGGAACTCCTTTATAACCAATCTTCTCCAATATTTTCTCCTGTATTTGCTTTTCTTCTAACACCACCCTGTCTCAACAGACCAGTGTTTCTGAAATCCTGAGGCTACGAAAGAGTTCTACATTGCTTTCACAACTTTGAACATCAACATTAGAAAGATAACCATCAAGGTGATAAAACAGACTCATGTTAAGTAGGCTTAAGATGACCAAACTTAAAAATTAGATCTTACCCCTAAATATGTGACACTTGAGATTGCATGGAATACAGCGTGAAAACCCCCAAAACAGGAAACAAGGGAGCATATAAAGGGGGATGGGAGAACCTATAATAACATTATCAGCTGGTTTGTATAGTCACTTTCAAATCTTAGGGCACTCAAAGTACACCGTGATACTTTAACTGGCCTAAACATTTTATCAAATGCTAAATTACTATCAATTTCTGAGAAAATATCTTGTCCTAGTTTTTATACTAACACATCTGCAAATAAGTAGAAGGAATATAAATCCTAAACTTATTTTAATGAAATCCCTTATTGTATGACAGCAGTATGTATTCTGAGAATACAGAAATAGTAGCTTCCAAACAAGTTTTTTTTTTTGCATAAGCCCATGTATTTGGTGCTATTTTAAGGTTTAAAGTTCCATTTTTGTTCTACATCAACTCATGAAGAAAAAAGATACATTTAGCTAATGAAAGACATTTTGAACAGTAATTGTGGCATTAAAATTTATTAGTTCTCAGCTTCAAAAATGTTTATAAAATATTTCTTAAATGTCTTACATTCTTAAATCTCCAATGAATACCCAATAAAAATACAAAAGATTAGTGGAATTTATTCAAATGGTAATGAAAAAGCCAAACAAAAATGTTAAATGGCATATCATGGGCCCCAAATTTACTAACTTCAAACGAAGAACAGAGTAAAAGGCCACATAAAGGCAACTATATTTCTACGGGAAGAGCAACTGTCACTAAGCCCGAGTGACAGCATAAAGCCGCTACTGGCTTCCCAACTTACCATCTTCCTTTTCCTTTCTGCAATCTGCTCTTCTGATTCCATTTCTACTTCATTACTAATAGGAGTTTTTTCTTCTATATCATCAATAAAATCTGGTTCCTGAAAGATGGAAGTGACGTTATAGAAACTACTACTCCATCCTTAAATTAGGGACATCAAACTGTTTAAAAATCTTTCAACCATGACCAATTCAACACATAAAAATTACAGGTCTACTTAAATTCATTTAAGAAATTGAAAACTGGCTTCCTAATTCAAAAAACTTTTCAAAATCACACAGTTGAATAATTTTGCTTCTTTAAGTTCTCATCAATAAAGTTGTCATCAATAGAGAGCCTACAAGGTAAAATATGGTAGGCAGCATGGACTTATGTTTATATTCTTCTTGAAACATAAACATACAATTATTTCACAACACCTGGAAATACCAAGTGCTCAATAAAATTTTGTTCAATTGAAAACTTAAGGGAAATTATTCCTAGACGATAGGGCCCTGAAGATGAGCAAAGCCTTACTTAATTTTCACATTTAAAGGTGCCTTCTGATTTCGTTTTGTTTAGAGGACATATATTCCTTAGTAGAGCAGGCATATATTTCTTAGTAGGCCAAACTCTACCAGCAACATTACCTTATGTGTTTGTAGTGAGTTTTCTCTCAAAAATCTTATTTGCTATTATTGATTGTGACAGCCTTGTAGAAATAAGATTACCTGTGTTTAGATTTTTAAAAAATTTTTTACTTTTATTTTTTAAAGACGGTGTCTCACTCTGTCACGCAGGCTTGAGTGCAGTGGTATCTTTGTAGCTCAATGCAGCTTCAAACTCCTGAGCTCAAGCAATCCTCCTGCCTCAGCCTCCTGAGTAGCTGGGACAACAGACATGTGCCACCACACCTGCCTTGTGTCCAGATATTTAAGGAAAGGAAATTATATGGCTTAAGACTTTAAATAAGAACATTTATTATGAACATCAGGAAATGCCACTTGGAAGATTTTTTTAAATTACATAGTCTTAGGAAAATCTTGTCTTCAATTCCGCAAGGATTTGTTGGCTGAGTTGTTTCTTAATAATTCAAGAAATATTGTACAAATTCTAGCAGAATCTACATTTTACACCTATAAATACGTCATTAAATAATAGAATGGACTTAAGATATTTTAAACAACTATAAATAAAACAAAAAAGAGGTTAAAATATGAAATTATTTTCCTTTGTTTATTTAATTTCATCACGAATCAGTAGAGATCGGTACCTGGTTATTTGATACTGATAGTCTCAATGGAGAAAGCTTTCTCTGTTTAGTTTCTGGGCTTTTTATTTTGTTGGTTGTTCCTTCACAATCCAAAGTAATATTCTGATTTTGTGTATCTTTTTCTTTTGAAATATCTTTGTCTTTTTTTCCTTTTTTCCTTCTGGTCTCATAACCACTATTTATGTTTTCCGTGGATTCAGAACTACGTTTAAGAACAGGGCATTCTGGATTTTCTTTGAGGCATGCACAATCCACCTTGTACTTACTGAAAAGAAAACCAGTTGAATATTTATTCAAGATATAAAACAAAACTAGAAAATTTCTAATCTATTTAAACCTACAACTCCACAGAATTATATACAATTATTAATTGCAAACAATACATACTTTTCACTAATTTGCATTCCTGGTAACTATCATAAAAAATTTTATTTTCTCACAAAAACAATGTAATAATTAGATGTTTATTTCTGACCAGATATTGGGCCTTCAATTGTAAGTACAGGTTGAGTATCTCTTATCTGAAATGCTTGGGATTAGAAGTGTTTGGATTTTTTTGGATTTGAGTATATTTGTATACACATAATGAGATATTTGGTATGGAACCAAAGCCTAAACACAAAATTCATATACGTTTCATATACACCTCATACACATGGCCTGAAAGTAATTTTTATACGATATTTTTAATAATTTTGTGCATGAAACAAAGTTTTTACCCTGTGACATGAATTTTCTACTTGTGGCATCATGTCAGTGCTCAAAAAGTTTATAATTTTGAAGCATTTGGATTTCAGATTTTCAGATTAGGGATATTCAACCTATGTCACACAAAGAAGAAAAAATACAGTAAATTAAAGCTTTGAGTCTTTTAAAGTAAAATGATACTGTGGATTTACACAAAATAACATTACAGCAAAAACCATAATTACTTCAACAGTCCCAGAGTATTATAAAATACTGACCTGAAATTAGACCTAAATAAAAAATGCTAGGTATAACAAATACCACATCTTTTTTTTTTGAGACAGAGTCTCACTGTGTTGCCTAGGCTAGAGTGCCATGGCATCAGCCTAGCTCACAGCAACCTCAAACTCCTGGGCTCCAGCAATCCTCCTGCCTCAGCCTCCCGAGTAGCTGGAACTACAGGCATGTGCCACCATGCCCAGCTAATTATTTCTATATATTTTAGTTGGCCAATTAATTTCTTTCTATTTTTAGTAGAGACAGGGTCTCACTCTTGCTCAGGCTGGTTTCAAACTCCTGACCTTGAGCGATCCTCCCGCCTCGGCCTCCCAGAGTGCTAGGATTACAGGCTCAAGCCACCGTGCCCGGCCACCAAATCTTAACTAGTTTGTCTTACACAAGGAATTATTTCAATAACCAGGTTTCTGTAAAAAGCAACTTTGAAAAAATTTAATGTTTGTTTTTGCTCCTCGTAAGTGTTCCCCCTTTCAGGTGGAAGCTTGAAAAATAATTGCACTCCCTTCTTCAGAGTAGTAATTATTACTCCCAAGCTCAAGGAGGGTCATTATCTTCTCCAAAGTCACACAGTTAATAAGTGGTAGGATGGCGTTTAGATACAGGCCTGAACAACTCTAAAGCCCACAGACTTTTTGTTTTAGTATTTTTCAACTCTCTGCCCTCTTTATCTCTACCACCACTGCTAAGATTTAATACTATCTCTAGGATGCAGGTTAAATGCCCAAACCTGAGTTAAAGATCAAGAACAATATTTAAAGTTTCTAATACCCCCAACTCATTCACTTTTAACATTGCTAGAAAGATAAAAGTCCAACTGCCTAATTCTGTCAAGAGAGAGAACTCAAACATTTATGGTTCCACCTCCCAAATTAGGTATAAACAGACACTAGCTGGAAACTTTCTAGATGTTCTATTTGATCTTAGAGCAGAAGAACTACAAATAAAAATGATGGCAACAGCTTATATTTATTAAGCACTTTAGGTATTATTATCACTCCTGTATTATATTTGAGGTAACGTGGCATAAAGAGATGAAGAAATTGGTCTAGAGTTACATAGTAAGTGATCAAGCTAGCATTTGAAACCAGACAAATTATAAAAAGCTTAAAATTCTTAACCTCTATGATCTTTCAAAGCAATGAGCAAAAATACATTATGATAAAGTTTCTATCTTCTTGGGAAGAAAGGGCTAAAAAAGGAAAAGTTATGATAAATCTGACTTCAGTAATCAGAGATGAATACTGAAGGAAGAGGGATTTCACTGAGAGAAACATAATGGACATTTAAAACACTACATTTAAAAAAGATACCCCACAGGCCGGGCGCGGTGGCTCACGCCTGTAATCCTAGCACTCTGGGAGGCCGAGGCGGGTGGATAGCTCAAGGTCAGGAGTTCGAAACCAGCCTGACCAAGAGCGAGACCTCATCTCTAAAAAAAAAAAAAAAAAAAAAAAAAAAAGATACCCCACAAAGATTCAAAATACAAAATAGGAGAAAATGAATTGAAATTGCTATAACCCTAAAGGCTAGAAAATATTAAAGAACTTAAAAAAAGAAAAGACCCAAGAAAAAGACTACCCAGCAGAAAAATGGACAGGTAATAGGATTAGGCAATTCACAAGAGTAGAAATCCAAATGACAATATATAAAAAAGATCATTGGGCCCATAAATAATCTAGGAAAATGGTAAATAAAAATATAAAAAACACACCATTCCACATGGACTAGATCAATTTTTAAAGTTTTACAGTAAAGATGTATAACAAGGAACTAAATTGCTTGGGAATGTAAACTGGTACAAGCCTCTTTGGAAAGTAATTCACCCACATCTAGTAAAAACTGAGGCTGTGCACATTCCACAATCCAGCAATTCCACTCCTATGTCCCAACCATAGAGAGAACATGTACACATGCACACATGTTCAAAAAGCCATAGGAACATTTTTTAAATGTAGAGTCATCAGTAGTGAAATAGGTAAATGCCATCAGCAATGAAAATAAATGAACTAGAACTACACATAACAATGTAGCTTAATCTCATGTAATAAATGAGAAAAGATGAATGCATAATGAACGCAATAGGTTATAATTTATATAACTTTAAAACTATATAAAATTCTAAATATTATTTGTCAACATATACAAACAAAATAGGATGTTAAAGAAACAACACATTAAAGATAAAAGGGGAGATGCAATCTGGCTGCTAAACATAAGGGACTTCAATGAATAATGTTTTATTTCTAATTTGGGAAGTGAGTACATGGTATCTGTATTATATCTTTACATTAAATTTTTAAAAATTTAAACAAAATATAATTGACTCTTGAACAACACAGGTTTAGTCTACACAGGTCCACTTTTATGTGGATTTTTTTCAATAAATATATTAGAAAAATTTTTGGAAATTTTCAACAATTCGAAAAAACTCAGATGTACCACACAGCCTAGAAATATTGAAAAAAATTTAAAAGTATGTCACAAATGCATAAAATGTATTTAGATACTAGTCTATTTCATCATTTACTATCATAAAATATATACAAATCTATTATAAAAAGTTAAAATTTATCAAAACTTATACAAACAGACCATACATGGTGCCATTCAGTCAAGAGAAATGTAAATAAACATAAGGATGCAGTATTAAATCATAACTGCATACAATTAACTACAGTACATAATACATTACTGTAAAAATTTTGTAGCCACCTCCTGTTATTGTGGCATTCCGCTTAAAACGCCATGTGGCACTAATCATCTCCCTGTGAGCAGTTCGTCTCGCCAGTAAATTGCATATCACAGTAAAAAGTGATCTCTCATGGTTCTCACACATTTTACATTGTGTTTTAGTACAATACAGTAAACTTTGAGTAATACTGTGGGACCCATAAGAAGTGCCACTAGTCATGCTGGAAGTGCTCCTAAGAAGCAGAGAAAAGTCATGACACTATAAGAAAAACTTGAATTGCTTGATAAGTAGCACAGATTGAGGTGCACCTGTGGTTGCCTGTCATCTCAAGATAAATGAATCCAGCATTATGTACCACGTAAAAAAAACAAAAGGAAATCTGTGGAGCTCTCACTGCAGCTATGCCAGCAGGTGGGAAAAACCTTACATTTTGCAAAATACTTGTTAATCTTGTATTGAAAATTCAGCTTTTAAGTGGGTGCGGGACTGCTATGTAAGAAAGGTATACCTATATACTCTAGTATGATTTGAGAAAAAGTGAAGTCATTAAATGACAAAGCAAAAGGAAGGTGAAGGATCTAAAGGTGGGGGATTTAATGCCAGCAAAGGATGGTTTGATCATTTCAGAAAGGGTTTGGCTTAAAAAATGTCAACTTAACAGGAGAAACAGCTTCTACTGACCAAGAGGCAGCAAATGCATTCCCAGACATCATTAAGGAGAAAGGGTATCTGCCTGAACAGGTTTTTAATGCAAATGAAACTGTTCTATTTTGCAAAAAAAAAAAAAAAAAAAAAAAAAAAAAAAAGCCACAAAGGACATTTATTAGTAAGGAAGAGAAGCAAGCACCAGAATTTAAGACAGGAAGGGATAGGCTAACTCTACTGTTTTGTGCAAATGCAGCCGGGTTTATGATCAGGACTGCCCTCATCTATAAAGCTGCTAACTGTTGAGCTTTGAAGGGAAAAGATAAATAACAGCAGCCAGTTTTTTGGTTGTAAACAAAAAGGCCTGGACAACAAAAATTGTTTTTCTGGATTGGTTCCATTGATGCTTTGTCACTGAAGTTAAGAAGTACCTTCCCAATAAGGGACTGCCTTTTAAAATTCTGATACTGGACAACACCCCTGGCCACCCAGAACCCCATGAATTCAACACCAAAGGCATTGAAGTGGCCTACTTGCCCCCAAACACAACATCTCTAATTCAGCCTCTAGATTGGGGGTATTGCGGACCTTTGAGGCTCATTACGCATAGTACCTTATGGAAAGTACTGTCAATGTTATGGAAAAAAACTCCAAAAGAACATCATGAAAGTCTGGAAGGATTACACCACTGAAAATGCCATCACTGTTACAGAAAAAGCCATGAAAGCAATCAAGACTGAAACACTAAATTTGTGCTGGAGAAAACCATGTCCACATGTTGTGTATGACTTCACAGGATTTACGAAAGAGCCAATCAAGGAAATCATGAAAGAGATTGTGGATAGGTGGGGGTTGAAGGGTTTCAAAATGTAGATTTTAGAGAAATACAAGACCACACTAGAAGAATTAACAGAAGATGACTTGATGGAAATTAGTGTTTCTGAACCAGTGCTAGATGATGAGGAAGAAGATGTAGAAAAAGCAGTGCCAGAAAACAAATTGACATTAGACAATCTGGCAGAAGGGTTCCAATTATTCAAGACTGTTTTTAACTTCTTTTATGACATGGACCCTTCTGTGACATGGACACTGAAAATAAAAGCAAACAGTGCAAAAAGGATTAATACTGTATAAAAACATTTTCAGAGAAATGAAAAAGCAAAAAAGCCAAACAGAAATTACATGTTTCCATAAAGGTACAGCAAGTGTGCTTGCCTCTCCTGATTCCCCTTCTACCTACTCCACCTCTTCTGCCTCTCCTCCCCGCCCCCCCAAGACAGCAAGACCAACACCTTCTCTTTCTCCTCAGCCTAACTCAAAGTGAAGACCAGGATGAAGACTTCCTGGTCTTTTAATGATCCACTTTTAATGATCCACTTCCACTTAACCAATAGTAAATATACTTTCTCTTCCTTATGATTTTCTTTCTTTCTTTCTTTCTTTCTTTCTTTCTTTTTTTTTTTTTTTTGAGAAGAGTCTTGCTCTGTTGCCCAGGCTAGAGTGCTGCAACGTCAACCTAGCTCACAGCAACCTCAAACTTCTGGGCTCAAGCGATCCTCTTGACTCAGTCTCCCCAGTAGCTGGGACTACAGGCACACGCCACCATGCCTGGCTAATTTTATTTTATTTTTTTGTAGAGATGAGATCTCACTATGTTGCCCATGCTGGTCTCAAAACTCCTGGCCTCAAGCAATCCTTCTGCCTTCGCCTTCCAAAGTCGTAGGATTACAGGTGTGAGCCACCATACCCAGCCCTCTTTGTGGTTTTCTTAACATTTTCTTTTCTCTACCTTATGTTATTGCAAGAAAACAGTAAACAATACATATAACACACAAAATATGTATTAATCGACTGTTTATGTTATTAATAGGGCTTCCAGTCAACAACAGGCTATTAGTTAAGCTTTTGGGGAGCCAAAAGTTATACATGGATTTCTGACTGCACAAGGGGTTGGCACCCCTAACCTCTGTGTTGTTCAAGGTCTAGCATACTCAGGATTAACATTTGTTTTTTCCAGTGTTTTGGAACAATAGTTCTCAGAGTTTCTTTGCAAGATCTCCAACAAACCCTTTCAATTTATACTGTAAAGAAAATCTGACCACCTCTTGTTTTGAGGGGCAAAAGAGAAAGCATTCATATTGATTAACCATATATGACTAAAATTGTATCACCTAAAAATATAAGAAAAACAAGTAAAAATTCTTACATAAACAAGGTCAGTGTTGTATGGATGAATTAAGATTACTAACTATAAGTGCTGTGAACATTTACATTATAATAATAATTAGAGAAAATTTAGAAAATAAGCAGCAATGATATAATGGAGGCTAATAACAAAATGATTATTTTAAAGTAGTTTTAACTGTCTCATGATAAAAATAAAAAGCTATAAAAGTAATGATAATATCTAAATTATTATAAGGTCATTAAGGAACTATTTTGAAGCAAAAGATGACATATTTACAGACTTGAACTTACCAATTCCCATAGTCAAAATCAAAGGCAATAGTAATTTCAGTTCCTTTTGGAATACTTTGTATAGAATAAATGTACAGATGTATGGTTCCATCTTCAATTTCATGCCTCACCTGTAAGTTAAAAGAATAATTTTACATTTCTATAAATTACTGCCTACCTTTATAAGGATCTTATCCTACAATTTTGAAACTAGTCAATGAACTTCACAAACACAAACTGGAAAATATGCCATTAATTATAAGACTTATCACTATAAATCAGTTGTTATCAACTGGGAAGATTTCTCAAAGGTGTGTTGCTGCCCATTGCCAAATCCCCCAACCCTACAGCTCACTGTGTGGCATCCCAAAAATAAAATATTTTATTTCATCAATTCTAATTTTTTGCCTTTTAGCATCTCTAAAATCGGCAGTCTTATAAGTGATGTCATCTTAGTTTAATGAATGCAGTAATGGTACAGCCAACACCGTACTTTTCTATGACAGACAATGTTCTATATAGTTTATATGCATTAATTCCTTTAGTCCTCATACCACCTTTTTAGAGATAAAACTGAGGCACAGATAAAGGTTACAAAGCTATTAAATCACAGAGAAGGCATGAATCTCCTAAATCTGGTTCTAAACCTAAATTCTTAGCTGCAATATTATATAATTATAAAATTAAAAATGTTTATGTTGGCATGTAAAAAGCAAAACCAACATTACATTCTACAGTAAAATATAATTTTATAAAAATTTTTCAAGTAGCACACATAAAATTTCCATTAGATTTTAGTTTTGTCATCTAACTCTGTGGTCCCAACCCCTGGGCCATGGACTGGTACCAGTCTGTGGCCTGTGAGGAACCAGGCTGCAGTTGCTCCCCATCGCTCACATCACCTCCTGAGCTCCAACTCCCTCCTTCTCCCCAAACTTTGTGGAAAAATTGTCTTCCATGAAACTTAGGAACCAGCAGAGCAGGAGGCAAGTGAAGCTTCATCCCCACTGCTTGCATCACCACCTGAGATCTGCTTCCCTCCTCCGTGCAGTCTGTGGAAAAATTGTGTTCCATGAAACTGGTCCCTGGTGCCAAAAACGTTGGGAACTGTCGATCTAACTTAGTCAAATCATAGCATATATTTGAATTATAAATAAAGTTTCCAGGATAAACAAAAAGCAGCCTAATATTTCCTCTTACAAGGAACATCACCAATTTCTTCAATGTGCAGAGTACTTTTTAGAACTTCACAGCCAATTATCACCTGAATTTTCACAACAGAAGGATGTTGGGTAGTACAAAATGTATCAGCAGCTGAAAAGTGTTTTAGGCTACCAGACTTTTGTGCTTAATACTCAGATTGTACACATCCCCATGCCTCACCTCCCCAAAAGATTTCTGTAACTTTACCTCTGCATTGGGTGTACAAGAACGCCTGATGAATCGAGCCTCATTCCCAAAAGTCCTTGCATCAACACACATTTCCAGCCCATGAAATTTAGAGTAGAATAAAACAAAAGGGTATGGTCTACAAAGAAACATCATAACTTATTAACATTTTTGTATAATAATCTGTTATTCTTCATAAGCAAACTGATGAGGAAACTTAAAAACACAGTGTCAGAAACTTCTAAAAGACACAAAGTAGCGAAGTCGAGATTTGAATGTACGCAATCTGACTCCAGTTATGCTAGTTTATGATAATGAGATGTTTACCTGCCACTATAACCTTACCTAAAAATCAAAGGCAATTAACTGAAGGTAGAAATTCAAATTTACAAAGAAAGATAAAAAGAGAGTGACTACTGCTTTTACACAGTCATAAATCAATGCCTTTAAAATCTATATTTCCTTCCTGGTGCATTTAAAAGTGAGTTATACTCAGCATCCCAAATAGCTTTCAATTTTGGATCAAATCTATTATAATAGGGAAAAATTCTTGGTATCTTTCATATCTTAAGAAAAAACTCAAGCTATAAACAACAAGAAATGATTTTGGTAAGTGTAGGACACAGACTGGTAATGTCATCCCCCTAGAGATAAGAACATACTTCTAGACCACAGGGAAGCAATGGCTATCAATCAGAGGATCGTATCAATACCACATAAAAATCCCAAACCATAGAAGGAAGAGACCTCCAAAAAAATTCCAATACCAACAAAGTGGGAGCTGAAAGTGGTGGCAAAACATAGTACCAAATCTAACACTATCCAACGAAGAGGAAGAAGTTGGCTGGGCATGGTGGCTTATGCCTCTAAATGCAGCACTTTGGGAGGCTGAGATGGGAGAATCCCTTGAGACCAGGAGTTCGAGACACCTGGGCAACATAGTGAGATCCTCTCCTCCTCCTCCTCCTTTTCCCTCCCCCTCTCCCTCCTGTCTTTCTTCCTTTCCTTCCTTTCCTTTCCTTCCTTCCTGTCTTTCTTTCTGTCTTCCTTCCCTTTCCCTTCCCCTCCCTCTTCCCCCTCCCCTCCCCTCTTCCTTTCCTTTTCTTTCCCTCCCTCCCTCCCATCATCTATCTATCTATCTATCTATCTAAAAAAATTAGCCAGGCATGGTGGTGCACATCTATAGTCCTAGCTACTTGGGATGCTGAGGCAGGAAGATCGTTTGAGCCCAGGAGTTTGAGGTTACAGTGAGCTATGATTGCACCACTGCACTCCAGCCTAGGTGACAGAGCCAGACTCTATCTCAAAAAAAAAACAAAAAACAGAAGAAGAGGTTCTGCCTATGGTCACCATGGTCTTTTCAGGTTCTAGCTATTATGCAGTGAGGATTAAGCACAGGTCCTGGATGGAAAGGTTCCTTGTAATCTCAGGTAATCAGAGTTCCTGACTGATATCATTATATAACCTATAATGGTAAAGTGGATTGTTTTAGGATTTTCAGCAAGACAGAAATAGGCAAGAGACTGAGTAATATAGCTTTACATTTTTTAATGATTTTGTAGTTTATCATAGTTCAAAAGTTATCATTAGTCACTGTTAAACCACACTACAGTTTTAAGTACTGAAATGATCACACAGGAAAACAAAGTACATATAATCAATGCATCTGGATAAAATAGCCAAAAATTCAGTATTTACCTATAGAAAATGAACATGGGAAAATAAAAGAATGTACCTTTTAAAGAAATATCCATTTGCTTCAAACTGTTCTCGCAGCATAAACTTCCCTCTATATTCAATAATGAGTGCATCAGGAGGCAAATCTTTTGCAGATTTCAGAATCTTCTTATTCTTTTGTATGTGGCTCTAAAATGAGAGTAAATGTTGAGATTAATTAAACCTGGTTGCTTTTAGTCTAACTATAGACACACAGTATAAAAAGGGTTTTGTTTTATAGTTTTTTGACAAATGATATATTTACCTCTACAGGAGGCTTGAAGAGCAAACTGTTGGTATTCAAATCCGATTTATTCATCTCTTTTTTGTCATTTCCATTGCCTAATCTCAGAGCTATTCTTTGTGCCTCCCTCTGAACACCCTCACTATACTGGTTATTATTTGCCTCTTCATAGCGATCCATCCATGCTTTGATTTTTGTCTCCCATCCAAAATTTGAAACATCAGATGAAGGATCAATCTCTGGAGCTGAACCCTAAAATCATAGCAAACTCGGCATTAATATCTGGACTTAAGTATTTATACACACTCAACATAAAAAATTAATGCCACTCTATATAAAAGAACATAATATAAACTAAAAATAATGTTTAGCTTTCTAAGTTGGTTCTAGTGAGAAGAAGACCATATATTAGCAGCCTAGTACATTTTTATACTGCACGCCAAACAAGTATGAGTTGGAAAACTGAAGGAAGCTGAGTTATGCTGGAATAGCAGAAATTCAAGCTTCACCGTCACTACTGTAGCCAAACAGAGGATATCGATAAAATTGCAAATACAGGTAGTCCCCAGCTTACAGAAGAGATGTTCCTTCCTGAGAACGTCTTTAGGTAAGATTTGTATCTAACTCGGATCCCTGAAGAACAGCGCATATATGGCAATAATAATAACAACACTATAATGGCTCATTTGTAGTAGTTATAATATAGTGTAATACTGTAGTAGTAATAATGTCCCTCTACTGTAATAAGTAACAGAAACTATTGTGCTCTTTTAATTCAAATGGAACATAAAAACAAACTCATACAAAAAGTTTAGATAGGAGATAGTAGAAATTTCAAAAAAGAATATTAAAGGTTAACACTCATGTTGCATCGACACTAGGCTAACAGGCATGTTATACTTATTTTCATCCTTCTAACTTAATCTATAAACTTTCCATTTCAATAATTAATCTGCTATGCTGCTTAGTAATAACTGATGCTTTCATTGGAACACTGCCTTTCACAAGTTCCATTATTCTCACTTTATCCTTTATAATTGTTCCAACAGTAGAGTGACTGAAGCCCAATGCTTTCCCAATGAATGATGGTGTCTGGTCTTTCTCTCAACTCTTAATTATTTCTGTTATCATTTTCATTGTAATCACTTTTCATTGCAGGCCCATCTAGACTTGCAGTGGACTTTCACTTTAGAGGTATGGTCATAAGACTCACAAAATCAAATAAAAAAGTTAACACCAAAGTGATCCTGTGCGTAAGTGACTATACAATGAGACCAGCCACTAGCGCAAATATGCTGCACCAACGAACTGCTTATGCCATACAGATTTGTTTACATGCACAGAAGATACTAGTTTCCAAATTATTAATGTAATTAATTAATTATAAATTATCCTCATGGGGAGCCTTGGGAGCCCATTCGTAAGTACGGAATGTCATAAAGTCAGGTCATCCATACATAACTCAGGGACTGCCTGAACTCAAATCATTGGATCAATTTCAGCTAACAGCATAAAAAAAGATAACATATGAAATTTCTGGTTTTAGAGACTGCCAATATCTCTACTCAAGAGCAACAAACTGAGAACTGTTCTATTTAGCAAGAATAAATTTGCAACTATGTGACCTACACATGCTGCATATGACGTATAAATTTATTTTAATATAATTTTTATATTTCCTTTATAACAATGCTATAATACCTTAACTTAGTGCCATTCCAAGATCTATAACCAAATGTCCACATAACAAATTTAATGGTAAATGCCATTTCTAATTTCCTTCTATAAAATTGAATACCTTGATGGGAAAACAAGTTACTTCCTTAATATGTACAACCTAACTAACTGAAATTTTAAAATCACATATAGATTTCACAAAGATCCTTATATATCTTGTAATGCATGTGCATATGCATATAATACATTACTAAAATTTACCATCAGTCCATCCTCCATATGAGTGATTAATCTTTATAACAAAAAGTATTATTGTTTTCTATAATGGAGTATAAACTATAATAAGTTGCTTGACTATTTGAAGGGAGTAGGGTTGATATTTTATGTATATACATATTCTACATAATGACCATTTGATAAAGAACAGATTTTTATAGAAATATGAGGCACTATTTCATATTATAGTTTTCCTCTGCTTTATTAAAGGAACTTATTCAGTTTTTAAATTTTCATTTCTTATTTGGGGCCCACAAGAAACTCCTCTATTGACTTGGTATATTTTTAATACAGTTCTTCGATATCTCTTTTTTAATTTTTTTTTTTTTGAGACAGAGTCTCACTCTGTTGCCCAAGCTAGAGTGCCTTGACGTCAGCCTAGCTCATGGAACCTCAAACTCCTGGGCTCAAGCAATCCTTCTGCCTCAGCCTCTCAAGTAGCTGGAATTACAGGCATGAACCACCATGCCTGGGCTAATTTTTCCTGTATATTTTTAGTTGTCCAGCTAATTTCTTTTCTATTTTTAATAGAGACAGGGTCTCGCTCTTGCTCAGGCTGGTCTCGAACTCCGGAGCTCAAATGATCCACCCGCCTCAGATTCTCAGAGTGCTAGGATTACAAGCATGAGCCACCATACCCAGCCTATATTTCTTGAACCTTATGAAATTACTACAGAATTAACTTATTGGGACTGTAATGATTTTAAGAGATATCTTCTGGTTAAGGAAAAGATATTTTTCAAGATACACAAGAATTTTTTTAAAACTTTATATCCCTCATCACTTCTTTATGTACTAAAGGAAAGCATTTTAGCTAAGTAAAAGATGCTCCTTCCTCATTTTGCCTGCAGGGTAAATTTGCCTGCAGGGTAAATTTGCCTGCAGGTGATTAGATATATTGAGAAGAAAGGAGAACTGCTGGAGTATCAATAGTTCTTAACTGAAAAACTTTTTCAGACCTCTTTATTCTGTATCAGATCAAATTCCATAAATCTAAGTTAACATACTAAGTTCTGTTATAAAATCTCCAACATTAACAGGTAAAAAACATTTTATGAAACTTTGGACTTGCAGTATGCTAAGTGACACCAAGTATTAAAAGTCTTGAGAAAGAACACAAGTATTAACAGTCTTAAGAAAGAACTATAAAATGATGCAAGCATAATCACTGGACTGTTTTCCAGAAATGTGAAACAAGGAATAATTATTATGCTTTGTAGTATAGAGACAACAGATAAACTGTAACATGCTCCCCAAATCCTATTTAATATTTGACAATTTAAGAAATTCGTTATTTTTACTACCTAACTCAGAAAGCTACAGTACTACTATATAGCTGACCTCTGTGACCCAACACGAACCTATATTTTGGGGGGAGCCCGAGTTGGGGAACCTTGTTTCTTTCAGCAATATTAGCATCTAAAAAATTGTGGATATATCTTAATTCAAGGTACACATAACTAGTTTGCATTTACATGGTGCTTCCATGGTGATTTTATAGTATGACAACTGACTTGACTAACTTCCTAGAATCCCAACTATGCAGAAGAGCAAATTTCAAATGAGATTTGAAACTGCTTATATACCTCCCCCCTTTTGATTAATGTTTTTAATAGTGTTAATAAATTATAAGAGTATTATATTAATCCAATTAGAATTCTCTAAGGTCCCACTTCTGGTAAAGATAATAAGTAATGAAATGGCACACTTGAAGAGAGCATTAAGATATGGACGAGCAACCACTTGGTAAGTTCCTCAATAACTGCACAGTTGATAATAACACCTTAAATTCAATGTATTCACCTTAACTCTTGATGACTTCCTAGATCCTTCACGAAAGGCCTGAAATAAATATAGAATTTTGAGTTAGTTTTTTTAAAAAACTGGAGATAATTATTATTCCATAATCAATTGGTTCATTGAAGCTTTTTACTGAGGTGTCACAGTATTTGCAAAAACCAATAAAAGCCAAAATTAGGAGCATGTTTATATAAATAAAGGTATCTACTAGAATATAGAATACTATTATTTAAAAAATAGAATGTAGCCAGGCGTGGTGGTGCACACCTTGTAGTCCCAACTACTCAGGAGGCTGAGGCAGGAGGATCGCTTGAGCCCAGGAGTTCGAAGTTGTAATGCGCTATGATCGTGCCAATGAATAGCCACTGTACTCCAGCCTGGGCAACATAGTGAGATCCCGTCTCTTTAAAAAATAAATAAACAGAATGCAGACTATGTAGAATATAAAAATCTGTATATAATATGATGCCAAGACAAAAATTTCCAAATACTCTATGTGTTCAATATTACAACCATGGGAAAATATTAATGATAAAAACTGAGAAGGTATTAAAATATTATAGTTTTGTTGAAGCAATGAGATATGTTTTGGGAGGGGGTAAAATGTTATTACTTTAATTCTCTAAGCAACTACCAGATAACATTTGAACCCTTAATGGGGCTTAAGAAATGAAAACTGTGGTAAACAGCTATATTTATTCAATAAGTATGTACTGAGAGCCCACTAATCTGCCAGATCCTGAAAAAGGTATTTAAGACTTTATTCCTCTCCCTCCCATCCCCTCAAAAAAGTGTAAACTCTCTATTTAGAGAGACTAACAAAAACCTAGAGCTGGCAATACAGAGCCAAATACGTACATAGACAATGTTAGAAGAGAGCAAGATTTCTTTTTAAAGGAGGCAAAGGAACTTTATGTAAAACATGAGGGAAAAATCTAGATGGACTATGTAAAAGAGATGGGCAAGTAAAAGGAATATAATCCTGCTTAGTACAAAAAACTATGAAGGAAGGCACAAGAATTATGTCAAATTCAAGAAAAAACTAATATATCACTTTTACTTACTGAAAAGCAATATGAGAGATTTGCTAAACAATATCAAATTAGGTCATGGGAGCCTTATTTAAAAAGTCAGATTTTATAACTCTGACTTAAATAATGTATACTCTTCACTATGAATAAACAATCCCTAGAATATTTCTAAGCAGAGAAGAGATATAAGAATGACATTTATGGGAAATCTGATAACCAAATGCAGAATGGAACGAAGAAGGAAGAGGATAAAGAGAAATCAAAGGTGATAATAAGATATTACTGTATTACTATAAGGTAGTTAGAACTCAGACTAGGGTTGCAACAGCAAAAAGAAGGGAAAAATATATATCAGCTCAAGTGAGGTAGCTCACGCCTGTAATACTAGGTTGAGGCGGGAGGATCACTTGAGACCAGGAGTTGGAGACCAGCTGGAGCAAGAGCAAGACCCTGTCTCTACAAAAAATAGAAAGATTAGCGGGGCGTGGAGACATAGGCCTGTAGTCCCAGCTACTCTGAAGGCTGAGGCAGGAGGATCACTTGAATCCAGGAGCTTGAGGATGCAGTGAGCTATGATTCTAACACTGTAACTCTAGCCTAGGTGACAGAGTGAGACCCTGTCTCAAAAAAAAAAAGTATCCAAAAGACATTTCAAAGTAAGTATCAATAGAGTTTTTGAGAATAAATCTGGATATCAAAGACTAAAGATGATTTATAGATTTTAGAGCCTGGGTAATGGCTGTTCTGCTGAAAAAAAATTTAAAGCATGGTCAAAGAGGTACAAGTTTGGTTTAAACAGGAAACACTGAAAGAAAAATAATAGAACATTTGTAAGTAATATTTGTTGACAATGGTTTTATGAACTAAAACAAAGTTGAAAAAATTCTTTTCAAGTTAAAATCAGAAAATATTACTTTAAAAGTCCTAATTAATATATAGGGTCACAATACATGTCTTTTAATACTTTAATCATGTCAAAGTCTTGAATTGCTAAAGCACCATCTATACCTTAATAGAGTTTTATGAATATTTAAAAACTGTCATCTGCCCAGAATATTTATTGCTAACTCCATTCACATTTTCGACAATTAGCCATGCAGCAGGCTGAATATAAAACAAAACTTGTATCCTTTTGCTATATCTTTTATATTACATATTGCCCTCAATAATAATATAAATTTAACAGAACAGTAGAAATAGCTATTTTTTATGCCCATTTCCTGGATTCTTCCCTCCACCCAATCCCTGTTGAGTATTATTATTATTACTATTCTTTATTCAGAGTCTTGCTCTGTTGCCCAGGCTCAACTGCAGTGGCATGATCATAGCTCACTGCAACCTTGAACTTCTGGGCTCAAGCGATCCTCATGCCTCAGCCTCTAGAGTAGCTAAGACTATAGGCATATGCCACCATGCTTGGCTAATTTTTAAAAAAAACTTTTGTAGAGAAAGGGGTCTTGCTATGTTGCTCAAACTGGTCTTAAACTCCTGGCCTAAGGTGATCCTTCTGCCTCAGCCTCCCAAAGTCCTTGGATTACAGGCCAGAGCCTCCATGACTAGGCCCTGTCAAATATTATTAACTTAATACCAGAGAAAATCCCTTCCTTTTTAAATATACAGCAATATTCTGAAATAAATATGACACAAAGACCCAGGGTTGATTCATTTCAAATATCCAAAAGTCATTCCAGCCATAGAAAATGCAGAATCTATGCTTTATTCAAAAAACAAATTTAAATGAGACCAAATGACCTAAAACAGAAATATAAAAGGATAAAGTTTCCATGTCTTTTACATAACAATCAAAAAGAAAATCATGATTTGAAAGTAGTAGATAAAAAGGTGAGACAACATCTATATGTGAGCTCCTAAATTGTAAAAGGCATGCAGAAGACAAGCTCTCTTTGTGTAAATTACAATCTACCAAAGGTGAGGAAAATAACAAAGCAAAATATGCTGTTAAGTGCCTTGATGGGATGCAAAGAAAGAAGATCATGTTTGGTAGGAGAGAAGCAAATTTCATAGAGGAAGCTGTGCTTGAAATGGGCCTCAAAATATATAGTAGGACTTTAAAAGATAGAGAAGAGAATATTCCAAATGATGAAGGAAATAGCAGAAGCAAAAATCACATGTCTGCAAGGTCTAAGTACAATCTAGTAACAGTAAGTTATCCAGATTAGATAAAATACAAGTAGACAAGTAACAGAAAAGCAGAGGGACACAGACGTGATGACTGCTAGATAGTTAAGCTTAAACAGGGAGGTGAAATTAGAAAATAAAAATGTATTTTAAACTACATGCTGCCTACTTAACCAAATACATCATGAGGAATTACTCAAAGATTTAAAAAAAGCTTTACTTTGAAGCATTAATTTCACATCTAGGTATAATTTTACTCCATAATAGCACTATTGCCATTATTGAAAGTATTTTTTACCTTAAATGACAAAAATCTTCATTAGCAATTATAACAAATTTAATGAAAAGTTGACTTATAAACAGTTTTCTGTCATCAGATCCTAAGGATAATTCATCATGTAAAATTTAAGTGAAAAAAATCTACGTGGTAAGAAATTCAACAAATAAGGAGCCTTGTTAAAATGATTAAATATGATTCAAATAGAGAAAAACTATAAACAATCACTGCTTCTTTACCTATTATTGAAAATTTAGGACTGTCATTTCTGTCTTCTAAATCAGCAATCTCTTCTATTTTAGCTTTTACATTTTTATGACTAGTCTCATTAAATGATTTCAAAGCAGTTTGCAGTTTCTTCTCTATTTTCCTTCAATCTTTAAAATGCATTAAAATTTTAAAATGCATTTCATTGTTTAAAATTAACAAAAAAAAATTTTGCTAGATATCCTGCCACCTTTTTAAACTACTACCCATTACTCCCACTTCTCCTGTCTTTCCTACAAAACTCAGCTAACTATCCTATCTACTCAACTCAAACCAAGCAAAAACGTACTTTTTTACATTTTGAAATGTTTTGTTCTTTCTCCCCACTTTTTTTCCTTCTTTTATCATTAACCTTGGAAACTCTTGAAGCAGTTAAAGTAATCGATGTTGGAGTATGCTGAAATGCAGTATATAATTCCACAGGAACCTCATCACCACTCTCAGTTGCACTGGTATCACCATCTTCAAAGGCAAAATAAAAATTACTGCACATGTAATACTTCTATTCAAACAATGAAATAAAACAACATTCCACATGACAAAGTGTCATCTCCATCTTTCTAAAGAATGAACACATTTTTTCACTTCTTCACTCACCTCACTCATAATAATAAGATACATTTAAATGTAAACTACAAATATCATTTCTCACAAATTAAACTAGAAAGGTTCCAAAAGTCTGACAACATACTCTGGTGTTGTAACTGGGGAAACAGGCACTCTCATACACTACCAGTGAAAATCCAAAAAAGGGGGAATTTAGCCATATTTAGCAAAATGGTATTAACATATGTATTTACACCTTTGACCCAGCCATCACATTTCCAGGGATCTAGTCAAACATAAAACAGCAAAGTACAAAAAGACTTATGCCAGAGGGTTTTGTTCAGGGTACTGCCTTTAATAACAAAAACAAAACAATAAAATACTAGAAACAACTCAAATGTACATCAAAGAGGAATGGTTAAATAAATTATGATTATTCAAAACCAGGTATACTGGCATCAACATTTTAAGCCAAAATGAAAATTTTGGAATAGGTAATCAGAATTTAGAAAATTCTATTCCTAAAAATGAAAGAAATACTATTCCACATGATAAACTATTGGATCACCATCTTTCTAAAGAATAAAAATATTTTATTTCTTTAAACCTACAGGTTACCTGTGTGTAGAAAAACTATAGATAATTTAAATTTTCTATTTATTTTCCTCTAGTTTCCATATTTTCCAAATTAAGTATATACTTATTTTATAATCTATAAAAAAGATTTAAAATTTATAACAGAGACTGCAAATTACATATACAATCAACATTCATCAATAAGGTGTTTATATCTAACTAAAAATATGCAGATCACTTATTCTCTCAGTCATACTAGTTTTAATTTAGCATAGGTCCTTTTTACCCACCTGACATATTTTCCCTTTTCCGGCGTTGTAGTAGCACTGCCCTCTCTTTATCCAAACTCCTACATTAAAATATTAACATGATTATTTATCAAACTTTCATAAATTTAGATATGAAGCAGATCTATTTTAAATGTGATAAATTTTATAATTTCTTTAATGTTCTTAGTGAAAAACCTAGTATAAAATATATACAACATCCTTTGCCTTACGGTTTTGATATAATCTATTAGTAGCAATAGATGCCAGGTAGTAACTCCATTTAACCCTATGATAATTTTTGGCCAGGCACAGTGGGCTCACACCTATAATCCCAACACTTTGGGAGGCCAAGGCGGGAGGATTGCTTGAGGCCAGGAGTTTGAGACCAGCCCGAACAACTTAGCGCGATCCTGTCTCTACAAAAAATGAAAGAAAAAAAAAAGCTAGGTGTGGTGGTGTGTGCCTGTAGTCCCAGCTACTTGGGAGGCTGAGGCAGAACTGCCTCAACCCTGAAGTTTGAGGCTGCAGTGAGCTATGATCGTGCCACTGCACTCCAGCCTGGGTGACACAGTGAGATCTTGTCTCCAAAAGAAAAAGAAAATAATTTTTAACTTAAGAAACACTTTTTTTTTCCAAATTGAATTATTTACAGCAAAAAGTCTGAAAAAACTGTAATTAACAATGTAATTAAAAATGACAAACTAAATTTCTTAAAGTAAATGTATGACACTGAATTACAATCTATTGCATTATTATCAATCATCACTTTTGAAATAATAAACACTGAACATGTAATAAGTGAAATATTTCATTAACCTCCCCCAGCTTCTACCCATGAACTACATCATCCATTCTGATCTTTTTACTTTTTCCCCCCAACATTCTCACTGTATATGCTTATTAGTCTAGAGGCCAAATAACACCAGATTATTCTTAGATGGGAAAATAAGGGATCTAGATTAAAATGTCTAAAACCCACTAGCAGACTTGCCTTAATGTTTACTAGGACATGTAATTAATTATCCAAGCATCACCAATAATTATCCTAGTTATCACAGAATGATGAACAGATCTTTCTCAAATGACTGGCACATATTCTAATTATGTGCCTTCCTAGTGGTCAGTTTTTAACCAACTCTCACTGAATTAATCAACAGATATTTACTGCATCAAAAATTATCTGGCAAAAGGCTAATAACTAATAACTATCATAAAGTGAAGCAAAACCAAATGGAAAAACCTCACTCACAATAAGAGAAATACAAAATGTAACTACATTGAGATTACCTTTTCTAACCTAATTAAACTGACAAAAATCCATGTCTGTCAAACACTATTGTAAGGCTTGGGAAAACATGAATGATTATCCATTATTGATTGCAATTCAAAATTGCACAACTCCTACCAGAGGGGAATTTAGCAATATCTGACAAAATTTTACATACACATTTGCCCTTTTACTTAACAAACTGACTTCCATTTGTAATAACAAAAGACTGGAAAAAACTCAAATGTCCACCCAGTGGGACTGACTGATAGAGTACATAAAAAAGACAGAGTACATTGAAGCTGTAGAAAGAAATGAGTCAATCTCCATTATACTACCAGGAAGTGATCTTCAGTATATATTTTTAAGAGAAAAAAAAATGTGTCAAAAGCACTGCATAATATGCTACTGCTTACCTAAATAAGGAGGGAAATACAAATATATAGACACATATCTGCATATAATAAAACAAGCAATGGAAGGAAAAATAATTTTTTAAAAATTATTACTTCTGTGTAGAAGGAACAAGGATAGAAGTTAGACTTATGTGAATATACCTTGTTTTATATATTTGACTTTAGAAGGACAGAACTACTTATGTAATTATAAAGTACATAATTATAAAAGTAAATAAAATATAAAAAGTCTTAAAATAAAAAATAACTGATTACTTCTACATTTCTGGCAGAATAAAATGGTATAGCTATTCTGGGAAACAATGTGACAATTTCTTATAAATCTACACATACATCTACCTACCACATAGTCAAGCTATTGAACTCTTTGGCATTTATACCAGAGGAAAAAAAGAAATTTAGGTTCTCAAAAAAACCTGTACATCATTGTTCATAGTAACTTTATTTGTAACAACCACAAAAGTGGAAACAATCCAAATGGTTTTCAGTAGGTAAATGGTTAAACAAAACTGGTACATACATGCTATGAAATACTACTCAACAATAAAAAAGAATGAAATTGCAATACATGCAACAAATTGAATGGCTCTCAGGAAATTACAATAAATGAAAAAGCCAATCCCAAAATGTGACATACTGGGTGATACACACACACACATATATGATTCCATTTATAGAACATTTTGGACATGACAAAATTATAGAAGTGAATTCTAGATTAATGACTGCCAAAGTACAGGGTTGGGAGGTAGGAGTTGGGTATGGCATCAGGAGGTATCCTTGTGGTGATAGAAAATGTTCTATAACTTGACTGTTATAAATGTCAACATCCTAGTTTTGTGATATTATTTATATATATA
>VBSM01003176.1:34927387-34940596 GCA_008086735.1 Cheirogaleus medius
AAAAAAAAAAAAAAAAAAAGGCTAGGAAGAAAAAATTTATTATTTCCCATATAACCTCTTCCTACTTTCTAGTTCCAGAAGAGTTTCCCATCTTTTTTTTATTCTTTTTTGTTTATGTAACCAACTTAAAAATACTTACTCTGAGCCTGCAGCCATTTCCAAGTATGACGTTTCTGCTGTATCAACCCCCAATGGGATCACTATGCTCATGACGTTCGCCTCTGGTAAATTCGATTACTATGGAGTCCTATGCATTGGTATCCAAAACACTGGGGCATGCCAGCCACAGTGCTCATTGCAAACATCTAAGTGCATCCACAAACCCTGTTTAAAACAAAAAGAAACAAAAAGAATCATCTACATATTTCTAGCAACTATAACAGTAAGTAAAATACATAAAGAAAGCTTTTTTTATTAAAATCTCAATATAAATTGGAATTTGCTTAGAGAGACTCTGTTTCATTTATTTTTCTGGAATTAAGTTATGTGACCTGGATCAAAAGAGAAGATTCTCAATAACAGTCTTCCATAGGGAATGAATTTAGGATGCCACAGGAAGAATTACTGGGCACATTATTTAGTGAAGAACCAATAATTATTCATTTTAAAAGAAAAAATGGAATTTCTTATAGTACTAGTATTCAAAAATAAGTTTCTTGGTTCAGTAAGTGATCTAACAATATACTAGAAAATATTGAGCACTTACTATGGCCTAAGCACCATAATCAGCTTTTTACGTGGATGGTCTATTTAATTCTCAGAATTCTGAGGTAGGTATCTCCATTTTACCACTGAGGAATACAAAACCAAGAAAGGCTAAATAACTTAATCAAGGCTGTTCAGATTAAGAGATGAAACCAGGATTTGAACTAATTCTACTCAACTGTTTATATATGTATACAAGGAAAGCAATTTTATTTGTAGTAATAAATTCGTTTTACAGTGGTTGTCACTTTCCATAATACATAAATCTATGTATACTGATTGAGGGGATTCTCTATTTCTTCAGTTAATATTAACTCTTCGGAATTAATACTCCCTAATACAATTACTTAGCAGAGAAAACTAATGAAGTATTTCTTAAACAAATATACAATAGTATCTTTTAGTTACAATAACTAAAAGATATTCAGTTTAAACATCAATTTTTTTCTACTTTAAATTCACTACATAATACTTGCTATATGGATTATTTACAAAATATCTACTCAGTCTTTCCAGTAAAGATGTATACAACTCAGGAACAAAATAGACATGGATAATCCTATAATCTGGAAAACAATAATAGTCAATATTGTCCTTGTCCCTGCAATGTTATTCCTGAAATACTGAAAAGCAGTGTGCAATTGCTTGTTATTGCATATTTTTATATAATAATAATTTGTAATTTAGTAGCTCTCCCTAAGTTACACATGGTCTAAAAGTAAAGGCCAGTTTCCTTGGAGAATTCAAACCACTATTAACATATTTACCCACTTTAATAATTTTCCCTCATAATGTATGAACTCATAATCTGTATCACCTATGAAATAGGATTTAACCTGAACAGGTATTCTCAACCTTAACTGTAAAAATTAAAGACAGATACAAGAACTACAATTTGAAGAAACACTGCTCTTTATGTGAGACTCATAAGAAGTCTTGTATTTTAGGTATATGTTATATTTAGTTGTGCATTTATTTACCAGAGGCAGAAACTGAAAAGCAGAAATTAAGTCATTATGTATTCTTTTAAGCAACTGAGTAATATTTCTATTCTAAAACAATCTATTTGAGTATGTATTTAAAGTTGTACATCTTTTTATATAAATATGCAATCATCAATAAACACTACATCAATAAAACCTGAGCTGTTTTTAAACAGCAATGAAGAGCTTGCCATAAACCTACTTCAGACCATGGCTTATATTTGTTCAATTACTGCCTGTCTACCAAACTCTGCATAGTGCGTGGAACATACAAGCACTCTACAAAGGACTGGTGAATGAATTAGAGCACCTGGGATGAAACTGCAGCTCTGGCCTCATTGACCAAATGAACTGTCAACCTACACAATCAAGTGCTTACAAAAACAACTACATGACACCTCCAGAACTGCATCTCTCTAAAAAACATGGAAGCTCATCCTCAGGATAAAGACATACCATCACATCTGAAAAAGAACTGCAGACTCTTGAATTTGATTCAATAGGAAAGACGATCTTAATAACTTAAAAGGTCAGAAGACAAGAGGTCATATGCATTGAGACCATAAAGATTGCAAATATTTCACTATTTTCATTAATATCAAAAAAATCAATAGCCAGAAACTCATACTGCTTAAAAAACTGGTTGATACTTAAATCATAAAATCATTACGGCCAAATCATTGCCTTTAAAAACAAGGAAAGAAATAGGAAAGTCAACGTATTAAATAGTAAGCAGAAAAGATATGAGCTTATAACACAGTGAGTTTATAACACAGGCATAAATAAAGGAAAAAAATTTTAACACAATCCAAACATTTAAGACAAAGATTCACATCTTACATGTGAATAAAAAAACTGGTCATCCAACTGGCAAGTAAAATACATACAAAATACATTGAGAATAAGTGGCAGCCATTAAAGAAATAATATAAAAGGAAATACCATGAGATGTCTGGTAAATCTGAGGTCCAAGAAAGAATAAATGTCTTCACAAACCTGCTATCCAGAATAGACCTAGAAACCAAGTGAACATAGGAGTATTGAGCTGTTTTTAAATGGCATAGGATTATAGGTACTTCTAACTAACATGGTACCTAAAACCAAAGAGACTCACCCAAAGATAGCAGTCAATTCTTAAAAGGATAAATTTATTCTTCCCTTTTATACACAAATGAATGTAAACACAAGTAAAGGCAATATTCAAAGCTAAATACCAAATCAAACAGAAAAGTGGGAAAATATAATATTAAAAACAGTTTAGCAAAGGAAAGGCAACAATACAAACAAAAACAACAATAAAAACAAACAAAACCCTAAAATAGGTCAGGCAGGTGGCTCATGCCTGTAATTCTAGCACTCTAGGTGGGAGGATTGCTTGAACTCAGGAGTTTGAGACCAGCCTGACCCAAGAGCAAGACTCCATCTTTATTAAAAATGGAAAAATTAGCTGGCAAGGCTGAGGCAGGAGAATCGCTTGAGCCCAGGAGTTTGAGGTTGCAGTGAGCTATGAGGACACCATTGCACTCTACCTGTGACAACAGAGTGAGACTCTGTCTCAAAAAACAAACAAACAAACAAACAAACAAAAAGCCCTCAAGTAGGAAAAAGGATATAAAAGGCAAGGAAAAGCAATTAAGGCAGAAAACAGTCTATCAGAAAAACTGGAAGACTGAGTCTGCTTTTAAGACCATGCTAAAAAAGATAAAAAACAAAAATATCACTAGAAAGACAAATATGATACTCAAAAGGCAGAAAGAATGAAAATATGAGGAAAAAGATTTTTTCTAAAATTACAAATAAAAGTGCCCAATCCAACAATCTCTTTGAGGAAAGAGCCATTCATTATTATCTTTCTGTCCTTTATCTAATAAGGACCTGGTACAGTGCTCAATAAATATTTAAAATTAATGTTTATATTTTGGATATGTATTGCTGAGAGACTGGGCTAGTGAATTTCTGGCTTAATTACTAATGAAAACGATGAGGCCAGGCGCGGTGGCTCATGCCTGTAATCCTAGCACTCTGGGAGGCCGAGGCGGGCAGATGGCTCAAGGTCAGGAGTTCGAAACCAGCCTGAGCAAGAGCAAGACCCGTCTCTACTAAAAATAGAAACAAATTAATTGGCCAACTAAAAATATAAAGAAAAAATAACCTGGGCATGGTAGCGCATGCTTGTAGTCCCAGCTACTCTGGAGGCTGAGGCAGAAGGATCGTTTGAGCCCAGGAGTTTGAGGTTGCTGTGAGCTAGGCTGACGCCATGGCACTCTAGCCTGGGCAACAAAATGAGACTGTCTCAAAAAAAAAAGAAAATGATGAAATAAAGAAACTTGAAAGTAATTGTAAGGGGCCATGGACCTGAGATTTCCTTATAAAAATCAGAAATTAAACTGCCCTTGTTATTCATTTAAGACTTTTTTTTTTTACTTATAGCAGTCAACTAATGTATAATAAAAAGAACACTGGTGGATCGAAATCCATTTCAAGTTACTACCTATGAAACCTTGGGCAAGTCATTTCACTGCTCTGGGTTTCAACTATAAATGGAGGTTGGTTAGGTTGATGATCGTACAGTTTAAATCTTATAATCACAAGTATATTAATAGATTATTCTAGGTAATCAATAGAATAACAGATTCTAAAAATTGATAAAATATAAATTTGATAACAGAGTACGGGTTAATACTTTGGGTTACAACTGGGTTAATACAACTGGGTTAATATTAGTATCAGATAGTGCTCCACAAGCATTTATCTGATTGATACTCAAACCTCCCCAACTAGTGGCTATAACAATAATGATAGCAAATACTGAGTGCTTACAATGCTTAATCCCCACAACAAGCCTATGATATAGGTACATTTATTGTCTTCATTTTATAGATGAGGCAAAGAGGTCAAACTTGTCCAAAGTCCATAACTAATAAGTAGACAAATCAAGATTTAAATCCTAGTGGTCTGATTCTAAACCATTAGTTTGCCTGAAATTAAAATGTGCAAGATGATTGGTAAAATAAATAATCTGAAATTTACAATTAAGGGAGAAAAAATTGACAGCTGCCTCTCTGAAAATGGGAAATTAAATAAATCCATAAGTTTCTTAATCCGGAGTATCTGGCCTGCATTTACTCTGGCACATTAAATGAAAGCACAGAAACAAAACATACCTTGTTCCTCCCCCAAACCTAATCTAGTTACCTAACTTACATCCACTCCATAAAAATGCATTGAAACACCAGAAAAGTAGAGATGTGTGGAATCAAAGTCTAAAATTTGTGTTTAAAATATTTCAGGGAAAGTGCAAAGCACATAACCAAAGGATAAAGATTATAAAATTCCCCATTATTTTTAGAAACAAACACATGCCTCAGGAGAGTTGAAAGCAACCTGTTAGGAGAACCATGTTCCAAATTTAAGATTACTAATGTATGTATAATAAGTATACTCAGTTCCATACAGAAAATTATTTGTTAAAGATCACTTTTTACAAAACAAAGACCAACTGGTTAAGTTTTAATATGATTCTCTCTTTAAAAATGATTTGGTTCCTAGAGACAAAGAATCTCACCAATTCAACTTACACTATAATACTTTCATAGCAAATAAAATTCTACAGAAAAAGCTGTCTTCTTGATGTCAAGGATTTTGTTAGTGGATTTACTAAAACCTATATACAAAATTCAATGTTGAAAAAACACATTTTCTGGTTCCATAGTAGTTTCACTGGATCATATTTAGTATAATTTCAATCAATCCTTACTACTGAATTCAATATCAAAGTAGCTATACTTTAGCTTTCACCACTGCCACTTGTTAATAATGGTTACTTAGTCTCTTTAAGCCTTAACTTCCTCATCTGTAAATGAGAACAATATTATCAATAGAATATATTTCTAAATTGTTTGGGGACTGTGTATGGCACTAAGTTAAATTTTAGTTATTTTTATCAGGTAAAATTTCTAAGAACTAAATACTTAGGAAAAGTCCTTAAAAAATGAGTACTGAAGAACAATTCCCAGCTATTATACTTGTAAAAGTTAAGTAAACTACTTCTAAGAGTTTCTGATCTACTCCAGAGTTCATTCTTGTCAGTAAAGGAGAAAGGATGTTTCTGTATTTGACTGTAAATTCAGAGAGTATGTTAGAAGCAGTGTCATTTAAAAAGTCAACAGCCAAGCCCCTTTATTACAAACTCCAAACACACTACTTCAATTATTTCCTTAAACTGAAATTCTGTGTACAGAGTAATAGCAAAATGAATAGACCATCTGGACCCTGAAATCCTTTTTATAGAATTTTTGTCAAAATAGGATTGGCTCACATAAGATCAGACATCTTAAAGAAAGAACCAATGGTAACCATCATGATATTACTCAACGAACACCAAACCATGCCTATAAAGTCAAGGTCCTGATAAAGCAATTTCCCAAATCAGCCTGTATTTTGGGGAACTCTATACTGGCTTACCATACAACCAAGTTTACCTTGTCTTTTAGTTCACTAGAGATTTGATATTGGAATCAAGGTAAACTGAAGTATCATGAACAACCTTTTAAAACTTAAAAAAAAAACCAACCATGTTTTAAAATACTATAAGAATAGAAAGAGTCGACCCTCATGTAAACTACAGACTTTAGTTGATAATGATGGTGCAATGTTGGTTCACTGAACATAACAAATATACCACACTGATGAAGGATGTTGATGGTGGGGATCTGTGTCTGAGTTGGTGGACAGCACATATGAGAACCGTACTTCCTACTCAATTTTGCTGTGAATCTAAGACTGCTCTAAAAAATAAAGTATATTAATTTTTTTAAAATACATGTATGAATATGATACAGAGAACTATTTGTTTGCAATAGTTTTTACAAGAGTTTTTGGGAAGCTATTCGCAACACCAATTTTGTAACCAGCTAAAAGTCTGATATACTCCTCTATCCCAAAACCCCTCAAATTAAAATAAATTAATTTCAATACTATCTAATTTTTTTAATGTACCATGCTATTATTTTTGAATGGTATTTGTCATCCCCCAAAGTGTTGGAGCTCACTGAGCTATAATGAAAATGTATTAAAATGTGGCTTTTAATGCAAGCAGCAATTCTGACACTTATCTGGTTAGATTGAGTCTCCAAGCACAAATGTACAATTTCTGTTTTCTACACACACGCAAACACACAAAACTACTTTTTTTTTTTTTATTTTGCTAGAATGCAGTGGCATCATCATAGCTCAATGCAATCTCCAAATCCTAGTCTCAAGCAATCCTCCTGAGTAGCTGGGACCACAGACACACACCACCACACCTGGGTAATTTTTCTATTTTTTGTAGAGACGGGGTCTAGCTCTTGCTCAAGCTGGTCTTGAACTCCTGACCTCAAGCAATCCACCCACCTCAGCCTCACAAAGTGCTAGCATTACAGGCGTGAGCCACTGCGCCCTGCTGACACAAAACTTCTTAAAATAAGTTTACCCTTTGTTCATACTCTGAGAATATAACAAGTATTAATACTTTCTAAGACAATTACCTATTTTCACTTTCTACTTGCCATAGAGCCCACAACAATATACCTTAAAATATACTGCTCATGGTTGGAAAGTACAGTCAGACTGAAAAAAAAAGAAAAAGAAAAAAAGACAAAAAAGAATATACTGCTCAATATATAAATACAGAAAATAATTTTCAAACTAAAGAATAATCACCTCCCCAAATTCCTTAACTTTTATGTACAAAAGAATTGAGCACAGCAAAGTATACCACCACATAGTTCAATAGGTTATAAAATAACCTTCAGCTTAAGAAAAAAGAAATTATCTACTTGATTTTTTTTTTTTTCTTTTTTTTTTGAGACAGGGCCTTGCTCTGTCACTCAGGCTGGAGCGCAGCGGCATGAACAGAACTCACTGAAGCCTTGAACTCCTGGGCTCAAGTGATCCTCCTACCTCAGCCTCACAAGTAGCTGGGACTACAAGCACATGCCACTATGCCTGGCTCTTTTTTTTTTTTTTTTAAAGAAACTGGGTCTCTTTATATTGCCCAGGCTGGTCTCAAACTCCTGGCCTCAAGTGATCCTCCTGCCTTGGCCTCCCAGACTGCTGGAATTACCAGCAGGAGCCACCTCACCTGGCCTACATGTTTAATTTTTAAACTATGCTCCCAGTAGTCCTAGAGGAGTTAGGGATTTGAGATAGTAGAAAGAGTCAGAGAAGTTAAGAAAAGTGAGAAACAATATGTTCTGTGGACTTAAAAAGTGTGAAGCTGCATGTTCCATGTGGTAGCTACCAAATGTGAAAAAAACATTAAATGGAACAATACTCAGCAATATAAAGGAATGAACTATCGATGCATGCAACAACTTGGATGAATCCCAAGGAAATTATGTAGAGTGGAAAAACACTACTCCCAAAAGATTAAATATTGCAATTCCCTTTATATAACATTCTTAAAATGATAAATTGTAGAAACGAAGAACACATTAGTAGGGGGTGAAGAGAGGTAGGTATGGTTATATAAGAACAATAATAAGGATCCTGTGGTAATGGAACTGTTCTGTATCTTAACCGTGATGGTGGATATAGGTACCTACACACGATAAAAATGCACAGAACTAAATACACACAAAGGAGTAAAACTGGGAAAGCCTGAATAAAATGAAAGGATTGTATCAATGTCAATATTCTGGTCATGACATTGTACTACAATCTTGCAAAATATTACCATTGAGGGAAACTGGGTGCTATAGTTTGAATATGCCTTGTCCCTGCCAAAACTCATGTTGGAAACTTAATTCTCAGAGTAGCAACGTTGGAAGGTGGAACCTTTAAGAGGTAGGGCCTAATGGGAGGTGTTTCGGTCATGAGGATTGTGCCCTTGCGGGTGGCCTGGTACCCATCTTGCATAGTGAGTTAAGTTCTCTCTGGCGAAACTGGATTAGTTTTCTCCTGGGAACGGATTAATTCTTGAAAGAGTCAGTTTTTATAAAGCCAGACTGTCCCATGGGTTTTGCTTCTTCACACATCTGCTTCCCCTCTGACCTTCCATCATGTTATGACAGAGCAAGAAAGTCCTCACCAGAAGCCAAGCAGATACCACTATACTTCTTGCACTTCCCAGCCTGCAGAACCTTGAGCTAAATCAACTTCTTTTATTTATAAAATTACCCAGCCTCCAGTATACTGTTACAGTAACACTGAAAGGACTGAGAACTGGGTAAAGAACCTCCCCACTAGCAACTTTCTTACAAATGAAATTTTACACAGAAAACTAAGCATCCTGGCTGGGCGTGGTGGCTCATGCCTGTAATCCTAGCACTCTGGGGGGCTGAGGGGGGCAGATCATTTGAGCTCAGGAGTTCAAGACCAGCCTGAGCAAGAGTGAGACCCCCATCTCTACTAAAAAAAATAGAAAGAAATTAGCTGGACAACTAAAAATGTATACATATATATAAAAAATTAGCCGGGCATGGTGATACATGCCTGTAGTCCCAGCAACTCAGGAGGCTGAGGCAGGAGGATCGCTTGAGCCCAGCGGTTTGAGGTTGCTGTGAGCTACGCTGACGCCGTGGCACTCTAGCCTAGGCAACAGAGTGAGACTCTGTCTCAAAAAAAAAAAAAAAAAGGAAGAAAGGTATCTAGTAGACCAACCTCCTGAGGACTGTTTCCTCAGCTAAAAATAACAATGTGACTAGGAGTAGGTTATCTTAAAAGACTGCTTCAGCTGTAAGACCTGTTCCATACTAATCTCTTCTTAACCTCCCAAAGAATGTACTACTTATGTTGTTTTAATTACTGGTTTATATTTTGACACTATTATTTTGAAACAGCTGCTAGTTGTATAGCTTCCACAATTAGATCATCTACTTCACTCTACAGCAATAACTGACATATTTATATATTCTCTCTCAAAGCCTGGAATTCAGTGGCTAAGACATGTACCTAAGTTATTCTTAATCAAACCACAATTTTCCTTCTATAATACATTCAATCCGCCCTCCTTCCCTTAGATGAACATCAATATATCTTTTAAAAAACCCAAAACCCACCATCGAAGAATGTTACTAATGTAGCTGTTCCTCAAGGCTCAGTCCTCCCCCATCAGTCTTGGATACAACCATTCATTTGTTTACTATTTCCAGCCATTTATAAGATGCATATCTATTCAAATATCTGTCATCACTTCAAAAATCAATGCTTCAAACTGAAACTTTCTCGTCCACACACCTCTTCCATTTCATTTTTATTAGTATCTCATTTCTCTTTTTAATACTTCTTTCCTCTAGTTTCCTATTATATTCAGTCACACAGTCTTTTGTGCCTTCTCACTGTTTAAGATTTACACCTCTCCAGGCACCAGGGCTCCCACCACCATCTTCATCTGAATAACTTCCAACAATCAACAACCCTTTCAGCTTGTCACCATCAAGTTCTAAGTACCTCATCTCTAAAGAAGGAAAGAAATCTTTATTGTTGTTTAAGCATTTCCTTGCCAGATTATAGCAACTATTCTATTATTTCAAAATATAATAAAATCAATTCAAATCCATTCAACGTATTTATTGAGCATATACTATGTTCTCGATACTGCTCTAGGTGCTCAGAAATGGGCAATGGCGAAAATTAAGTTTCCTTTAAGGCACTTGAAATAAGCTAGGGTTGAGGCAGTTCTCCTGCCTCAGCCTCCCTAGTAGCTGGGACTACAGGCATGTACCACCACGACCACGCCAACTAATTTTTCTACTTTTTATAGAGATAGTGTTTCACTCTTTCTCAGGTTAGTATAAAAATCTTAAGACTAAAGTAAGAACAGCTTTATTTCTAAGTACCTAACAACCTATAAAATCAGCAAGGGACCAAAATTAATTAAAACGAAAAACTACATGTAAATACTTTCATGTTTAAAGAGTTTACTTCTACAGCATTTCCTCAGTGTTTTACTTCCAAGACTTACAGTATCCAACGATCAGCTTCCTCCTCTTCAAACATTAATATAAATAGAAAAACAAAAACAAAAACAAAAACCTAGAAATGGAAAAAGACTAGTATATTACAACTATAAAGTTGAAGCTTAGGAAAAAAACTGTCTATGCACTTTACTCTCAAAAATGAATTATGGAATTAACAGATCTAACTATCTGTTAGAAAAAATACTCAAGATATGTAAACTTTATTAACTCTGAGAGTAGCCTATCTTGAACAAGGCTTATAATCACTGAGAAATTTTAGAATAAAGGAAAAAATTAATGTCAAGAATGAAGTTGGTAGATACAATGAGTGCTATAAGGGACCAAGACATTTGCTATGAGATAGGCTATACCCATTTTCACTTTCAAACTTCATTGTAAAGACCTTTCTGTGAAGAAATGATATATAAATGAAAAATAGCCCACATTTACTGAGTTGATCAGCCACTCTTATTTATAAAAGCCACTTCAACATGAAGAAATTGCTATGTGAAGTTGGGAATTGAACTAGGAATATTTTTCCCAAAAACTTTAATAAACTATTTACTACAGGAGGTAAGAGGTATAAATTTTAAACTCTTATAAGTGATATTTTAGGTCATACCAACAGAATCTGTTTTTAAATACATCTTCCATCATCACCCTAGATCAAATTTAAATGATAAACATCCCAGTTTCTCAGTTATCCTTAAAGCAATTACATACAGCAACTAGGTTACAATATACCAATTACAGGCTTAAATTTGAAAAACCACACAATCTTACCCCAGTGATATCAGCCAACACAATCATCAGTTACTTCCCTTAGGAAGCAGTATGTGCAAGATCAACAAGCCGAAACTGATAGTTATTATGATGCTTTTACAAAGAAGGCATTCAACCATTTGTCACTAAATGAATCTAACTTATAATATCATCAGAGTTCAAAGGTCCTTAGGAAGGGTACAATTTCTATCCATCCTAAGTATGCACTTAAAAAAAAAAAGTACAATTTAAATCTCACAATATAACAAAGGTTTTTGGATTGTAGTAAGTTCCAGTTCCAGAAGCATTTGAAATCTGTCATTTCATCAAGCAGAGTTCTATAAACCCCACTAGACAAACTAGAGTCAGATTCTGAAATAGCAATTTTGGATTCCAAAATACTAAAATGAAAAAAATAGTTATGGCAGGATCCATCTTCTTTCGGATAAAGAAATCTGAATTTACATATACATGATAGGGCCTAGAAGTCTGAGTTCATCAAAGTTAGTTAACATGGAGAATTATGAAAATAATACATATCTTAAACATTGTATTTTTAATTTAAATTACCATTATCAATTTTTTGGTGTCAAACTGAAATGTATTCTTTGAGTATGGCTCGCCTGACTAGAATTCTGGGTTCTCATCCCTGTAGAAACCATATCAATAAGGCACTATTCATTGTTTTTGGTTTTAATTTTTATTTCAAGGTATGAAATCACCTAGACTTATGGAGCAGTATGAATGCAGCTTTTCTTCTAAATTTGTATTACTTTTCCCCATAATCTTTTAGTTATCTTGCCCATAATTCACTTGACTACGATTTTCTTCAGCAATTTGCCTACATCGTTTTCCAAAGCATTTAACTTAGTTTTTATTTAAACAATTCTCTCTTTGCACTCATTTATATTGGTCTATGTAATATTTACTCAAATAATATAAACACAATACAAGTACAATGGAATTAGCCAATTTGGGAACAAACATATGGCTCCTAGGAGCATTCAACTAATTGATGGAAGCAACACAGAATAGTTCATGTTCACTGAATATGCATGAATATTAGTATTTTTTAAAATAAGGAATATTAATCCTGCAGGTTGATTAAATAAAGGTTAAGGAAACTTTCACATTATCTACATAAAACACTTCAGGAAAAATACATAAACTATAAATAGTGATCACCTTAACATATGAGAGAATTTAGAGGTAGATGGGAGTCAGAGACTTACTTTTTTCCAGAAACAACTATAGCAGAAACAGCTGTAGAGCTTACTAAGAATTACACACATTAACTTAATGTATTCTCAAAACCACCCTATAAAATAGGCTCTATTATCATCTCCATTTTTCAGACCAAGAGACTAAACCACAAACAGGTAAGTATTTTGCCCAAGTTTACACTGTAATCCAACCTGGTTTAAGTGCATCAAACCAAAGTGGTAAGATTCTAGAATCTCTACTACTCTTAAGCCCTATGCAATACAGTCTCAAAAGTAGTGGTGTTTAAGTACAATTAATAAGCATATATTATTTTCATAATCTTTCTTAAGAATTATAGGGGGTAAATAAGCACATCCCATATGTCATTCTCCAAAGCAAATTTTTCAATAGATCTCCCACAAAGTATACACTCCTTTATCCTGGCATTTAGGGCTCACTACAACTGGATCCCAATTTGTACTGCTGTAATTTCAAGATCCTAATCCAGGGCCGGGCTCGAGGCGGGTGGATCGCTCAAGGTCAGGAGTTCAAAACTAGCCTCACTCAAGGTCAGGAGTTTGAAACCAGCCTGAGCAAGAGCGAGACCCTGTTTC
>VBSM01003176.1:34946844-34972398 GCA_008086735.1 Cheirogaleus medius
AAAAAAAAAAGAAAAGAAAAAAAGAAAAATATGGGCCTAGACAGTGTTCCCTCCTATGGCTACATAAATCAAATTTATAAGAATATACTGATTTTGTACATTGAATAGTTTAAAGTACCAACCTTCTGAACCACAGAACCTAACCACCCCAACCCAAGATTCCTATCCAAACTCTCCCACTACCCAGCAACATTTCATTCTATAATTAAATATTTCGAAGTCTAAGTAAGGTTGTGTGCTCAGTCTTCCATGATGAAATTCACTGGTATGTAGAAAATCCCTAAGCCAGTCTTTTTTATAATTATTCTGTAGAATAGAACCTTATCATCAACCTAGTTCATATATTCACCATATGAAATAAATACTGTCTTAAGTTATTTACAATGGAAAAGAGTCCCGAAAGAGTGCATAGTCTCCAATCTTTCTTAGTATTACTAAGATTGAAAGGCACTCATCTTTCAGTGCTCCACAATCAGAATGGTCATTAAATGCCACTAATGGCCCAATCATATCTGACTGCTTAGTTCTATCCAGAAAGAAGATCGACCTCCCGCTACGGAAATGAATTCTCATCACACTTTTAAAAATACAGTTAAATGACACCTGACATTTAATATTCAGTCTCAGTCTATAGGATTCTGAAAATAGCATAAAATGGAACCAAGACCCTATTATGGTAATGTTTTTATTTAAGGTCTATTAAAACAGACTAAATTCCACAATCCCATAATAGGTAGGGCATGTCTGGGGGGAAAAATCAAGAATCAAAGCCTTACTTTTTACTTACATAATGATGATAGCATGCTAAAAGACAATTTTTAAAGGCAGCAAAGTATGGAGCTTCACTTTACCAAATACACCATTAACTCTGAAATTTCTTAAGAAAAGCTTAAATACGTTGGAGAAGAGGATGCAAAATATAACAGTGGGAAGAATAGCATCTCTACATCCAATGAAGTAACAGGTTTAGGCTTGTTTGTACAGCTCCCTAAAATTTAATCTAAAACAGAATACAAAACCAAAATTCACAAAACTGGCCAAGAGTTGGATGGGAAATGTTTAACTCTAGATTAAAACATCCGAATCATGCAAAATATGTTGCACTTATACACTTACCAAACATTTTAATTTACTTTGGCATATCGAATAAAAGATGGCTGGATTAAACCGAACAAAAACTATTATTAGTAGCCAAATAATTTTTTTTAATGTTTAAGAGCATCTATCATCACCCTGAAATTTCCAAGGCTACCTGAGTGCTTTCACTTTTTTTGAAAAGTGGAGTCATTTTATTTGCCTCTCAGGAAAAACCAATAAAATTAATCAACTAAAACACAGCATTGTCATTTGCAGTAAAATCAACACATTTTTGTAAACGGCTCGGGGAAGAAAAAAAGCCTAGTCTTTTCATGTAAACATAATAAGCCTGTAATATGCTGCAGACAAACGCACTGCATGGGGTGTGGAGGACCCGAGCTGATTAGATTACCACAACATCAGCCTGGGGCCGCCATTTTTAGAATCTGTAAAGGACAAAAGAGGGAAATTTCAGTTTTTACTCCCCATCTCAGAAATTAAAGGAGAAAACGGACTATTTTCCAATTAGGCGTGGATGTCTCCAGCCTAGAGTTGAATGCACCTCACTTAATTCTCTCCAAGGTCTCCAGAACTCCAAACACCTTACGTTATTCACATCTCTAAAAAGGGACTAAAACAGGCAAAACGGGGTTTACTCCAGAGCTAACTCTAGCGACTTCTCTTTGACTTTAAATTGTATCATTCTTAAGACAGCCCAGCAAGGACGGATCTATACGGAACTAAGGCCAGTGCAAGAGAGCAGCCTGGATTGTTTTTTTCTCTCCCCCTCCCCCGTTTAGCACAGTGAACCGTTTGTTTCTCATCTGTGTCTGCTGCCACAGGGTTTGTGCCAACCCCTTGGTCAAAATAAGCTTTTCCAAAATGAGCCATATTGTGGAATCTAAGGCTCCGGCACAGTAAAGGACGGCGGTAATGCAAGCGGAGTGGGGGAGGAGACTGAGAAGGCTGGGTACTGGGGTGACCACCTCAGGGGCGGGTTTACCCTCTCCCGGAGAGGATGAGGAGCTGTCTCGCTCTCCCACAAAGAGAGATGCCCAGGGCGTTCTTTTAACCCCCTTCGTATTGATGAGAGAACACATACCAGAGACTGCCAGTCAAGACATGGAAAAAGAAGAAAATGGGGCCTATACGGCTTTTCAGCACCTGAACCAGACGCGGTGGAGAAAAGGGAGACCTGGCAGCTCCTAGGACCACTTCCACACAAACCCTACTAACAGTCACCAGCCTCCCTCTTCACTCAAGCGGCCTTAACCCGCTGCGGACGAGGAGTGCGCCCCCTCCCTAACTCCCACTCTCAAGGGGGTTTAACTGCCAGTTTCCCCTTCCCCTACCCTAAAACCCGCCATAATGCTCCATTTCTAGGGACAGAGAAGAGAAAGGATAAATTCGATTTAAACAAGCAACGTCTTGCCCCGGCAAAGACACCTGAGAGTCAACGTCGACTCCCGCCGCCGAAGGATAAAGATGAGAGACCTCCCTCCCCCCTAGAAACACAAGTGCCCCCGACCCCGCAAACCCCATGAACTCCCACGGAGACGACAGGCACTGACCTGTGATGTTCACACACCAGACACCCGAACCCCGTTATGTGCTCGACCCCCAAGGAGTCTCTCCACACCTCCGCGATTAGGCGACCCCCAGACAGCAGCCACTGCGGACAGAAGACCCGGCTCCACACACCCCTTCCCCAAACAGCAGTGCGCAGCCTCTTCACCAGGAACCGAGGAGTCAGGGGAGGGGGCACCCAGACAGTCAACAGGAACGCAGAGGCGACGGCAAGGCTGCTCCGAGTGTCTTAGCCCCCTCTGTTGCCGCTCCCGAACTCAGGCACCGTCTCCGACTCGGCCCCCTGCGCCCGCTCAGTGTCACTGCCGCTCGCTCTGGGAAAATGGCGGCGACGGCGGCGGCGGCCGCGGCGGCGGCGGCGGCGGCCGCGGCGGCGGCAAGTGCACGGGGCCCGCCCGCCCCGCTCCGCAGGGGCAGAGGGGGAGGGGATGAAGCTTCCCGCCGCCATTTTGCTTGTGGGCTGCCGCCCGCTGTTGCCTCTCCACGGAGGCTCGAGGATATCAAACTGGAGGCACTGAGGTGAACAGATCTCTGATTTTTCAGAACAGATGCATTCAACAATTCACCCAAGGTTTGGGGAAGTTTCGGTATTTGGTGGGATTGGTTCTTTACTTCTTTCCCGCAGTAGCCCTGAAGTCTGGATATAGGTGAGCTTGGGCATGCCACTCTGGATGGAAGGATAGTGACAGCAGGGCCTGGGAACGAGCCTCCTCCTATCTCCCTCCGAAAGCGATGCACTTATTCCCACCTCCCAAAACACCTCAGTCCCGTCTCCCCTTTCCTCTCCCCCTCCGTCCCTCCCCCCCCAGTCTGGCCTCCAGCGCTGGGTGAACCCGGTTGGGGTGTCACTCGACGCCCACTAGGGGCTGAGTAGGCTCCAGTGCGCAGGCTCCGGGCACCGGATAAAAGCGGCGCTGGCGAGTCCAGTGCCGTCTCGATGGAGGAGCAAGAAACGGAAGAGGTCGGGGGGAGAAGCAGCAGGAAAAATACAGCCACCGTCAACGTCGCCTCCCTGCCACCGTGTATCGGGGTAAAAAGCTGCCGTTGCCATCGGTGCAGTTGCCGTTGCTGCCTCCTATACTTCTCTTGGCCCCGGGGAAGGATTTCCCCGCCGGCGGGACAATGTACGGGGAGGGGAGCGGGAATTCCTTATGTGGCGGTGATTAAACGAGGGAAGGGCAGTGAGACAGTTATCTCGAAGAAAAATGGGGGAGGACCAAAGAATAAAACAAGGGTTTCCCCCCTAAAATGACACGGCGATTCCGGTTCTTGTTTTGGGGGTCTTTCCCCGAAATGGCGGTTTCCGTCTTCCCTCTGCCCCACAGCGACCCGGAGCGCTTGGTAAGCTGAGTGGGGAGAGGCAGAGGCGGTCTTGGCAGCCAATCGGTGCCCGACGTTGGCTGTCGGGCGCGTCGTTATTGGCTAGCGATGACCTCATCCTGCAGCAGCGGGTGGGGCCGAAGCCGTAGGGGGAGGCTGTTGCAAAGGCAGAGAGGGAGAAGTGACGATGGGGATCGTTGCTGCCGCGGCTGATGTGGAACCCAAGCAATGGCGAAGGGAAATCGCATGGCTCTCCCTGACCATTTTCTCCTCTCCCTGCGCGAGGTGAGGGCCCTGGCTCGGCCTCTGCGAAACTTTGGGGCGCTGGCGCGGACGAGGAGACAAGCTTTCTCCCGTAACTTTTGTAACTGCGTCAGGGCAAGATGGCGCTGGGCCTCCTTGGGGCGCGGGGGGAGAGGCACGTCCACCGCCGCCGCAGCGCATGTGACCGGGCTGCATTCCTGTGGGGTTTGGCTCAGACCCAGGCTGGGGCGGGGGAGGGAACCGGGCTTGGGCGGAGGAGACTGTGGTGCGGTCGGCGTTGGCGGCCTGAAGAGGAAGAGATGACTGTTTGAAAGAGCTTCCCCTCCCCCTGCTGCAGAACTGCTGCAGCTCCTGGGGGAAAGCTGCCGGAGGACACTCCTTGTGGGGAGTGACGGCTGTTGCTGGTCAAGGTTTAGCGCCCTGTTCTCTTACCTGCCTTTCTCCTTGCGAAGTATACTTATGTAAGGTGCTAGGTCCCTGATGTGGGAATCGAATCAACTGTGGAGTCCCTGAGGTCCCCTGGGATGTGTAGCAAGGAGAGACTAGCTCCTAGGGGCATAACGTTGAAGAAGAATCCGGTTTTATAAATGAGAAAACGTAAAGCTTCTCAGATTCCAATAGAAAAATAATTCCAAAGTTTGGAAACGAGTGTAAAGGTGTAAATAACACCCAGGAACATGTTAATTGCTTAAAAGGTACGAGCAGCCAAGGACTATGCCCTATGAATTTAAGGGCCCCTTTCAAACTTTCTATTCCTTTTGTACTTTCTCTTCTTCTAGTATCCTCCCCATCTGTACATCCTATAAGAATGTGTAATCTTATCAGTGGGATTTACTATTTTACAAATATAGACATTATTAGTAATACAGAATAAAAACTAGTTTTTAATCTGTATGAAGTTGTAAGGCGGTTTTCAATACTTTCACTGTGTTGTCTTTCTATCGCCCTTTTATGGTTTTAAAAAAATAAAGATGGAGTTGTAAGCAGTTCTGGTAAATATTATTTGCCAGAGGTTCCTGCGCCATTATAAAATATTAAAGCCTACCTCTTCAAAGCACTCTTGCAGTAGTATGACCTATACTTTTATTTTTTGAAACCTTAAGTGAAAATCTCCAGCAATTCAAAACATCTTAAAGGCTGTTAAGGTAAACTAAGTTTATTTTTCCTTATTCCCACTCCACCAAACTAGTTACAGTAGCCAAATCAAAACTAATGAAGATTTTTAAAGGGCTTCTCCCCTTGAGTGGTGTTGAGAGTGGGGAATTATTCAACAGAGACATTTGCATCTAAAAATCTGGCTTGCTTTTTGACAGAACACATACATTTGGTGCTAGGAGTGAAATGCTTGCTGGTCCTGAAAAGAACCTGAGGTCAAGGTTGTGCTGTTTCCTTCAGGCTTAGTTTTAGGCTCTTGGTAGTTTGAAAACAAGATTGGGTTCTTAACTCATTTATTTATCCTTAAATCCTTACTAGTTTTGTGGATTTCTTTTTTCAGTTACTAAGTAACTGAAAGTAAATATTTAGTACAAAGAATTTAATGTTCAAAGCTTTTTTTTTTGGTCCATTCTGAATATAAAATGGGCATTTGTCTACAAGAACTCTTGAGTAACTTCAAGGGTCACTTTCTTATATATGTCTCCTTTTCCCTCATAGCAGTTATTCCTGCTTAGAAGAGACTAAATATGAAGTCAGTAGATTTTAAGGTAATTTTCAGAAAGTTCTTAGCTTCACTGTGCCTTAATAAGGAAAAGAGGCAATTTTCCAAACGAATGGGAACATCGTTTTTTTTTTTTGCTTTGTACTTTTAATCAGCATGTATCTCCATTGTTCCTAGTTCCCAAATCCATGAATCTCTTGAGGTCTTAATTTTTCTTGACTTTCCTGTGATATTTTAAATAATACTTAGTATTATTTCTCTTTGCTTTCATGCATTATATGTTCTCCCTGAGAAATTTCATTTGTGCCTATTATTTTCTATAACTTTTCAGTTTTTACCTCCATCTTATTTCTGCTAGCTTCAGAGCTGCGGGTCCAATGTTAATATTTACCTGTGGCCACAGGTTTCCTGAGCTCATATAAAAATAACTAAGCTTGGTACTTGATTCCTAAGAACTTTTCTTTGCCCATACCCATAACTTCCCTGGGGTTATTTGCATAAATTATACCCCAGCCTTCCTTTCCTTATTTTTGTTCAAATCATTGCCTCTTTCCTACAATAATTGCAGTTTCAGTAATCTTACTGGTTTCACATAGCACATCCCCTTGAGATGGTGTGCATTTTGTTTTAGCACACCATCTCAAGATTGCTATGCTATTTCATACCTCTGTGCCTTTGTTCCATTACTGGAGTGCGTCTTCCTGCTTGTGGATAACACAGCTTTTCTTTGCCTCTTGAAACTCTTTCAAATCTTTACTCCCAGTAAATGGACCATTCTTTTACATTGATGACCCATCCCTGTTCCTGACCTTGGCAGGCATTCAGGTGTACGTGTTTCTAGGCAAGGCAGAAGGCAGCTAATAGGCCATAGATAGTTCTGCCCCCAGAAAAGTGGGAAGAAGAAAAAACTAGGCTGAATATTTTGGGGCATCCATATTTCTCATATTTATAAGACATTTTCATTTATAAACTTTAATGGTATACAGACACCTGTGATAATATGGATTTGTCAAATCTGCTTGTCCTATTCAGAGCTTGTGCTTGTGTTAATTTTGTTACTTAAGGAAAAGCATGACATTTAATATTTATTTTAAAATATTGGCCTTTGGGGTTTTTATTTCCTCCTTTGTTGTAAGCACGATACAAAACATAGCATCATTGCCTTTTGAAGTGTAGAATATACCTTCAGTCAACAACTATCTTTTACTTAGTATCAGTCCTAATAAACTAAATTGGTTATTGACCGTGCGAAGTGGCTGGCACCTGTAATCCTGGCACTCTGGGAGGCCAGATGAGGGAGGATTGCTTGAGGCCAGGAGTTTGAGATCAGCGTGAGCAAGGGTGAGACCCAGTCTCTACTAAAAATAGGAAAAATTAGCCGGGTGTGGTTTCATGCACCTGTGGTGCCAGTCACTTGGGAGGCTGAGGCAAGAGGATCGCCTCAGCCCAGGAGTTGGAGGTTGTAGTGAGCTATGATGATGCCATTGCACTCTAGCCAGGGCAACAGAGCAAGACTCTGTCTCTGAATAAATAAATAAGTAATAAAATAAATGGTATTTTCATTCAACTTAAGCCTAAATTGAGTTAAATTATATAGAAACTTATTCCTAGAGACCGCATCTCTTTAATAATCCTTATTCTGAAAAGATACTATTTTTAAAAGTGTCTCTCCCAAAGTATATTGACTGATATTTTGTGTCTCAAATGTAAAACTATTCTGGTAGTTTTGGAGAGTGGAGAGCATTAATGTACAGTCTTGATTTAAGGCCAGACCAGAAATCTTTAACTCCTAGTGTGACTCCCCTCTCCCCCAAAAAAGAATGCTCTCTTAGTGCCCAGAACTGTGTGATGCTATTGAATATACTTATCCCATTTAAGTGATAGTCTTACCTTAGGTGGCAGAGCAGTGAGTCCTAACAGGTGTGTCTCCCTGACCTCACAAATGTTCATATTCTTTGCCATAGTTAACACTGTCTGAAGGAAGACTGACTTTTGAGTTGTGGCATAGGATAGCAAAAGACTTGTTTTAAAACTTAACTACCTTCAACCCACGGGAAGGGACTGACTCTTGGAATCAATTATGTAGCAAGAAGAGCCTTAGTGAGAGTAGGAGTAATACAATAAAAGAAGTATATAAGACATTACAGAAACATTTGTGCTTGTTGCCTGGGTGTGTATGGGGAGAAGAAAGAACTAACTTTCAAGAAAAATAATTGAGATTTGGTAGTCTTAAGAGATAAAAGCCAAAGCTGAATAGATTCAATCTTAATAGGAAACAAAAAAGTGAAGATCTTATGTCCACATTTTAGACCAAGGAAAAGGAACTGGTTCCTTTTTTTTTTTTTTTTTTTTTTTTTTTTTTTTTTTTTAAGATAGCTAAATTATATGTTGGTACATACATATTTGAGTCTGATTAGCTTTAGCTGTGATAATGATGGTTATGATATTATTCTGTAATGTCCAAAAATGACAGAATTTTAAAGTACTTTAAAAAATTTAATGACTGCTTTCAAGGATTGTTTCCATAATTTTAGTTTATTTTTAAACCTATTTTCAGTTATTCTTTCACTCTATGTTTCTGCCTTCCTCAGCAAAATAGGCTGGGTGCAACATAGGGAGACCCCATCCTTACAAAAAATTAAAAATTAACTGGGCATATGTTGTTCCTGTAGTCCCAGGTACTGGGGAGGCTGAGGCAGAAGCATCATGTGAACCCCAGGAGTTTGAGACTACATTGAGCTGTGATCATGCCACTTTACTCCATCTAGCCTGGGCAACAGATCATGTCTCTTTAAAAATAAAAAAAAGTCAAGTTGGCTGATGAGCAGCTTTGAAAAAGAAGGGGAAAAAAGAAAGTAAAATAGTGTAAATTATTTCTGAAATTTGTGAAAACTATGCTCAAACCAGGGTTGCTTCTACTACCAATGATTTGATTCCTGAGGGGCAAAATAGTATGAATGATGGGTGAGCACATGAAATGGTTTAACTTACGTCAGACTCTGAATTTGAGGAAATTGCTACTGATTTATTAAACACACAAATTCTTATATGCTAGGTCAGAACTTAGCAACTAACTTTCCTTCCCTTTTTACATATAAAAATTTGTTCAATTGGCAGCCTGTTTACACCTTTTCTTTACATATACTTACCTACACATTATCCCCAATGCCTGGTCCATATAATATTTCTGACAAGCTTTAATGTTAGGTGAAGACAGAGCCTGTTGCTCAAGTTTAGTCTTATCTCTAGTATTTAAATTTTTCATGAGGGAAGGCTGTGCTAAGGTGACAGTTCATTCCTAAAGAACACTTAACTTTGGATAAACAGATGTCAAATTTTTCTCATTCTATCATTGAAACCTCAAAAAGCAACAAACATAATCACTGTTCTCAGGTTCGTATAACAATAACATGATAGTCTAGGCATCTCTCACCTGTTCTAAACACAATTTGTCTGACTACATCTATGCAATATACATTTTGTGGCTACTCTCTTTGTTCCATGCTTCCACTTTATGACCAGTCAAAGGGCATACGGAAGTGAAAAAGATAGAGGACACATCAAATATCTTTGGTTGAAGCATTCTTTTAAAGAATTATATGACTGAGAGAAGAGATATTTTACAAATGACATCAGAAGTCAAGGGTTTACTTGTGCCAGTGTGGGATTAAAAAAAGGAAAAGTATCTAAAACTTAACTAGTTCCATATCCCCCACAAACTGTCTTATAGGTAAGTGTTGCTTTCCTGGGGAATAAGAAAAAACTATGTAGCTATTTGCATTTATAACATTTTATGAAAGTTTTCTATGCCCCAGATATGTGTGGGTCTTATGTAACCTATACCATTTGATTCCTTGGAATATACCTTCATAAAACTCCTTGGCTTTTGTGATAATAACCTTTGTTAGTTGCTTTCTCCTGCTTCTTAAATGTTATTTCCTTATGTTGAGTCTCAGCCACCCTTTTACTAATTTAGTCCTCAATATCTACATCTTTACCTGTTGATGACTCCAGAATTTGTAATCACTGAACTCAATGTGGAGCTACTAAATATCTTTTCTATAGGTACCTCAAACTAAACAAATTTAAAAGTAAACTTATATCCCCTCCATTTTTCTTGTATTTCCTTTTCTTGGTTAATGGTTTTACTTTTCTGGCTTAATAATATCAAACATCTTTCCAAAACAATCTTTTTAGCTTAAAACACTCAATTCAGGCTGGGCACAATGGCTCACTGTAATTCTAGCACTTTGGAAGACCGAGGAGGAAGGCTTGCTTGAGGCCAGGAGCTCGAGACCAGCCTAAGCAAGAGTGAGACCCCCATCTCTACAAAAAAATAGAAAAATTAGTTGGGCATAGTGGTACATGTCTATAGTCCCAGCTGCTTGGGAGGCTGAGACAGGAAGATTGATTGCTTAAGCCCAGGAGTTTGAGGTTACAGTGAATTATGATGACACCACTGCACTCTAGCCCAGGAGACAGAACAAGACCCTGTCTCAAAAACAAAACAAACAAACAAAAAACCCACTCCATTCACCAGAGATTTGAGGATCAAGTCAAAACAACCTCTACGACATGCCAGGTCCTTTGGTCTCTGCTTTACCTCCCAGAGCATTAGTAGCATCATGAACACCACTGAAGCTAGAATGACCTAAGTGTGAATACCTGCCCTTCCAGTGAGGCTTTAGGTAGTTTGGGCCTCAGTTTCATAATCCATGCAATAGGTAAAATATTAACTACATCATAGTAGCATTAAGAAATAAGATATAAAAGTTCCAGGAGCAATTATTGACTTGTAGTAAACTCAGTTATTTTTTTATTTCCAGAAAATTAGGCACTTCCTTTTCTCCATTACATCTATACCTACCACACTGTCATGTTCCTGACCCTCTTTTCCATTAGTATATGAGATCTTGATAGGCACAATGTCTCTCATTTTCATAGCTGAAGTGCACAGTTCCTGGCATGCATTTCTGTTACACAAAAATAATCTGCTTCAGTGCCACATGCCTGAAATTTTTGCCATAGCGTGCATTTATGGTAATAATAGTCCACTGAATATAAAATTGGGTGCAAGATGCTCTGGTTGATTCTGTACTATCATGTTATAAAACTTTGGGGGGTTTTCCCCCACTTTTAAAAAATATTTTGCCAGAAATCAAATAGGATTTCTATCCATTGTGTCCTTCTTCACTCAAATATTTATATCTGTCATTGTGCAAGCTAAAAGGACTAGTTCCTGCTCCATCCATTTATAATCTTGTTTGGGATTAAACCATGTTGAGTATGTAACCAAGTACTGTAAGCATTCAGCCATATACCCTAATTCATGGGTAATGTGTTTCACAGAAGAAATAGAATTTTTGGATTAGGAGGCAAATAGTTGTGGTTTTCAGTAGAGAAAGGTTGGAGGCAGTGGAGCACAACACATGCAGTTAGAATGGCTTTGTGTGTTAAAGACATAGAACAGGAATAGAGAAAATGTTTTTAGTAAAGCAGTTTAACTAGGTTTGTATGAAGTACACTGAGGTGAGACTGAAAGGGAGGTGATTTAGGACCAGATAATTTCTTTTTTTATTTTTTTTTATATTTTATTTTTTTTAATTTATTATAATAATTTTACTTTTTTGTACTATGTGGGACAGATAATTTCATTTTTTAAAATTTAGAGTCCTTTTTTCTGTTAAGCTCAGGCCATATTTATTTCTTTTTCCTTTTTTATATTTGAGGAAACAATCTCAAAATAGGGAAATGACTGACTTGAGTCTCAGTAATGAGAGACAGAGCTAGGCCTGGAACCCAAATATTTGAAAATTGGACAGTCATTAAAGAGTCTGTTGTATAAGATCTCATCCCTAATATCCCTTATCTCAGCTTTAGATGGAATTAGGGTCAGGAAAGGTATTGATTTCTTAGATTTTTTTTGTTCCTACTTGTACATAAAAAGAAGGGTTCAAGAATAACCATGAGCTTTAAGTGTCAAACTTTGCCTTTCCCAGTTATGCTCAGCTGTTTTATTACAGAGCTTTATGATCTTGATGGATACTTCATCTCTTTTTCCTTATCTATAAATTTTTTAATGATCTACAAATATATAGCTTAGTGCCTGACAGCATTAGATACTGGATAATTCATAGCCACTGTTTTTAATAAACATGGATTTGGAGAGTTCTAGCATATTTAGTTTCATGCTGAGAATCCATGTAGCATAGGTAACCTATATCTACCGGTATACCTATATGTATAGCAGAAGCCACAAATTACTGTGAATTTTGCTGTTAAATCAAGAAGTATATCTTGACGACTGATTTCCTTAATCCTTTTTTTTTTTTTTTTTTTTTTTTTTTTTTTTTTTTTTTTTTTTTTTTTTTTTTTTTTTTTTTTTTTTGAGACAGGGTCTTACTCTGCCACCTGGGCTAAAGTGTTGTGGCATTATAATAGCTCACTGCAGCCTCAAACTCCTGGGCTCAAGCCATCCTCCTGTCCAGCCTCCCAAGTAGCTGGGACTACAGGCTCGTACCACTATGCTTAGCCAATTTTTCTATTTTTTGTAAAGACAGGGTCTTGCTTTTGCTTGGGCTGGTCTCTAACTCCTGGCCTCAAGTAATCCTCCCAAAGTGCTAAGATTACAGGTGTGAGCCACCGTGCCCATCCTATTATTCTTTATTATTCCATTATTCTTTCTTATTCTAAACCCAAAAACCTTTATTTAAATGCTTCAAATTTTAGGTTAGCATTTCTGTTTGTGTTCAGACATCTTAACTCATTATGTCTATGCAGAATATATTTTTATAGTTTTATCTACATTTGGCAATAAGCAGAAATCATAATGTATATGCTCTTCTACCCTATATGACCAAAACTTTAGTATTAAAGTGAATACTATCTGGTCACATACACATAACCATTGCTTTAAGAAACTTGTGATTTGTAACTTGAAAATAGTCATATAGAGATAACTCTGATTATAATTCCCAGGTAACTTTCATATTCTCACCGTTTTCAGTGTGCATTTCAGAAGAACTTTTCTGGTTATTCATATCTCATCAATTTATAGATGTGGGAGCACATCCATTAGAAGGTTGATGCTAGCTTATTAGATAACACCCATTTAGTTATGACGTTGACTTTTAAGAGGAAAAATATTAATAGTATGCTGTCATTGTCTTTTTCTGTCCTTTTGAAATATATGGAATTCTATACACAGCTAGTTCTTCTGTTTTTTAAAATTAACATTTCTTGCCTGGGAAAAATTTCCATTTTATACATTCTAATCACTTCACCTCCATCATTTTGAGAAATTTCAAAAATAAATGTTTGATTTAGTGCTATTAAGTTACAAGATCTTTATCTCCATTATCAGCCTTGTTGGTACTGAACATGGTAGCTCTTCTACTTTACAAAAGAAGCCTCTGTCACTGAAATGTAACACTCATGAAACTAAAACGTAAATTTCATAGTGTATTTTTTAATACAAATGTCTAAGCCCTGTTTCAGAGTGCAGGATATCACCAGATATGGTGCTAGGTAGGCTAAATATTGATATTTTAGCTTTTTCCTTTCTTAAAAGAATGAGCTTATCCAAGTTCCAAAGTTAAACATTTTGAAAAACAAAGCTTGACTTAAGGCAGTTTTAGATCAAGTATGTATGCTTTGTATTTGTGCTATGTGTGTGCTTAAAACTGCGATTTTTACTGACTATAACTGTCCATAGACAGCTAACAGTCACAACCAGCTAAGAATGAAAATGAGTACCACTTTTTCTCAATGTCAGCTGAACACTTGCATTATTTTTGCCTTTATGGTATATCTTATAGAAATTGCTTTTTAGTGATAGAAGAGACTTTTGATTTAGTTCTTTTTACAAATGAGATCCATCAAGATAACTTAGATATAATTACTGTGTTTTCCTAGGTATCATCAAATTTGATCTTTTTTTCCTTCATTTGTATATGATCCAGTTACTCAAATCAGTGGATACATTAAATAAGTTGTTTCTTTTCTTTTCAATACTTTATATATCCCATGTCTTGCTTTCCTGGATGTTTTTGTTTGTTTATTCTTTATTTTTAAGAAATGGGAACTTGCTCTGTCACCCAGGATGAAGTGCAATGGCACCATCATAGGTCACTGCATTCTTGAACTCCTGGGCTCAAGTGATCCTCCAGCCTCAGCCTCCCAAGTAGCTAGAAGTACAGGTGTATGTCGCCACACCGGGCTGCCTGGATGATCCTTAACATAGAACAGTCACCTAATTTTTAGTTCCCATTTTTCCCTCCCCTCCCCCCTTTTTCCACTCTACAACTATATGGTTTCTGTATATTAATGTAACAGTGTATACCCTTCTGCAAATACATGTATATCAAAGTGTTCTAAATTTGTTATCGTAACCCAGGGAAGAATGAGTTTTATTTATAACTGGCAAATCAAACTTTGGTACTGTAGGAAGTCCTCAGCTTCTGTAAAAGTGACCAGAGGTTAGTTAGCAAAAGGAAGTTTGAGAGTTTCTTAAACTTTGGTCATATTAAACTTCAAAGAAAACTGACCTTAAGTTGCACTTGGGTAGTAGACTACTTCGTAATTTTTATCAGTTAAGTGGAAGTTACAAATTATGTTCAAGAATAAGACTAAACTCTGAGAGTAGTTTAATCAGAGGCCTAGAACAATATATATATATTTTTTTAATTAAACTCTTTAAATGTATGGTTAAGTTGTCTTTGTTGGTGCTCAGTAAAATCAGTCCTTTGTGGAAGAGAAGCAGCTGCTTGGCTTTCTATGCATAACTTAGGATAAAAGTCTTTTTTCCCCTACCAGTCCTTGCCATAACACATTCCAGTCAGGGGTGGGGAGACGGCAGCCTTCTGATTTCAAAATTGTTCTTTTTATAAGCACCAAAGGAGGTAAGGAAAGCTTCATCTTCCTCTGCTGCACCACTTTTGATAAGACGGTTTGTTCTGTAAAACTTGGATTCAGTCAAAAGGCCACACTTAAGGAACTAGTGGCCTTGAGGCTGCAGGTTCCCCACTGAAACAGTTTTTCCTTGCTGTGCATTTTTATGAAATAACTATAATTTGTGTGAAAATTAAAATACTCTTTTTTTTAATTTCAACTTTTATTAAAAACAAACCAAATCCAGTAACTTTTCCAATGCCTTACTGGAGGGTTGCCTCACAACTGAACCATCATTTCTTTTTTTTTTTTTCCCCCCAGCATGCTATGGGGGTACAAATGTTAAGGTTACGTATATTTCCCTTGCCCCCCTCCCCCCTCGAGTCAGAGCTTCAAGCGTGTCCATCCCCCAGTTGGTGCGCATTGCACTCATTATGTATGTGTATACCCATTCCCTCCCCCCCACCTGCCCGACACCCGATAGATGTTATTCCTATATGTCCACTTATGTGTTGGATCAGTTAATACTAATTTGCTGGTGAGTACATGTGGTGCTTATTTTTCCATTCTTAGGATACTTCACTTAATAGAATGAGTTCCAGCTATATCCAGGAATATACAAGAGGTGCTATATCACCGTTGTTTCGTATAGCTGAATAGTACTCTTATACCACATTTTATTAATCCACTCATGTATTGATGGGCACTTCAGTTGTTTCCTCATCTTTGCAATTGTGTATTGTGCTGCTATAAACATTCGAGTGCTGGTGTCTTTTTCATAGAGTGTCTTTTGTTCTTTTGGGTAGATGCCCAGTAATGGGATTGCTGGATCAAATGGTAGGTCTACTTGTATCACTTTAAGGTATCTCCATATTGCTTTCCACAGAGGTTGAACTAGTTTGCAGCCCCATGAACCATCATTTCTGGAGGGGGAAAATTAAAATATTCTAAAGTATGAATTAGAAAAATTAAATGAAGGGACCAGGTTCCTAAATTAATTTATGGGGTGAGGCTTGGGAATGGAAAGAGGAGAACATTCATATGTTGAGTTTTAAGTTCCTGAAAATTCTCAATGAAAAGAGTAAGGTATCTTTGCAGCAGTCCTAAAATTTGGTATTTTAGAACTCAATAATTATAGCCAGACCAGCTAACGTTTATTTTTTTAACTTGGGGCTCTAGAATGTTCCGATGAAGGTAAATGTAGAGTGTGGGCCCTCTTTAGATTGAGGGACTAGAAAGTTTTGACATAACGGGCTATTTAGACTTAAAACTGTAAATTAGAAAGTAGTTTTTGGGGGGGTAGGGTTGGGAGGTTTTTTTGCTTGTTTACTCACATTGTAACTGCACATCAAGAGAGACATTGTATACTAGAAGTCTTTGAGCAGCTTGGAAGAAAGGTGCTTATAAGAACAGGGTAATTATTAATCATAATAAATAGTCTTTGTCAAGGTGCATAAGTAACTCCTTTATATATTAGTAGCAGTCAATGACTAGATAGCTTTTCAACAAGCAGGTTAGATTTTTCTTCTAAATGAAGGACTCCTTTGCTTCATAATCTAGGTCTTGTGTCTCACGGGAGCCTTTATAATAGGGAATAAGTGATTAAGATGGGAAAGGCTCACATTCTGTATTCCTGGAATACCGAGCCATCATTTGAAGATAGGATCATTTCTCAAGGATTTAGAACTACCTGGACATGGATTATTTTATCTGTCCTAAGATAACAAAGCAAAATAATTACAAAATCTTGTGGGGTTTTTGGTAGAATTTTCTAGAGATCAAATATATATATGAGAAGCAAACTAAAAAGAGTTGGGCAGAGTTTTAAAGCTAATCAAATTCCTAGACTTTAGGATTTGTTGAATGGATTGAATAGAAACCAATATAGTTACTAGTTTTAGTTCTCTAAATAGCAGCATTCTAATTCCAGCACTTAGTTTTTTTAAGATGGATATTTTAACGGCAATTAAGTACATAGTCTTATGATTTAAAAAATTAAATTGTCTTTTTTAAAAACTTGTCGCATTGTTCTTATTCTCCTTTTGCTATGGAATAATGAAAAATTATCCAAAATTCATTCTGGATTATTATTTAGGAGTTATTGATGTATATCAACTGTCTTATTTTACAAATGAGGAAAGCATAACTCAAAGGCTATAGTTTAACCAGTTTTTAAAATGAAATTACTTTTCTTAGATATACTTTTTCTTCCCATAGGCAGTGTACGGTGACCTAAAACATTAGATTTAGCAGTAATCAGCATTTATGTTTTTTTTAAAAGTAGACAAAAATGTGTAAGTCTTATAAATTTCCAACAGAAATTTAAATTAGGATATGTACATAAATACAGCAATTAAAATTGTTTCCAAAGGGTCATTTCAAAGCATCAAAGAAAATATTAAGATAGATCACAATTTGTGGGACTTTTGCATATTGTATATGTTTGCATAGAAATGAGTTAAAGGAAATAAAATAGAATGGTTTCTCTTGTTCTTTCTGGGTTATAGGATTACAGATGGATTTTCTACAGCAGACATGTATTACCAGAGAGCAGTTTGGCGTTTTCTAATTTGTAATGTTGTGGGACAACGCTTGTATACAAACTGAAAACAAAATGGTTTCAACTTGTCAGAAACCTGGGAATCATCCTCAGTGCTTTTATACCCCATGTCCATTATGTCCCAAAGTAATGTCTACTCTATATTTCTTGGTCTGTTTCCCCTCCGTGTCTTCATTCTCACTGCCACTACTTTAGTTCAGGCTTGGGATAGTTTGTCACTCTGAGTATCTGCCAAATAACTGCATTTATATGTATAACTATGTAGTAACCTCTTAGCTTACCCTGGCTTTAATCTTACCACTTCTAATCCATTTGTTACCCTTTAAAGCAGGGGTCCTCAAACTATGACCCACGGGCCACATGCGGCCTGCCGAGGACATTTATCCAGCCCGCCAGGTGTTTTTGCCCGTTTTGGTTTTTTACTTCAAAATAAGATACATGCAGTGTGCATAGGAATTTGTTCATAGTTTTGTTGTTTTTTTTTTTAACTATAGTCCGGCCCTCCAACTGTCTGAGGGACAGTGAACTTGCCCCCTGTTTAAGTTTGAGGACCCCTGCTTTAAAGTGATTTACTAGAATGTGAATCTGGTATTACTTAAAATTCTTTAATGGATTCTGTGATCCTCAGTATGGTAATACTAGGCCCTCTGTGATCTGGCTCTTGCCTTTTTTTTCCTCCAATCAGAAATCCAGTTGCTGCTGCTTTACTTTCACCCATGTTATTACAAATTAAACATCCCTAATGCAAAAATCTAAAATCAAAACACTCCAAAATTTGAAACTTCTTGAATGCCAGTGTCATGTCACAAGAGGAAAATTCAATACCTGACCCCATAAGATGCATCACAGTCAAAACAGACGCATCACAGTCAAAACAGTCAAAACTTTATTTCATGCATAAAATTATTTAAAATACTATATAAAATTACCTTCGGGCTATGTGTATTAGGTATATTGTATATGAAATATAAATGAATTTTATGTTTAGACTTGGGTCCCATCCACAAGGTATCTCATTGTATATATGTAAATATTCCAAAATCCAAAACATTTATGGTCCAGGCATTTTAGATAAGGGATCCTTAACCTGTACTATTAACTTGTCATGGAATACCTGTCTGCTTTGTGAATGCATCCTGTAGTTCAAGTGTTTTTCCTCTATGGAGCTTTCTCTGCTCTTCCTCCAAGAAGTCTATTGTTCCTTATATAATCCCATGTACCTTCTATCCAGCTCTATAATAGCTCTTATTGCAGTTTGTTGTAATTACACTGAATCTTCTCACCTCCTATAATGTGAGCCCCTGAAGAGCAGATTATCCAACTTGTGTTGTCTCCCTCAGATAAAAGGATTCGGTTTGTTGTTAAATATGTAGTTGCCTGCATTACTACCTAGGACATAGTAAATGTTCAAGTAAATTTTGAATTAATTAGATCTCTTCTCTTTGGTGTAAGTGTTGATCTGCAAAATAGCTTCTAAACTTAGATTGTAAGAAGGAAAAGTTAGATATGTATTTTTGTATTTAAAGGTTATGGAGCCTGAAATTGCTAGTGATTAATACCCATGAGCACAGCCATCCGTATTCTAGAAAAAATAATACCAAGGAAACAATCGGACATCTATTCTTTGATTTCATCAGGCACAATTATCTTGAAGGACTGGTAATCCCAGTTGAAACATAACCTGATACTCATTTGCCTGTCTATTGCAGATTTTTAAAAAAGTGTTAACCAGCCGGGCGTGGTGGCTCATGCCTGTAATCCTAGCACTCTGGGAGGCCAAGGCGGGTGGATCGCTCAAGGTCAGGAGTTCGAAACCAGCCTGAGCAAGAGTGAGACCCCGTCTCTACTAAAAATAGAAAGAAATTAATTGGCCAACTAAAAACATATAGAAAAAATTAGCCGGGCATGGTGGCGCATGCCTGTAGTCCCAGCTACTATGGAGGCTGAGGCAGGAGGATTGCTTGAGCCCAAAAGTTTGAGGTTGCTGTGAGCTAGGCTGACGCCACGGCACTCACTCTAGCCTGGGCAACAGAGTGAGACTCTGCGTCAAAAAAAAAAAAAAAGTGTTAACCTATGTTGGGCAAATCAAAAATTCTTACTTTTCAGATTTAGCTTGCCTTCCAAACCATAATAAAGAAAGGTAACTTGTAAAGGTTCCTGAACTTTAGGGTACTTCAGGGCAGATCACTTTTCCACAGTTAACTTTTCTACACAGTTCAACAGCCCTATTAAAAGGAGAGTTCAAGTAGATTCTGGCATCTCGTTTCAAAAGAATGGTACAGTCCCACAAATATGGATGGAGATACAGAATGCTTACGCCAATACACAGCAATGTTCCTAGGCACTAAACAGGTGTGCATCTCAAAATGCCACCAGTAAAAATAAACATTCAACTCTGCACAGTTTTTTAGCTTCAATTCTGAATGATTTATAACCAACAGTAAATTAGGTTGCCTTGATTGTTTCACTGGATAGTAGAGGGTGGGGACAGTGGGAATCTTATTCATTGATGGGTGTTACTATTTAGATGATGGGGCATTTGTATATCTTGAGAGTCATAGTTACTATGATACTCTCACTTCATTGAATTTCTTCACTTTTGACGTTCAGAGCACTGGGCAGAAATCACGTTAGTTTTGGGGACTTTATTCAAATTACCAAGTTTCCCCAAATAGAAACCAAAGTCGCCCACAGTCATTAGCTATGATATTCTTAAACTAGAAAGGCATAAGAAAATGCAATTGCATTTAAGAGTATATGGATAAAATAAAGAATTGTAGAGTGAAAGGGGGAGAGGTTTTTGTAAGGTGACTATATTTTAACTCCCCCTGCCTAATAAGTTCATGGCTGGCAGACAGATGAGGTGTGGTTTAATCCTTCCAGAATTCTGTGTTAATAATTTTTCCTGTTCAAAGAGGCAGTGAGGGATAATTTGTGAATGGCTGCAGTTATAAATAATGGGCTATATAAGGACTCAACAGTGGAGATACAGATGGAATTAAGGGTGTTAAAGAGAACATGGTCTTCTTTCTTTGTCATTTGATGGTTTCTGTTGTCCCTAGAGACTCATCTAAAGTATCACTATTAGTAGGACCAAAGTTTACACAAGTGCCAAATACATGAACAAGGACACCCCATTAAAATTACTCTCAGGCAGGGCACGATGGCTCACACCTGTAATCCTAGCACTCTGTGAGGCCGAGGCGGGAGGATTACTTGAGCTCAGGAGGTCAACACCAGCCTGAGTAAGAGCGAAACCCCGTCTCTACTAAAAATATATAGAAAAAATTAGCCGGGCATGGTGGCGCATGCCTGTAGTCCCAGCTACTTGGGAGGCTGAGGCAGGAGGATTGCTAAGAGAGCAGATGTATCTGTGGGCTGTCACAAATGTCGATCTTGCATAAGCTTAACAAATATTAGTGGAGACTGACAGAATTTAGAATTGGCCTAAAGCCCTCTAAGGTGTCCAGTGTTAGCTAACCTCCTCCCTACTTCTTTATGCATTAGTTTGCCTAACAGCTGTTGACCTCTGTTTAAATAGCCACAGTAATACTCGCAGTTTATTGCATCTTTGGTCAGCGCTTTTTACCTTTGGGTTTCTAGAACTGAAGACAATATCCTAAGTTGATTTTGTCCCACAAAACAGGAGTAAAATGAGGAACTGTATAGGTAGGTGGCGAACAGCATTGATTATTTGGACTTGTAGCTTGCTCCATAAATAGACTTTAAACCAAGTAAACAAGAAGCTGTTTTGAGAAACTTAATTGTTTTTCAAGTGCTATATTTAATTCCACAGGAATATTTTCATAAAATAACAGTAATTTCCATTATGTTAGCTATTAGAATTACAATGTCAAGTTTCAGGTGCTATTTGAAATGTGAGATGTTACATGTGAAACTAATTTATCCACATAAGTATATGGTTGTGCCCATGTTGCAATAAACTTAAATCTTTCAGTTTCAGTTATTTTTTTACTTTATAACCATTGAGTTTCTCTTCTAGGGTACAGTATATTTTAATACTTGCTATATTAATTTAAATAGAAGCATTCAGTGATAATTTGAGATGCCCAAAAAGCATTGTGGTAAAAGCCAAGTTAAATTAAATATCCAACCAGCACTTAATGAGTTACTGTGATCGTACATGCATGCATGAAGTTGAGCTTTGTTTATTACCCTTTTTCCCACTAAGGATTAGAACAGGATTGGACAGACTACTGTAGCAAGCACAGCCTTTGTTTTTATAGCCTGGGAGTTAAGAATTTTTTTTACATTTTTAAAAGGTTGTTAAAAGCCTTAAACTACTTCCTGTGTGGCCCTATACAGAAAAAGATTGTGGATTCTGGACAAGAACAATTAAAAGAAATATTTTGAACTTAAGACTTCTAAAAATAAGTAATGCTCAAATGGCAACTAATAAGTCAGAGACCTTGCTGGTTATCAAAGTTTCAGTCAGTATATAGAAAAGAGGAATGTCAGCTTAGCCAGAAGTCAGCATACAAATATTCAGAACTGATTAATGAATAGGCAAATAATTATATATACCATGTCCCAGCCAGTAGATGGAATAATATGCCATCATTAAAATGAATTTATATTAACATGTAAAAAATGTTTTGAGTATACTTGCTAGTTTAGGGCTTTATACCTGTATCTTAGTAAGATATAGGAAGAAAATATAATTAAAGAACATAAATCACAGCAACTAGAAAATATAGATACATTAATATAGAAGAATATAGATAGGTATATCTCTGGTAGGAGTTTTTTGTAATCTCTTATCTACCAGTGCTAGGTTGTTGGTTGGAGTATCACGTTAGCAACATCCTTATTTTATTTTATTTTTTTTATTTTATTTTTTTTTTTTTTGAGACAGAGTCTCACTCTGTTGCCCCGGCTAGAGTGCCGTGGCATCAGCCTCACTCACAGCAACCTCAAACTCCTGGGCTCAGGCGATCCTTCTGCCTCAGCCTCCCGAGTAGCTGGGACTACAGGCATGCGCCACCATGCCCGGCTCATTTTTTCTATATTTTAGTTGGCCAATTAATTTCTTTCTATTTTTTAGTAGAGATGGGGTCTCGCTCTTACTCAGGCTGGTTTTGAACTCCTGAGCTCAAACGATCCGCCCACCTCGGCCTCCCAGAGAGCTAGGATTACAGGCGTGAGCCACCGCGCCCGGCCTTAAAGAGAAATGGAAGCTGGTAAGTTAAGTAAATTGTGAGCCAAGGCCTGTATCATGCTTATTACTCAAAGAGAATAAACTAATTGGATAAATGACAATAAATGAAAAGAGATTTTGCCTCATGGAGGAAATTTAACCTTCAAAGATGGCACTACTAAGTTAAAGTCTTAATGCAATGGAATTACTACGAATACTTTTTTTAAACTTGGCAGACTACTAAAGTTAATTAAGCATAATAAATAAACATAGTAAAGATTTTCTTTTAAGATGATAGCCTCTTCAGGGAGGTATAAACATTTTATGAAGCAATTATCAAAGCTACATTGGATTTAAATATTGGTCATGAATATATGTACATCCTTCCCATAGGTAGCTGTCCTCCTTGGCCTGCCTGTTTGACTCCTATGCCAAAATTTTCAGTATGGGTTGTGCATTTAATCATATTCCCCAAAAGGAGAATTTGCTTCATGAGGCGCTAATGAGTCATGTTTATTTGAGGATTTCACAGGACAGACTGAGGGAGATGTTTAGATTGCAAAAAATACCCCATTTTATAAACAAAATCCTTTGTGGTTATCTCCTAAGCTTTAGGTGTACGATTTGAAAAAAACACACAGACATACTTCGGACCTACCTTCTTAACAATTTAAGTATGCAATACAGTATTGTTTCTTCTCAGCTTTCAGTTCTCACTCAGCTGTCCAGTTTAGTCATCTTTCATAGGCAGAACAATTTAGTAGTTGAGGGCAGTATGCAAACTAAGCAAGTATAGTCTTACACTTGCTTTGGAAGTAGCAAGTATCAGATTCTGTTCTGCCATGTGGCACTGATTTCCAAGGTTCCTTTGGGTATAAGACTGTTAGTAAAAAAACCCTGTTGCTGCCTGTCACATAGGGACACAGCCATGCATAAAACAAAGCATCTGTCTTATATCTCTGGAGAATGTCTCACTGGATTTAGCCAACTAATTTTACTAGGTATTTGGCAAGGTGCAACTGCAATACAGGGTCTTTTATATCTTGATTCGGGTCCTGCCTGGGCCTGCAAAGACTTGATTTGTTTAACTCTAGCACTTTCCTTCAACCTAGGCCCTTAGTCAGCATTAACCAATGTAATAGAGTGTTGTAAATTTTAATCATAAATAGGTGGAGGAGCACTTAAACTGGTCTAATAAATTTGGAATGCATTATTTCAGAGCCTGAATGCTCTTGAATAACAAAGCATTTGTGAAACAGGTTTTTCTGTGGAGAGACCACAGTTTCATCCAGCACATTTTATTTGGCTGTGTTCCCTTTTTATAATGCAATAGAATTTTGAGAATTCCAAAGCAAATTTGCACTTTTGTTGCACAAATTGTTCACTTTGGTGGCTGTCATGCCTACATAGATGTCTTCTGGTCCTACACATTCTTCTGGTTGGACTGGCCAAAGAAATGATTACAGGCAAGCTTAATGTAGTCATCTCTAAACCAGTGGTTCTTAAAATGTGGATCCTGTATCTTCAACCTGCATCAGAATTACGTGTGGTGCCTGTTTAAGGTGCAAATTCTTGACAAACCTACCATGTTAAAACCAAATTGGTCCTATATTTTGAAAAAAGAACTGTAATCAGAAGAAATGTTCCTCTTTTGAGTTATTGAAACTGCAGTGAAGATGTCTCCACCATTAAAATAAAAGGAGAAATGGTACCATAATATTAGGCTCGTGGTTTACAGAATGTTTTATGAAGCAGGTCAATATTTTAACACGTCTTTTAGGAATGCAGATATTATAGGGCATAACATGAACAATGATAAAAAGGGGAGCATATTTGAACCGTCGTTGATTTTTAGAGAGCTATGAATTTACAGTGCAATCCTACCAGGAAAAGTGGAGAAAAAAACAGTGCTATTTTGAGCCGCACACTTTGCATCACAGCTGAGATTAGATACTCCCTCTCTCCTTTTCATTCCTGTTGAAGAGGAAAACTACATGATCGAATAACTTCATATAAAAAGAGTTTTAATTGTTGGAAGTCAGACTATTAAGAAAATACCACTTCCAAGATTAGTTGGGCAGAGGGATTCACCTGACCAAATGAGTTAAAAATAACAAAAACATTAACAATCATCAGAATTTCTATCTAAGAAGTAGTTACCTATGTAAGTTCAATATAAACATACTGCTACTCAAGTGACCATATGTTGATTGGCTTTTTAACAAGTTACACTAGTATCCTGTGAACCCAGCCGTACCGGAAAGCAGTAGTGATAGAGAAATGGAAATAGCCAAAGGGATTTCAGGTTCAAATTATTCGCAGTGACCTTTAACATTTGTACCTCCATAATATGCTGAAATTTTTAAAAAAAGCAAAAAAATAGTATTTGCGATGAAGAACCAAATATCTGCCAATAGAAGGTGAAAAATAGGGAAAGGCAAACTTGTCGGCATGATTTCTTTCTTTTTTTTTTTGAGACGGAGTCTCACTCTGTTCCCTGGGCTAGAGTGCCGTGGTGTCAGCCTAGCTCACAGCAACCTCAAACTCCTGGGCTCAAGTGATCCTTCTGCCTCAGCCTCCTGAGTAGCTGGGACTACAGGCATGCGCCACCGTGACGGGCTAATTTTTTCTATATATTTTTAGTTGGCCGATTTCTTTCTTTCTATTTTTAATAGAGATGGGGTCTCGCTCTTGCTCAGGCTGGTTCCGCCCACCTCGGCCTCCCAGAGTGTGATTTCTTGAATAGTTCTTACTGGCCAGGACGATAAGCTTCATTGGTTACAAGTTCCTAGAAAACAGGCTTGAATGACCTTAACATGAGTTACTTCCAGAAATACTTTCCTCTACCCCAAATACACAGGGATTGTTAGCTAGTTTTGTGCCGTGAACCTTTTGATAGCCCCATAAAAGGCCTGTCAGAATGCTTTAACGTAATGTGCACACACTGTATCTACGGCCTCTAGTTAGGAACCCCTTGAAAAGTGTTAAGTTTCTGAGAGAAGTCTGAAAAGTAATGAGGCTTTTTTTTTTTTTTTTTTTTTT
>VBSM01003176.1:34972602-34993919 GCA_008086735.1 Cheirogaleus medius
TCCCAGAGTGCTAGGATTACAGGCGTGAGCCACCGCGCCCGGCCGAGGCTTTTAATTAATAATGTATTTCAGTACCCTGTTCAGGTAAGGAATGTGTTATTCTAGTTTCCAGCTAGAATGACCGTTTTGCTCAAATGATGTTGGAGAAATCAGCCCACTTAGTGTCTGGGGTGAAAACCCACAGTGAGGAATTTTTCTTCAGTAAGAAACACAAAGAACTTAAGGCCTCTTGTAACGAGTCTGACCAATCAGGAGAAAGAGGTTCCATGTCCCAGTTTTGACCTTTTGTGGAAATATCCCTTTCACTGTATGTGATATACAATTGGCATATCATCACTATGAACACCCAAGATTCCCATGCAAGGCCCGCCAACCACTTTACACATAAGGAGAAACCTCTTGATTGAGAATTAGCTCGCTCGCACTCGGTGGTGTGGTATTTTGCTCTCGCGAACACTGCCAAGCCGTGCACATTTTCGCTCCCCGCCCTCTGGAAGAGCTGCACAGCTGGGGCCAACTCGGCTTGGCCGCTGGGCAGCCGGCTGGCGGCACAGTACAGGGCGTCGCCCGAGCCGCCTTCCGCGTCACAAGGGGCGCCGCCCTCCATCCTGGGAGGGACCATGGCTGGGAGAGGCCGATGGGCCGTGTCGGTCCGGGCCTGAATCTCGTGGTCGGCGCCGGAAAGCGGGTCACAGAAGAGTGCGGTGTAAGCGGCGGAGTATGAACTCGCAGCTCTCTGAGCCGAAGAGGCCGGAAGCCCCTAGGGCCGGGGCAGCTGGCAGCCGGTAACAACTTGTAATCCGATCCTCCGCTGGCCGTTGCGCCAGCTTCGCTGCTTCCTCTCTCGCGTCATTTTGGAGGAGCCCCAGAAACGCACTTCCGCCGCGCGGGCCTCCGCTATGCCCACTTCCGCCCAGTGCATTGTGCGGCCTGAGGCCCAGGCATTTAGGTTTTTCGTTATTAAAGTTCTTAACTGCCCTTCTCTAACCCTTTTTGCCAACTTAGTCCTTTCCGAAAAAGCAGTACAGTGCCACTCCCAACCTTTCTTGTCCTTGACGCTGTCTGCTCGCATTCCTAGCCCGGTACAGCGGCCATCTTCCAGAAATACTGGTAGCGGCCACTGTGTCCATTGCCCTGTATGCCGAGAGGAAATGACTGCTCATTTTTCATGATGCTGAGCTAGGGGAGGCAAAAGCAATAATGGCCTTGCTGTGGGACTGACTTGTTTTTGAGTTCCAACTCCCCCACCACCCTTTATCAGCTGTGGCCAGATTTTAAAAATTTATTTAAACATTCTGAGCCTCTCTTTCCTCATGTGTTAAAATAGGTGGATGTACCAAATAAGGTATGCAAAGCCCTTAGAGTGGTGCCAGGCATAGAACAATATCTGACATAAAGAGCTATGCGGATTTATTGATGACCTCTTTTGCTCCATGACATGTTGTTAGGTAGGGAAAATGCTTTTGATACTCCATGCCCATGGGAGAAGGCATGGGAATGGCCTCCCACCTGTAGTCAAAGAGCAGATGGGTGTTTGACAGCTCTAAGGTGTGTTTGTCATCTCTTAAAGCAGCCTTTCATCTGCTAAGGAAGTTTCTGCTTTTTTCAACTTGACTCATGGCTTTCTGTAGGGCTTTGTACTGAACAAGTATTCTCTTTGGTATGGTAGACAAGTCAAGGTTTGATAGTGTCATGTTTTTATTTCACAGAGAAAACAGAGATGAAGAGGTAGACTAATGGCTTGCCAAGTACATCTTAGGCTGCTGCCTGACAGCAGGCCCTAATACTTCCCAGCTCTTGGGCCCCACTCCATCCCCCAGATTCTTTGTCATTGCTCATGGACTGCTGGGTCTGTGACCAAGTGCAGATCCAGGTGCGGAGGGGAGGGAGTGTCTTTATAAAAGAAAATCGGAAAGAAGTGCTAGATTTTTTTTTTTAAGTTGCATTAATGACTAGTAGCCGTCAGTGCTTCTTGTGATAATTCATAAGGCAATAAGAAATCAAACATATAAAAAAGATTATTTCTTACCAAAAAAATGGACAGACTCCAGACTTGTGGCTCATTCACTATCCACTGAGTCTTGAGATATTCTGGAATAACTAGAACTTTTCCCTTCCAGGCTGATTGGGGTAAACTTGGGTTTCAGTTGACTTCTGCAATCCCTGCAGGGCTTTAAAATCCTGTCCCCTCAGACATCATGTTCAACAACCTATAACTGAGACTGACTGATACAATCAATAACCACAATTCACACTGTGCAGTTAAATGATCTGATTCCCATACCAGTTGAAGAGCTGGAGGTTCCTTATACTTTAAGACATTTAACTCATGGAGAATTTTATATGAAGTTTAAAAAATACAACTGATATGTGGTAATAGAGATTAGAAGAGCACTAGTCTCTATTGCTCTAATCTAATCTCTAATCTCTAATGCAGCTTTGAGGCAGCATTCATTGGGAGGGAACATGGGGTATAGTTACATATTTATATATAAGTAAAGGTTCATCTAGTATAGGTTTAAGATTTATGCACTTTATGTAAGTTATACCACAATAAAAATGTTTTAAAAAATAAAATGAAAGAATATTTAATGGCATAGAAATATGATTATATACTTTAATGAAATAGCCTATACAAGGTAATTCCATTTTTTAAAAGTTTGTATTTTCTATGTGTATTTGTAAGGATATACATCAAAAATTGTTAATAACTTCCTCTCACTGTTGGGATAATGGAGAGTTTTATTAGTTCTCTTTATGTCTTAAATGTTCTTCAGTGATTATGTATTGCTTTTGTAATTATGGAAAACAAAAGTTATTTTGTAAATCCTCTTTGTTACTGCTAAGAGATGGGTATTCTATTAGCTGACTCCTCAATTTTCATGGAGAAAAACATAATGTCAGTTGGTAAGAAATAGAAACATTATTTAGAAATCTGAAATTACCTCTAAAATAAATTGCCTCTGGAATTCGAGATTGAAGATGGGGCCTTGTTCCTTTCATTTTAAGCTCTTGGATATGGGGGTTATTTCTTTTTCTCTTTTTTTAATTATAAGCATATTTTACTTTGCTAAATAAATTTTAAAAGATGAAATGAAATGTGTCAGTGCAATTTTTTAAAATTTATTTTCATCCAGGTTACTCTACCATTTCTTTTCACCACTGAGCAGGCAGAACAAGGAGAAATTAAACACTTAACTGAAAGGTACTTTGAATAGTAATCAGTATCAAGTAGAGACAAATTATAAATTGCTCAATATAAAGCATGAGGGTTTTTTTTTTAATTGAGGGGACAGAAATACAGCTTCTCAATTATCATAAACTGCGTCATACTCTTTTGGGGAGAGCCTTTTTGGCTTGAATCCATTAGTGATTATATATCTTGTACCACTGTGGGAACTGCATGATCAAAACAGTTGTCACAGTTTGTGTAGTTAGTGCCCTCTAGTGCATTATTTTTAAATGACAAAACCATAGTTATCACACTGCAGGCTGTTAAAAGAAATGTAAATTTTAGTCCACCTCCTCTCTGCACTTACATGTTGTTTTCTAGCCATGTGGTTGATATATTAGGCTGTGACCTTGTACTAGTTCTTAAACTTTAGGCTTCATTTTCCTCATCTATAAAATGAGGATGATAATCATAAGTTCAGATAGGGTTCTCCTGAGAACTAAATAAGCTAATACACATAACGTGGATGCCTGGCATATAGCAGGAACTCAAGAAATGTTAGCTATTTTTTACATATAAATAAATTCAGTCAATACTGAACATGAAGACAAATAATCAGTCTATTGACTCAGGTGTCATTCTACTAGTTGAAATATAAGAATGTTAAAGTAACCAAAAAATAAGGTATAAAAGCCTAGGTATGATTCTAATTTCTGGTCCCATCTTAATGAATCAATTCATGCCAGTTCTGAAGTCTGGGAGCATATTAAATTTCTTTGCATCCTTCACCGTGCCTATAACTTGCACACTCAACAAATATTTGTCCTTGTCTTATTTAATGTTCAAGCTAAATAGTTATATGGTAGATCTTAGAAAATAGAGAAGTGGAAGAATGATAATAATTAGTATAAGAACTTATACTGATCATTTAGTATAAAACAAAGTTGGATTCAACTTTCTGTTCTTGAAGCCAGAGGCGCCAAATACCATTTTTGGGATTAGAGTAGTTTCTGAACAGGCTGTGGACAGGATTTGTGTTATCAATGCACAAGTGTAAAAGCAGCATAATTATACTATGTATTTCATATGTTCACTATGGGACCCATGTGAACCATTATTGACAAATCAACAGAAGTAGTAGGTTCCAGAATCCTGCCCTCATCCATTCTCACCCATTTTCATATTGCTTACACTATCCAGCTAAAAGTTACTGCCTTTGACACAGTCGAAGAGATATCATCTCCAGATATTCTAGGTGTCTATCCATAGTTCTTTTCCTGCACTGACAGACATGGACTTTGGTGCTTAACACCACTACCTCTTGGGCTCCCCAAGAACCCAGTTGCTTGAGGAAAGCACTGGGTGCCTCTGACCCCCAAGTCCCTGGAGTCTTTGGTTGTTCCCACATATAATAAGTGTTCCCATGCTTATTTTTCCTGTGTGCCTTATATTAGACATAAGTGTTCTCTTCCTTCCCCTCTGTTGCCTCAGTGCTAAACCAGATTCATTTTCTCATGAACAGCTACCAGTTACCCATGTATTGAGTCTCTGTGAATGCTTGAACACTATGCTAAGCATTCTACATACATTACTTCTAACTTTCACAACCATATCCAGTAAGGTAGAGCTGCAGTCCCCAACCTCTGGGCCAGTACCTGTCCGTGGCCTCTTAGGAGCTGGGCTGCACAGCGGGAGGTGAGCGGTGGGTGAGCAAGTGAACTTCATCTGTACAGCTGTGCCCCATCGCCCACATCACCGCCTGAGCTCCGCCTCCTGTCAGATCAGTCACTGTCTCCCATCATCCCCAGATGAGACTGTCTAGTTGCAGGAAAATAAGCTCAGGGCTCCCACTGATTCTGCATTATGGTGAGTTGTATAATTATTTCATTATATATTACAATGTAATAGAAATAAAGTGAATAATAAATGAAACTTTCTGGAATCATGCTGAAACCATCTCCTCTCTCCCCCACCCCCATCCGTAGAAAAACTGTCTTCCATGAAACCAGTTTCTGGTGCCAAAAAGGTTGGCGACCACTGAGGTAGAGGGTATTATCCCCATTTTCTAGAGAAAATTGCACTGGTTCACACAGATAAGTGGCAGAGCCAGATTATGCCTCTAAGGCCTATGGCCTCCACACTGCATCAGACACTTTCCAAAAAGGGGATTTTTGAGTTATGCTATCCTCAGAAACGCTTGCAAGGAACATCTTGATTCTCCCTTCAGGCACTAAGCCATCAGTTCTGAGGCTTGCTCCTTTTCAAGAAAGCCTACCTATCCAGCCTTGCCATAAGGATAATTACTAGGACTGTGATGGCTCACATTTACTCTGGGCCTCACAGCTTTCAAAGGTTGGCCAATGGGGTATCTTGTTTTCTCTTCCAGAAAATTTCACTGAGCCTCCAAGCTGGGGAAGCAAGATCTCTTCTGGCAGAAGATTGCAGCTGCTATTATTTAACCACCCTCCCCCACCCCCAGGGGATAAACCGCAAATCCCAAGCTTTGCAGCTGGGAACACAGATCTGGCTGTGCAAGCACATAAAAGAAACCTTGACAAAGGGGGAGAGGGGTTCACACAGTGGCCATTCTGGTTACAGTGCATTGGGCAATGAGCTCTCCCATTGGAAGCTATGTTGCAGAACCAAAGGCACGGTCTTGGCAGGCAAAACCACATTCAGCAACCCTTCAATCAGCCTAGGCCTTCCCTACCCATATGCTCATTCACTTGGCTGTGGTCTCTTTTAATTGCTTTTCCTCTCTTTAACTCTCCCTTCTTACCCTTCACCCCCAGCTTGATCTTGTCCTTAAAAGCTTCCTCCTGGTTTACACCTTAACCTCTTTGTAGGATCCCAGTGAATGCCAGGGTTTGTGTGGGTGGAAGATTAAATTAAATAAATCAAAGCCACAGACACCCAACATGGGGGAGGAGCCACCCAGAGGGTGGAAGGGCCGCAACTTGAAAACAAATGACCTTCTTTCATCCCAGTGGTATTTTCGTTTTTTAAGGTCTGCTGGTCTAGCAAGGCACTTCAACAGAAGCTACGGTTTCTAGAGCTTTTGGAAAGAACAGTAGACAGTTGTCTATATGTGTGTCCTGAGTTTCAGCAAAACTTGGGGGCCTGGAAAAGTCCTGTTATTATTTATTTTTCTTTTTTTTTCTTTTTAAGAGTTTCATTTTCTCAACCTTGAAGAAGTCCTGTTATTTAAACAAGTGTCAGTTTCTCCTTTAGCAAAAAACAGCTTTTAAAAAAAACATATTTAAAAAACAGCTTAATGCATAGCATCAACCATTGTTAATTTCTTGATAATTGAGAAGTTTCATAAAATGACAGAAGAGGTGAGATTTGAGAGATCTGACCGAATATCATTTAAGAAAAGTTAAATTTTGTCAGTTCTCAATTATCAGTGCTAGCCGAGGGGATTCAGAGACAGAATTCCACTGGGACTTTAATTCACTGTTCATTTGCATCTGGCATTATGAGGCATTTTAGTAATGAACATTTTAATATGGGTGTGCCTGCAGTTCTGGAAATTTACAACTGTTTACAGCAAATAACAAAGCTACTCAGTGAAGATGCTGACAGGGCTGGAATGCTGTCAAATGACTTTTCCAGCCTTTGGACCAACTCTGCTTACTGAGGCCTGGAAACAAAATGGGCTTTGGCCTCAGACAGAGGAAGGTTTAAATCCTAATGCTGGTGTGTTACTTTTCAGGTAAGTCATCTGGAAAATGGAGAAAATGAAATATCAAGTACCTTGACCATGGTGTCAGAGAATGACCTTAAAAGTTGTGAGAGAATTCTCAGACAAAACCATGAAATATATTCAGCATTCAATCAGGAATTATTTTACTCTTTAAGTAGACTGGGATGCAAACTTCCATGAATAGACTAGAGCTACTAATTTCTTGGGTTGGGAGGGCTTCAGACCAACCACTCTTTAAATTATGACATTCTGGCTATACAATATAAAGGGAGAACAGAGTGGCCCTAGAAGGTCACAGACTAGAATCACTGGCTGAAATCTTTGATTAGTGAGTATCCTCAACTCAAAAGGTAAGTATATTTTGTGTTCCTAAGAGCTATCCAAAAAGTTTAAAATTCCTATTAAGAAGTTACTGCTTGCTGGAGGACCTGAAACCTTCCAACAGCCAGATGAATGGGCACAGAAGTGAATTCTCCCTCAGTGGAGCCTTTAAAAGGTAGACTCTAGTCCAACACCTTGATTACAGCCTTAGAGACCCTGAATTAGAGGTACCCAGATTCCTGACCCACAGAAACTGTGAGATAATGTTTTTTTTTAAAAAGTTTCTGTTCCATGGTTTATTCTTAGTCATCTTAACTTATCCTGTGAATTAATACATGAACAATTGTAATTCTCAATAATTTGTTTGAATTTATATTAAGTGGCAGATGTGGCCTTGAGTTCTCCACACTGCCCAAGAGGCCAGATGGCAAGAAGCCTCATTTGGGCAGCCCTCCTACACAAAACTCTTTGTACAACATGCACAAAATGTGAATTGTATCTGTAGGAGGGGATGGTTAGAGTCAGGCAGAAAGAGCTGGAAATGAAGTACCTAAGCATACGTGATCTGCAAAACATACCAGATGCTCTGCAGTTTCCTTACCATCTCTATTAAATAGCATGCCCTGGATTAAGGATTCATTCTTGATCACTGAGGTAGAATTGGGTCCTTATGCCCATAAACAAAAGAAAGCTTAATTAACACAATTGTACATTCTTTCCAAAAACACATGTGTTTTGAGGTCAGGAAGTTGGAGCACTGTTCTGCTAAATGTTTAGATCTGGTATTACTTAGGATATGGGCTCAACAACTGTAACAAACAGATGCCAAAATACAGTAGCAGTTTGGCAATGCCAGGAGCCTGGTTTCTTTTTCTTGTGCTGCCACCCTAAATACCTGGCTTCCATTTCACAGTCCAAGGTAGCTGCTCCCACCCCCATATCTACATTCCAGCAGAAAGAGAGAAGGTGAAGACACTCTCCTTTTTAAGGGCAACAATCCACATGTAGCATACATCACCTCTACTTCCACCTATGGCTACATCTAGCTGCAAGGGAGGCTGGGAAGCTGGGTGACTCTGTACAGCTAAAAATTCCATTGTATAAGAAGAAAAGTACAGATTGGAGGATAACCAGCAATTTCTGCCACAATGCCCTTCCTGTGGTTTACCATTCCAAACATACCTGATTAATAACTCAAAAGTGCTGATCTAAAAGCCTACTGAATTCCCAATGTAAAGAAAATGTTGAAAACTAGAGGATAGCTGGGTGTGGTGGTGTGCGCCTGTAGTCTCAGCTACTAGGGTGGGAGGATTGCTTGACCCCAGGATATCAAGGCTGCAGTTCCAGCCTGGATGACAGGGCAAGACACTGTTTCTGAAAAAAAAGAAAGACAGGAAAGGATGGAAGGAAAGAAAGAAAGAGAAGGAAGAAGGAAGTTTAGAGGCCATTTTTCCCCCTCTATTATTTATTATTTTAAATAGCATAGGTAATATGTGTTTATTGTTGGGGAAAAAAATAGAAAATACAAATCAGTAAGAACTTAAGAATTAGCATCATGAGACTCTAACACCTAGTGTTAATGATAGAATTTTGGTGTCTTTCCTGATACACTCTCTTGATACAAATGTAGACATATATAACAGAATCTTGTGGTGGTGATTTCCATTATATGAAGGTGATGATGATATACAGCCTGTACTATTATGTGTATTGGGTGGGGTGAGAGAGGACTTTAAATCTAACCTGTCACACAGTTGAAAGAAAATAGAAATTAGGAGATTTGGATTTCAGTTCTACCTCTTAGCTGTGTCACCCTAGGCAAGGGACTTATAGTCTTAGTTTCTATTTCTGCAATTTTATTTTATTACATTTTATTTTTCCAATTGCCATCCCCATTTTGAGATAGTTATGAGAATCAATTATTCCTTCCTGTATTCCTTCAAGTACTCTTAGGTGCCCACTGTGTGTCAGGTATTGAGGACAAGACAGACATGCTCTCTGCTCCCATGGAGTGGACCGCAGCAGGTGAGACATAAAAGAATGTTTTGAGAAATATCAGCTGGGATACGTATGTGAAGGGTTACTATCACGGAGTAGCTACCAACTCTCCATCATGTTCCTTCATCCTTCATACCCCCCACCCTCCACTTCATACCTGTTCCCCAAGGCCAAAGATAAAGATAAAGTGGTCATATGGGTAGATATGGTCTGGCCTGGGCAAGCTGCCATTTTAATTCCACTCACCGCCCACCCCCTCCAACCCAGTCAGCCCTAACTCTACCACTATACTGATCCGGATTTTCTGGTTTTATCTAGTCTCTTCTATTTGCCCCACCCTCTGACAGGGAAGTAGGAAAATAGAGATTTGTAGAAGTTGGTAAAAACTAATATCAGAGTTCCATTTCTAGATCCAAGAAAAACTTCCTGTTTTGTTAAGACCTTTCTTAGGAGCGGAAACTAGCTCACTCAAATGAAAACCACAATGAATAATTTTACTGATTTGTACCGTATGTTTAGCAAGCCTGAAATCCCAAGAGGAGGTTGGTGAATAAAGAGAAAGCATCGGAAGAGGACTGTCAGATATCAACCCCCAACCAACGAGGGCTCTTCCTCACTTCCCCACTTTCTGAGGGAACAGCGACAACCAAGGGAGCAGGAAAACATCTGGGGCACTTTGACGCAAAGGCAACCTGGCACAGCCTCAGTGGCTCGTTCAAGGGCTGTGTAACTTGGATTGCTCATCCTTTCTCCAGATGGAGTTTCCTTTCTTATAAAAAGATCTAGAAAGCAGCTATATTAGCCTAGACAACTCTGCAGCAACAAAATTAACCCCAGAATCTTGGCTTAACACAATAAGAATTTATTCCTTGTTTTTGTTAAATGACCAGGTTGGTGGTGGAGTAGGAGGTGGAGACAAGGGAATTCTGCCCAAGAACCCTGGTTGATAGAGGCTCTCCCACCTGGAGCTATATCGCTGGAGCCTTGGGCCTCCACCACCCTGGCAGGGGAGGCAGAGAATGCCTGGAGAAGTCATACCTGCTCTTCTATGCTTCAGACTGGAACTGACACATGCTACTTCTATCTCAGTGGTTGGACAGAACAAACTACAGAGGGACTGGAATAGATGGGGAAGCATATAAATATTTGGTGAGCAATAAATAAATTCCTCTGCCCTAGCAGCCTTTTAATGCAACATGCATGTTACAACATGTTATGGCAGGCTCAGAATCCCAGACAGACTTCTTGTATCTGAATCTGCTCATGTCTCATCTAAGCTTCTTTCTTTTCTATTTCCTGAGCATCTAATAGGAAGCCCTCAGATCAAAAAATAGTGTACCTTACTTAACAATAGTCTACATAAAGGTTTTTACCTCTAGAGGTTTTGGATTATTTTAAATTTTTTGTGTTTTTTAATTTTTAGAGATGGGGTCTCACTCTTGCTCAGGCTTGGTCTCAAACTCCTGACCTCAAGTGATCCTCCCCTCAGCCTCCCAGAGTGCTAGGATTACAGGAGTGAGCCACCACGCCTGGCCTTTTTTTTTTTTTTTCTTCACTTTTTACCCTAATTAGCTAGTCCACAGGAACTAGCAGCTCAGCATGACCTCACAATATATTGTTTGGGGACTCTCAGCTTGGTGTCTGTGGAAGCATGAATCAATCAGTCATTGGAATCAAAGCTGAGTTTTTAAAAATCATGGAATTTTAAGCTGTTCACATTTAATTCTACAAAAATGACAGCATAAAACTGAAGGATTGTTCTCTGAAAGATTGTTGACCATAATTGTTCAAAATACATTATGATTCAAGCCTCCTCTTGCAGTTGACTCATGTTTGACTCTTGTCCAAAGTTTTATGCCCAGGGAGGATGCTCCATATTCATCATTGCTATTGATTAAATATACATATAGCCCATACATGTATGATGGAGTTCTCTTATATGCCCTTGGATGACCTTGCAGGGTTGGAGGGAGGGAGTCACCTTCTAAGAGATAGCTTATCCAGGTCTTGAGTTTTGTCTGCTTTGATTTGAGGACACTTTGTCATCCGCCAAAAAGGTAGGAGAGAGCAAAGGAAATACAGATCAGTTCAAAGCAGACTTACTTCACAGGGTGGTTCTCAGTCATTTTGTTTTACTTGGCCTGCTTTGGAGCTGTTTTGGGACAGTTTTCCAACCATGAGGCTCTTTCCAGAACCTGATTTCCCCTTGGAATGACATATTATTCTCCCTTCAAATGTAGCAATTGTAAATTCCTGCCTGGGGAGCAGCAATTGCTTTGAATTATACACCATTTGAGTAAACCAGTATGGGACTAACAAGGCCTTATTGTTCTGCAGTCCTTTATTGAAACTTGCTATGGTAATTTCTGGTGAAATTATATTCCCCTGCCTAGCATTTGACTATGCAAAGGAACACTTTTTCCACACTCTAATTGGTGCTTTTTAGTTACATGTAATAAAAATCTCTTTTCACCATATTATCAACACTAAACAGGAAGCAATAATACTATCAGGTTTTTTCAATTCATTGTTTTCTCTCCCTTTCCCTTTCTTTGGCATCTCTACTATGATTCCACATCTTAGAATTTTCTCAGATTTGTGGTGCCCAAAATATTACTGCATGACTGCTATACACACGTCGAAATGCACACACCATACCCATGCAATTTAGAATTACCTCCTTTACAATGCGTGTGTATGCTATTTTTCAAATAGACCTCAGGGGCACAGAATTAAATCAGTAATAAACTCTGTTTCATGACACATTCTCATCATTGGCCTAGAAATTCTATTTTAAATGTGTTTTTATGATGACTCAAGGCAAATGTGTTTTTATGGTGACTCTACATTTACTCTCAAATATTTAGAAAAATATTTTTTTCTCATTCACTTTTTAATCATCTGTAAACAGAACTTGATAACCAGGAATAAATCTACCAATATTTCTTTCCTAACTAAAATTACTTCTAACAAAACCAAAAAAGAATCTTTTTATAATGACAAAGTCTAAAGGCAGGACCACTAAAAATGTTATGATCAAGACGTTTAACCAGTTGTTAAGTAGTTGTATTTTGATGGGCATTATTTGCCTATAAAATAGACCTTTATAAAAGCCCAGAGAATGTGAAACCAATAAATTAGAGGTATAAAGGACTCTTTTCTAGCTGGTTTAGGCCAGTTAAATCTAGTAAAGATCATGAAGGTAGAAAGCCAACTTGAAGCCAAAATAACTACTGAGAACATTCTGTATTCCATTAATAGGTAATGAAATTAAATCTATGCACTGCTAAATTAAAATATAAATTCTACTTGCCTACATAAGCAATCATGCCTCCCAAAATAACAGCCTAATAGCACAATATTTTTTAAACAGGCTTTGATGAAATCCACAAAGGAATAATCTATGTTCTCAGATCTGTGCCAAAATTGAAACTTCTATGCCAGAAGGGAGTCTGAAGATATTCCAGATAGTTATACTGTAGGAAGTGTGATAAATTATTTTTTAAAATCATTAGGTGATGGGCCGGGCACGGTGGCTCACGCCTGTAATCCTAGCACTCTGGGAGGCCGAGGCGGGCGGCTTGCTCAAGGTCAGGACTTCGAAACCAGCCTGAGCAAGAGTGAGACCCCGTCTCTACTAAAAATAGAAAGAAATTAATTGGCCAACTAAAAATATATAGAAAAAATTAGCCGGGCATGGTGGCACATGCCTGTAGTCCCAGCTGCTCGGGAGGCTGAGGCAGGAGGATCGCCTGAGCCCAGGAGTTTGAGGTTGCTGTGAGCTAGGCTGACGCCGCGGCACTCTAGCCTGGGCAACAGAGTGAGACTCTGTCTCAAAAAATAAAATAAAATAAAATCATTAGGTGATGACCATGAATGCTAAAAAAGCCAAGTCTATAATCTACACTGAAAGGATTTTAATCTATAAAGATGTAAGCCTATTTTTCAAACCAGAGATTTTTTTGAAGCATTTCCTATTAGAAAAAAATAGAAAGAAATGGTCACTGTTGCTGTTAATAATTTCATTTGTAAGGAGACAGAGCTATTTCCTTTAGGAACTTGTTTCAAAGTTGAGGTGTGGATGGAATCCTATGGCACACAATTAAGGTAAGGGAGGGCCTTATGTAGATACTTGGCTCATAGGCAACATAAATAAAAACTCAATGAGATCAAAGAAAACTGAGGCCAAAAATGTAGTGATTTACAGGGGAACAATAGATACTTTGAACTATACCCTAAAGAGATGTTAAAGTAAATCAAAACCTTATGAGTAGGTAAAAAAGTCTCTGAAATTTAGAAAAACTGTTAGCCAGGCGTGGTGGTCCACACCTGTGATCACAGCTACTTCAGGAGGCTGAGGCGGAGGATTGCTTGAGCCCAGGAGTTTGAGGCTGCAGTGAGCTATGATCAGACCACTGCACTCTAACTGGAGTGACAGAGTAAGACCTCGTCCCTTAAAAAAAAGTGGGGGGGGGAAGAGTAATAAAATTAAAAAAAAAAACAGAAAGACTGCCACCCACCGCAGATACTGATTTTTTTCTTATATCAGTAGTATGTGACTACAAACAAATGAGTAGAAAAAAGAAGACAGGAAATTTTAAATATAAATTTCCAGACTTCTGGTAACACAATTTATAACAGGGATCAAGTATTAACAGGGTTGCTTCTAAATTAAAAAAAGCAAACCAAAAAAATCTCAATTTGAGCCCAAAGCATTTCATATTTGGTAAACTATTTGGGGAAATTCCACAAAACCTGCAGGCCAAGTCACTTTATTTACTCTTACACACTCCAACCTTTCCATTTCATCTTGCTTTAGCAGTTGTTATAAAACTGAGTAGACAGCTGGGATAAACCAGGGATAAAAGGAACTCTCTTTTCCAATAACAAACTACGTGCGCATCCTAGGGAGATAAGAAGAGCCTTCTTCCAAGTACAGGCTTTTGTCAGTGTTGAGAAATGTTCTCCACACTCCTGTCTGCCTCAGATTCCTACGTACTGACCACTCCCACATCCCTGGACACCAGATTGTCACACTGCTAGGAGGTGTGGTCTGCCGAGAGACAGTTTGCACTTGGATTGGATGAGTAGGTGAGAGTAAAGGGGCACTAACCTGCTGGAGTCAGTAGTGGCCATGACTGCGCTTGCAAGAACTTTGGGTGGCTCAGTCCCACCAGGCTAGTGATTATTTCCTGGGCTACAGCAGAGCTCTGAGAGTGCCAGGTCTCCCTCGTCACAGCCTTTTCTCTCCTTCCTTCTTCCATTTTACATCCCACAATGCAGTGAAATAGTTCATGAAAATGTCCTTGTACCTCAGTTTTCCTCCTTAGGACTGGAACCCTGCCCATTAGCTGGGGTCCAATTACCCTGTCTTGCTCTTTGCCAGGTATATGCCTTCCTGTCCACCCTTCCACAGCCCCCACTGGCTAGGGCTTTGCTAGGAATTACTTAATTGCTCAAGAGCCACGACTCTTTCATGATTTTGGCCCATCATCCAGACTCTCCCACAGTCATTGCAGCTGCTTACTTTGCTCCCAGAAGATACTGATAATTTTCTGAACCAGATCTCAGCTTGCCTCATCTACTCAGCCCACCTGGTTACGTTTCCCAAGCCAGTCTAGCTAGCTAGGTGAGTCCCCCTTGCTCTCACCCACCCACCCACCCAATCCTGGATCCTCCCCCTTCCCATCAGCTGGTGCTGCTTGAATGTTGACAATGATAGCTGTAATTAATGTTAGTTAAGAGTTAATCTGCCTCAGGAATTGTCTTAGGTGCTTGGTGTACTTAAATCCATTTAATTGTGAAAACACTTGGAGAAACTGAAGCTGGGAAAGGTTGACTTGCCCAAGGTCACCCAAAGTGTAAATAGCACACCTTTAATTTGAACCTAAATCTTTCTGATGCCAGGTAAATACACGTAACCACTAGGCCAAGGGTTCTCAACGTTTGTTTACCTCTATGTCGCTCCCACACGGTATGTTTGTTGAAGGGAGTACCCCTCCGGGACTGTGCAGAATCTCAGCTATGCTGCCTCCCACAGACCTTGGATCTGAGCACAGGCTTTGGACATCGTTCATTAGAAAACTGATTGTTATCTCTGCCTCTGTTTATTCTACTACTTTAACTGGCTTCACTGCCAGTAGAAAGACTGGTTGGCGATGATCGAAGGTTACACCTTACTGCAGTCATCTGTCAGCTCTCCAAGATGTGTGCAGGTTTCCCTGGGATCTATAAAGCCCCAAATCACAGGGTTCCGGCCCAAGCCATTTATTCTGTTGAGAACTGAAAGCTCAGAGAAGTGAAGTGACTTGTCCGGAGGCACACAGTTAGTTAACGTCAGGGCCAGATTTGAGGTTTCACAGCTCCCAAGCCACCCTGAGTAGACTGGAGCCATGGAAGGCCACATTTCGCAGCAGGGCTTTTGAAGGCAAGCTAAACTGCTTTAACCTCTGACATGGAGCAGTAAACGAGACCTAACTAAAAGGATGACAAATGCTGCTGATAAGGAGCGAATTGTTGGAAGAATTGCTGCTACCACCCACCTTGACAAGGACCAGGACTTTCTGAGATCATTTACCAGTCTAGAAGCCAGGAAGATGTTCATAGATTTATTCACATAATCGTGACCTAATTTATACCACAAAACAAAAGCAATTTCATTATAGTAATAGCAACTTTAATCAAAAATTTACTATACACTAGAGGGCCGGGCGCGGTGGCTCATGCCTGTAATCCTAGCACTCTGGGAGGCCGAGACGGGTGGATTCCTTAAGCTCAAGAGTTCAAGACCAGCCTGAGCAAAAGTGAGACCCCCGTCTCTACTATAAATGGAAAGAAATTAGCCAAACAACTAAAAAAAATAGAAAAAATTAGCCGGGCATGGTGGCACATGCTACCCAGGATGCTACGGCAGGAGGATTGCTTGAACCCAGGAGTCTGAGGTTGCTGTGAGCTAGGCTGATGCCACAGCACTCTAGCCTGGGCAAGAGAATGAGACGCTGTCTCAAAAAAAAAAATAAAATTACTATATACTAGAGACCACTCTAAGTAAGTACCTTACATGTATTAACTTCTTTGATCCACACAACGACTGTAGGAAGTAGATGCTTTATCATTCCCATTTTACAGATAAGGAAACTGAGCCCTAGAGAGGTTAAGTAACTTGCCCAATGTCACACAGCTAGGAAGAGGCAGAACCAGGATCTGGAGGAAGCTCCAGGGTCCACAACTCCTAACTCTTGCACCAGACTGGCTTTCATGGGAAATGGAGAATGAAAGTTTTTGAAGATGTCCCAAAAGACATAGGGATCTGAAATTGTCTAGGAAGAACAAGGACCAGTTATCATAAGCATCCCTACTCCTAGGTTCAAAGCTTACCTGCCCACTGACCGGCCATGGATGACCTGTAGTAAGCCTTTCAGAGCCTGTCACTTTGCTCTTGGAAAATGTTATCCAGCCCCATGTTCCTGGGCCACTCTCAGAGTGCTTTAGAGTCACTTCAGTTCCTGAGTTTAAAGCACATAAGATGCACAGTAACGTAGAAAAGGAACCAAATAAAACTAACAGTAAAATAAAACTTGGCAATTTTCAAATCTTGTTGCATAACTCCTTGCTTGGGAAGAAATGCTCAAAAATCAACAAAAGGAGGAAAACAAACAGGATGTTAAAAAGCACTTTTATTGTGTTTTTAGAAGTTTCCTGCCAGATCAAGACTATTTCTGCCAAAAATAACATGCCTCTTCCCTACAACCAACACAATTTGGGGTTTGCTGGGAATTTGGTGGGATTTTGGGGGTGAAACCATAAGTTCCCACCATGTTCAGTTTCAAAAAGAATGTTCCAGACATGAACACACCACACACACACACACACACACACACACACACAGAAGAAGCCCCTGGTGGGAGCAACGGTCCTGCAGCTCCTGTGAATGAACTGTCCCACAGAGATTTGGCCCAGAGGTTGGCACCTGACACGGGTCTCTTCAGTGCAGCCACAGTTATTGTGAGTCTCCATCTAAATGTCTCTGTCCCGAGGGCCGGGGATGCAAGATGACCCAAGATCATAAGGATGTGGGAAGGGCCCGGGACTGGGAGCCAAACAAAGCTGCGCTCAAATCCGGGTTCACCACTTCCTAGCAGTGTGACCTCTCTTCTGTGGAATAACTAAAACGAAGTCCTGCAGGATTGTCATGAGGATTAAATTCGGTATTGTAGGCTGGGTGCGGTGACTCATGCCCCTAATCCTAGCACTCTGGGAAGCCGAGGCAGGAGGATCGCTTGAGGTCAGGTGTTTGAGACCAGCCTGAGCAAGAGCAAGACCCTGTCTCTACTAAAAAACAGAAAAAAAAAATTAGCCAGGCAACTAAAAAAAAAAATAGAAAAATTATCTGGGTGTGGTGGTACACACCTGTAATCCCAGCTACTTGGGAGGCTGAGGCAGGAGGATCCATTGAGCCCAGGAGTTTGAAGTTGCTGTGAGCTAGGTTGATGCCACAGCACGCTAGCCCGGGCAACAGAGCGAAACTCTGTCTCAAAAATAAATAAATAAATAAATAAATAAATAAATAAAATGAGGAATTGTATATACACTACTCAGCACAGTGTCTGTAAGAAGTAGCTTAAGCCTCTCCACTTGGGAGAAGACTGGATAGCCCCAAATAACTGACAGCCAGGAACAGAGGGTGAGAAAAAGAAAGACTGATGGGTCAGCTGAGGGGCTTGGGGGGAGACTGAAGGGTCATGAGGAAAGGGAAGAGGAAACAGAGGAAAAACAGGGAGGAAGGACTTGCTTTCTTTTGTCTTCCAAGATAGACTTGGTAAAGACAGAAGACTCAACGGGGAAAGGAGAAATTATTTTGCATCATCCAGTGGCAAGATTCTTCAAGTACCCAAGCTTTGCTCTTCCAGACATTAAAACCCTAGCAAAGGGGTTACATTATTACTCCTGAGTTGTACAGGATAATGTTTTTAAAACATTGGGTTTTTTTTTTTCTTATAGATTTCTTTTTTCCTTTACTCAATCTCCCCATTTAAACAGATAAGCCATTCTTTGGTCATACCTAAGAGAAGGGATTTAAAAGCAGAAAGCACAGTTTTGCAGTTTCAAAGCCTGGAAGAACAGAAAGCACAGAGTTTCATAGTTTCAAAAGCCTGGGCCAGGGCGGGGCACAGTGGCTCACACTGCTTATAATCCTAGCACTCTGGGAGGCTGAGGCAGGGAGGATCCCTTGAGCTCAGGAGTTTGAGACCAGCCTGAGCAACAGTGAAACCCCATCTCTACTAAAAGAAAAATTAGCCAGGTGCGGGCACGCCTATAGTCCCCACTAGGGAGGCTGAGGCAGGAGGATCGCGTGAGCCCAGGAGTTGGAGGTTGCAGTGAGCTAAGATGACACCATTGCACTCTACCCAGGATGACAGAGTGAGACTCTGTCTCAACAACAACAACAAAAGCCTGGGCCAGTGGTTCTCAATGTGTGGTCTCCAGACTAGCAGCATCAACATCACCTAGGTACTTGTTAGAAAGGCAAATTCTTGGGCCCTACCCAGACTGATTGAATCAGCAACTCCAACTCTGTGGGTGGGGCCCAGCAGTGTGTGTTTTAACAAGTCCTCCAGGTGATTCAGATACAGGCTAAAGTTTGAAAACCATTGGTTTAGGTACTTAGTAATGGTCTGGAGAGAACAAATAGGTAAAAGATTTAGAAGAAAACATCAGTAATAAAAGCAAAGCTCTTTACCTAGGTTAGAAAATATTCTCTAGGCTGAGAGATGAGAGGAAATAGAAGGGAAGAGATAAGACAGAGGTGGTGGGAACAGGAGGAGAGAGCTAGACCTGCATGCCAGCCTGTATCTGTGCAAGCCCCATACTTTGCCTGTGCCAAGGGGTTATGTTAGTTGCCTTCTGGTGTTTAGTTAGGACTTACACATTACAGCAACCAACAACCAGGATTTTCTCTATTGCCTGTCAGATAGAAGAAAATAGTGGATCGGTGTCCTCCCTATTCCATATGGACAATACCTCATTGCAACATCCTGGAATGCTCATTAGCCCTTGAGAAGGAAAGTGGGGCCCTGCACCCCTAGTGGCATGGAAGGTAGGGGAGGGAAAATAAGCCCTGCACTAGGTGGAGCTAAACAGAACCCACACAAGATTACCCTTGAGCCAGGGCAACAATAACACTCACCCAATTATAATTACTGCTTATGTTGGAAATCAACTGGTCCTCAGTACTATTCCCATCCCCTCTTGGAGTGCCTTTCTGTGTTGCAGAGGCTGGAGAGCTTAAAACTACATTTCCCAGACTCCCATGTGGTGTGGCACGCAGAAATGAGGCAGAGGCCATCAGTCATCTTTCTTGGCTTGCTTGGTCAAGTTTCATGTCGGTGGCAGCAATGGCGGCTCCTGATCTCAACTTCCACATTTCCAGAGTGCAGCAACTACAGTGTGTTCATGAGCTCAGTCATTCTGTGAACATTGCCCTGAGCCCCCACCCTCCTAATTAGGGCACGAGGTTGTAGCTCTTTGGGGGGGGTGGGCGGGGGGTTCAATTCTTTGGTGTTGAGGTTATCATTCCAAGTCCCCAGACTACATGCCTATTCCTTCAGTGCTTCCAACTATTTCATGAGCACCAACTTCCCTGTATTAATTCCTTCTGTGCTAAAAACCTAGTCTGGTTCCTAACTCTAGCACTAAGGATATACTATTAAAAACAAAACAAAACAAATCTGCCTTGAAATTTAACTGGAGAGTCAGGATGGTTGCACAGAAATGCTTATTATTCCAGAAAATCAAGCCATGTGCCAAAAGAGTAGTGTGGATAGTACAAGAGGTACTTGTGGCTGAGGCTTGAGGCGAGAGCACTGGCTTGGGTTAGGCTCTGGGGCATGGTGGGACTTGAGGGAAACTCTGCTCACAGGGAGTTCCCATCCTTTTCTCCTAAGGACCAAGCAAGCCCCTTTCTCCTTTCATCTTTTATCAGCCTGACACTTGTTTCAGAATACACGTTCCTGTATGTCTCAGAGCAGTGTATAGTTTGCAGTAAGCATGACCATGTGGCATTATTTATTTCAGAATGTGAGCCCCTGTTGAGTGCCAAGCACTAACCCGTGTGTGCGAGGACTCTCAAGAATTGCTAGGTGATTTGTTAGGGAGCTTCAAGGGCCAGTTTCTGCTGTCTGAAGGAGGCTCAAGAAGCTGAATGTGGAAGTGTCTGCTGCTGCGCCTGCCTAAAGAGCATTTGATTAGCTTTGTCCACAAAGAGCAGAAATTGGAAATGACTTCTTCCATGCCTAGAGAGCCAACTTGGGACGAATCCTCCCTGGAAGAAGCATTTTCTACATCAAGCCTCAGACGTGGCAGGCAGGATGTGCTCTAATATTTTAGTGAACCTGTGTTTCTCCAGGCTACGCCAGCCATGGGCATAATTCAGAAGCATGGTTCTCCCAATCCCCCTTCTCTAGTTAAAGGTATAGTGAGAGTTCTCTCAGGACTGTCTCATCGGCTATGCTCACTAAGTCACTGGGGTCCCAGCTCCCACCCAGGAAGAGCCGGCCCCTGGACCGCTGTCTTCTAGTGTCCTTTTGGTGAGGTCAGAGCTGCGTTATGTTCTGTTCCAAGAGTCACTCCAGAAGAGGGAGAAATACAGCCTGTATTAGTCAGGGCTCTCCAGAGAAACAGAACCGACAGGATGTATATGTACGTAAAGAGATAAAGCTTAAAGAATTGGCGTATGCGATTGTGGAGGCTTGGTGAGTCCAGAATCTGATGGGGGAGGCCTCAGGAAAGAATTGCAGCTCGAGTCCAAAGGCAGACTGCTGGCCATCCAGGAAGAGCTGACGTTGCAGATGAAGTCCAAAGGTAGTCTGCTGCAGAAATCCCCATCGCTGGGGGTGGGGGACTCGGTGGGTGTCAGCCTTTTGTTCTATTCAGGCCTTTAGCTCGGATGGGGCCAGAATAATGTTTGATGAAGTATCTGGGCAGTGTGGCCCAGCCAAGTTGACAGATAAAATTAACCATCACAGAGCCCTTGCTACTAAGCGACAGAGGAGAACTGTCTCATATTCTGGTGCTCTTTGGCCTCACCCTGCCTCTGGTGCAGTCACTTCATTATAGGTCCCC
>VBSM01003176.1:34999327-35013455 GCA_008086735.1 Cheirogaleus medius
TGAGGTTGCTGTGAGCTAGGCTGACACCACGGCACTCTAGTTCGGGCAACAGAGTGAGACTCTGTCTCAAATAAATAAATAAATACATAAAAAAGAAAAAAAAAGAATTATACCTAGAAGCTTATCTAATTATTATACAATTATATCTGAATTTTTATTGATAAAATTCAGGTCATTTTGCAGGGGATGGAGTGGGGTGGGGTGCAAAAATCCTTCTGTTCTGCTTACTATTGGTGCATAAGAAATTATCCAAAAACTCAGCAGCTTAAATATCTTTTTAATTTTGCTCATAATTTTATGGGTCGGGAATTGGGGAAGGCTATCTGGGATGGCTTAACTTCTGCCCCATGGTGTCTGGGGCCTTTGCTGAGGCTAAAACTCAAACTCTACATATCCCAATATCAACATTACAACTACAACACAGAATACAGGTTTAGATTTCTTTATAGTTTGTTATAGGCTGAACTGTGTCTCTTCCTGCCCCGCCCCTCCTGAAATTAATATGTTGAAGTACCTTAGAATGTGACTGTATTTGGAGACAGGATCTTTAAAGAGGTAATTAAGGATAAATGAGGTCACTAGGGTGGGCCCTAATCCAATATGACTAGTGTCTTTATAAGAAGAGGAAATTAGGACACTGACATGCACAAAGGGAAGACCACATGAAGACACAGGGAGAAGACAGCTACCTACATACCAAGGAGAGAGGCCTCAGAAGAAATCAACCCTGCTGACACCTTGATCTTGGACATCTAGCCTCTGGAACTGTGAGGAAATAAATTTCCATTGTTTAAGCAACCACGTCTATGGTACAGATTTATGGCAGCCCTAGCAAATTACTATACTATTTCTCTTCATCTTTAGGATATATTACAGTAGGGTGTCAGTCAGTTTACTGTATTTTAAAATTACTTGAAATAATTCCTCTCTGTGTAGTTAAATCATTAATTCAGTATATAGTTAGATTTATTTGTTTCATTTGCATTCAATTTTCAGAAATTTCTTTTTTGCTCCCATCTTTATTAAATTTTGTTTTATAATTGTATAAAACATATACATGGTTCCAAGGTCAAAGCTACAAAATAAGGCACATTCAGAGAAGTCAAGTTTAGCTTCTATTTCTCTCCCCTCCACTCTATTCTCCCATCTCCTTATAGATAACCATTTTTACTGGTGTTTTGTTTATGTTTCCGCTTTTTAAAAAAAGCAAATACACCAGTAGTTGTATTTCCCCTTCTTAGATATCAGTGGCATACTCTATACACTGTTCTGCACCTTGTTTTTTCACTTAACAATATGCACCATAGGTCATGTTAATACACAGAGCTAGTCTCATTTCTTTTTATAGCGGCACAATATTTCATTGTGTAGATGTCCTCTGTAGATGAACATTTGCGTTGTTTCCAGTCTTTTGCTATTACATAAAGTGTGCTTGCAGCTTCCTTGCATGTCTCAGACTTTAGGATGAAATCTGATTAAATCTTCCAGGGTCCCATATCCATCCCTGTCTCACAGTAGGCTATTTCTATAATTTACCCTGATTGTTAAGGTATAAATATTTTCACTCTTTCTTATCTCATTTACATAGGAAATAGAGCATGAATAACTCAAGCTCCCATATTCAAAATAACATGTATTGAGAGGGCTTTTGAAGAAGAAGAAGAAAAAAGAAAGCAGCAGTCCATGGTTCTGTAGGTTACTATTCCGCAACTTGTCATCATCACCGTACCACCATCCCGCCTCCTGCCAAGCAAGACCAGCCATGGTGGTGGTGGTGAAGAGGATGGGACAGGGCAAGGAGCAACTTCTCAATGCTGACTGGATATGGGGTGGGGACTGGGAATGCATAGCTCAGCCCATCCTCATCCTCCTGGCAGCCGGCCTCCTCCAGAGCATGCTCTGGGCTCTGCTCTCCCATGCTCCACTGCTGACAGGGACCATTTCCAGTCAGGAGGCGTGCCCAAGCCTGGTGTGTACCCTGCCTAATTCACTTACCCACAAATGCAGACCATTGACTCCAATATAAAATTCACTGGTCATAAAGTTGATATTTTGATCCCACTTAGTTTTTTTGGAGGCAGAGTCTCACTCTGTCGCCCCAGCTAGAGTGCAATGGCGTCATCATAGCTCACTGCAACCTCAAACTCATAGGCTCAAGCGATTCTCATGCCTCAGCCTCTCGAATAGCTGGGACTACAGGTGCGCACCACCATACCTGGCTGATTTTTCTGGTTTTTTTTTTTTTGTAGAGACTGGATCTTGCTCTTGCTTGGGCTGGTCTCCAACTCCTGAGCTCAAGTGATCCTCCCTCCTCAGCCTCCCAGAGTGCTAGGATTACAGGCATGAGCCACTGCACCCAGCCTGATCCTATTTGCTTTTATTTCTTCTTGCCTATCCCTTAATTACTCAGAACTTGAGAAGTGAAGAGAGGTGCCCTTTATTATATTCTCTTGAACCTCAAAACTCAATAACTTATTTAATCCTAACAAGAATTCCATCAGAAAAGTACTTTTATTACCCTTCCAGTTGAGGAAACTGACCAGTCCTCATTTGGCCTTTTGGTAGAAGAATAAATATTTGTTCTCAGTTCAGGATCCGATGAAATTAAAGCATATAAGGAATGTTTGCAAACTGTCAAAGCGAAGCACATAGAAGGCCATGAGGGTGGTGGGTCTGGCTTTGACATCTACTAGCAGTAGGATTCTGATCAAGTGCTTTCTGGACTTTGGTTCCTTTATCAGTAAAGTGAGGGGTCAGACTGGCTGATCTTTGTAGATCTTTCCTGCTCTAACATTCTGTGACCGTGAATCAATGACTAGCCATTGACTGTTTTCCCCTGGCTTCCTCTGCGTCATTGAGGACTTTTGGATGCTGACTTTTCCCCTGATTAAGCTAGGCCCGATCCCCAGGGGACAGGCTGCTTGCAACTCCCCCTTGTGAATGGGCTGGCTCCACCGCTATCTGAGATTTGCTGTCCTATTGCCTTTGGTTGCCACAGCAACATAACACACGCCCACACTTCCGTTTCTGAGAGCGTGATGATGAACGCTGATCTACCTCAGTCTGTTAGTTATTGTTGCAGGGGATCTCCCAGGTCCAGCAGCTCTGCAACACTTCCTGGCTTACAGGAGGGCCAGGCTAGCAGGGGAAAGAAACCCACTAGTCATTTCCAGGGAGTTTTGAGGGCTGAAGTGAATGCTTTCCCCCACTAAAAAATGCACATCTCCATCAGTTCAGCATTGGGGGGAAAAATTTCAAGATTCAGGATCAGTATTAAGAGGCTGATTCACAGTGAGATATTGGTGTTTGTGAACAGGGATTTCCACTTGCTGATGCTATTGGAAAAGCCTGTCCTTTGAAATCGATCGGCATCATGAAATCTAGTTTGGTCACCAGGTTATGGGGTTGGCAAAGAACTTGTGGTAGGCCTTTGCTCTGATTCTGAAACTCGGTGGTTTCACGCCGGAACACAGCAAAATAGCAAAGAACAGGAAGTGGAAAAAACATTTTGCCCTAGTGGAAACTACCTTTCGTTCACCTGCTTTCCTCCAAAACAGCAGTCAAATTAGCCCAGATGCCCACCCTTCTAGGGGGTATCCCCAGATGGTGTATTCCCCAAAGGGACTTTGTCGAAGAATTTGATGCCTCAGTTATTCAGAAGAGAGTTCTAAAAGTATTGTTAGGGGAGCTCGATGTTGTGTCTCTCTGACTCAATAACAAAATGGCACACTCTCTTTGGCATGCCTTAAAGAAACCCAAAAAATGTCTGGGGTGCAGTGGCTCACACCCATAATCCTAGCACTTTAGGAAGGAGGCTGAGTTGGGAGGATCGCTTGAGGCCAGGAGTTCGAGACCAGCCTGAGCGAAACTGTATCTCTACAAAAAACAGAAAAGTTAGCTGGTATGGTAGCACACGGCTGTAGTCCCAGCTACCTAGGAGGCTGAGGCAGGAGTATTCCTTGAGCCCAGGAGTTTGAGGTTGCAGTAAGCTCTGATCATGCCAGTGTACTCTAGCCCTAGGTGACAGAGTGAGACCCTGTCTCAAAAAAACAAAACAAAAAAACCAAAACAGCACTGGGGTCAGAAATAAGGACAGAACAATGACAAAGTTCTCAACAAAGGCAAGAAAATCTTTAAATACAATTGGCCAGGCGAGGTGGCTAACGCCTGTAATCCTAGCCCTCTGGGAGGCCAAGGTGGAGGATTGCTTGAGGTCAGGAGTTCGAGAACAGCCTGAGCAAGAGCAAGACCCCATCTCTACTACAAATAGAAAAAATTAGCTGGGTGATTAAAAATGGAAAAAATTAGCCGAGGGTAGAGGTGTACACCTGTAGTCCCAGCTACTCAGGAGGCTGAGGCAGGAGGATCGCTTGAGCCCAGGAGTATGAGGTTGCTGTGAGCTAAGCTGATGCCAAGGCACTCTAGCCCAGGCAACAGAGCGAGACTCTGTCTCAAAAAAAAAAAAAAAAAAGGATTGTTGGGATAGCTCTTTGGTAAGGGAAGAACAGAGATGTGTGTTGGCTTTGCCCAAGGGGGAACGAGAGGGACAAGATGAATACAGGTTTTGAAAGTGCAAAAGGGTGGGAGTGTGTGTGTACCAGAGGGAACAGGCAGGCAGCCAGGGTAAGAAGGACTCTTCTGTCCTTCTGACCCTTGCCCTGTCAGGACCTGCTCCCACCAGCAACCAGCAGACACTTCCTCACTTAGGTGGGGGATGGTGGCTGTGGCCCTTGGTGGCATTGTTCCCAGAATGGAAAATGTGGGTGTTGGCAACCATATCAAAGAAACCTTTACAGCTCTGATTGTGCCTAAGGGCCATTCAAGGCCTGTGGAAACTTTGGAACAATAGACTTGGCCCCCTGCCTATCTGTTTGCAAGGCTTTCTGAAAGAGGTAGATGGAGCCTCCAGCTATGCTCCAGTCCAGTCATCAACCTATCAAACTTCCTGGAGCCTAGCCTGTAAACCAGCCAGCAGCAGTCAGAGACACCAGTGAGAGACACCAGTGAGAGACACCAGTTAGAGACAGGGAGCTAAGATTAGTACATTGTACTATTTGGAGACTGAGACTAGATTGAAGAGAGGCAGGTACTCGATCAGGACACAAAGTTTAATGGGGCACTGAAAGATTCCTAACCATGGTAAATAATATTTTAGTGCAATCATCAAAAATCAAAATTAATGCAACATAATCCATGATGAACAAAACATCAAAAAATTTAAAAGATTGGACTAAAATATTATTTCGCTGAGTTTTTTGGTGCTCCCTTAAATTTTGCACCCATGTGGAGTGCCTCACAGGACTCACCCCTGGTCCAGCTCTGCTGTGCAATGGTGTTGTTCATGAATACTTAGAAATATGAGACATGGGAAAGCACATGTTGATTATCAGGAGGCTAGGGTTCTCCAGGATGTGTGGAACGTGTGGCCCAGACAAGCCAGGCCATGTTTCTTAAGACCTAGGAGTTACAGGCTTGGAGTTATAGTATTGGAGTTATAGGCTCCAGACACCCCACAATTCTGCCAGCGAAGGCAACTGGAAAGCCACCCCCAAGAGCCTCAGCCCAGCCCACATGAAACCCTCCCCAGGGGGTGGAGGCAAGCATTAGGAGGCAGCTGCCTCCTTGGTATCATCTGAGAAGGACTGGAAAGGCTCTTTTTCCCAAAGGATCTCTTCCAGGTAGGCCATCAGGAGAAGGCTCAGTCCTCTGGCTCTTACAGTCATCTTACAGAACCTTTCACTAAAATACAACTCTCTCTTCAGTAAACTATTATTGGCTGAGATCTTAGCAGAGACACTTATTCATTCAATCAACAAACACTGACTGAGCACCACATACAGGAATACAGATGAGAGGAACCTACCCTGCCCAGTCTAATGGAAGTGACAGATAGAAATGCCAACTTAGTGTACTAAGGACAGGATTGAGGCCAGGGCAGGATGGCAGACATGCTCCTCATTTAATTCAGATCTCCTTTTACCTGGGATTGCAACTGAGGAAGAGCAGAACTCAGGGCAGGTGCCTGCCTGGGATTACTAGAAAGAGGTGCAGGAAGACAGAGAGAGAGCCCTCCAAACACTCTTCATTCCTTTTTCAGATTTGCCTGAGCTATGTAGGGCCAGAGGAGGCAGCCGGCAATTGGCTTCAACTCACAGTTGATTCACAACTCCATGGAGTGCCAGGTATGTGGCTGTGCACCTGGGGGTCTGTGGGTGGGATCCTGCCCCTAGTGGGGTGGGGAGAGGAGCCAAGACAGACCCCACTTCCTGGCTATCCATTGACATGAAGGGGGTTTGTTCAGCTTTGTGGCCCTGGCTCAGATCCAGGCTTTCCAGTGAGAGAGGGGCTGTAACCCCAGCGAGGCTGCCCCCCTGGGGTAGAGAAGCCATTCCACTTACTGGCTTTTGATGTGTCTCCCAGGGGAGCTGGCCTGAGAGCTAATCATTGATTTAGCAGCCTGAGAAATGAGAAAGGGGGCGGGCAGGAATGTCTCTAGATCCTGAAAGGTCTCTCTCTTTTTAAATGATTAACAAATAATTCTGCAGCACTTTTATAGACAGTATCCTATTTCTTTTTCATTACAGCTCTTTTAGGAGAGGTTCTATTATTCCTGTTTTCCAGCTGAGGAAATTAAGTACCGATAGGTGACATAACTCCTGGAAAATGCAGTCAGTAAACAGAAAAGGTAGGTTTTGAACATGGCACCTGTGGCCCTTTCCTGGTGCCGCTCAGGTTCTGAGCACAGAACCAAATGCTCCTGTGCCTCAAGCCAGCCACGGGAGCCTCCTCGTCCTCCCTGCTCCTCACATGGCATGTTTTCTACCTAAAATAAGACTCCAATCTCTTCGTTTTTCTTTATCTCGCTGCCACCAACCTAGTCCAAGCAATCCTCATCACTCACCTCCTTACAGATTATCGCTACCACTTTTGCACCTTCTTGGTGTTTTCTCTTCTTACCAACTGTGTGACCTTGGGCAAGTTTCTTAACCTCTCAGGGCCTGAGTGTTGTCTCTGTAGAACAGCAATGAGAATAGCATCACACTTAGATTGTGCTAAGGGTTGGGGTGCTGTGCTTGGAGCAGGGCTGCCCAAAGGGGTGTGGAATAAACCACTTTGGCCTAAGAATTATATCGAGTTGAAGGCATTTGAGTTCCTGAAATCCCTTATTTGCCTAAAAACAGAGCCTCCCAAAAGGACTCAACTGTTGTAAATCCCCTCCCCTAATCTCTGCTAGACAAAGAAGGAAGTTGGCGCCACACTCAGACATTGTCACAAAACTATGTATCGCCTATCTGTTCTCCTAAGGGTCCATTTATCTTTCCAAAAAGTAATGTGTTTTTCCTTAAGTGCTGTTCTTAGCCTACTTTCTAAGGAGTCATTTGTTCCCCCAGAAGTGCCCATTTTCCCAGGAATCCCCATCCCCTATTAAGCTGGTATGTAAGCCCCAAATTCTAACTGCCTCTTTAAGTCACATTTCTTTGTGAACTCCCTTGCATAAGTAAGTAATTAAATCTATTTTTTCTCTTGCTAGTCTGTCTTTTGTCGGTTTAATTTGCAGGCCCCCAATTATTAAACCTAAGAGGGTAAAGAAAAAGTTTTTCCTCCCTATGTCCAAGAGAAATATAAATTCAAGATGTGTAATTTAGAATTTCTAGTGGCTGTATTAAAAAAGGCAAAAAGAAAGAAGCAAAATTGATTTAAGTAATATAATCTATTTAATACGATATAAATAGCATCCATTTAACATGTAATCAGTATTTTAAAAATATTATCATAAGATTTTTAATATACCTTTTTTTTCAAACTCCGTCTTCAAATTTGAGTGCGTATTTTTACACTTACTACGTATCTCAGTTCTGACTAGCCACATTTCACGTGTCCGATAACTACCTGTGGCGGGTGGCTACTGTACTGGACGGCACAGCTTTATTTATTTTTTATTATTTTTTGAGACAGAATCTCACTCTGTTGCCTGGGCTAGAGTGCCGTGGCGTCAGCCTAGCTCGCAGCAACCTTAAACCCCTGGGCTCAAGTGATCCTCCTGCCTCAGCCTCCCAAGCAGCTGGGACTACAGGTGTGTGCCACCATGCACGGCTAAGTTTTTCTATTTATAGTAGAGACAGAGACTCGCTCTTGCTCAGGCTGGCCTCGAACTCCTGACCTCAAACAATCTGCCTGCCTCGGCCTCCCAGAGTGCTAGGATTACAGGCGTGAGCCACCGCGCCCGGCCCACGGCACAGCTTTAGAGCAAGGGCCTGTCCCCAGTGGTCCCTACCGTGACGGCGGTTGTTCTTACACGGACCCCGAGCTCATCACTAATTCGCACGCTCGTGCTTTTGCCCTGTGTCCCCCGGCCCACCCCTCGCTGCTCCTGTTTCCTCCCGCAGCTGCCCTCGGTGAGGCCTGCCATGCTAATGGGGAGCCCTTACACTTCGCTAACCTAATTACGCCCAATGTAGTTAGCGTGTGTGTTGGGGCTCCCGGGGTGGGAGGACGTGATGCGGCTAAGGACGGTCCGGGAAATGCCCCTGTGAGTCAGGAGGAGTGTCGCATCACTGGGCCTCCTGCTGAGGAGCCGGCGGCACGCGGAGCTTCAGCGCACAGTGGTAATTAGGGAGGAGTTTCCAGGGCAGAGCTCGGCAACTCTGCGGAGTCTGATGCTGTCCTTCCACTTCTTTAATTTTTAAGTTTGGCGGGAAGCACCTGGGGCCTGGAAGAAGGGTCTGCCCTTCAGCAGCGCTTCCTGCCCTGTCCCCACTGCCACTCCCCTGCCCAAATGCGGAAACAAAACGCTCTCTTCAAAGAGCTGTGTCAGGCGGGCCAACTGTTGGCCCCCGCCCTCAGGGGCTGAGCGGCCACTTCCTCCCAGCTGAGGCCTGAGCTCATTGCTGGCTGCTGGTCTCCTGCTGCTCAGGGCACCTCAGAGCCTTGGCTTCGCCCTCTCAGGGCCTCCCTTTGTGTGCCCTCCTGTTCCTCAGGGCTCCAGCTGTGATAGCTTGTTGAGGCTGCGTTACCAAGTGCCACAAACGAGGTGGCTTAGAACAGCAGAAATGTGTTGTCTCATAGTTCTGGAGGCCAGGAGTCTGAAATCAAGTTGCTGGCAGGGTTGATTCCTTCTGAGAGCCGTGAGGAAGAATCTGTTTGAGACCCGCCTTCCAGCTTCTGGTAGCCTCCTGCACTCCTCGGCTTGTAGATGGCTTTCATCTTGTGTCTTCACATCATCCTCCCTCTGTGCATGTCTGTCTCTGTGTCCAAATGTCCCCTTTTTATAAAGACACTAGTCAGCCGGGAGCAGGGGCTCACCTCTGTAGTCCCAGTGATTCAGGAGGCTGAGGCAGGAGGATCACTTGAGCCCAGGAATTCGAGGCTACAGTGAGCTATGATCACACCACTGCACTTCAGCCTGGGCGACAGAGTGAAACAGAACCGTCTCTAAAAAAAGGACTCTAGTCAAATTGGATTAGGGCATGCCCTGAAGACCTCATTTTAACTTGATTTCCTTGGTAAAGATCCTATGTGCAAATAAGGTCACATTCTGAGGTACTAGAGGTTAGTACTTCAATGTACATGTTTTGGGAGGCACACAGTTCAACGTATACCAACAATCTAAACTCCTTCTGCAAGTGTAAGCGTCCACTCTCTCATGCCCGGGAGTCCAGGAGGTGGGTGAGCCTCTGAGTGTTCTGGGCCAGTGACCACACCTTCAAGCTTGTATTCTGTGGAGATAGTTACCTACCAGAGCCTGCATAAACTCAGAATTTCCTGGGGTGGCAGGCAGGACAATGACCAGGAACTGCAATCCAGCAGGAGGATAACGCATTAACCAGATAATACCATACAGGGCAGTGAAAGGTACAAAGAACAAAGCTACAGAAGGGAGAGTGCTTTCTTGTGGCTGAGAGATAAGTTACAGATTCATGGAGATTTGCTTTGAATAGTCATTCTGATTCCAAAGGTAAAGATGAGAAAGGCCGGGCATTCCAGGGGTGGAATTCCAGGGAAAGGTGGGTATTCCAGGGAAGACTGGATTGCTGGGCACGTTCCGGAGGTGGATGGGAGCAGTCAGGGCAAGAAAAGGGTGGGAGAAGGGGACGAAGCTGGATGAAGGAAGTGGCCTTGATTGGACAGACCAAGGAGATCCACTGAGGGTTTCCCAGCAGAAGGGCAAGATAGTGCATGTCACCTGTCAGGGCTGCTAATCCCGCAGGAGTCGGTAGAAAGGGCTAGGGGAGTGAGGAGTAAGTGGGCGGGGCAGTGAGGCCAAAGAGGCTGGGGTGGTTGTAGCATGAGAGGAAAAGGCCTGAGTTAGGGTAGTTGCTGTGGAAATGGAAAAGGAGGGATGGCGGGGAAAGTGTTTCAGAAGAAAGAACTGGCAGGACTTGACTAGGGAGTGGATGTTTAGGAGAGAAAAAGAAAGAGAAGGCAAAGGTGGCTTCAGGATTTCCAGCCGGGGCCATTAGGAGAGGGCAGGCACCATTAAGAAAAGAAAGCAGGAACATCAGGGCGGGCCGCCGCGGCACTCCCTGCAGAGAGGAGAGGCTGGCAGGTCTTTAATTGCCCAAAGCCGGAGCAGCCTCCTCCCTTCCCCTTCCCCTTCCCCTTTGCCCTTGTTTCTTTTTTCCGCCGAAGCTGTATCTTGATCATTTAAAGGCACACTGTGGTCTCAAGGGCGTTCTTGATGTCATGATGAGGAAGTGAGAAAAGGGAAGGACCTTACAGCTGTATCACTATCACGAGGCTCGGGGAAGGAGAAGAGGAGAAGGGTGCAAAAATACATCCTGCCAACTTAATCGCAGCACCCCTAGGACTGGATCCATTGTCAAACAAGACAAAACAGATACTTGTATTCAGTTCACAGGTCCTGGCTTTTCTCTCTCTGAAATGTGTAAGATACAACTTTTGTCTCCTTCTGAAAGCTTTTTGTCTCTTATATGCAAAGTCTGTGGAGCATACCTGCATGTGTGTGTGCATGCGTGTGCATGCGTGTGCACGCTCATCTGCTTGGCACCTCTTCCTTCCCACCCTGCCTCAGCCCTCTCACTGGAGGGGTGTTTTAACTCCCTGCTCGCCAGTTCCAGGGCTGCTGCTCTAACCCGGCCAAAACTCTAATGAGTCCGTGTGTGTGTGTGTGTGTGTGTGTTGCCAACATTGTAACTAGGAAGTCACCTTCCACTATAAAATACATGATGCTGGAAACAAGATCGAGCCACAGCCACCTGTTTTGTCTCAGCTGGGGTCAGTTATCTCCAAGAGCTAAGAGGGGAAAGCCCAAGTAAGAGATGATGTCAGGGTCGTGGTCCCTGTAACACCTGTTTAGGGACAGGGTGCACACAGGAAAACATCTAGAAACTTCCTGAAGTTGAGTGTAAGGGAACATAACATACAGAAATGCAGAGTGGCCAGGTTGGAGTGCGCAGTGGGTGAGTGGGTGGGATGATGGGGCCGAGGACGGTCACATAGGGGGATATCTACCCCTCTAGTCCCTGGTTGCCACTTAGCAAAAGAATTTAAGTTTTCTCACAAAGTCCAAAGGCGTCACAGGAGGGGACTGGCTTACACCATTTTCTTTCATGTAAACAGTGAAGTACATTGTGACCATTAAGAAGGGTGTGGATTTATTGACAGGGAAAGATGTTCATGATCTGTTGTTGAGAATGTGTACAATGTTATCTCGTTTTTTGTGTGTGAAAAGCATATGTATAATAAGTGTTGAAAGTGGTTCTGTCCTACTTATAGGTGACTTTTCTGACTTCTTTTTCTTTCTTTTTTCTTCAACGAAAATATATGGCTTGTCAGATTTGAAAAAGAATAACATTATTTAATAATAACATACGCCTTCAGAAATATTTCTTTGGTGTTTAATTGGAGAGTGGAATTAGAGGAAGAATACTCCGCCTTCCTGCTTTCCATCTCAAAGCTCCTGTCAGCGGGAGCTGCGCTGAGCCCCGCTGGGAAGGATGTGGGGAGGTGATAAGCATGGCTGCCTTCATTAGGACAGGGGCCTAGGGGGTCTGAGGCTGGCTGAGTGACGGGCTCTGAGATCCCCAGCTAATCGGGTCCTGTAGGAGGTAGAAACTCCTTCCTTTCTCTCTCCTTCTGTTTTCTAACTGCCAGCTGCTCCTCTCATGAATAGGTTTTCTTCTGGTTTCAGTCCCATGACTTTGCTTTCCCGGTGCTATTGTACCCAGGCCAGCTGGTGAGCAGTGCTGGTTTTTAGGGTTATAGAGTCTTCAGGTCACACAGGGGTTAAGCGCCATGGGAAAGGCAAAAGCAAAGTTAGAAGATCACCAGGAAATCAGGGGACAGGGCGAGGGTGAAAGGAGGTGGGCTTCTCTGCGTGCAGGGACTGAGCGAGTGTCTGGTAAGTCTGCAGGGCATTGTTAGAGACCTGCCTATAAGGTTCCTACAGCGAAACTGTCAGGGCCCGGGCGGTAGCCAGGAGAGTGTCCAGGTGTTTCTCGGACAGCTGCACAGACTTTTGCCACTGCTTTGAAAGGTTAAAGTGAGTCATACCCACCTGCTCAGCATGCTGTGCCCTCCCAGGGGTACCACAACTACAGGTGAGGGGTCCCACTGTTCCCACAGTGAGGAGAGCCCAGAAACATTTGCAGCTTTAGAAAACTGGTTGCAGGACTGCTTGTTGTCTGTGAGTTTGTACTGTGACCTGGCACCTCTCTCATTGTCTTTATACAGGGAGATCTGACCTGGGGAAAAGGAGAGGCCTGAGAACACCAGTCTCCCCAGGACCTGGGGCTGAGCTCTTCTGAGGATAAAGGAATTCTGACACATCAACTCCAGGGGTGCAGCTGGGAAATATGGTGGTTGAGAACTCTGCCCCTTTCCAGCTACATGACCTTGGGCTAATTAATTTCTCTGAGCCCCAGTTTCTTCACCTATAAAAGGAAATGCTGACAGTACATGTTTTGGGATTGCTGTGAGATAATGCATGAAAAAGAATCATCGAGAGGGCAGTGCTGGGAACATACTAAGCAGGGACGAACTTGAAAAGCACATCACTGCTAGTGAGAGCAGAGACAGCGTCCTCCTTTTCAGATTGAAGGTCAAGATTGTGCTGGAGCAGGTTCTGGAGCATCCTTTGTTGCCAGGCATTAACCCATTAGCTGCTGGATTGTGGGGAGTTTCCAGAGAGGGGTTGAATGATGAAGTAGGGTGATGCTACTAATCATCAAGCATGAAGTTATCTAAATATTTTAATAATTGGGTATGGCTGCATACTACCTAAATCCTAAATAGCAATTGTAATTCTAAGTATTAGTAAATATTATTAATTAGTATAAAGATTAGCTATAAGGCTTTTATTGCTAGATTCCCTCTTCCTCAACACAAACATATGAACACACACCCCTTAACTTTTTTTTTTTTTTTTTTGAGACAGGGTCTCACTCTTGCCTGAGCTAGAGGGTAGTGGCATGGCATCATCACAAATAACTGCCACAACCTCAAACTCCTGGGCTAAAGTGATCCTCCTGCCACCATGCTCAGGGAATTTTTAATTTTTCTGTAGAGATGGGGTCTCACAATGTTGCCCAGACTGGTCTTGAACTCCTGGCCTCAAACAACCGTCTTGCCTTGGCATCCCAAAGTGCCATGACCCTCGGCCCTCTTTGTTAACCTTTAAGGCAGAAAAATCAGGAAGCGCTTAGGAAAAGTAAAGGACCAACATGCGTCAGACTTGGATCCCAGCTGTTGAGATAGGCAGAGCTCTGGGACCCAGCAACATGTGTGTGCCACCAGTCTGCTCAGGACAACTGCTTTCAGATGAGCCAAAGCTCTGTTTTCCAGGTTGGCTGGGCCTTGTTGTCAGGCTCTGCCCAGTGTGGATTATGAGACTGCAGTTTCAGAGGGACGTGGCTGGTTGGGGACATGGAAAAATACCCCTGAACTTTGGTGGCAAATCGAAACCAGTTCTGTATAAGTTTGCTAGGTGCTACAGTCTGAATGTTGGTGTTCCTCCCAAATTCTCACTTTGGAACCTTAATGCCCAATGTGATAGTATTAAGAGGTGGGCCTCATATGTACACTCCATAATCTCAAAGTTACTATTCTGACACCAGCTTGCTGCTATTATTTCAGAGCACATAAGTAAAGGTGCTTTTTTTTTTTTTTT
>VBSM01003176.1:35013555-35027502 GCA_008086735.1 Cheirogaleus medius
AAAAAAAAGAGGTGGGCCTTTTAATAAGTGATTAAGTCATGGGGGCAGAGCCCTCATGAATGAGATTAACACCCTTACCCATAAAGAGGTTCCACCCATAAAGAGGTTCCACCCCTTCCATCATGTGAGGACACAGCAACAAAGTGCCACGTGTAAAGCAGCCAGCAAGTCTTGACCAGACAATGAAGTTGCTGGCGACTTGGTCTCGGACTCCTCAGCCTCCAGAACTGTGAGAAATAAATCTCTGTTGTTGATAAATCATCCAGTCTAAGGTATTTTGTTATGGCAACCTGAACTGACTAAGATACAAGGGTTGCCTTAACAAAGTACCATAGACTAGGTGGCTTAAACAACAGAAACTTATTTTCTAATAATTGTGGAAGCTGGAAGTTTAAGATCAAGTTTAAGATCAGCAGGGTTTGTTCCTTCTGAGGTCCATGAGGGAAGGATCTGTTCCAGGCCTTTCTGCTTGGCTTACAGATGGCTATCTCCTCCCTGTAACTTCAATCATTTTCCCTCTATATGTGTGTCTGTGTCGAAATTTCCTCATCTTATAGGATCATTAGTCATATTGGATTAGGGCCCGCCCAAATAACCTCATTTTAATTTACTTCTTTAAAGATCCTGTCTCTAAATGTGGTTACATTCTGAGGTAGTAGAGGTTAGGACTTTAACATATGGATTTTGGGGGAGACACAGTGTAGCCCATACCAAGTTAGTTCTTTCTAGCTTGGTGTGGCCAGGGCAGTTGGCAGGCTTTCTCTCTAGCAATGAAGGATTTGTGTCCCTCTGAGATTTTCTTCAATGTCTTCTTTTTCTAACTTCTTATTGTGAAAATATTTAAATATACAGTAGAATATATATACTTATCCATGTGCCCAACCTCACCTAAATTCACTCCTGGGTAACATTTTGTCAAATACCATTCATTTGTATACACATATGTAGGAGACCTGGGTATGCCTCCCCTAAATGTGAGGGATTGTTGAGCTGAAGACAGTTAAGAAAAGCAGATGAGAAAGCTCTCTGCCCTCCCTCTATTTGCCTAGAAGCAGGCCATGGATTTACAAAGACAAAGGGTATCCTACCCCCTCTTCTACCAGGGAAAATAAAGGTTAAACAATGAAGACAACTTTGGACCCTTACAGGCCTGGAGATGATACTAGAGAATTCTACATTAACAAGCTCTACTAACTAGCCTTTATCTGCCATTTATTCGCCTTCGCAAAGTTGCTGTCCCTAGAGACTCAAAGTCCTTTTCCTTCCTCTTGTCACTTCTCTAAAAATTTACTGTTTTTTTGTTGAAGATACTATGTAAGCTGGAATTCAAAGCCGCTTCTTTGAGAACTACTTATTCCCTGGGTTTCCCACGTATACATGAGGTATACAGGTTAATAAACTTCTGTTTGCTCTTCTTTTGTTAATTTGTCTTTTGTTACAGGGGTCCATTCCAAATGGGAACTTATGAAGGTTGACTAAAAAAATCATTTTTCTTCCCCTATATATGTCATTTTGGAAGCAGTTCAAAGTTACCTCTAAATACTTCAGGACACATCTCCAAAAACAAATGAATTAATAAAATGACATTCTTTTATACAATCATAACACCATTATCACACCTAACAATAATTCCCTATTTTATCTAATAAATAATCAGTTCATATTCAGATTTCTTAGACTATCATTAAGATGTCTTATAAGAATTTTCTTCAAACTAGGATCCAATTTATGCATTACAAATGGTTATGTCTTTTCAATGTCATTAATATCTTTTAATATTGAATACCCCTACTTCCCTCCACCTTTAATTTTCATGATATTGACTCCTTGAAGATACTAAACTACATTAGACTGTTCTACATTTGGGCTTGTCTTGGGATTGTTTCTCTTGAGGTGGTATTTTTTTCCAAGTTATTATAATAAATAGCCACATGAAAATCATTTATTTACTGTAAAGCAGTTGTTGAGGACAATACCTGGCATGACTCCAGTTTCTTATATACATACCATAAAAGTAATTTACACCAGACTCTACTGTCAGGAAAGAGTTGTCTCCTCTACAAATTAGCATATTGTTTTTTTTTTGTATGAAAGCTATGAAACTTACTGTCTCTCTCTTTTTTAAGAAGTGCATAGTGAAATTTACAGAATAACTGCTACATTTTGGAGCTATCATATCTGTTTCTCCTTTTCCCCCTCAGTCCTGGGTTATATTTTGTTAAATCTATTATATGTCTTTTATTGTAAATTCTCTTCAAATTCTTTTTTGTTTGTTTGTTTGTTTTAAAGATGCAAGATAGAGATAAATCCAGCTGGATTTCCCAAGGCCTTTCCTTACTTCCTAGCTAATAGATGAAGAGCCTGCCCAAAGGTGCTTTAGAGAACTTCTTTCAGGGAGGGAAAGGATTGTAGAAAACTTCAAGGACCGAGTCTCTCCCCACACAGAGCAGTCCTCCAGGTGGTTATGATTTAACATCCACTCTGTCTTCTGACAACGAACAAGAAGTCTGCTCCACCTGTTATTTCTTAAGGTGATTCTGGCTCTCCCAGGGTACATTCTGGTACTCCCACATGTACCTGCCAATATCCATCAATTGTTCACCAAGCACTGTGCCAGGCATGGTGAGAAGCAGTTATGACTTCTGACCTGTAGGGTTTAGGATTTATGGATCTTTTTAATATCCTGAGATTTCAGATCACAATACCTCTTGATATTTAAGAACTTAAACACATCTTTTTTTTTTTTTTAGAGACAGGATCTCTGTTGCCCAGGCTGGAGTGGTGTGATCATAACTCACTGCAACCTTGAACTCTTGGGCTCGAACTATCCTTCTGCCTCAGCCTCCTGATTAGCTAGGACTACAGGCATATACCACCATGCCCAGCTTATTTATTTATTTATTTAGAGACAGGGTCTCGTTTGGTCACCCTGGGTAGAGTGCAGCGGCATGAGGCATAGCTCACTGCAACCTCACACTCCTGAGCTCAAGCAATCCTCCTGCCTCAGCCTACACCAGTAGCTGGGACTATAGGCTCGTGCCACCATGCCCAGCTACTTTTTCTATTTTTTGTAGAGAGGGCTCTCTCTCACTCTTGCTCAGGCTGGTCCCGAACTCCTGAGCTCAAGCAATACCTTCCTGTCTCAGACTTCCAGAGTGCTAGGATTACAGGTGTGAGCCACTGAGTCCAGCTTAAACCCACCTTCTAAGGATATTAATCTCAGAGGAAATTTGATTGTTAGCCAGAAACACCATGAAGTCTGGTTTTAGCAACTGTTTATTAAGTACTTTTTTATGTTCCAGGAACTTATGTGTATTGTTTTATTTAATCCTCACAATAATTTTACAATATAAACATTGGTATCCACATTTTCTAGAATAGAAAGCAGAGTTTCAGAGATGCTAAGTAACTTGCCCACATTTCCAGAGTTACTAAGTGGTGAAGCTAGGGTCTGAACCTACATCTATCTCCTAAACTCATTTAATACTATTCTGTATTGTCTGTGTATTTTGTCCCTTGCATAGAAAAAAATTAGGAGGAAAATATGCTGCCAAACTCAGAGTGAGAGGATAGAAAACTATTTATTATGCTTTTGACTTCCTTCAGTACAAATGGGACAGAACTGTTTGGGGATGGGATCTGGGTTAGGTTAATTCTGGTTTTTATCTTGTCCTGTAGGCTGGAAGTGGCTTCTCAGCACCGCAGAGGCCAGAGGCCCCTGACAGTATGTGGTGCAGCAGCAACACCAGCTGGTCACACAGGCTTCCTCCAGAAGGTCCCGCCCACAGCCCGTCCCTACTCCACACTGACAGAAGGAAAGCATCAGCATTCTCAGACTGTAGGCTCATCAAGAGCTCGAATGCTTATTCAATAAAATGTACGTGGTTGACAAGAAAGTTTGTAATTTGAGTATGTGTGTAGGCAGAGCAGTTTCCTGCCCCAGCATCCTTGGCTATGTGTGTTAACAGGGGGACATTGGGACCCAGGGGTGACTTGCACACTACACGTGGAGGAGCTCTACCTGGTTCTGGAAACTGTGAGGTCAAGAGGTAATAACTAGGCTGGGCAAGATGGCTCATGCTTATAATCCTAGCACTTTGGGAGGCCGAGGTGGGAGGATCACTTGAGGCCAGGAGTTTGAGACCAGCCTAAAGAATACAGTGAGACCCTCGTCTCTACAAAAAACAGAAAAATTAGCTGGGCATGGCAGCGTGCACAAGTAGTCCCAGCTGAGGCAGGAGGATCACTTGGTCACTTGAGCCCAGGAGTTTGAGGTTGCAGTGAGCTATGGTGATGCCACTGCACTTTAGCCAGGCAACAGAGTGAGACTCTGTCTCAAAAAAAAAAAAAAAGAGAGAGATGATAACTTATGGTTTCTCCTTGGGCTTTAGGGAATCCCTGATATTCTACCCACACTTTTATATTTGTGTTTCTATGTATATCTTTCTGGGGAGAGAGGGCCCTATTTATTGTCAGATTTTCAGAGGGAGACCTTGACCCCTAAAGGTTAAGAATCATTAATCCAGATAATGTTCTGTTGATTTAATATTAACTTTAGCTAATTTTAAATTAGTTAACTTTTTCTGAGAGATTTCTGTTCAGTTGGCTTGGGATTTGGCTAGGTGGTGGGAAAATGTGAAATGGAGTGAAAAATGTGTCACCAATTAACCAGTGGAAGTTTAATACAGCAGTTAAGAGCCCAGGGTCTGGAGCAAATCTGCTGGAGTTCAAGGCCCAGCTTTGCTGTTCACTAGCTACATGATCTTGAGCAAGTTATTTAACCTCTCTGAGCTTCAGTTTCCTCCTCTGCAGAATGAGGATGATAAATAGAATTCTACCTCACAGCATTTTTGTGAGGATGAAATGAACTAATAAACACAAAGTCTTCCACCCTACCCTAGGTGAGCCATTATTATTATTTGTTCTATCATTTCTTGCTTCGCACGGTAGAATTCTTTTTTTTTATTTCTTTTTTATTTTTTTGCTCAAGAAACTGAAATCTAACACACAGTAGAATTCTTATTGGTGGCAGTGCTTCTGTGGCAGGAAGGTGTCTAGGCTGTCCTTCCAATTCCCCCTATGTCAGAATAGGCTGGATCCTCCCATCTCAGCTGTCCATTCTTCTCCTACACCATCTCAAGCTGGCTTGGTGTTAAGGCTGATTCGAAAACCACTTTCTCAATATCTCCCAGCACATTCCACGTTCCAGCCCAGTTTATCTCTTTCTTCTCAATAGCCTATAACCCCCACATAAACAAACACCCGCTTGTATTAGATATGTTAGAAATAGAGTGCTCTTCCTATATCAGGCACTGTGTGTGTATGTGTGTGCATGTGGTCCTTACAACCATCCTCTGAGGCATATAGTATTAACCCCTACCTTATTAGCCCAGTTTTACAGATGAGGAAATTGAGGTCTAGATAGGTGAGTGATCAGGACTAAATCCACAAAGCTAGTAAACAGCAAATCTGAGATTAAGATCCACATATTCAAAGCCGATTCAGCTCGCTGTGTTATTTAGTCATTAACTTCCTTGCAATTTCACTTATAGCATTATCTTATAGCATTTAGATTTTCATGTTATTTTATCCTAAGAAGTCTGTAAATTCCTTGAAGACAGAATTGATTTCTTACTACCTTTCATACCTCATGGTACCTAGAACAATATCTGGGACACAATGGGTACCCAATAAGTATTTACCTATGGATTATTGACTATGTGTATACGGGAAGCAGCCGAAATATATTCACTAATTTGTTTAATAATTTAACTACTTTCTTGTATATAAGTAGAAGTGTTTTTTATACACCATTTGTATATGACAACATTTAAATATATATAATATGTTACTGTCAATGCTACAATCTTTCTAATGTATCTATAGAAAGAATAAAAGTATAGCTGAAGTAATAGTGTAGGAGGTTTGTATCTGGAATTTAAGTATTTGGCACATTTCCTGGTGTGTAATAAGGAATGAAGAAATGTTAACTACATTATTATTATTACAATACTGGTTGTACAATTATTATTATTGTTATCACCTATTATTTTATTACCAGAGCAATTCTTAACTCCAGCTTTAAAATGTTGAGATGAAAGAGGAGGTATATTCCCTGTTCTAACTTCTTTCCTTTGGTAACAATTATTCCTAAGGCTGAGCCTCCAGCCTTCATGTTTTCCAGCTGAGGTCCCAGACATCCTGGAGGAAACAAGCTATCTATGCTCTATTTGAATTCCTGGCCCACAGAAAATGTGACAGACAGCAAACGATTATTGTGGTTTTAAGCAACAATGTTTTGGGGTAACTTGCTGTGTAGCAATAAATAAGTAATATATACAATGATACCCCAGTACAGTGTCTGGGAATACGTGATCAATAAATTCTGGATTATACATTTTAAAAAATGGGCAATTTCTTATATTTTCAAAAATTTGGGCCAAAACTTTGTTTTCTCCCAAGTTGACTGTTTCCTGGTAAGGTTCTGGGGAAGGGGCTTTTTGATTTTTTTCTTCCCCTGGCTCCTTTTACACATAAGATTATGTACTCTGAGTATAAAGCACACAAGAGCAGGCTTTTAGTTCTCCATCTGTTGAGCTGTCTCATGGATTTTCAGTCCATTGCTGGGGGTTAGAGCCACAGCTGTTTCTGGATTGGGCTTATCTTTTGGTTCACTGGTTCATTTAAGTTGTTTTTCAGCATTAATCAATAGGCATTGAAGTTGTCCACATTCATTCCTTGCTCTGCACACAAATGTAAATTAGGATCATGTGCAATTTTTTTGATATTTTCCTTCTTTTAAAAGTATAGTCTTTTTTTTTCTTTAAAAAAAATTTTTTTTTCTTTTCTATTTTCTTTTCTCTGGAAAACACTTGAGACAATAAAAATATAGTCTTGATTACCAGGCCAAGACAACCATAGAGGAAAATAAATGCCCAGGTTGGCATCAAAGAGCAATTGTTGCACAAGTCCTGCCAGTTTTCCAGGATTCCAGGGTGTTGCCCCTTCCTCTTCCCTCTAAGTGTCAGACAGTAATATTAATACAAAAAAGGTGCCTGCATATGTGTGTGTGTGTGGTGGGGAGAGCTCAGGAAGCTGTGGGGCCTCCTTTGAGTTCCTGGTACATCCTGGCCACTCTCCATGTCCCCTGGAGGTGCCCCTGGGCTGCCCAGCCAGGATATGGATGCAATGATGCAATGAGGGTGAAGAAAGTGAAGAAGAGGATGTGTGTGGCCAGGGCTCTGGCCTGCCCATGCTTTTTTTTTTTAAATTGTGATAAAATATATATCACATAAAATTTACCATTTTAATCATTTAAAATATAGAATTCAGTGGCACTAAGTACCTTTACAGTGTTGTTTAATCACTACTACTGTTTATATCCAGAATTTTTCATCATCCCAAATGAAAGTCTGTATCTATTAAATACTAACTCCCCTTTCCTCTCTTGCTCCAGTCCCTGGTAACCCTTATTTCTACTTTCTGTCTCTATGAATTGATTATTCAAGGTACCATATATAAGTGGAATTATACAATATTTGTACTTTTGTGTCCAACATATTTCACTTAACATAATGTTTCCAAGGTTCATGCATGTTGTAGCATGTAGCAGAATTTCTTTTCTTTTTAAGACCGAATAATATTCCATGGTATGTCTATATCTCATTTTGTTTATCTATTCATCCATGGAAATTTTGGCTATTATAAATAATATTGCTATGAACATTGGTGTACAAATATGTTTGAGGGCCTGTTTTCAATTATTTTATATCCAGAAGTGGAATTTCTGGGTCATAGGGTAATTTAACTGTCCAGAGACCTGACCTTGGTCCTCATCAAGTCTAAGGATCTATTTGCCAGTAGAATGGGACAGGGAGCTTCCTTGCTATCCCAGCATCCTTTATTTATCTAGGAGAAATAAACTGCATATGTGGGATGATTATGGTAAAAAACCAAAGATGTAAGTAAAAAAGCTAATGTAAGAAGCCCACTAGTCTCTGTGGTTTAAGAGGATCTCTGTCAGGCACTCCCTTTCATATTTAGGTTAAAAATTTTTTCTTAGGCTATATGGTATATGAGGGGACTTTTGTATGTTGTATATAGGAGCTAGTCTTCATTATGTATTTGAAAATATAAACAACTTATTTAAGAGGTGGACCTATATAAATGTAGTATGTTGAAATTGTCAATGAAATATATCACTAGATGGCAGCACAAATCAAGTATTAAAAAATTCACTGCTTTCTAAATCTGTATAGTTAAGTTAAACTCCAGGAAAGCACTTACATCATTTTTGACACGATCAGGGCAACTGTATTTAATTCAGAATGGATTTTAACCACTTTGGTAGGGCGCTCACTGGCCGCGAAACCTTGTCCACAGCCGGCACTCATAGTCCGCACGATAGTTTGTGCTGTGCATTGATGACGAATCCGTTTTGCTCTTGTGTGATGAGGAAAGCTTTAAAGCACTGAAAGCTTGTTTTACTATACAGGCAGCTTTAGGAAAATAACTATAATAACTCCTACTAAGGACTTGTTAAAAGGTCACAGATTCGTAGTAACTTATTAGCTGAACGTACACACTGCAACTGCAGAGATAAAAGCTGTAAAAGTAAAAGCTTTTGGCTGTCGACTAAAGTCGATGCTCGGCTGTGCGCCTTCATATCACGGCTGTTGGCTAAAGTCGATGCTTGGCTGTGCGCGTTCATCTGAGGCTGTCGACTATAGTCGATGCTGGTACCGAAGTGGTTAATCACCTAGAAGAGAATTTCCAAGCTTTGTTAAAGAAGAAGACCTGACAAGTGTAAAGGCTTTTATAAGGAAAGCTGCTACTAAAATTTTAGAAATTCCTACTTTGGAAGAAGCCAACATTTCAAGAAAATGTTTCAGCTTGGGAAACTTTGCATCAGCAAGATAACATCACATCCACACACTTTTTGGACTTTTTCCATTTTCTAGCTTGGTTTGGCTAAGAATAAACCTTCGGTCCATAAAATATGGTCCAAAAAATAGCTGCCGATTTAGTCCTTAAGGGAAGATCTTTTCCGTTAATGCCAGAGGAAAATTCAGTGCCTAAATAATTTGGGAAGTTAAGATTGACCCACAAGTTGGTTTGACATCTGAGCCCCTGGATCTATTGACTTGAAGTTGGGATAATGAAATAGGTCTCACCCATTAGAATGGAATTCTCAGCTTTTTCTTTGAGACAGGTAAGTAGCAAGTGGTGAGGGTTGAGGTAAATGCATTTGCTTATCTCAGTTCTCCAGGGTTTGGTTCTCATAGGATGAATTTTAGTGATCTAACTTGTATCCTGATGAGGTGAGAGAATTAATGTTTTATTTCCGAGGAGGCTGTGTACTTACACCTGAATGCTAAATGTTCTCAAAATGGAAAATTGACTTAGAAACAGATTCTTTCTTATTTTTTCTTCACCTGTCATATGTAAATTACTCATCTTCTAGAAGGATCACAGCATCAAAGAAATGGAATCCAGCAAATGCCTCCAAGAAACTGAAGTTTCAGGTATGATTTTTGAAAGGCAGACATGGGCCAATGTCTTTTCACACTGAACATCAAGAGCCAGCGTGGATCTGAAAGCCATTGTCAAAGCAATAGGTAAGAACATCTGGGATGAAGACCATTCTTTTTAACCTGATGGGCATCACTGAGCCTCTCCGAGCCTCAGATTATTCATTTGTAAAATGGGCATAATAATACCTCGCAGGGTTGTTGTGAGGGCAAATGAGATAAGGGACACGAAAGCACCTGTAAGTTGCAAGGTGCTATCCAAATCTTGACTGTTATTGCTTTTATTACATCAGTTCAAATGACCCCATTGTTCCCCCAACCCTAGTAAGTGGTTGCCCTCTCCGACCCACCACCTTATAGTAATGTAGAGTCAGGTCATCTTTTCCCTCCCTCTCATCTCCCACCCTAATCAGTCTTCACCTCTTAGTCTCCATTTCCATGACTTAATGAATCTCCCAAGTGGGCTTTCTGCATCTAATCTAACCTTACTTGCCTGCTCACGATTACAGAAATAATCCTCTTCGAATTGCACTTTGTTTGTACTTTTCTCCTGTTCAAGAACTTTCAGTGGTTTCCCATTGCCTGCAGAATACAGTCCAAACTTCAAAGTAGCTGGAATTAAAACTCCCACCTAAATAACATCAGTGAGAGAGCCATACAGAACTCAGACATGTGGAAATCAAAGCGCACATTTACTGTTGATAAATGAATGCTGTGTTGGAGGACAGGTTATGTAGCCAAAAGGGTTTGCTACAGTTTCTGCTTCTACTCCCCGAGGCCAGACTTGCAGACAGTTCATCTGAAGCTTGCCTTGACCTCTTTGTGGTCACTTAAAGTGGATCCTACCCATCTGTTTCCTCCATTCCAGGCTCCCTAAGGGTTCCTGTGGCCCCTAGTGTGTCTCAGTCATTGGACCCTCAGCGTGTTCTGCCATATGTTTAGTTTACTTTTTGAGAGTGTACCGGCTCCACGGAAGTCAGAAACTCCTGATCCACTGAACTTGACCCTCACAATGCTGATCTGCACTGTGTTTAACAATGTATGAATTTACCTGACAATTCATATTATAAAAAATGTTGCTGAGAAACTAGGAAAGGTAGCAGCCTTGGTCTCTCAGATGCATATTGCAACAATTGACTTCTTGTAGAAGTTGTCTATATTGTTGTCTCCACCACCTCAGGCTCAACTCTTTTCCCCAATTCACTGCTTATATTTCTACTGTTTCATGAAAACTGCACTTGTCAATGTCACCAGTAACCTCTATAATTGCCAAATCCAGTGGTCTCATCTCTGCTCTTGTCTTACTTGAACTTTTAGCAGCATTTGACACCTCATCATTCTTCTTCTTTCTTCTTCCTCTTCTTCCTCCTCTTCCTCCTCTTCTCTTCTTCTCTTCTTCTTTTCTTTTCTTTTCTTTTTTCTTCTCTCTTCTTCTTCTTCTCCTTCTTCTTCTCCTCCTTCTTCTTCTTCTTCTTCTTCTTCTTCTTCTTCTTCTTCTTCTTCTTCTTTCTTCTTCTTCTTTCTTCTTTCTTCTTTCTTCTTTCTTCTTTTTGAGACAGGGTCTCACTCTGTCCCCGAGGGTAGAGTGCAATGGCATCATCATAGCTCACTGCAACTTCAAACTCCTGGGCGCAAGCAATTCTCCAGTCTCAGCCTCCCGAGTAGCTGGGACTACAGGCATGCACCACCATGCCCAGCTAATTTTTCTATTTTTTGTAGAGAAAAATTTTTGTAGAGGTCTTGCCCTTGCTCAGGCTGTTCTTGAACTCCTGACCCCAAGTGATCTTCCTGCTTCAGCCTCCCAGAGTGCTAGGATTACAGGTGTGAGCCACCACACCTGGCCAATTCTTTACTTCTTGAAATACTTTTTTCTTCCTCTTGGATTCCATAACATGCCATTTTGTGCATCTCTCTTAGTCTCCTTGGCTGACTCCTGTCCTCTGCTCTCCTGCTAAAGTCAGAGTGGTCTGGGCTTGGACTGGGGTCCTCTTCTCTATTTGCACGTTCTTCCTAAATGATTCCATCCAGTCTCAGAGCTTTAAAAGCCATCTACTTGCCATGACCACTAAATCTGGGTTGCTAGGCTAGGCTTCTCCCTAGAACTCCACATTTCTACATTGAACTGCCTACTTGACATCTAACAATGGATTGAGTTTCTAACAAGCATCCTGAACTTAAATTTTACACAAAAGAAGTTTTAGATTTCTGTCTCCCAAACCCCTGCTCCTCATCCTCTTCTTCCTTTCTCAGTGAATGGCACCGCCATCCTCCCTCAGAGTGAAAAACTAGTGGCTGTCTTTCCTCATCTTCCACATTCAACCCCCCAAGTCTTATATTCCAAAACACAGGTCTTGGTAGCAGAGGCAGTGATGTGCTACCCAGAGCCGGTCGCAGGGCTGGAGGACTTCTTCCCATAGCTGTGCGTATGCTGCCACCTCACGGCCTTCTGCCCTCTCTGGAGAACAGCTCGTCCAAGGGCCAGCCATTTCCTGCTTGGGTACGAAGGCCTCTCATGTAGCACGGGCAGCTGGGAAAGGCCATCCCGGCACATGGCAGCGCCACCTAGGGGTCAGCTGAGGCCCTCCCTGAGCCCGCCTCGCAGCCCAGCTTCGCCTCCTGCCCCGCCTGCTTCCTTCCCTTCCCTGCTTTTCTTGTTGGCAGGTGCTGATCCCAGAGCCCTGCACAGTAAATTTCCCACACCCTAATCTTTCTCAGAGTCAGCCTGCCAGGAAACCCAATCTGCAAACATTGTCCAGTCAAAGGGGAGTATTATCACTGTACACTTAATTTACATTTTTGATTGCTAATGAAGTTGATTATCTTTTCATATGTTTGCCATTTATGTTTCCTTTTCTGTTAAATTCCTTGTACATATCTTTTGCTCAATTCCACCCCCCATTTTTTGCTTTTAGAAAATTTATTTTTAAGAGTTCTTTATATATTCTGGATTGTTAACCTTTATATTTAAACTTTATATGTTTAACAAATATCATCTCCCAATTTGTGGCTTTTAGTTTATTTATTTTTTTTGAGACAGAGTCTTGCTTTGTCACCCAGGTTAGAGTGCCTTGGTGTCAGCCTAGCTCACAGCAACCTCAAACTCCTGGGCTCAAGCGATCCTCTTGCCTCAGCTTCCCAAGTAGCTGGGACTATAGGTGCCCGTCACTGTGCCCAGCTAATTTTTCTATTTTTAGTAGGGATGGGGTCTCTCTTGATCTTGCTCAGACTGGTCTCGAACTCCTGAGCTCAAGTGATCCTCCCACCTGTGCCTCCCAGAGTGCTAGAATTACATGTGTGAGCCACCGCACCCAATCCCTCCCTTGTTTTCTTATTCCAACCCCACAATTGTTTTGAAACTGTATTTTCCATTATATTGTTTACCTTAAAATTTTATCATTTATATCAAACTTTCTTTCTTTTTTTTTTTTTATACAGAGTCTCACTCTGTTGCCCAGGCTAGAGTGTTGTGGTGTCAGCCTAGCTCACAGCAACCTCAAACTTCTGGGCTCAAGCAATCCTTCTGCCTCAGCCTCCCAAGTAGCTAGGACTACAGGCATGCACCACTATGCCTGGCTAATTTTTTCCATATATTTTTAGTTGTCCAATTAATTTCTTTCTATTTTTAGTAGAGACAGGGTCTTGCTCCTGCTCAGGCTGGTTTCGAACTCCTGACCTTGAGCGATCCGCCTGCCTCTGCCTTCCAGAGTGCTAGGATTAAAGGCGTGAGCCACCACGCCCGGCCTATATCAAACTTTTTAAAGCAGCATAGAGAGTAGTTAAGTGCATGGATTTTAGAGTTATATTAACTGGGTTTGAATCCAGCTCCTTGCTTATTAGTTGTGTGACCTTGGGTAAGTTATTTAACCCCTGTGTGCCACAGTTGCTTCATCTATAAACTTGGGATAACAATAGCGTCTAACTCATACAGTTGTTATGAAAATTAAGTGAACTAATACATATACCTGGCACATTATAAACAATCAATTGCTAGCTGTTATTATTATCATTATTATTATTATTGTTATTTGAGACAGGGTCTTGCTCTGTCACCCAGGCTAGAGTGCAGTGGCATCATCATAGCTCACTGCAACCTCAGGCTCCTGGGCTCAAATGATTCTCCTGCCTCAGTCTCCCAAGTAGCTGGGACTACAGGTGTGCACCCCCATGTCTAGCTAATTTTTATGATTAAATTTAATCTACATCTTAACTCTCCCTTCAATTAACACAAATTTCTTAAACTCTGATAATCTCACCCCAATTTACATACTACTGTTATCCAGTATTTTAGTTATCTTTTAAACAAAATTCCACAAATTATGTTTTATTTTGTACATTGTTTGTTTAGATTTATTTACATGTGTACCAAATTCTTTATTCTCTATTCCTTTTTGCATCTCAAACCTCATTTTTTTTTTTT
>VBSM01003176.1:35031240-35074728 GCA_008086735.1 Cheirogaleus medius
GTAGTCCCAGCTACTTGGGAGGCTGAGGCAGAAGGATTGCTCGAGCCTAGGAGTCTGAGGTTGCTGTGAGCTAGGCTGATGCCACAACACTCTAGCCAGGGCAACAGAGGGAGACTCTGTCTCAAAAAAAAAAAAAATTACCTACAATAGTTTTTGGCACATAGTAGGGTCTCAGTGCATATTTGTTGAATGATCAGAGCTAAGTATTGGCTACTTATTCCCTTTAGACAGGTCCTAGGCTCGTCAGTGTTCCAGAGTTCCCACTACTTCCTATTATCTCCCCAAGCCAGCTTGTTAATTTACTTACCGACCTGGCCCCTGTATGCATTTGAGTTTTCAATCTCTGTTCATAAATGTCACTCTAATTATCTTCAGCATTTCAAAAGCAGAGACTTTATGTTTTATGCTCCTTTTCTTCCTTCATTGTCTTGCATACAGTAGGAGGGGAAGGAATTAACATTCATTGAATATCTCCTACCTGTTAAGGACAGCACTATAATTTAATTTATATTCTTACAACAATGCTGTGGGGCTGGGTATTATTATTTATATCCATTTTACAGATGAGGACACTGAGGCTTAGAGTTATTCAGAGTCATATAGGAAACCAAGGATCGGGGTTGGAACCCACCTAGACAATATATCCCCTGTATGAAGTATTGCCAAAGGGTTGCTCATGAATGAGGAACAGGAGGCTGTTTTCAATTTGCAAAGTGAAGATTGGGCAATTGGATACTACAGGTCAAGTTTTACTTGAGCAGTCCAACTATTTATTTAGTTATTAATTTCATTCCACTGAGTGCATGAAGAATTAGCTTGAGGTATATCTATATTTGGCTAGAAGAGGATTTGGAGATTTTAATCATGCCTTCTACATGAGGGTCCTGCATAGCTAATAAATGTCTACTGTTGGCAAATATTATGGAAATATTAGCAAAGAGATTTTCTGAGATAGTCACTTCAATCAAACCATCAGTTATCACTGGATCACTGAACAAAGACAGAAATTGAATACACCAGATATGTACGACATCACCAAGCATTCTTTTAAGTAACAAAATCTTATTTTTATTTTTATTTTTTACAGAAATTCAGATATTCCAACAAATTTCTTTACATTTCCTGGACCTTAAAAAAATTACACACAACTTTTGGACGCAATACAACAGAATAGAATGAGAAAGGGAGTCACATTTTTTTGTTTTTTAAAAAAGATAAAAACATACTTCTTATACTTAGTTAACATTTAGTGATTTACATGTGTATTACCTATGTACAAATGGTACATCATCAATGACCCATTGTCAGAGCACTGTGGTATGCTAAATTACACTTAGGTTTTATGGCAAAAACTTTTTAAAAAACATTTGCATGTGGGGAGGAAGTACTTTTTCATTTTTGTTAACACCACTATCAGTGATGTAGGACTCCCAGTGGAATCTGTAATTTACATGGATTAGAGATAGCCAATACCTTTTGTTTTTACTGTAAAGTACAGAGGTACCTCCCTTTAAATAAAAGATGAATTCTTGAAAAGTTGTGTGTAATTAAATTTAGTAAGTAGGGTGCTATGAATGTAGTAGGGAGCTAATACTTAAAGCCACAAATAACCCCCAGAATGGCTAACACTTTAGTTATGGATACTAAATATTCCCTTAATTTGGTTCTTTAGGAAAGCCACATCACTGTGAATTGGGTTTTACTCATTTGAGCATGCCTGAAATATACTTTCAGCCATTTGGGAAAACATGGCTAGTACCAGATACATTTGGCTAAAATAGGAGTGTGGTCCTAATAGAGACAGGATAAGTGAAATCAACCCTGATCTGTATAAATTCTTGTGTTATCCTCCATCTGATGTTCTAGTGATATATGCTAACTTGATTTTAATTTTGAAGCTATGAATGAGAGCATTCTATATGCTCTTGTTTTCTGCTCAGATATTGAACATGGTTTGGCTTCCACTAAGTATCCTTGCATGTACATTTTAGGGTGTGTTCATTCTCAGGCAATTGGCTATTTCAATATTAAATATTTCTCTGTTGTTGAATATCGGCAGGATATATGGTGAGGGTGAGGGTGAGGGTGGGGGAAGCCTGGGAGCAAAAGATTGTTGAAGACAACTGGTTAGATGTACCTACTTCCAGATGTCAGCCAATTGAAAAGAATCTGAGTATTTTTGAAACCAACATTAGTAAACAAAAGGGTAACTTATTCCTATTGAGTTTCTTTGACCTATATAAGTATATAGTCATTTATTTCTAAGGCTATTAAATTATTATTTATTTTGTTAGTACCACTTACTATCATTTAGGAATATGTTTAATGGAATGATTTTTAAAAAATAACAAAAATGAGTGCCTGTCAGTAAGGGAAATAAAAGATATAGATTTCTGATAACATGTATGGCAAAGAAATATAAAAAAAAGATATTTCAGATACTTATTTATAATGCATATTAAATTCCTATGCATATACTAAGGAGAATTAGAAAAAAGTATTCATTTGAGAGTAGCCTATATATTACATGTGAGCATTTAAGGTGAAAATGAGCTTTCTATATTTTTCAAAGTTCCTTGATGCTGTTTCCTGAAAGATAGGGAAATCTATGTTGCTTGGGAACCTATGATGTAAAGATGTACTTCCTGTAATATACAGCTTGATGGAGTAATAGTATATGTCAGAAACACTTTCTCAGTAATAACTTGTACAGACAGATTAAACTGAACACAGACTGGGTAAAAAGTTTGAAGTGTTACATCTCTTAATAACCGAGTGGTTGTAACTCATTACACAGTGAAATAAATGAATGGTGGAGATGAAAAACCAAAGGTCGCGGCTTCTGTGAAAACATTCAGAGGCATTTTCTAAGACGCTTCCTTAATAAATGATGCTTAATCAGCCTCATGGCTATTGAGATAGGAATAATTTAGCCTAACTGCCTTTCTTAAAATTCTGTTGAAAGTTTAAAGCTTTTTGTTTTCAGTTTGATTAAAAAAGGACAGTTTACAAACCTCAGTACATATATATTTTACATGTTAATTCCAGCACATTTACATTCCTCCTCCCTAAAATATTTCCTGAATATGACTTTTTCATGATCTTATCCAATGACAGTTTCCAATGAGCTGGCATTTAATCCATGATTGCGTTTCTTTCCAGAAAGTCACTCCCATCTCTGCTGATCTAGTTTAGAAGGTGCTTTGACAAGTGAATGTTTCACTCTTGTCCATATTCATCTCTGTACTCTGATCTCTCTCAGGTGTCTTCCTTCTTGATGTTGATGTATAAAAGCTGTTATTCGATTTGTTTAGCTGTTATTCAATTTGTTTTGTGCTCATTCTAGAGAATATTGGCTTAGCAGAACTGCAGAGGGGAGGGAAGAGAGAGAGTAAGGGTGGGAGAAAGAGAAAAGAAGGCATCATTTTTTGTCAGCAAGATTGTTGTGCACAATATTTGTCACAGAAAAACCACACCAACAAATGGTTCAAATGCACTTCGGATTTGTTATCAAAGAAGATTGAAAAGTTTGAGATTTCTGTTCCATTAAACACACAGCACAGTCTTCCCAGCAAGGAGAATATGTCTATTCCCACCATTTGGGTCAAGATTACAGGCTGCTTAGAAGCATCAAGGAAAAACGTGGAATGATCCCAAGCACATCGACTTTCCTGTTTAGCATGGAAAAATGTCCCAATTGTGTGTTTTCCTTTTCATTCCAAGTTTTATTTATTTTACACTCAACATTATAACAGCCACTCAAGAAATTATTATAAAGATGAATCACCCGCAATCCAATCACCTTGACACACCAACTGTTTTCTTCCATTCTTATCTAAGTGTGCAATTATTTTAAATAATTGTAATTGCAGAATAGATGACATTTAAAAAATTTTAACATTATATTAAAGACAATTTTCTACATTTCCACTGTCCACATCATCAGCATCAATTCCTAATGTCTGCATAATATTCCATTTCATTCTTATTCCTTTCTACTCCACGCTCAATACTCCGTTCTCAACTATTTCATTATTGTCAAATATATAGGTAGATTTCTGATTTCTTTGTTATTATAAATAATAAACATCTTCACATATAAAGATATATTTGTTCTTTTAAATTTTTTCTTTAGGACACATTCTCAGGGGATGACAGCTTTTCCTTTTCTCCAACAGGTTAGGGACTGTGCCTGTATCAACACAACTAGACCACAAATAGTATGATCAACTCTACTCTTTGAATGATTTTAGTAGACTTCGGCACTGTAAATCAGGGCTTAAGGGTATCATGTATGCGAGGATGGGTAAATACACCTCGCTGGTCATGGTGTGGCATATTTGGGCCAAAAGGAAATGTGGCCTGTTTGGTTTTGCACTACAGAGCACAGAACACAAGAAAAGATTATGGTTTCTGAATGTGTGCTAGAGAAACCCCTGAAAGATTCTGTTGTTGTTTTCAGTATGTTCTCCCTTGTTTTCCAACACACTTTAAAAAATCTTAGGCACATTATGATTTTAACGAACTTCTCTCAGCAAGGGAACTCACAGTTACTTTAATGTACCCAGACTGCGCAGGGGATAATTGAAGTATGATAATGTCATAATGATGATTAGTCTATAATGATTCTCCGAGATTGAGTCATGCTGGCAGAAGCCCTCCGGAAGGGAATGCTTTCTTCAGTTATTATTAAAAGCACCATAAACAATCCATGGATTGTGTACAGTGATATTGGTGGTTCTGAACTGACACCAGTGGTCTTTCCTCTGCTGCCGTAGAGGTGCTCCTGCTGGTGCACCTCCAAAGTTGATTTTGGGGGTCTGTGATTCTACCACTCTGGCCTCCTTCTCTCTAAATATCTTTCTATCCAAAATCAACAAAGTTGAATGGGTTTTCCAGTAAGATCATGAAAAGTGCTAGTTGGGGGTGGGGCTGTAAACATATGAAAAAGGGCACAGAAAGGGGTGCTGAAGAGTGGTACAGCTCGTGGAGGAGAGGGGAGCATATGGAGGGCTGTGTGTGTGTGTGACACAGGGGAAGGGGGGAGGGGCAGTCCCCAGTTTCTTGAGGTTCTCAAGTAGATACACTCCTAATCTCATGATAGAAAATCCTGCTTTGGTGTGTATCAGTTGTTGGTATCTAGGGACCAGAGACTCCTGGTTTCTCTCTCCTCAGCTCTGAGCTGTCTGGTTTGGCTTTGTGACATCGCAGGATGAAGGAGAAGTATGAGATTGCCAAGAAGGAAGTACATGCACCTAATGCTGCATCCCAGGCAGTGTGAGACTCGTTCCCAGTGGGCTAGGCAGGAAGCAATGGGTGTTGGAAGGGCTTTAGAGCAGACCCAGAGCAGTGACACCCACAGCTAGGAGGAGGAGCTTCCTGCAGGGTAGACATCTCCCTGGGAGAACCCCAAGCCTTCTTGCAGGAAGGAAACCTCTGAGGCCAATCACACAGGGCTCCTCTTTCCACTCCACCATCTAGTGCACAGCCCAGGGCCTGACCAGGACAGGCCATTCATCAACAACGCTTCTTGGATCTGCTCTGGTCTTGGGTCACCCCTGGCTTCTGTATGGCCAAATCCCTCATTGGATCCCTCATTGTAATCTTACCATTGATTAGTCAGCTCTTCTTAAGGCTCTCTTCTTTGTTGACTATTGTCAATACTGGGTCTATCTACGCTTCCCACCCATAGTATCAGTGGTGGGCAGGGAGTTGAGGAATGAATGGAGAAATGAAAGCATGGAGCCAGTGAGCCAGGCCTGGACTAGAGTGAGGCAAGTGAGGCATCTAGGGTGCAGAGTTTAAGGAGCTCATAGGCTCATGCAAGTGTAGGGTGAGCACTTCCTTACATTTTTTATACTAGGCACCTGCCTCACCCCAGCCCCAGCCTTGCCCGTGCACGCAGGCTGCTCATTGTGAAGCATACTGGGAATATTTGCTTGGGTTTGAGTTACATAGATGCTGCTACTGGTGCATATTTTTTCTTCCCATTGCATGACACCATCATGCAACAGAAACCACAGGGCATGTGAGAGTTCTGCAGAAAATAACTGGTATATTTGTTCCAGTGGTGATCAGAACATAAACACTCCCTGCAGAATATCAGGAAAACACTTTGCCAGGGGAGTAAAGTTAGAATGCTGTTACAATTACTTAGATGGCAGGCACGGTGAAGAGTTTTCCACCTGAAGGCTTGGCAAGGGCTAGCTCTTCAAATAGATTAGTGAAGAGAGTAGGTGGAAGGGAAAAAAGACAAGGTTTTCCTCTTCAGATGTGGCTATCACTCCTTCAGTCTTAAGACTGTGAGACACCAGGACAATTTGCAGAATTTGGTGGAAGCATCAGTGTGGTTGTAATTGCCGCCTTGTGAAACATTCTGCTCTTTTTAAAACTTTTGCTAACATTTCCCATGTACCATGGATGTTGCCTATCAGGGGAGGCGATTTAAAAGATGTCACATTCTCCCAGGTTTGTACAGTGCAGGAATGAATAAAAAAGTCATTCAATGCTGCTTTGGATCTTTGTTCAATTGGGTTTGTCCTTGTAACATGTCATGGGCTCTGAGTTGCCTGTGTTCCATTTCCAAGGGGCTCTTTGCAAACCCTTTTTCGAAGCTGTCATCTGAATTTCTGCTCATAAGAGCTGTATTTATAATAGCTGCACTGTCCAGACTATCTAAATGCTACTTTGTTGAATTTTCTACATGCTTACAGATGTTGAAAGGTCTCCTGTGGTGGGTTTCTGCTGATTGTTCCTATCTGACCTATTCAACCAGCGTCTGGAGCCCCCATAGTCAGGCTGGCTGGGGGGCAGGCACTGTTTGAGTGAGAAAAATGCTTGATGGGAGCAGCCAGGCTTTGGCAGCAGGGCTAGCTGAATCTTTGTTGTGAAAATTAGCAAGGGAGGAATTCCAGGCCACTTTTTGTCATTGGCTGAACAAGCTTTGTTATTTTCTCCCATTCGATTGCTTCAAAATGCACCCACCCCTAATAGGGACTTCTGACACTCTTCATCTATGGGAGGTGGGAATACAGTCACCTAGAAAGAATGTTTCACCATCTACATCCTCAGGTGCTGTCCCGTGATGTGCCCACAGTGGGTGTGGCAGATTAAAGACGGCCAAGATTCTCTGACCTTCCTCCCACTAGGAGGTGGGGTCTATGTTCCCCTCCCTTTGGCTCTGGGCTTTATGAGTGCTGGAAGTTTCTTTCCTTTCCTTTCCCTTTCCCTTTCCTTTTCTTCTCCTCCCTCCCTCCCTTCCCTTCATTCCTTTCTTCCTCTCTCTTCTCTCTCTCTCCTGTCCTTCTTTCTTTTGTGGTAAAAAACACAAAACATAAAACTTACCATCTTAACCATTTTCAGTGTACTGTTCAGTAGTGTTAAGTATATTCACATTGTCGTGAAATAGATCTCCAGCACTTTTTTATCTTGCAAAACTGAAATTCTATACCCATTGAACAATAACTCCCATATCCCCTTGTTCCAGTCCCTGGTAACTACTATTCTAATTTCTGTTTTTATGAATTCAACTACTTTAGGTACCTCATATTAGCAGAATCATACAGTATTTATCTTTTTGTGACTGGCCTATTTCACTTAACCTAATGTCCTTAAGGTTCACTCATGTTGTAGCATGTGACAGGATTTCCTTCTTTTTTATGGTTAAATAATATTCCACTGTATGTATGTACCACATTTTGTTTATAAATTCATCCATTGGACATTTGGGTTGCTTCTATCTCCTGGCTATTGTGAATAGTGCTGCAGTCAACATGAGTGTGAAAATTTCTTTGAGGCCCAGTTTTCAATTCTTCTGGATATACAGTATAGCCAGAAGTGGGATTGCTGCATTGTATGGTAGTTCTATTTTTAATTAAGTAATCTTTTTTTTGAGATGCAGTCTCTGTCACCCTAGGTAGGGTGTAGTTGCGTCATTACAGCTCACTGCAAACTCAAACTCCTGGGCTCAAGCAATCCTCTTGCCTCAGCCTCCCGAGTAGCTGGGACTATAGGTGTGCACCACCATGCCCAGCTAATTTTTCTATGTGTAGTAAAGACAGGGTCTTATTCTTGCTCAGGCTGTCTCAAACCCCTTAGCTCAAGCGATCCTCCTGCCCTGGCCTCCTAGAGTGCTAGGATTACAGGCGTGATCCACTGTGCCAGGCCTATTTTTAATTTTTTGAAGAACATCCATATTGTTTCTCATAGTGGTTGCACCATTTTACAATCACGCCAATAGTGCAGAAGGGTTTCAGTTTCTTCACATCTCACCAGTGCTTGTTCTTCTTTTCTCCTTTCTCCTTCCCTTCCCTTCTTAGTAGCCATTCTAATGGGTGTGAGGTGATAATGTCATTGTGGTTTTGATATGCATTTCTCTGATGATTAGTGATGCTGAGCATCTTTTGAATACTAGTGGTTTCTGACTCCCCTGTTGGAGTGACCTCATGGAGAGGTCTTGATACTACATGGAGTGGGAGAGGAGCCCAGCTGGGCCCACCAACTTTCTAGCCATTCTTGCTAAGGGGTCTGTCTGCAGGTGAGTAAAGTCATCTCGGACCCTCCACACCAGCCAGCCAGCTACCAGCTGAATGCAACCAAGTGACTCTAGTTGATGCTACATGGAGCAGAAGAATTGCCCAGCTGAACCCTTCCCAAATTCCTAACCCACATAATTGTGAAACATAATAAAAATGGTTGCTTATTATTATTATTATTGTTATTTTTGAGACAGGGTCTTGCTGTATTTCCTGGGCTAGAGTACAGTGGCATGATCATAGCTCACTGCAACCTCAAACTACTGGGCTCAAGTGATCCTCCTGCCTTAGCCTCCTGAGTAGCTGGGACTACAGATGCACACCCCTTTATGCTTGGCTAACTTTTATATTTTTTTGTAGAGATGGGGTCTTGTTATGTTGCTCAGGCTGGTCTGGAACTCCTGGCTTCAAGTGATCCTCCTGTCTTGGCCTCTCAAAGTGCTGAGATTATAGATGTGAGCCACTGTGCCCAGCTCTGTTGCTGTTTAAAGCCACTAAATTATGGGATTATTTGTTATACAGCAATAGATAACCGGAATAGTGGACAAATGCCCTTTTCTCTGATGGTGGTATAGATTTGCTACATTAAATATGCTGTAATGACAAGTGCAGTTGGACAGCTGGCACAATGCTCACAGGTCAAAAAGAAAGCCACCATCACTGACTCGTGGTTTTCTTCCTGACACACAACTTCTAGAGGAGAAATGTCTGAACCCCCAAACTCCACATTCTGGTCTATTCGTATTCTCTGGGCAATCATTGGTTTGTCCTTCAAGTGGTCTAACAGTAAGGGGTTTGAATCTGTGCTGAACATAAATGCATGCTCACAATATAATTTTGGGCTGAATTAAGGTTTAACACTAACTATGGTTACAGATTGATCGATATTAGCTTTAGAGATGATTATAGCTTTATAAATGAATCTGTTGTGGTGGTTTGCTTGTAATTGCCTAGAGGATTGGTGAAAACGTGGGTATATTCCCATTGCTAATCTTTACTTGCATGCCACCCTCCATTCAGCCATCCACACTGTCTAGTCCCTGACTGCAATGATGCCCGAGACAGCTGGACAGGAAGCTAAACCCCAGTTATGAGCCTTGGATATATTCTCTAATGCCTTCTTACCCTACCCAGAAAGGCAACACCAGTACTTTTTTCTGGGAGTTATAATTTGGTTTGCATCTAAATTCTTTGTTGCTCGCACCCTAGATTTCTCAGCAGGCCTGAGCTATGCATGTGACTTCAACTGCTTGGTGGCATCTAGAGTTTCAGTGCAGGTGCTAAGGCAGGGGATGGGGACTGGAGAAAAAGGAAAGAAAAAATATTGTCATCTTTGGGTCTTTTCAGGGAGGACCAATGACTGTGTTTATGTAAGATACAAAATGGAAACAACTCACTCCCAAAGACCCCCACTACCCCATATATTGCAGTTCATTTTGGTTCTGTCCTATTGCCACTTATTTGCTTCATAGTGCTACTTGTGATCTGCACTCATTCATGTATTTTCTTGTTTTCTGTTCTCCTCCCCCACCAGAATGTGAGCTCCGTGCCATCAGGACTTCCCATGTCTTGCCTGCCACCGTACCTCCCAGCTAGCTCAGTGCCTGATCCATGACAGGTGCTGATTAAATACTTGCTGAACACAGGGAGGAGGTAAGAAATAGAAAAGCATCTCCCTCTCTGCACCAATAATAGTCCACCAGGTTAGTGCTTCTAAAACTTCAATAGGCATAAGAATCACCTGGGTATCTTGTTAAAAAGGCAGATACTGATTTGGTAGGTCTGGGGTAGAACCTGAGAACTTGCATTTCTAACAATCTCCTGGGTGATGCTGCTGCTGCTCAGGTACCACGCTTTGAGAAGCAGGCGCTGGACTGAGCTCCCTGAGCCAGATTATGTCCAACTCAGCCTACTAAGGAGTTTGGTATACAACAGCTACTCAAAAATTGTTTGTCAAATGAACGAATGAAACCAAACCAGGCACAGGAATTTATGAAAAACCTGGCAAAGCAAATCTCGAGTGGCGGGTAGAAAAATGCCAAGTGACCTGCAACCTCAATGTGGACTTTTGGGGGCTTCTGATTCCCTCCCCATCCATGAGGGAGCTGGGCAGAGGGAGAAGAGGGGGAGGCTCTGGCCTCCTGAGCCACAGAGGGAGGAAATTTCATCACCAGGTTTTCACAGTAACTTTTTTTCCAGCATGAATATGTAGAGTGGCATCTAGGAAATGAGTGAAGAAGGTACCAGCTGAGACAGTCCTTGCACATTCTCTTTCCTCTTTCCTTGCCCCAGGCTCTTCTTCCTCTTTTTTTTTTTTTTTGACATTTATATTTTCTGCCATTCTTGCTGTCTCTCTTTTTTTTTTCTCTGTCTGTCTCCTCCTGGCTCCCTTTGAATCTAACATACTGATTTCAGTCCAGGAGGGATAGAGGGTAATTGCCAAAATTGTTCTGGCTACTTCTGTAGATCATTTTTGCTGAGAAGGGGCAGAAAATGGCCTAAGAATCAGGCCCTGATAATTTTGTGCTATTCTTGTGTGCAGTGGACAATGAGACTTTGACATCAGGCACAATACTTTTTCATGTGTCCCTTTCCAGAAAGCAATTCGCAAGAAGGAATTTTGATTGTTAATTCATGAATATCTCTTTCTCTTCTTCCCCCTCTCCTTCCTATTAGGGAATACTATGGAATCTGTTAAAAGCAAAAACAAAAAACCAGGTACAATTACTTGGTAGGCCTCACCCAGGCGCATTGAGAATAGAACATTGCTGCTGATTTATAAATCCTAATAATATTCATTGTCCACTTTTAATATGAAGCCATGCCATATTTTACATAGGTCAAAAGGCTTTCAAAAGTCAGGTCCTCAGCAGGCAGGATGAGTGTGTAACACCTATGCCTCTTAGCGCATTTCACGAGAGCTAATAAATTGGGTGGCGATCTTAATGCGCCATCTCCACTCTTGTGACTGCACGCACTTTCCTGAAATTTTCATAATTGTTTTGCCTTTCCATCTCATGAGCTAGGTCATACACTAGCACTTTACCATGTGGTCATGACAATCCTTAAATAATACAAAGAAAAGCAAAAACAAACTGAGTATTACCACACATGAAATTACAAATCCTGGATCCCAAATAGGTATTGCTTCTCAATATAATAAATTCATTTCTGTCTGTTGCCATTGAAAATTCAGCCTCACACATCTTCCTCTAAGCTCCCTTTCCTTCCCGTGTGGGAAAGACGACCAACTTTGTATCATTTCCCTGTTCCTTGATGCTGTCTTTATCTTCTCTTCCTGCCAGAGGTACTCTCTCTCAACAGGGTCTGCCTCAGAGGTTTCTCTCCTTTTCCAAACACCATCTAAAGAGTCAATTGTCCTTCTTTGATAACATAAGTTTCCTGATTTTCTTGGAGGCTTATAGTTCAGTGGTTAAATGAGTGTGTTCAAGAACCATTCTCTCTGGCTTTGAACCCTATTACCACCACCTACTGGCTGGGTAACACTAGAGAAGTTCTTTAATATATCTTAAATTTCCCCGTTCAAAAGGTGGGCATACCCCCTTCCCAAAGCTGTCCTGAAGATTGATTGAAATGATGCTTATAAGGTGATTATGACTAAATGTGCATAGAAAGAGCTCAATACATGTTGGTAGTATTTTTAAAAAGTGCACAATAGTGTAACTAGCACTGTCTCATTCCAGAAATAATATATTAATATATACTAACCAACAAGTCATGTAAGCATTTACTCTTCCCTGAGATAGTATGGCCCAGTGGTTCAGATTTGGGACAGTGGGCCAGACTACACGGTGTGGCTCAACTTTGTCACTTCTAGCTCCATGTCCTTGGCATGTTATTGGGCCCAGTTTCCTCATGTGAATGGGGATAAAACCAGTCTCCCTCACAGAGCTGTTGTGAGCATTAAATAAGTTAACACACAAAGCAAGCATGATCATATGTTAACTACTCCTGTTGTTAGCATGATTATTATTAAATTTGTTTGGGGTTGGATTTTTACCTTGATGCTGTAAGGCCAAATAAAAATTAAACATAAGAGGCTTAATTCTCCTTGTTGAAAATAAAGAGAGAGACTTTTTCCTCTCTTCCTTTTCTTAAAGCATTTACTTTAGAAAACTGGTAAGTTCTTTCTCTCACTTTGAAATATGTGTAAATGTTTTTTTGTGTTTTTTTTTAAAAAAACACATTCTAATAACATAGTCTAAAGGTTAGCTTAGAAAGGTGTCTCTTTGTCAAACACTTCACTGAAAGAAAACAGCTTATGATACATCTTGAAGAAAGCATGCGTCCATTTGCCTGTCACAGCTGTATATGTAACCTGTGTAATGAGCCAATAAAGAAGGAGACATGTTCTAATAACATATTCTCAATGTTTGCTTGCATATGTTTTTCTCTGCCAAATTCTTCCTTTTACTGAAAAAAAAAATACCCAGTTTATGATGCATCTTAAAGAAAGCATGCTTACATTTGCCTTTTATTGCTGAGTTTCTCTGCTTGGCCTATTAGGAAAAAGAAACATGTTCTAACAACATATTATAAAGGTTAGCTTAGAAAGTGTTCCTTTGTTAAACTGAAATATGTGCAAATATTTTAAAAAGCTAAATAAGGCTCTTGCCAGCTTTATGACCCAGGCATGTCTTTCTGAAGACCTGGGAGCCATCTCTTTGAAATGTAAACAGCAAGGGAGATAGCTCTCCTCTCTCCCAGTTTCTGTGTGAGGGTAGGAGGCTAACTTTGGTGGGGGCCTTGCTTCCACTTGTAAAACTACCTTATGTAATGAAGACAGGAGAAATTTATTTTTCCTTTGTATTTAATATAAAACCATTTTTTTTTTTAGGCTGGTTTCAAACTCCTGGCCTCAAGCAGACCTCCTGCCTCAGTCTCCCAAAGTGCTGGCGTGAGCCAACGTGCCCTGCCTGTATAAAACCAGTTAACTAACACAGATGGTCACCCTCAATTACCAGGTGAATTTAGGATGCTCTACGTATAATAAATGGTGCTGCCAAGTCTTCTTACTTGAGGACTAGTTATTATTTATCCTGAGAACTTGTATATAATGGGTTGTATCTGCTTGGCTATGTAAAAGGGTGAGATTTCTTTCTGTCTTTACAATATCTTAGCAAATTGTCTGTGATGTGCATCCCAGTCTGGTTTAATTCTTTTTTTTTCCTTTCTTTTAAAATTAATTAATATTTTATTATTAAATAAAATTAAAAAAAAATTATTTCTATTTTTCTTTAAAAAAATTGTATTTGGTCAGCTTGGATGGTTTAATTCTTATTCAGTAATAAACCTGGAAAGGTTTTCTGGGTTGGGAGAAGATTTTGTTATTAATTATATTACTTGAACATTGTATATTGGTATTTCTGTGTTTGTGCATCTAATTGCTTTATGTAACATCTATTCTCTTTTAGCAGAGAATTTACAACAGGGAAGAGACTGTCTTTTGAAAATTTCTCAAAAAGCACTAAAATCAGTGTTATTAATAGGTGGATTATTAATAATTACCTATAAAAACCCAACTGATATTCCCCTTTCTTCTTTCTAACTACTCTACAGCTTCAGCGATATCATGGTAAGGTACAGGTTTTTAAAACCATAAGCACATTCTCTCCTCCAGGAAGCTGTGAGGCTTTTGTTTGCAGTGTGTAGACCTATGGTCTTGAGTGAATGTTTAGCAGGCAGAGGGTTCAGGATCATGAGGCTTTACATGCCTTTATTACCACAAATTTAATAGTCCTGGTCCTAATTACCCTTGTGGGTGTTTGTTGTAATGCAACAAGACATTCAAGTGTGATGTATGCTTCCTCTCTAGACCAAAGGGTAGTGGACTGCAGAGACCAGAAGGCAATTTATAACCAAGATATAATGAACTTTCCCCACCCCAATAGCCCTGAGAGAAGTAACCAAGAGTTAAGGCATTTAGTAGCTGTGCCACATACATCACTACTGGCTGACACTGGGTAACCACAAATGATGCAGCAGTAATGGAGAGCCAGAGACAGGCTGCATTGCAGAATTTTAGGGCTTTCTAAAATGCAGAAGCGAACAGATTGTTCTTCAGCTTAAAACTTTTTAGAGGTGATGCTTTGCTCCTGAATATGTCCAGGTGCTAGCACAGTCCATGAGGTCTTCTGTGGCCTTCCCCTCTCATTGCTCTCCAGGGGTCCTCAAACTATGGCCTGGGGACACATGTGGCCCCCCAAGGACATTTATCTGGCCCACCGGGTGTGTTTGCCCGTTTTGTTTTTTTACTTCAAAATAAGATATGTGCAGTGTGCATCGGAATTTGTTCATAGTTTTTCTTTTTTAAACTATAGTCCGGCCCTCCAACGGTCTGAGGGACAGTGAACTGGCCCCTTGTTTAAAAAGTTTGAGGACCCCTGCATCTAGCCTCTCCTCTCTCGGGTTCCGCACCTCATACTGCACTCTTACCTCCCGAATGTGACCCAGCCATGTCCTGCCTCTAAGCCTTTGCTCCTTCTGCTGGAAATGCCTTTCCTCCAGTTTTCTAACTGGTGATCACCTCCTCATGTTTCACATTTCATCTCAGCTTGCATTTCCTGAACTGCTCTCTTCTTTTTTATAGGTCTCCAAATCATTCCTTATCAGAGCTCACCTTGTCCTTTTGGACAGTGAGCTCCTCAGATGCAGGGTTAGTACTTCTCCCATCCAAGCACTAACCAGGCCCGACCCTGCTTATCTTTCGAGATCAGACGAGGTCAGGCTCATTCATGGTGGTGTGTCTGATTGTTTCATTCAGACAAGGGCCCCTTCTGATAAATCTCTGTGTCTCAAGCACCCAGATCAGGGCCTGGCATATAGTAGCTACTCAACAAACCTCTGGTGTTTATTGAAAGGAAGCTTAGGTATTGTATGGACAGAATTGTGGCCCCTAAAATCCAAATGTTGATGCCTTAACTCCCAATGTGACTATATTTGGAGATAGGGTCTTTAAGGAAATAATTAAGGTGAAATAAGATCTTAAGGATGGAGCCCTAAGCCAATATGACTGGCGTCTTTATAAGAAGAGGAAGAGACATCAGATACATGTGTGCACAGAGAAAAGGCCACGAGGAGGACACAGCCAGAAAATGGCCGTCTACAAGCCAAAGAGAGAGGCCTCAGGAGAAACTGAACCTGCCATACCTTGATCTTGGACATCCAGCCTTCAGAACTGTAAGAAAATGAATTTCTGTGTTTAAGTCACCAAGTACATGGTATTTTGTTATGGCAGCCCTCGCAGATTAAGACAGGCATCAACTGTTCCAATTTTCTTTTTGCAGGTTAAGTACTCTGAGGCCCAGAGAGATATAAAGAAATTTGCCCAAGTTGTCTAGCTAGTCAGCTGAAGAGGATAGCATCCAGCCCTTGCAACTAGTGTTTTTTCTCTACCGGTTTTCCAGTTGTCCTGGCCGTTCATTGAAAAGCTTTTTTCAAGTGAATCTTTTAGGAACCCGACTTCTGTATGTGAAGCAGAATTGAGTGCGGCTGCTCCAATGAAGGGCCCAGAACTCCTCCATGTCCAGGCTTTTCTCTCTTCCCCTTCCCCACCTCCATGTTGCACCTGTGCTGCTCCCTAAGGATTGATGGGATCTAGTTTGAAAACTACTGTTCTACCCCACGCTGCCTCCTGAATGCAATGTCACAAATCTTCCCAACTTGCCAGTCCTCGCACACTGACTTAAAGCAATAGAAACCTGTTGTGAAGTAGGAAAGCTAACTGGGTCAGTAGAGTGTAAGATAAGTTGGCCTGGGGGCCAGACGATTAGGATTTGAGAGAAGGAAAGGTCACCAGAACTGATTTGACTCTATTCTGGGGTGATGACAAAGAAGACTTCAATAGTTACAGCAGAATCATGCAGAAAACAGGTGGGTCCCAACTCTGGCCTGGGACCCATTTCATAAATTGGCAAATATCTAATATATGCATGCAGCTTAATTCCGAGGTGTACTGAAGTTTCAGGAAAGCTATTTTGGTCATGTCCAGGAGAAGAACATCCTATGGCCTTAGGTAAACCTTGCCTCAGAAACTGGACTATAAATGCTGTGTGGCCAGGGACTGTGTTTCTCTAACGTGGCCCCGGTACCTTCTTGGATCTCAATCACCTGGGCATTTGGGAATATGCAGATTGCAGAGTCCCACCTGAGACTGCATCAAGCTCCCCAGATGATTCTCATGCACACTTTCAAGTTTAAGTTTATTAGCACCTGGGCTTTGGAATCAGCATGGTGGCACATGCCTGTAGTCCCAGCTACTCAGAAGGCTGAGGCAGAAGGATTGCTTGAGCCCAGGAGTTTGAGGTTGCTGTGAGCTAGGCTGACACCACAGCACTCTAGCCGGGGCAACAGAGTGAGACTCTGCCTCAAAAAAAAAAAAAAAAAAAAAAAAAAAAAAAAAATTGAAAATAACTTTAGTGCCCAAATAAGAGATTGGTTAAATAGGTTGTGGTACTATTATATAGCCATTTAAAATGAGTATGTAGATCTATATTAAATGAGTGACATCATGAAATATTAAATGAAAAAAGCAGGATATGAAATAGCATGTATACTGTGATCCCACTTTTGAAAATCAAATATATTTATTTGTATATGCATAGAAAAAACATGGAAGGATCTACCTCATAATATGATGTTAGTGAAGCTCTGAATGGTATATGTAGGGTATTTTTCACTTTCTGATAAACAGTCGGACATTCAAAAATTGTCCAATTTTTCTTTTTCTTTTCTTTTTTTTTTACAGTGAGCTCAGCATGGGTTACTTTTCTAACTTGGAAAAAATGTACTACTATCATTTTGAAAAGTAAATGCCTTGATAAGAAAAGAAAGTTAAACATTCTGCCATCTTCCATGTCTTCATGGATTTATGTTTGCTTCTCTAAGAGAGTGATTAGGAGATGGTCTGAAGACCCTGAGCACACCAGAGGGATAGCCATTTGTGTATTTCTAAACATCCCTTTTTGTACCTTCATATACACCAACATATTCCTCAATATATCACTCAATGCATTCTTGTTGAATGAATGAATGAAAAGAAAAGAATGAAAAGAAAAGCTGTGATCAATATACAAAGTATTGCCAAAGAAGAACACTTTCATAAGGATGGCAAGAAGTCACCAATATAAAAGAATAACTTCCAATTTCTTTTTCTTAGATTCTGGTAGCAGGATTAACTTGTGTTAAAAGTGATTCAATGAGTCTAGTGACATCAAGGCAGAACAGGGCAGAGGCTGTTTAAATCACTCTAAGTGCTGCTCCCCCCTGCCCCATGGCCCCCATCCCCAGACATTTCCCATCAACCTGTCTACACCATACCTCTTTCTGTCATTGTTGCCTTGGTGGCTGTCACAGATAGGAGGGCTAAATAATGTTCCCAGCAGCACATGTCATTTCTCATTTGTCCATTGCTTGCTCACTGTAATAGGACATTCTTCTTCTACAGAGAACAGATTTCTGGTTCTTAGAGAAGCTTCCCAACCTCTGTCCAGGCCTTGATTTTATTTGTGATTCAGGGGACTGGCTCTTGTTAACACAAGAGAATGCCAATTCAGGGACTGCTATGGTTTGAATGTCTCCTCCAAAAATCAGGTTGAAATTTAATTGCCATTGTAATGGTGGTAAGAGGTGGGGTATTTAAGAGGTGATCAGGTTATGAGGATTTTGCCCTCATGAATGGATTAATGCTGTTATCAGCAGGAGTCGTCTCCTAGTAAAAGGATAAAATTTGGCCTGGTTTCCCCTCATCTTGGCATGTTTCTTGCCATTTGCCATATTATGAAGCAGCTAGAGAAGGCCATATGCAGGTCCCTCAACCTTGGACTTCCCAGCCTCCATTATCGTAAGAAATCAATTTCTTTTTGTGATATTCTGTTATAGCAACACAAAATGGACTAAGACAGGAACCATTCAAAAGAGACCTTTAATTTGGCAATTGGATGTCTCTGATATGAAAGGAAAGTTGGGGTGCAAGTAGGTAAGGCACCCAAATCTGCAAAAAGGCTCAATAGGTTTGTTCTCATGGCTGCAATAGTTGCATCTATAATCTACTATGGGAGATTTAAACAAACATGAACCCTTCAGTGACCACCTACTCTGTGGCAGGCACAAAGTGGGGGAGATGGGGACACTGCTTCACAGTGGGCTTCACAGTGCCATAGCTCTGTCTGTCCCCATCAGCCTGTGAGGCAGGAAAGTACCAGCAGCACCCCACAGGCCTTGTCCCCTGCTGGCACCTTCCTGGGAGCCACCTCAATCTCTATTTCGGATAAGAACCACACGAATGGACAAAGCTCAAGGTGGTCCTCACTGTCCACTTCAACCCGGCATGCCAGCTTAGCCCCCAGCAGACCGTCTGCTGAAGGTTTTCAGAGAACCTGGCTTCCCTGCCATTTCTCCTGCGGTCTCTGGCCCGAAATCATTTCTTTCCTGTTAGTAGTTTACCTTGGCTCTGAGGCTTTCACCAGGCACGTGTTCAGAATCCACTGCCTGGGAGGGACTGATGGTCAGTTTGAAAGGACACACAACCAATTCGTTGCTGAGTTTCAGCCCCTACATGTCAACATTAGCCAGGAACTCTATGTGTATCTATTATATATTTTCACATAGTTAGATTGTTTACTCTTTGAAGGGGTGTCTTAAAAATATTATTGAACATGAAAATGAGTTAATCAATGCCGTGTCTCTAATATCATGGTCTCCCAAGTGAGCATGGATATATGTATGCACATATCTGAGGTTTTTGGTCTTGAAAGAGTGGACAGAGTGGCTCTATAAATAAGGGCCATCCCTCAACAGGAAGAAGTGCCAGCTTCCAGAAGGGAAGGCAGGGAGGGCTGCTGTTTCCAGTCAGCTACACCAAACCTGCTCTAACTTATTGTGACTCTCGAGCTGTCGAAAGTTGTCACAAATAAAACCCAAACCAGCTCTGAAAACCCCTCCAATTGATCTAGTCCACTCAACTTGAACCAGGATGACCTGCTTCCAAATATATTTCCAAGCTTTCAGTTCTCACTGAAATCATGCCAAAGTTCTCCTGTTAAACTTTGCTCATATACAAGATGACTTTATTTCCATTCTCAGAAAATGCTTTTTGGAATAGCCAGTACTTGTGGCAGAGGCTGTCGGTTCTCTGCCCTTTCTGTTTGGGCTTTCCTATTTCAGTGCCCACTGGGCCAATGTTCAACTGCCAGCCTCTGCGTCTTTTTGCCAGAGGACTTTCTCTGGCCACAAGAGACCTCTCTGCTTACCCATGGGGCAGGCTGGCAGGCAGGGAATCAACATTCCCTGCAGTCCTCGATGATTAGTAGAATTGATGTATAAATACCACCCTCCTTGCCCCTGGACTCTCAGAGTTCTGCAGTGGGATTATACTCCTGTCACCCCATTGGCGACTTGCTTGATGACACTCCCTTTACTGGCCGCCTTCCTCTTCCTGTCTCACTTTTTCATCCCCTAGTTGTGTTTTCTGGGATCTCTTCCTAAACAAATGACTTACACTTAAGTCTTTGTTTCAGGGTCTGCCTATGGGGGAACCCAAGCTAAGATAACATTCTCACATATTAGACAGTTATTTTCCTTTCCCTTCAGTAATTTCCTACACAGGACTAGTTTAGCCCTTGGCTACGCACTGTGGAGCTAACGCCGACGTGCCCCTGGTGGGCGCTAATGCCCATCACCGTGGGTGACATTTATGGGGGAATGGCAGCCCACATAACGAGTTTTGGCATGAAAAGAGAAAACACTATGGATATTTTTTCCCTTTCAGACACAGGATGAAAGTTACAAAGCAGATTCTCCCAAATCCACAGTTAAATGTCAAGAGCAAGTGGGCCGCTTTGTGAAGCCACATCAATCTTCCCTCCCTTGACCTTGGAGATCCAGGGAGGCCTGAGAGAGTTTAATGTGATTTCTAGAATGTGCTTAACTTTCAGACAGAGCAGCTTAGCCCACGGGAGACTCTATTAATATAATTTCACAATAGAAAAGCTTCCTATTGCCTAATCTCATTAGCTCTGTTTTATGTATAGCAGATGGGTAAAAGCTGAGTTTGTGATTTGGTCATTGTAAATGCATAATTTTTGAGCACTTAGAATGTATTATAGAGAAGAATTTTCTCTTAATATGTGAAAAGAAGAGGTCCTGAACTTCAGAAATGACCCTTTATTGGAATGAAATAGGGACATGCCTTATCTTTGAGCAGCCCCCATAAAACAACACAGGGAAGGTACAGAGGAACCAGTAGCTTCATTCTTTTCTTCCAACTCACCTAATAAATAAAACCTTAGATGTAATCTTGGAACCATCAGTCAGTAGCCATCCCTACTTACATTTGCAATTTTTCTTAGTTTTCCCTCCTTCCTTCCTTCAATCAACAAATATTAATTGAGCACATATGATGTGTCAGGCACTGTTCTAGGTGTGGGGTATGGTGGTGGACAAAAGACAGTAAGTCTCAGCTCTCATAAAGCTCATGTTGAAATGGAGAGAGAGATAATAAACAAATACACAGGTAATACATCTAGTAGTTTTAAGTGCTGTGAAAAAAAAATCGGGGTAAGACAATAGCTGCTATTTTGGAGCAGGTGGTTGGGGACAGTTTCCCTGAAGTGACGGAGAGGTTATCTAGGGGATGTCTACCTTCCAGGTGAGGCATCAGCAAGGAAATCAGAGGAGCTGCTGATAGGAGATGGCTATCTAGGTGGAATGGGCGAGTCCTGCAGGACTCTTGGGCCATGGTAAGGGATTTTAAATTTATTCTTAACGAAATGGGAAGTCACTGAAGGGTGGGGAAAGGGGAAGGAGGTGATGAGAATGGGGAAGGAGGTGATGTTGTCAAAGGCTGTGAGTGAGTGAGAGTGGAAGCAGGGAGGGCCGTTAGGCAATGAAGTGGTCTGGGTGGGAGGTGATGCTGGTTTGGACAGGCTGGGAGTGGTGGAGGTGGGAGAGGGCTCGTATTCAAGATGCACTTTTTAAAGGCAGAGTCAGTAGGATTTGGTGACTGTGGATGAGGGGAGTGTATGTGTGTGTGTGTGTGTGTGAGAGAGAGAGAGAGAGAGAGAGAGAGAGAGAGAAGTGAAACTCATGATGACTCCCAAGGTTTTGGTTGATTTGGGTGAGGAGGGTGCTATTTTCTGGGATGGGGAACATTGAAGGGAAAACTTTTGAGGGAAAAAATCAGATATCCAGGTGGAGATAGAGAATAGGCCATTAGACATAAAGATCTGGAATTCAAGGGAGAGGCTGGGACTGGAGATACATATTTAGGAATCATCCGATTGTTGTACAGATGGTGTTTAAAACCACCAGATTGGGAGGATTCACAGAGGCACTGTAGAAAGAGCAGGGGGAAAGCCCAAGGACAAAGCCACCTTGGGAGGGAGAAGAAAACTCTGGGAGCCCCAAAGAGGAGCAAAGGGGCTTCTCCTCCTCCTCTATCAACTGGGCAGCTTCAGGTTAAAAAATTACATAAATACAGATAAACTTGAAGTCTCAGTTGTGATATTCCCTGGGGTGGAGTGGAAAGGACAGTGACTGGGTCGGTTTTTCATCAGCTCATGCTGCATCTACACAAGCCTTTAGCACCGAGTGCTGTGGAGGTGGGATATTTGAGAGGGTTCTCTTTCCCTTCCCCTTTCCTCCTCTTTCTCCTCCCACTCTACCTTTTCTCCTCCTCCCTACCAGTGGCATTCTTGGGATTGAATTTCAGGTGGCTCTAGGGTAGGAGGAATGGGCTGCTAAGTACAGACCCTGAGGCGTGGGTCACAGGTGAGGTCATTTTTCTTTAAATATCCATCCCACACATTTTGCTAATTGGAAATTCATTAAGGTTTGCAAAATGTCAGAATGCAAATTCTCCTGAAAGGAGAGTTTATTTGTTCTTCACAGTTCAGTGTGAATTACTTTAATCAGATAATCAGCTAATTTCTCTCCTAACAGCTGGTTGAGATCAGCCTGTACTATATGCTCTTTCTATTTAAAAAAAAACCCCTAAGAATATGGCAGGGATTCTCGAACTTTTTATCCATAAGATTCACTTAGATAACTCATTAAAATGCAGATTCCTAAGTTCCATCCCCAGAAATTCCAGGGAAATTGGGAGAAAACTGGGGGGTCCAGATGATTTGATGCAGGTGGCTTGTGAATCACCTTGGGAAATACTGAGGTAGAGAGGATTGGACAGAACTTTGGGGGCCACAGGGCATATCTGAGGAGGTCATGCATGGGGAGCTGTCAAAATGAAGACCTTTGAACTAACAGAGAACAAAGTGGGTGTCAGGGTGTTCCTGTGGAAGAGAGCCCAGAATAGAAAGGGGCCAGCGTGGTGGCTCACACCTGTAATCCTAGCACTCTGGGAGGCTAGGAGTTAGAGACCAGCCTGAGCCAGAGTGAGACCCCTGTCTCTACAAAAAATAGAAAGGTAGGCGTGGTGGTGAGCACTTTATAGTCTCAGCTACTTGGGAGGCTGAGGCAAGAGAATTGCTTGAGACCAGAAGTTTGAGGTTGCAGTGAGCTATGATGATGTCACTGCACTCTACCCAGGGCCAGAGAGTGAGACTCTGTCTCAAACACAAAAAACAAAAGAAACAATAGAAAGGAAGGGAAGCTGACGTTGTTAGCATTGTGATGTTGTTAGCACCTGAAGCCACCAGCAACTCCAGGCTGCTGGGTGTACCGAGGAACTGAGCACTTATCACACATCTGGCATGCTATTAGGTAGTGAGCACTTTCTAGGCACTATCTCATTTAATTCTTACCACCTCTTATTATTCCTGTTTGGGGATTAAAGAGGACATAAAGGGTTTAAGTGGCAGGGCTAGACCTGGAACCCTTGTCTGGGCGACTCCAAGTCCACACGGCCAACTACAGTGTTGCACTGCGGAAACCACACCGTCAGGGCACGGAAGCCCAGCGGGCGGTCTGTGACCGATCACCTGCGCGCCCAGCAGTGAATTTCAGTGACTCAGGGAGGCGCGCGCTTTCCTCTGGGATGGGCTGCTTTGGTGCCCCCTGGTGGCTGCGAACCTGGTGTGCTGAGAAGTCTGGGAGAGAACAATGAATTCAGTTACAGCTCCCTGGGAGGGACTTAAGAAAGATTCTTAAAATACTACACCTCATCAAACACACGAACCCTTTACTCCCATTATCGGAGCAATTCCAGGAAACTCCCATTAGAGCTATATCCCTCCGCTTCTGCCTCAGTGACACATTACACACTACTTTCTAAATTACAAGCCACTGCCTTGCAACCTGATCACAGCTGCACCCACCTTCCCTCCAACCATTTAGGCTCAGAGAACTGGCTTCATTTTCATTAATCAGCAAGGAAAAGCTCTCCGAGCTTCTGTACTCTACTAGGCTGCTTCTATTTTTAACAGCCTGTCTGCCAATGCACTAGTGGGCTAAAAATAGACATACTTATAATACAATTCATCATGCACTCAGCTGCCAGGAGGAAGCTTAATTTAAGCTTCATCCAAGATGAAATGCCTTTAAGAAACACAATATTTCATGTAACTATTTATTAATATCAATTTTTAAGAGTGCTCCAATATCAACTCTTTGATATATATTTAAAAATGAGAGATAGTCAGAATGTTTTGAAAAGAGACCTCGGCAAAACCACTTTGTTATAGTCTTGGCCAAGGTTAGAAAATGCTTTGGGAGTTCTTTTCCTTAACTTCAAACTCCTTTGGTCCCTCTTTGCTTTTTATCTTAATTCTAGCTGTCTGCTTCAACTTGATCTGAGTGAATTGCATCATCTTATAAAACTAGGGTTACCTGATTTAGCAAATAAAAATATAAAAATGCCTAGTTAAATTTCAGATAAACATCGACAGTTTTTTAGCATACGTATGTCCTAAACATTGCATGGTTTGCCAAGAATTTACTGGTTTTAGCACTGAAAGTTCTGCATTTGGGTATATGACCTCATCTCAGGCAAATGAGGACAGTCACCCTCTTTAGGCTGTATTATGTATTTTCAACATAAATCATACCTCCGTCTTGAGGATTTATTACCCACTGAGAAATCCTACAGGAGAGAAACTTTTTAAATAACAGCTTTATTGAGACATAATTCACATACCATAAAATACCTCTTAAAGTATACGATTTGGTGATTTTTAGTGTATTTATAGAGCTGTGCAACTATCACCACTATCTAATTTTAGGATATTTTCATCACCACAAAAACCCTTACCACTAGCAGTCACTCTCCATTCTCCCCTCCCTGCAGGCCTTGGAAATCCCTAAACTACTTTCTGTCTCTATGGACTTGCCTATTCTGGGCATTTTATATAAATGAGATCATATGCTATGTGCCACTTTGTGACTGGATTGTTTTAGTTAGTATAATGTTTTGGAGGTTTATCCATGTTGTAGCATGTGTCAGACCTTCATTCCTTTTATTGCCAAATAGTATTTCATTGTATAAAAAATTGGAGATATTACAGGGTTGGTTCCAGACCACTGTGACAAAGTGAATATCACAATAAAGCGAGTCACATGAATTTTTTTGTTTTCTAGTGCATATAAAAGTTATGTTTACACTGTACGGTAGTCTATTAAGTGTGCAATAGCATTACATCAAAAAATGTACATATCTTAATTAAAACTTTATTGCTAAAAATGCTAATGATCATCTGAGCCTTTAGCGAGTCTTAATCTTTTTGCTGATAGAGGGTCTTGCCTCAATGTTGATGGCTGATGACTGATCAGGGTGGTGGATGCTGAAGATTGGGAGGAGGCTGTGGCAACTTATTAAAATAAGGTAACAGTGAAGTTTGTTGCATCAGTTGACTCTTCCTCACATAAAAGATTTCTCTGTAGCATGAGATGCTGTTTGATAGTATTTCACCCACAGTAGAATTTCTTTCAAAATTGGAGTCAATCCTCTCAAACCCTGATGCTGCTTTATCAATTAAGTTTATGTAATATTCAAAATCCTTTGCTGTCATTTCAACAATGTTCATAGCATTTTCACCAAGAGTAATTCCATATCAAGAAAACACATTCTTTGCTCATCTATAAGAAGCAACTCCTCATCCATTCAAATGCTGTTATGAGATTGAAGCAATTCAGTCACATCTCCAGGCTCCACTTCTAATTCCAGTTCTCTTTGTATTTCCATCACATCTGTAGTTACTTCCTCTGCTGAAGTATTGAAGTCAAGACTCAAAGTCAGCCATGAGGGTTGGAATCAACCAAATTCCTGTTAATGTTCATATTTTAGCCTCCTCCATGAATCACAAAAGTTCTTAATGGCATTTAGAATGCTGAGTCCTTTCCAGCAGGTTTTCAATTGGGTTTGCCCAGATCTATCAGATGAATCACTATCTCTGGCATCTATAGCCTTATGAAAAGTATTTCTTAAGCAGTAAGACTTAAAAGTTGAAATAACTCCTTGATCCATGGGCTGCAGAATGGATGTTGTGTAAGCAGGCCTGAAAACAACATTAATCTCTTTGTACATTTCCATCGGAGTTCTTGGGTGACTATGTGCATCATCAATGAGCAGTAACATTTTGAAAGGAATCTTTTTTTCTGAGCAGTAGGTCTCAACAGTAGGCTTAAAATAGTAAACTAAGCTGTAAACAGATGTGCTGTCACCCAGGCTTTGTTTTTCCATTTTATGGAGCCCAGACAGAGTAGATTTAGCATAATTCTGAAGGGCGTTAGGATTTCTGGAATGGTCAATGTCCACTGGCTTCAACTTAAAGTCACCAGCTGTATTAGCCCCTAACAAGAGAGACAGCCTATCCTTTGAAGCTTTGAAGCCATTGACTTCTCCTTTCTAGCTATGAAAGTCTTAGATGGCATTTTCTTCCAGTAGAAGGCTGTTATGTCTACATTGAAAATCTGTTGTTTAGCGTAGCCATCTTCATCAATGATCCTAGCTAGACCTTCTGGATAGCTTGCTGCAGCTTTTATATCTGCACCTGGTGCTTCATCCTGCACTTTTATGTTATGGAGATGGCTTCTTTCCTTAAACCCATGAACCAACCTCTGCTACCTTCCAACTTTTCTTCTGCAGCTTCCACACCTCTCTTGGCCTTTACAGAATTGAAGAGAGTTAGGGCCTTGCTCTGGATGAGGCTTTGTCTTAAGGGAATGTTGTGTCTGGTTTGATCTTTGATCCAGACCACTAAAACGTTCTCCATATCAGCAATAAGGCTGTTCCAGTTTCTTATTATTTGTGTGTTCACTGAGTAGCAGTTTTAATTTCCTTTAAGAACTTTTCCTGCACATTCACAACTTGGCTGTTTGGCACAAGAAGCTTAGCTTTCAGCCTATCTTGGCTTTTGGCATGCCTTTCTACTCAGCTTAATCATTTCTAGCTTTTGATTTAGAGGAGAGAGGTGCAACTATTCCTTTCACTTGAACATTTAGATGCCATTGTAGCATTATTAATTGGCCTAATTTCAAAACTGTTATGTATGAGGGAATTGGGAGGCCTGAGGAAAGAGAGATAGATGGGGGAATGGGCAGTTGGTGGAGCAATCAGAACACACACATTTATTGAATAAGTTTGTCATTTTATATAGGTATGGTTTGTGATGCCCCAAAACAATTATTAATACAATAGTACCATCAAAGATCACTGATCACAGAACACCATAACAGATATAATAATAATGAAAAAGTTTGAAATACTGTAAGAATTACCAAAATGTGACACAGAGATATGAAATGAGTGTGTGCTGTTGGAAAATGGCACTGGATAGGCTTGATGTAGGATTACCGTAAACTTTCAATTTGTAAAAAACACAATGTCTGCAAAATGCAGCAAGTGAAGCACAATAAAATGAGGTATGTCTATACCACATTTTGTTTATCTATTCATCATTTGATAGACATTTGGGTTGTTTCCATTGTTTGGCTTTTACGAATAATGCCACTATAACATTCCTGTGCAAATTTTTGTGTGGACGTGTTTTCATTTCTCTTAGGTATATACATGCCCAGGAGTGGAATTGCTGGATCATATGGTGACACTGTTTAGCTTTTTAAAGACATTCCAATCTGTTTTCCAAAGTATTCTCAGCATCTTACATTCCCGTCAGCAGTGTATGAGAGTTTCAATTTGTCCATATCCTCAGCAACACTTGTTATTGTCTTTGATCACAGCCATGCTAGTGGGTAGCAAATGGTATCTCATTGTGGTTTTGATTTGTATTACCATAATGACTAATGAGGCTGAGTATCTTTTCATGTGCTTATTGGCCATCTGTATATCTTTTGTATATTGTCTGGAAAAATGTCTATTTAAATTCTTTGCCCAGTTTTTAATTCGGTCATTTGTCTTTTTATTGTTGGGTTTTAAGGATTCCCTACATATTCTGGACACAAGTCCCTGATTAGGTTTATAATTTGCAATTTGCAAATATTTTCTCCCATTCTGTGGATTGTCTAAGAAACCTCTTTTGACCCACTATTCCTCATTCTTCATTCCAATCATCTCCAGGTCAATCACTGTTGAATTTATACTGTGTGCCAGGCATTGAGGTTCCAAGGATGAAGAGGATCTGCCAGGAGGAGCTGACAGTCTGATGTGGGGGAGAGAAGTGTGCAAACTAATGATTTTAAGAGGAATGAGGAGGGAAAAGTTTTGTAAATACAGAGTGTGCCTTCATCTTTAGCAGTTGGTACAGTGTGGGACACACAGTGGGGATCAATAAATATTAAAATAAAGATTGAATCAGTACCAGACTAAACTGGGAATCCTCCTGCCTCTTTATTGTGGGTGTGGAATCGTGATGTTTTTGTTTGTTTGTTTATCATGTACTTTAAAGAATTCTAAAGGGCTTGTTGAGCTCTGAAAAGTCTCCTCTGTCTGCTAGGAGCAACTAACATTTCCCTTGCCATTAAACATACCTAAGACTTGGAAAGTTTTGGTTAAGATAGAGCTGGATTATCTGGGATTATCTGGGAGGAATGCAACGAGCTATTATCAGCCAGGTAACACTTTACTATGAATTCACCCAGATGGGCTCCAGTGACCTGTCAGGACTCAGGACTAGTAAATTTGGAAAGACTCAAGTCAGGTAAGAGCCAAGAAAACTTGGATCTGGTGGAATGGAGGGAAGGTGGCTGGAGGGTATGAGGATTTGGAGGTGGGTGCAGGGAAGCACTGCCAAGAAGGTCAAAGAAAAGAACATGGAAGAACATCAAAGACAAATTTTGACTTCACCATTATTCCTAGCCCTTATCTCATCTATGGGGAATGAACATTTCACTTTATGAACAGAGAGGATAATTCATGTAAAGTTATGTTCTGCAAGAACCATCACACTGCTGAGTTTTAATGTCGTGGGATTAGGGGTGATGAATGAGCCTGAATTAACAGGTATGTGTTGAGACTCTGAGAGCCTCTTGAAACCCAACTCATTGAACATAAGAAAGAATTATTTTAATACCTTGGCGTAAAAAGGCTTTCGTTTAAGCATTAAAACACTATCAGCAGAAAGATACTCTTGAAAAATCTATCCCATCTCTTTTTAGATAAGTTAAATATGAATTAAAGCAAATAATTAGATTGCAGTTATGTGCAATTGTGAATGGTGGTGTTAAGAGGAAATGCTCTTCAGTACAATTAATTGACATCAATTGTGATTTGTCCAAATTAATTTAATATCCAGAGTGAGGTTAATATTTTGAACATTCTAATAATGAAGAGAATTAGAGAAATGAGATTAGAGCAGCTGCCAGCTATATATAGATGACATTTCTTGGGAGTCTTACTATGTTTCTGGGCTCGCCTCCTGGTGACCCCAACAACAGTGTCCATGTCAGCGAGGGGAGACCCCATGAGCCAATTTTCATCGGAGGTCTCCAGATGCGTGCGTGCCTCACTCCTTGCCCTCTCCCCTCTGGCCCCTGCCCCTGCCATCTCCCCTATAAAAGCACAGATGGTATCATAACATTATGAGGACAACCAAGACTAACTTTATAAAATGGGTGCAACTAGCAATCTTGCCGGCAGCCTTGCCTCCCATTCTGAGATTTCCCACTCTGAGAAGGCAAAGGTTGTGAGAAGGCAGTTTGCCATTGGTACCTGAAATCCCCTTGCGAATGTATAGGAGGAAGAAAGAAAATGTGGGGGTGGGTAGGTTATGAGCACATTCATATGTTGTTAAAAGTCAGAGTTTAAAAAATGAACATACTGGTTTCAGGTTTTTTTTTTCTTAATAGGATTTTTTGCTACTGTTTTTCTTTTAAAATAATCTTACTAATAACATATTTACTTGACGCATACTCCTTTTAGGAAGATGAGTTGACGATCAAATAAACCTGACGGAAATATTCATATCCACACACACCTACTTTGCCTTCAACCTGCATTGGCTATTAAAAGGATCAAAACACCCTTGCTAAGTGCAGTCATGCGCCACATAATGGCATTTCAGTTAATGACAAATCACACATACTATGGTGGTCCCATAAGATTATAATGGAGCTGAAAAATTGCTATCGTCTAGTGACATCATAGCATCCTACTGTGGTAGTCATTGCATTAGTCACATGTTTGTGCTGACGCTGCTGTAAACAAACCTACTGCGCTGCCAGTCATATGAAAGTAGAACATATAAAATTATGTACAGTACATAATACTTGACAATGATAATAAACAACTATGTTATTTGTTTATGTATTTATAACACTGTACTTTTTATCATTAATTTAGAGTGTATTCCTTCTACTTATATCTACAAAAAAGTTAACTGCAAAACAGCCTCAGGCAGGTGCTTCAGAAGGTATTGCAGAAGAAGGTATTGTTATCACAGATGACAGCTCCATGCCTGTTATTGCCCCTGAAGGGCTTCCAGTGGGACAAGTTGCAGAGGTGGAAGTCAGTGATACTGATGATCTTAACTATTTGTAGGCCTAGGCTAATGTGTGTGTTATATCTTAATTTTTGACAAAAAAGTTTAAAAAGTAAAAAAAAAGTTTTTAAATAGAAAAAAGCTTATAGAATAAGCATACAAAGAAAGAAAATATTTTTGTACCGCTATATGTTTATGTTTTAAAAGAGTTAAAAAGTTTATAAAGTAAAAGAGTTACAGTAAGAGGTTATTTTATTATTGAAGAAAGAAAAACATTTTTAAAATAAATTTAGTGTGGCCTAAGTGTGCAGTGTTTATAAAGTCTACAGTCATGTCACATTCACTCCCTCACTGACTCGCCCAGAGCAACTTCCAGTCCTGCAAGCTCCATTCATGGTAAGTCCTATATAGGTGTACCATTTTTTATCTTTTATACTGTATTTTTTACTGTACCTCTTCTTTGTTTAGATATGTTTAGATACACAAATACTTGCCATTGTGTCACAATTGACTACAGTGTTCAGGAAAGTAACATGTACAGGTTTGTGGTCTGGGAGGAATAAATATGTGGTAGCTATGCCACACAGCCAGGCTGTACCATCTAGGTTTGTGTAAGAATACCTTATGACGTTTGCACAATGACGAAATCACCTAACAATGCATTTCGTAGAACAACCCCCCATTGTTAAGCGACACATGCCTGTACTTGAGTGGCTAAGGAAGACTGGGCCAGGAGCTATTCCAGAAGAAGGCGACAATACCACCCTCAGTCAAGTGGTATTATTTGCTCCAGTCCTACCTTGACCTAGAGAACCGGAACCTCTCATGCCTGGGTTCGTTTATACTGTCTGTAGAGTGCTTCCCCTTCCCTTGCTTCCATCTGTAAAGTGGGGGCAATAATAGTACCTACCTCTTGGAATTGTTGTGATGTATATATGTTCATAAAGTGCCTAGAACACTGCTTGGTACAAAATTATCACTATCTAACTATTAACTGTTATTCTTCTTTACTCAGGATAGGAAGTTAGAGATGAGATCCTTTCCTTCTCTTTAAGATGTTTTGGAGGATGCTATACACCTTTCCCTCTGGTAGATTTCAGGGGGGCTGAGTCCCCCTCCGGAAACCCAGATCCTACATTCCAGCTTATTTGGATCCGCCTAAGGGTGACTTCCCTGATGCCACAGAGGAAGTCAGGGTCCACAGGGAAAACTGCCCAGATCTTCTTTCTTCTCTACATAAACTGGGTCTTGAGTCTTTGGTGAAGTTCCTGCTTTACAGCCCCTGCCCCCGCCTTAACTTTAAGGTGGCAGTGTTTTCAAGTTTGGCTTCCCCACCTGGCTGAAAGCTCCATGAAGTCAGTTTCTTGGACTTGAGACCCTGCCCATGATGACACTGGCAGTTGCCATTTATTTTGCCTTTGCTGAGCAGGAAGTGGGCTCCGTGCTAACAGCCTTCATACAGTTTCACCTGGAATCCTTGCCCTGGGAGACATACTCATATTCTCATTTCCCAGAGGTGCAAGTAGGCTTAGAGAGGGTAAATAGCCCCCGGGCCTGTGGTCGCAGGGTTGGTAAGTGGTAGAGCTGGGATTGGAGCTCCGTCTGTGTGATATAAAACCCTGTATGTTTAGCCATTTGCTTCTTGGTATTCAGGACTGTCTCCTTCACAGAACTTTGACACAGAAGGAGTTCCACAAATGTTTGTTGACTGAGTAAAGAAGAATAACAGTTAATAGTTAGATAGTGATAATTTTGTACCAAGCAGTGTTCTAGGCACTTTATGAACATATATACATCACAACAATTCCAAGAGGTAGGTACTATTATTGCCCCCACTTTACAGATAAAGAAGGGATTATATAACCTGTCCCAGGTCACAGAGCTAGCAGGTAGTGACCTGGGATTTTATCATAGGCAGGTTGGTGGCTCCAGAGTCTGTGATTCCGAGCACTGCGTGTCCTGCCTCTCTTGAATGCACGTGTGCATCCAAAGAGCAATGCTGGGACTTTTGTTTTATTTGTTGGTAGAGGATCTGTTGGTGTGAGGCTGGCTAGCCTGAATGAAGAAACTACTCTTAGAAGCTTCCCTGACCCCCACAGTCCTGGTTAGCTGCTTCTCTCTCTGTGTTCTTCAGGCTTCCTGGCTGTTTTCTTGTCTATCTCTCCTTGTAGAAGTTGATTCATATTCAGTGAACAGTTAGCTAAATGCAACCCCACCCATTTCTTGAAATCAGCTAAGAGGGAAAAAGGGAAATAGAGAAATGATTTTGGAGATGAAAGGATAAAGAATGATAAAGGCTGGGAGGAAAAACAAAGATGCGATTGTGGGAAAAAGAAATGGTAGGGCTAAAACTAAGACTAAAAGTAAGATAAGAAATGGACTAGACTTTCTTTTCCTGAAGAAATACATCTGTCTGTGCAAGGGTGAGACCTGCTCAGCAAAATATGAGAGACTTCTTCTCTAGGGATGCCTCCTTAGCCTCTTCCTGTGAACTGTGAAAGACTGATCCCAATTTTATGGAGTTCAGTGTCTGATTGTCCCAGGTGTGAAGTGGAGTGAGGAGCATGACAGAAGGGAGAGAAGATGGGCTTTGTAATCAGAGAATCGGGTTTGAATCCTGACACAGCCAGTGACTCCTTGTGCGAGGCCAAGCCAGTCACCTAAGGTCTCTGAGCCTGTGTTCTCACCTCTCTCTATGACGAGGACAGTAAATCCTACCCTGTAGGGTTATGTGAGAACTAAATGATGACAGTCAGTGAGGAGTGCCTGGCACCCAGTAGGTATGTAAATGACAATTGCCTTTTCAGCTGCTCCCTGCATCCTGCTCAGAAGCCATCCTGAGGCAGCTCAGGGTTTTTGCCGCACAGACCCAAACTGGAGAGACAAGAACTCCCAAACGCAGTACTTGTATTTTAGTTAGTCTTTGATAAATGACGCTGAAACAAACACAGAGGTTTTAACTGGGCTCCTGTTTGTAACTGGCCAGTGACCATACTTGTCGTTAGATGCTCTTTAAAAGTGGAGGCAAGAGAGTCAACTGTGTTTGGCCAGAACGAAATTCAATACACCCATAAGTCTAAATGTCTCCACCAGAAGGTCAACCCTCTATCCATCATTTTTACACTGTTCACTCTATAGGATTTTGAGCTGAGAGATAAATCAAATGGAAGTCAAGGAAAACAACAAAAAATAAGATCTGGAATCAATACCACAAAGTCATTGCTATTCTTAATTTCTTTTCGGGGTGGAGGTTAGGGCTCTATCACTAATTAGAAAAAGCCCATTAAGCTAAATATGAAGGGCAATTAACAGAGCATCACTCCAGCTCTTGTAACAGGGCTCTGCTGTCAACAACTGAGAGAGCATCAGGTTGTTTACAAACACTCAGTTTCTCAGTCATACAACTTCTTCCCACAAGGCTGAGCAGTCCAGCAGCCGGGATCTTCTGACACAGCAGCTGGGGGGTCACAGGTTACCTCTTCAACTTTCCTGTCCAATGAGTGTTCACGATCTGGCTCTCCTTACTTCCCAGGTTGCTGGGAGGGCCAAGAGACATATGGATAAAGCCCTGTGAAAAGCTGGTCCCAGGGTCCAGCATGTCCTGATCTTTGTCCAGCTCTGAGCTTCGCAAGGGTGAGGGGCAGGTGGATCTGGTACCCAGTCAGGGGCTTGGGGCCCAGCAAGACCAGCAGCTCACACCCAGGTTGGCCCAGACCCACTCCTCTCCAAATCACAGAGGCCTAACATTAAGGCTTCCTCTGCCTTAAGGGGTGCGGTGCTTGAGGTCAGAGAAAGCTGAGTTCAAATGCAACTCTATCAGCGTGGCCCTGGGCAATTGCTTATCATCCCAGAACCTCATTTTCTTATCTGAAAAATATAAGGGAGATAACACCACCTATCCAGAAGGCAAGTAGTGAAGATTAGAGCTAACATTTTAAAGTGCCTGGTGCCTGGAGGTGGTAATATATAATAGCTCCTAAGATTAGTTCTTATAATTCCACTCCTGAAGTTCACTTTCAGCCATTTCACCTGCATTACAATTGAAGGGTAGAGGATTCTAAGCAGCCCTGGTCTGTAACTCACAGCAAAAGGGGAGGGGATGGTTTTTCTGGCTGCCAGACTATGGCATTTTGGGGAAGTTGTATTTGAGGTTTAAATGCAAAGGAAGTGACATTTGAAGAGTATTTTCTATCTCTGAGTCAGTTTATCTCCTTTTACTCCTTGATAGTTGAAAACACACCTCTGGGAGGTGCTAGAAGACAGACTGCCACGGCATTCACCAGCGCGAGCTCTAACCTGCGGCCTCCAGGAGTGAGAAGCGCTCTCCCAGTAGATGGGCAGCTCAGGCCTAAGGAGCCGAGCCGGTGTGTTCTCCAGAGCCCATGTGCCTCCCTTTCAGCGGCGGCACAATAACCTCCAGATGTGTGTGCCGATCCAAAGCCTGCCTGACAGAAATGCTACTTAGGGAAGATCGTCCAAAAGAGAATAGGTCTTTCCCCTTCCCTAGGTTCTCTGAGGTACACCTGTGACCATGTGAGAACATCAGAAAACTTGGTGTTTGACCAGGAGCTTAGCTTCTCCCACAGTCATCTTCACGGAGATGTATTCACACTTAAATGTTATGCCCTGATTTACAGAAATAGCCATATGAAAATATTTCTTTTTATTAGTTATAAAACTCTTGTCAAGGACACCGAACCATCATGTCACTCGGTGGTGTCTTGTATGAAAGGAAATTTCCTCCATAAGAAACTTATTTTAGAGTTCATTTCTAAGAACATCTTCCTTTTTTCCCTGAAAAAGTAGCATGTTGCTTCTTTTCTGAGAATGAGAATTACATAACTTACTACTGCTAAGAGGCTCAGCGTCTAAGCTGATACTCGGCCCCGGCAACCCAGGGACTATTATGATTAGCATATTGGAAGTACGCTCCTTGGCTCTAATTTTCCTTCTCTTTTATTAACCATATATGTACCTTTTGTTATACATACACATCCTTGATTATAAATAATACATAGGGAAATACACGTGCATGTGTTCTACACGCACATACTCCCTTACGAGTGGAGTCGAATCCTTTCTTGATTCCTGAGGAAGTACCTGGAGGATGAGAATGTCTAAGATCCCTCGGTTTACTCAAAGGCTTCATCCTCCTATAACCTTTTCCAGCGTCTATATCTCTGGGACATCTCACAAACCTAATGCATCTGGGGAATAGCCTTGAACCCTCTTTGGCCTTTGAGAGTTGTCTAATATCTTAAGTCTCAGTGTAATACCACTTGCCCCAATTACCTAATAAAGTGCTATGGGGATCAAATAAAATAACGAATGCCCTTTGAATTGAGGCTTTGTTTTGTGGCTAAAAATTTTCCAATTTACAGATCGGCATTGCTGCAACTGGGAGGAGGAAGACTAAGCTTTATTAAGCACTTTGCTGGATACTCTCCGATGAGGCTGAACCTCTTTGGACTGCGTCAGGTGGTCTCCTGTGCCCTCTGCCTTCGGCGAATAGGAAACGCTGGCAGGACAAGGGGGATATTTTCTCTCCTCAAGGGTCACAGGTTGGGTGGCTGCGTTCTTTTACAGAAGGCCACACAGCTCCTCTCAGGCGGCTTCTCCCACAGTCGCAGTTACAGACAGAGCTTCAGCTACACTTCTCTCCAGCCTGAGGTAACTGCTGCCTTTAGGTCATGGCTCTCTCTGCCGCTGACTCGGGAGGCCTCATCGTCTCTGTGGTTCTCCTTAGTCCCGCCCACACTTTCGTAAGTAGCTGCTCACTAAACTCTCCCCCGTTACCCTGTTTGAGCGTGCCATCTTTCTCCTGCTGGGTCAATCCTCACAAAAACTCCTTGAGGTAAATATTAGTGTTTGTTTTTATAAATGAGGAAAGAAAACAGTTAAGTAGATTTCCCAAGGTCATATAAATTGTAAGCGATAGAGCTAAGTATCAAACCCAGACCTGTCTTATGCCCTTTCTATCTGTTTTATGTTCTCTTAGGTGGGCAAAGTGTTTTTGATACTATCTTTGATCATCCCCTTTGTTTTCCTTTCTTTTGCACCAAAACACAATCTAATACAACTAATATAAATCAAAAATATCTGGTTTAATTATATTGAAATAAAGCCTTTATCAATAGTGAGATAGAGGAATCACCTGTTGTATCCTCCTACCTTCCTATGTTTTACTTTTAAAAAAACTATAAATAGCACCTAATTGCATGTGACAGTGGAAAGCACAAGATTGTCAGAGAAAAGTCTGAGATAGCATTGTCTCTGGTAGTTGTTTTGATAAAAACTTATTTCAGAAAAAAAATTTAAAATAAAAAAGATTAAATTTTCCTGTCTACTTCAGGCTGGATTCTTAACATACTGCATGTGCCCCTGTCAATCCTAGAGACAGAAGGAGATCAAAGTTTAAATATTTCATTTAATTTTTCTAGTTCTTAACAAGAGCAAAGAGAGATGCCAGAAGGGAGAGGCATTCACTGGTAGAGTTGGGAATGTCTTTATGAATCATTTACATTCTAGGGGATAAAAATACACATCTCAATACTTTTAAACTGTTATATATAGCAGCCTTTTAAGGTACTTAGAAGGGGCCCTTATTGTTCCCTTTTGGAGTGTATGGTCAGAAAAACCCTACTGCTATTGCGCTATTGTGAAGAGACTGCAAGGAGTGGAGGGGCATGGGTGGTGGTGGTGGGGGTAGACCCTTAAGGTCCGTCCCAGGGCTGCCTTTGGAGACTGTCCTGGGAAACGTAGAGTCCTCAGCTCTTTGCACATGCAGTGAGCCCCCGGATGTTATGGGATTTCTTGATTAATGTCGAAATGCTGGTTCAGCCTGGGATAAGCAGAGACTTGACAAATCATTAGTTGGTACTCAGAGTTTGAACAAACATACTGCTGTGAGTAACTACACCATACAGAGTCCATTCATTACTTGGTAGTGGATTATTTAATAATCAGCCCTCCCTGCATTAGGCAGGAGTCTTATGCGTCCTGAAAACCCCTAGTTTGTATCTTTATTGGCCATCAGATTTTCTCTTCTGTGAATTTTCTATTAATTAAAAAATTGACTTATAGAAGTTATTTATATAAAGTCTGAATACAATCCTTAGTTGATTAAATGTTTGGAAAATATTTTCTCTAAGACTATGAACTATCTTTTAAGTTGGTTATGGTATCTTTGGTTAGGTAAAAAGGTATACTTTTAATGTGGTTAAATCACAATTTCTTTTATGGCTTATGTTTCTGTGCTGTGTTAAGAAAACACACACACACACATTGACTCTGTATGTATTTATATTGTGGACATAACAGTAGTCTATATTTTCTCCTAGAAAGTTTAAAGTTTGAGTCTTTATGTGGGTCTTTAACTTCATATACAATCATTTTTGTGGGTGGAATGAAATAGGCATATAGCTTAAATATTTTTCTCTCATTTGGATAGCTATTGTTCATTATCAATAATTTAAAATCTCTCTTTTTACATGAATTTGTAATGCCACTTATGTCAGATACCAGATGTTTCTAAGTATGTATGTTTTGGGGTTCTGGTCTATCAGTCTTTGTCTATCCAGGTACAAAGATTTTTTTGGCTATTCTTGGTCCTTCATTCTTCTTTATCAATTTAGGATTAGCTTGTCAAGTTCTGAGAAAACGCTCTAGAGATTTTGATTAGAATAAAATTGTATCTGTAGACTCATAATTTAGAAAGAATTGATATATTCTGAATCTTTCCACATATGAACATTTACTTAGATCATTTTTTAAATCTATCAGTAAAGTTTAGTATTTTTTTTCTAAAAAATCCAGACAGATTAGCTACTTTGTAATTTTTGTTGCTATTGTGAAAAGGATCTTTAAAAAATTTGTTGTTGGTGGACAAGCACATTATTTTTTTTTGGAGACAGGGTCTCGCTCTGTCACCCAGGGCTAGAGGGCAGTGGCATCATCATAGCTCACTGAAACCTCAAACTCCTGGGCTCAAGCGATCCTCCTGCCTCAGCCTCCCGAGTAGCTGGGACTACAGGCATGCGCCAGGCACACTATTAATTTTTGCATATTGGTACTATGTTCAAGGAATATTGCTGAGCCATCTTATAATTGTTATAAATTTATGTTTTAAAATAAAATTCTGGCAGTGAAAAGGTGAGAGAAGGAGGAAGAGCTCCAGGTGTGGAAGGTGCAGGTAATGGCCCTGAGCACATTTACAGGAAGAGGGAAGATGCCAAGGGAGAGAAAGCACTTCAATGTAGGGGGAAAAGAAAGTAACTGATGGACTCCAATCTCTGGAGGGACCCAAAGGGAGGGGATTAAAAACTCAGGAGGAAGAGTAGGCTCTGGGACAGGAAAAGGACAGAGACAGAGATGAGGGAATAGAAAGGTGAAAAAAGAAGAGATGTGAGGTAGAGAAGGAATTTGGAGAAGTTGTCATGGGATGAGTTTCATCTCAGCAGGGGTGCTGGTGGCCTTTACTGAGGGTGAGGTGTGTTGCAGGTTTGGGCAAAGAAGAGGAGGTTTGGAGCCACTTCTGGAAGGGACTTGGGAGGGGCCTAAAAGGAAGGAATGAAAGAAGTACTAAGCGGCAGGGAGTGCCCAGCAGAGGTTAGAGGTGTGAAGGTGTAGTAGATGTATCACCACGTTTGGGGGGCTTTCTCCAGACATGCTTACTTGCCTAGGAATGGAGGTAGAGGAAGCAGACAGGTGGTGGTGGTAATCCTGGATTGGAGGTTTTCAAAGTGGGGGAAAACAACTTGGGGTGCCTGGCAGTGTCCAAGCAGGCCAGGGCAAGATACTCTCTATATATTTATATTGTGGAGGGGATCTCTCAGGGTAGCTCTGCTCTTGGAGACCAAAGAGTGAGGGGTGGGGAGGCCTGCAAATTGTAGTTTGCAGTAAGATGTGAGCCTGCCCCAGGTCCCACAGCCTGTAACTGGGACTTTTGGGTTGTTTTGCCCCAGGAATCTCCATCAGCCCTGAAACACCTGTAATGTTAATGGGGCCAAGGGAAATTCTTATAGATTGATTGGTTTGGGGTGAAAGAAATCTGCAATGCTAGCTTTCAGGGCATGTCTTAAGGGCCTTCAAAATATTTTTACACAGTTTCTGTACTGATAGTGAGATGATCTGGTTTGTATTCAGCCTTCAGAGCAGGAAGCAGCCTGGGACACAGCTAGAATTTACCAACTTTATTTCAACTTGGTTTTAACTGCCACAGAAGCTGCTATGTAGTAATGATTGCAAGCCACGCGCCCCATTTCTCTTCTGCAGAATCCTCCCTGCTGCTCTTGTGCACGGTTCCCCTATTTATGAGGGATTATGTTGGAGGGTACCAGTGTTGGGAGCTCAGTAAATTTTACCAGCATCCAGAAAGGCAGAAAAAGACTGACACGCTGAAAGATGTTAAAAAATTACAATTATCCAGGTTACATGACAAAGAGGATTCAGTTCCAAATTCACTGCCCCCAGAAGTTGTTTTGCTTGAGTAAGAACAGTCAAACTGGCAGAGTTGTTCTGACATCACAATAATGCAACCAGGTTGGAAATTAGTTCTCTTGGGAGGATTTTAGAAAAGCAGACTAGGCAGCTGAATAGCCGCAAGGAAGCTGGGATTCTGAGTTCTAATTCTGGACTTTCTGTATGACTGATGTCTTAGTAACCGGGAGCTTCTTGAGGCATACATTTATTCATCTGTATTCCCAGGGCCTGGCACAAGGCCCTGCCTATATTATATGCTTCATGGATTTAATAGAGAAGGAATTGCCATCGGAATCGAAATTAGCTGGCCACATGATATTATAAAATATTTGCATTTGATAGCATCTCCTCCCGGTTCTGCCTTATTAGGGAAATGAACTACAGTGGCAGTTGGAATAGTGTTGAATAAGAACATGTGTTCTGGAAGCAGACTGCTGGAGTCCCTGCTCCATTGCTGACTGGTCAAACAGGCTCCCTGAGCTATGATGTTCTTATCTGTAAAGTGGGGATAATATACCTATACCTACTCATAGGTTATTGTGAGAGTGAAATGAGATCATATAGGCAAAGCCTCTAGCATACAGCAAATTCACAATAACACAAAGGAATTGGGAGTCTTTCAGCTGTTATTATTACCTTTTCCCCTAGTCCTCACAAAGATTGAATTTTTATCCCCCTCTTACAGCCTGAGATTTTCCGACATATACTAAACGTGTAGGGTATCAATGCTCATAGAGAAGCTCTGAGGATCTGTTAATTTACAGAACCTAGCGCAGTACTCAGGCCATAGTACATCCTCAACACACGCTTATTGAAAGGAGCAATGTTGAAAGAAATTTGCTCTCAACTTCTGGTAATTACAAAACATACAGATTAGTTCTTACTTAGCAAGTGATTTAAAGATTCTCACATGTGCAATATAATTTTTGGATACTTAGATTTTGCACATGCAATAATTCACTGAAATTAATGAAAGTGTCTGGAGATTGATAGTTCTCAAATTGTACCACATAAGAGTTTCCTGGTTAACTAAAAAATTCCCAGAGTCAGAATCAGTAAATCTAGGCAGGGTACGCCACTACTGCATCTGCATTTTAAACCAATCCATCAGTGGTTTTGATACCACTCTATAGGGCAGCCTAAAGGCTTCCTTTGACAAACTCTAGGGGTCGCCTAAAAATGGGATGGGTACTTGTCTAAGTGCAAGAATCTCCTTGTTCTTTTACTTTCAGGTTTCCTTCTTTTTTATATCATGGGTGAAAGAATAATGGGATTGAAATGACCTTCAATCAGAAATTGGGCTGGGAGATTCTGGGCCCAGGCAAGTTTTGGTATTGTATAAGCATGGACACACTTAAAGGATTTGCCACAAAGATCTAGAGTTATTTGGATACTTGCTTGTCTGGAAAACATGCAGAAGGGCTATTCTTTTGGATTGTTAAACTGGGAGCCTATCTGTTTCTCAGTCTGACATTTCAGGAGGACTGTATTTTCTCCTTCAGGATTAAAGAAAGAAATATTCTGTAATACCATCATAAATAATTCAAAACCCCAGAGAGCTTAATGTGAACCATAAGAATGTGACCTGTAGCCACACTCCAAGTCCAAGAAGAATGTGTCTAGATCAGCATTAAAAGTATATTACTAGGAGATAAATGGCATGCCCAGCAGTCTGCAGGGGAGATGTCCTGTGTATGGATGGATTTATGATAGATTTTTCTAAGGATTTAAACTCCTCCAGAGTCTGGGCTCTGTACACTTAACCTCCGGTTGAGGTCATCAGTCTGTCCCATCATGACACCACGCTGCATGGTATCACTCTCTCCTCCTCACTAATCTGTTGCTGTAAATGTTGTCTTGAAAGGGTCTTAAGATTCAATTATTAATCAGAACCAACTGAACAGGCTGTTGGTGCCAGGAATAAAATTTTTTCAATTTGCAAAGCCGGGATAAGCTGATCAAGGAGAATGGTACAATTTCACAGGAAATACATTAAGCTTCCCACGCCTGCCTAAAGAGCTTACTGAGGTTCGCAAAAGTGCAGAGAAAGGTGTGTTTGGGTGGATACGTTAATAGTCAATGGAGAGTAATTATCAGGAATCCATAAACCATAGTCTCACTTTAAATAATGTTTTCTTGGCCTGAGAGGAAGGGCCAAATTGCTATATTCTCTCTTTTTAAAATCTCATTTAAAATGTAGCCCCACACATTTTACTTAGACAAATGGTGCTAACGAAATAATATTCTACACTTAATTGTGCTTTATTACCATTTTTCATACTAAAGCTATGAGAAGCTACAAGCTTATTAGTTGTCTTGTGAGGTGCCAGACTTCAGACAGGAGGGCGGTAAATGACCTAAACCACGTGTGATATGCTGGATGTACAGACAATCTGTGTTGAGGATAAGAAGCTATTAATACGTTTTTGAAGAGGGTCTCTTAATGAACTGATCTCACACTGCCCTGTGCATATACGGAGGTTACCCCAAAAATGTGATGGGTGCCACAGGAGCCTAGAGTGTGCCACCCCAAAATATGCCTCTTTGGCATAAAGATAATTTTCAGCTGATTATTTTGAGAAACTGCAGACACAGAAGTTCTGAAAACAGGGTAGAAGTTTTGTAAGGGAAATATACATCTATAAAGGAAATCTCATTTGTGAGGGTGTCTCTCTCCCTGTACCAGGTAAAGAAGGATGACTCTAAATCACTAGAGACTTAACAATGGAGAAAACACGGACTAAAATCTACATAACAAACCTTACCCTTGGTTACCTGCTTTTTCTGGTCACCTCCCCATAGCTGGTCCCCCCAATACTCTTCCTTCTTTGTTTCAGCTAAAGATGGTATTTAAGCTTGAATTCCCTTCTCTCTCCCTCTGTGCGAAGGGAGATCTATCTTTTAATTACACTTTAGTTAATTAAGGTGACATTCCCTGCCTGGCAGGATGCATGTGGCCGCAGCAGTCAATGCCACCAAGCTCCTTGAGCTCCTGGGAGGAATGGGAGGTGTGAAGGGAGTGCTTTGTTGTGGCTCGGGGACAGCTCACGGGACTGGTTCCTTCCTTCCTTCCTCAGACACCTGCACTTTTCAATTTTGTCGCTAGAGGTCTCAGCAGGACAACGGTTATCCAAGGAAGTGGCCAAGATGGACCTGGAAGAATCCTGAAACCCGTCCCTCCTCCAAACTAGTTGACTGTCATTCAGAGGACTCTCTGGCAAAGGGAGAGGTAAGGTGACCGCCGCCTGCCTGCCCAGCGTCGTCAGCGGGACAGCAGACTGGTCTTGTGTGGCTGCCCAGGGATGCCATTGTCCTCTTCAAACAGTGCTGCAGTTGTCCCAGGAGAAGGAATGGTAACACCAGGGCAATTGGGGTTGTCAAGAAGGGGCCTGTAGTCCCCTCACATAATTTCCAACAGCCATTCCCTCCAAATGACACGGTTGACTGGCATTTTTCAATCTTATGTGACCTGCCATGCAACTGCAGCTTCAAGAGTTCCTTGCACAACTCGTTTAGCCAGATTTGCTGCCTCTAAGCCCCTTTTCTCTCTCTTTCTTCCTTTCCTTCCTTTCCTTCTTCCCTTCCCTTCCCTTCCCTTCCCTTCCCTTCCCTTTCCCTCCCTCCCTCCC
>VBSM01003176.1:35074828-35095521 GCA_008086735.1 Cheirogaleus medius
AGAGTGTCGTGGCATCAGCCTAGCTCACAGCAACCTCAAACTTCTGGGTTCAAGCGATCCTTTTGCCTCAGCCTTCCGAGTAGCTGGTAATACAGGCATGCGCCATGCCTGCTAATTTTATATATATATACATTTTAGTTGTCCAGCTAATTTCTTTCTATTTTTTTAGTAGAGATGGGGTCTCGCTCTTGCTCAGGCTGGTCTCGAATTCTTGAGCTCAAATGATCCTTCCCCCTCGGCTTCCCAGAGTGCTAGGATTATAGGTGTGAGCCACTGCTCCTGGCCTTAAGCCCCTTTTCTGCCAAAATTCTGGAGCTGAAATTCTATCTACCCCAGTGATACCTTCTGAGGCCACAGCTCTTTGCAGCACTATATTTTGTCCAGTAACATTAGAACCTAAGAAGTACACAAGAAATTATCCACCTCTGTGGTTTCCTCATTCTGCCATATCCTGTCCTGCTCCTCCACCCAATTTTGAATCAGTATCCGTCCAGAGAAGCCTGCTGCAGACTGGATGGGCTATTTTGGACAAAGTTGCATTTTAAGCCAAATTTGATATATAAAAACCCATAGGGGCCTAAATGTTAAACGAAGTGATGATTTTTCGCTCTCTAAAATAAGATTCATCATAAAAAGTGTCATGCATTTACCATGGAAAAAGAAAGCTCTGTTAAAATGACATTGCATGTTTGGTTAATATCTGTATTTCCATAATTTTATGTAAATGAAGGGTGTGTCTCAAAACTAGGTTGAAAGCTGGCATGTGTGGGTTTCTATTCTTGCCTTATTGGCTTTCAAATTATTCTCTGACTGCTTCAGAGACTTCCCTGGCCTTGTTAACTTGGTTAGCAATACACTGAAAAGGACAAAATGTAACCTTGTTTACCTACTGGGTCTCCTTAAGTTCCAGAGCTCTAATCAGTGGTATCTTGGGAAGGAGAGAGACAGATACCAGCCGGATAACCTCAAACTACAGAAATCAGAATATTTGCAATGACCAAACCTGAGTTTGCCATGTTTACTTGAACTTGATAGGTCCCTATGCAGGGGGTGGGCTACACGCTTCTCATCTGCACCTTCTCCTTCCTGCCCTTGTTTTCTTCAGTCTCTACAGAGACTCAGGCTCTTGCTCCTGGAGGCTGTTCCCATTTGCACAGCATGACTAAGACTCTTTCCATAATCTACAGTGGAAAATGAGCACTGCTGGGAGGAAACTGCATGAGAAACAGCCCGAGGTTGGTGAGCAAACTTAAGCATCATGTACTTTTTGAAATCGGCTGTTTTCAAATTCATTTCACAGATGAGGAGCCCAAGGTCCAGAGAGGCACAGTAACCTTCTCAAGCTCACCCAGATATTTAGTGGCAGAGCCAGGACTGGGACCTGGGGTCCTTTCTTGGGAGGTAGGCTCCTTCACTGTCCTTCGTTTCTAAAAAGCTCTCCTGGTGGTGTGTATAGGGCTCTTCCCCAGAGAGCAATGAGCTGGGATGCCACCCTGATAAGATGCTGTGATGGAAAGAGGGAGATTGAGTTCTAATCCAGGCTCTGTCCCATCTTGGGCAAGTGACTTTCTCTCAAGGCCTTGGCCAACTCCTTTGAATAATGGATTTGGAGGGAAGGCTCCATCTTTAAGGACTCTGCCTCTCTAGAATTCTGTGTCTAAATGATAGGTTGGGGCCTCAACACTGCAGGGGCTTGGGCAATGTCCAGTCCCATCTCATGAGAGCTCCCTTCAATTTTAAATTCTTGTCATCTCTGATGACTAATCTGGAAACTTTCCTCCTAATTCCCATTCAACACACACTCGAAACATCAGTGAAATGGAGAACGAGAGGCAGTTCCGACTCTGAAATCACAGGGCAAGGCTGTACAGTAAAGCAGGATCGTATTTTATGTTCCGGGTATGCTCTTCGGCACAAATACCTCCTTCCCGACTTATTTATTCTGTAAATCTAGCTTATCACATAGTGAAATCATTTAAATTAGAAATATAGTTTAAGGAGAATCGAGGAACACCAAAAGGAATTGTGTGCGTGCGTGTGTGCAGTACAATGAAGGGCCACTGGAGTTCATATGTGGCTTAAAACTCAACACTCTTTCTTCTTCACAGTCACAGTTTCGTTCCACATAGGTGTGTGGCCATCATATACGTGTGTACAGAGAGAAAAGAATACATGAGAAGTTGACCTCTTCCTGCATGGCTCATTCTAGCCCCGGTGCTGGGCACAGTGGCATTTGCTTACACACAGCATCGGCTCCTGGGAGACTCCCGGAGCAACAATCCCTTTAAGGCTGGCCCCCCTCCCCCCAGAACACTGCATAGCAGGGACCACGGCCTGCCTGGAGATGCCCACGTATGTGGTTCCACACGTGGTAGTACTACATTGCAGCGCAGCGTGGACACATGCCTCGAATCCTAAAAGCCGACAGTCTGAGGGCTGTTTGTCAGAGAACAATAACCGAACACATCCCCCCCTCCGGCGCCCCAGCTCCTTCTCGGGGAGGTGTCAGGCTGGCAGCTGCAAGTGCTCTGGCTCTTACCCCCATGCCAGGGATTGCGGGGGAGAGAAGCACAAATATAAAATCAGGAACAGAGACTTATTAAGATCTACTGCTTAAAAGCGACGGTTCATGCGGCCCAAGCGCCAAGCGCCGAAAGCGGGAATCGCAGGAGAACAGCGGAGAACACATGCGGGAACAGAAGGCGGAAGCGCACAAAACACAGCTGTGCCCACAACGAGCCATGCTCACACTTACATGGTGTGGTCTCACACTACCTTAGTTTGCCTTAAGCATTTCCATCATCTGAGAGTGTGGGAGGAAAAAACAGAATGGTTAAAGGTAAAATAAGTTAAGAGCTCACACTTTATTTTTAAAGATTAAAAATAGCAGTGTCATTACTGGTCACTCCATTCCTAGTGTGCAGGGAGACACGCCTGTGATTCATGTTGAGGGAGAACACGGTCCTGAGAGCCCCACTGGCTGGGTTCACACCTTGGTACTGCTCCTTGGTAACTTCATGACCCTGGGCAAGTGTCTTAGTTTTCTGTGCCTCAGTTTCCTCTTCTATAAAATGGGTCTAATAGTAGTACTTACCTCATAAGGTTGTGGTGAGAATGGAATGAATGAGTACATGTGAGATACTCAGAACAGCCCTATTCAATACTAAGCATTATCCAAGAGTTAAGACATCATTGTTGTTTTTGTTAGTTTTATTTTTAGTTTCCTCAGGTAATACCACCCAGACTAGAGGAATAAAAATTCATAGGAAGCCAAAGACCCAGAGAGAATTTTAGATACTCAATAGGAAAAACAATTTAGGAGAAAAAGACAAAGTTAAACATTCATGGATTGAGCAATAGTTCCATATGTCATTGTAATTTTTTGAGGACATCATTTGAAATTCTGGATTATCCCAAAGCAATTCAGAATTCCTTTTAAAGAACAATAAGTAAAAGTCAGTTGTGCACACAGAGATCAGTTAGAACTCTAGAGCCTGGTTCATGTTGGGCAATATGAGGCCATGTACACATCCTCAGGTGTTGCCTCTGGATGGTGTCATCTTGTACTTTCTCAATTGCTTTTATCTAGCACCTCATAGAGAACTGCCTGTGCACAGAGAGAGCTTGGGGTGAGGACAAATGGTTTATCAAGTCATTTAGGAAGACAGACTGCTCTCCTCCATTCTTTCCCAGAAAGCTTATTAGCTTTAACCTCACTTGGCAGGATATTGTGGTCAAACAGGAAAGAATTGGACACTTAGTGGTGGTGACACCTTAGCCTAACAGGAACGTGCAAGCAAAATGCCCCAAGGATGACCTGGCTGTGAGTCTGCCTTTGCTGACCACACTCTGAGTCCCCAGTGAGTCAGTGTCAGTGGCCAGTTAGTTCTTTACTTTTCCTCAAAGTGAATCCCACTCTTTCCACCTGCCAGTGGGCATCTGCACACAAAGAGACAGGTCTTATTTAAAAACATGGAGCATCCCATGAAATCAACTTAATGGGTTGTTTCCATCTCCTCCTTCTGTCCCATGGACACCCAATTCCTTCCCCTCCAACACCTCTTGTCTGGTTTCACAGCCTCTCTTTCCTACTTCCTACTTCTCTTTCTTGGTTGTAACCTAGGTCGCTTCTTACTCATCACTGGCCCAAGAAAGTTTTCAGAGTAGAAGATTTAGGGCTCTCCTCTAAGTTTCCTCCTGTCCCTTCTCACCTTTTCAAAGGCATGAACAATCGTGTTGGCTTTTGTTCAGATGTGAGCATTTGGTTAAAGCGACTTGATTATTTAAAGTTGGGTGCCGGAAACATCATTTGAAATGAGAAATGAAAAGCAACAGTGGAAGTTTTCAGCTGGTAGAATATGGAAGTGAAGAACATTGCAGAACACATCAGAGTCCATTTGGCAGCCTAGCCTAATGCACCTTTGCCAGAAAGGGTGAGTCACACACAGACTGCCTTCAGGAATGGTGGCGATGGTGCTCAGCTTCCATCGAGTGTGTGTGAGTGTGTTTGTGCACCTGTGGTCCCACACTGTTATGCTGTGTGAAGGCCTCTGCTTGGAGCGGGGTTTTAACCTGGATCATTTTTTATATGTAAATGTACCCCCAGAGTTTAATTCCCCAGGTGAATAGCTGCCAGGTGGGCTGCAGGCTCTTAGAGTCTGGGCCTGGGTTTTTCTTTCTCGGGTAGTGTCTCACCACGTCAAGTACAGCACGCCCAACACCGCAGGAGAGAGTTAGGGCTGCCAGTGATCGAAGCTTCATTTGTCTGGCAGGGAAGTTGGCTTTTTAAAGACATAGTCTTAGATCTTTCCAATCACAGGTACTGTTTCAAGGACACAGATTATAGTGCTTGGGCTCTGGAACACAGAGACACCTTGATCTGTTCAATGCCTTTTTGAAGGGATGCTATTATGTCATCAGAATGTTGCTCAGGCAGAAGTGCAAAGAGGAGAAAGCAGAAGATACTTAGAGAAACAAAGAGATTTTTGACCAGAAAAAGTAGGTCTAACCAATTGATGCTTGCAGATATGGAGACATTTAAACATAATTATTAAGCAGTTAGCCAGTTGTAACTAGGATAGGCAATACAAGATGATTTCATAAGGAATCATTTTGAATAAGTCATTGTCTTGCTTTGGAATTATTATCTTGCGTTATCATCTTGCATTTGGTTCCACATCAAATGAAGAAGGTTGTTATTTTATTATTTTTTGAGACAAGGTCTCACTCAGGCTAGAGTACAGTGGCATCATCGTAGCTCACTGCAGCCTCAAACTCCTGGGTGCAAGCTATTCTCCTGCCTCAGCCTCCTGAGTAGCTGGGACTACAGACACATGCCACCATGCTTGGCTGATTTTTTTATTTTTTGTATAGATGGGGTCTCACTCTTGCTCAGACTGGTCTCAAACTCCTGGCCTCAAATAATCCTCCTGCCTCAGCCTTCCAAAGTGCTAGGATTACAAGTGTGAGGGACTATGCCTGGCTGATATTTTGACAGAAGAGACAGAGGCAGTTATGCTTTTCCTGTTGATGTGCCACAACCAATGCCACATCTCCTGAAGTGTCAACGGGCTCAGCAGGCCTGCAGGACCACATCTGGAGGGCTGGAGCCCTTGATGCAGTGAAGACAGCTGTGGCATCATCACCCTGCACAGAGTGAGTTTTAGTGACTAGTTCAGTGGCAGTCACTTCTAAATTCTGCTCTGAGTCCCAGGGCCCAATCCCCTCCCAAAGCAGGCCAGATATATTTCCAGGTGTAAGCTGTTAGGCTAGGTGTCTGGGGGCAACCCATATAGGAAAAAGGCCCCCCTCCCTATAAAAAGTTCTACCACTAGAGGAGCAGCTGATACCTGAGTAACCTTGAGAGTATTTTGGTGTTCTAAAATTAACTCATCATAAGGACGCATTTTTTAAAAAGGATTGCGTGCGTGTATGTATGTGTTTGCGAGGAAGCTGATCAGGACAGATATGTTGGTTATTGGTAGCTAGAAACAGTCAAGGAATGGATTTTAATCCTCTAGAAAACTGCACTCTAGGAGAGATAAAATATTCATGGTGGAGGGAGGGAGGGAGCACAGGGAGATGGCAGGAGAGAAGGGGGAGGATGAGTTTGACAAAGGGCAGGACAGGGAGTGGCTCCCACTGGATGTGCGCCATGATGGATGAAGCTTCACCTGCCTTCTTTTCTCTCTCCTCTTGCTTTCTCCGGTGTCAGAGGTGGAGAAACTATTTGCCCTGAAATCTAATGATACAATGTGTGTGGAGGGGATGAGGACCACATCAATTAAGGGTAATTCTTTTCAGGGAATATAAAATATCCTACTCATTTTCTTTTTGAATAATGGGGAACATAAAACTCAAATTAATTGGCATGAAAATTATTTTAAAGATCCTTCCACTTTTATATTATAGCTAGTAAAAAGATGCAACTGAGAGGAGAGGAGAGAAGTAGAGAGACAGCCAACAAGCAGGGAGATTCAGGGAAGAGGCAGAGAAGAGATAAAAATGAAAAAATCTGCACACAGAAAGACACATGTGAGAAAGGAGACATGTGGTGGCTTAGGGACAGTGATCACAGATAACTGAAGACTCACACACACATACACAGCACATAATGCCTCGTGATACATATTGACTTCCATGAATTAGTATCATTGTTTGGCCTCATTCCATTTTCCACAATTTCTTTTAAAACATTGTTTTATATTCATAAGAGTAGGCACATGGCTGGGTGCAGTAGCTCACGCCTGTAACCCTAGCACTCTGGGAGGCCAAGGCAGGAGGATTGCTCGAGGTCAGGAGTTCAAGACCAGCTTGAGCCAAGAGTGAGACCCCATCTCTACTGAAAAAAGATAGAAAGAAATTATCTGGACAACTAAAAATATATAGGAAAAATTAGCCGGGCATGGTGACGCATGCCTGTAGTCCCAGCTACTTGGGAGGCTGAGGCAGAAGGATTGCTTAAGCCCAGGAGTATGAGGTTGCTTGTGAGCTAGGCTGACGCCACGGCATGCTAGCCCAGGCAACAGAGTGAGAGTCTGTCTCAAAAAAAAAAAAAGAATATGCACACATGAGGATGTAATATCTTCATCCACGCCTCTAGGATGGGGAAAATCAGTTGAGTTGAAGATAGGCTTTATGTAGAACATGGACTACAGGCCACTGAGGAAGGTTCTATCTTTGCTACATAGTCAGCTCTCAAGACAAACCTCTTTTGGGTCCCTCTGACCCCTGAAAATGATCCCTCGGACATTAGGTGTCATATTCCAATTAACACTGAGGCAATGGGACATATTTTTTGTGCATCCTTCCATAAGCAGGGAGAGGATTTCTTAGAGACAAGGAATAGCATTACCGCTAACAAGAGGCAGCCCAGGCCTGCTGGCTCCATGCACATGTGTGTGCAGCACGTTTCCCTCTTTGCTATGAGCCCAGACAGGCCTTCCGCCATCACTGCTCACGTTGGGAACTTTGACTTTTCGGAGGTCTCAAAATATAGGAATCACTCTTATCATGGTGAATCAACTAACGGGCTGAGATTTCATTAAATAAATTTATTTATAATGCTCAAAACATAAAAAGAGACAGCCTTTACGTTTCCATTTGATCTACTCAAACTGGCATGAACTGCTGTCTCGTTTATTTAGAACATTAGAAAAACCACCAAAATGTCCCTCTGAGTACTTCTTTTATATCTGGGTGATTTGCACTAAGCCCTGGGAGTTTGGGTTCTATGGTTTCATTTCCCACTTCCTAGGTTGTAGCAGATAATAGGCAGAATGCTGAGTGTTGACTGATTTTTCCTTCAAACGCATCACCTCCTGGGCATTCAGTGCACAGTGGTAGAGGGTAGCAGTGAAAAGAACAGAAATGAAATAGAGTCCCAGTGAAAATATTTTTTTAATTGAGAGGCCTTTCAAAGAAGAAATATGAGATGGTACTATAATGTATTGTTAAAATCAAAAGAGTTTAGAGTTGGACGTGATCATGGTAATTAATCATCAAGTCAACTTGCTTCGCTTTATAGATTAGGAAACAAAACCTCAGGGAGGATAAGTGACAGCCTGTTGAGGACAGTAGAGTTAGTGGTAGACTTCCTGACTCACGATCCAGGATGACCCCACCATACTGCTTCCCATTTTCAATAGAAGAACAAAGTTTTCTAAGCAATGACATCCATTAAGTGATATAACATGAGTAATGTGCCCAACCTGCCCTCTCACTTTAGAGAGGTTTAATCTCTTCATAAGCAAGCTAAGGGCAAAGTTAGGAAATTGCTTTAACTCCTCCAATAAAAGAAAGACCAAACGGCATGTGTGGTCTGCCTCCATCTTTTCACTGATCCCAAAGTTGAATAAATTATTTAAGGCATCTTCAAAGGCCTCTGTTAAATTTTCTCAGCCTGCATTTGGGAAACATTTACTTAAGAAAGCTAAAATCTTATTTTTTGAACATGACTTTCAATTGAGAATTCTAACTGAAAAAAAGACAAGGTTTATCTTTATAATTGGCAAAATGTAAACATTCTGATTGACCCCAAAGACACCCACCCTCCCAAGAGTGTGTCCTTGCAGTAAAATTCAAGAAGCATTGTCCTAGCTTAGAAGTCATCTCTGCTCTCTTCTCTGGATCCATTAGTGAACTTCTTCCTCGGTTTATATCGCTTTCCACCTTTGCTCCCTTAGTAGCCACCCCTCTTGTAGTGAATGGATTTTTTTTTTTTACTTTATATTTTTCTAATGGATCCTATTTCCTGCATTTCTGTTACCTTGTCACCCTCTCTCTCTCTTTCTCTGAATCCTGAGTCACGTTGTGATTTTTATAATATTTGCTTTAAGAGAAAATTCAGCATAATCCTGCTTTTATGAAATGGTATTTTTAACAAAAATTCTAATTTTATAATAAGAAAGAGATTCAGGTTTTGAATCCGCCACATAGGCAGAAACCCTCTGGATTTCAGGAATGAAGTTCAGTCGGTTAAAATGCACTTGAAACACCTCAGCTGGCCTTGAAGGTTAGTTAAGTTCCGTGTTTTACAATCTTAGCAATTTAACACTGCCATCCTGTCCTACCTCTGGGGTGATGAGTGGCTAAAAACACATTTAGGTTTTCCTCTGAGGGGGGAATTTCTCTCTCCTTGACAGTCTCACTCTGTTCTGCATCGCAGACTACTAGGAACTACTGGGGAGCTCCCCTAGGGAGTGTCTCTTCTCTGCCTGCCTGCTTTCATATACTCCTGGGCCAGAATCTTCTTTTTCTTTAAGAATTCATTCCTTGGTGGAAATGTAAGCGTGCTACAATTTCTTCTTGGCTCTTACAGTGTTGTTGATGTTCTTTTTTTGGATATTATGGAAAGTGATTTTTTAAAAAATGGAATGAGTCCTAGTACTACATTATTTTGGTTAAAAAAATGAAAATGAAAGGATGTTTCTCTGTACTTCCACATTCCAATGGTAGCTACTAGCCACACGTGGCTATTTAAATTCAAATTAATTAAAATGAAATACAATTAAAAAGTCAGTTCCTTAGTCTCACTAGACACATTTCAAGTGCTCAAAAGCCACGTGTCTAGTGTATAAAATTGGACAGAGCAGATACAGAACATTTCCATCACTGTTTTACAAGACAGTGCTGCTTTATAACATTTATTATGCTTTAATAAAATTCAAAAGCAAGCTATGTACTGTGCTCTACAAGTCAGATTCTGAAAAAGATACAATGAAACAAAAATATGTCAGTCAGCTACAGTCAAAACCCATCCATAAAATGCAGAGGATAATTATTTAATAAACAATACAGTTGGAATTCTGGGTGTCTTTATGTTCAAGTCAGCCATACTGAGCCTCATCAATTTAGATTCTAAGAAGATAAGACTTCATTTAAATGAATAGAACTGACACTAAAGTGGTGTTTTCTCAATGGAGACATGTATGTGGGGTTAGGAGCAGGGGTGCAAACATATCAGAAATACCTGGGAACTTGTGCAGGACTAGCCATTCCTGCCCCACTCAGACAGGGAGGGCAGGCGTCACACAAAGAACTTCTTTTGAAAAAGCTCTTCGGGTGGTTCCCATGTATCTTTCCCACCCTTATTCCTCCAGTTGAGAACCAAAAGGATGGCTAACTGCTAAATGGCAAGGACAATTTATGTAGGTTAAGTATGTAAGTCCTTATATAGGGTAAGCTCTGATTGCTGGGGCTGGTCTTAGGGGCAATTCTGCACCCGGTCGAAGCAGAGTGCATATGCCTTCTGGTTAGCAAGGTATATTGCTTCTCCAAAGCAGTGTGGGTAAATATTCAAGGCAAGCTAGCATTAAACATTTATTCATTTATTCATTGAGCATCTAATGATGTCTAATACTGTGATATATGTGGTAGAATATGGTAAAATAAGTAAGCAATGGCACTGGAATGTGGCAGCTAAGTCCCTGTGTGGACTTTGGAGTCAGGCTGAGTTTAAATTTGGTGCTTTCTAGCTGTGTGTCATCAGGCAATTACCTAACCTCCCCAAGGCTCAGTTTCCTGTATGAAGTTGGAGATGATGCTAATACTTACTTTGTGGGGTTATTGTGAGGATTGAATGATGTAAGGTATACAGCAAACATTTGATAAAATTTAGTGACTACGGCATTATTAAAGAGTACGTAGTTTAGGGAGGAAGATAAACCCACCTAAGCTGTACTCCTCACTGCAGAGATGGCTGGTTCGATTGGTAATGAAACAGTGCTAGAGGAGTCAAAGGCGTAGGTTGGATCCCTGTGTGGTCCGCCAGCTCAGGGGCATGTCTGATGCCCCCGCACTAAGCCCTGCCATCTCACAAATATGGGCCAGTAGGAAATCAGGGTGATGGTACATGGGCAGTTGCATGTGAGAGCTAAGAAGGATCCCAGATGAAGTCATCCAAATCCTTTCCTTTAGAAATGAGCAGACTAAGCTGCAGAGTTGAAACACTTTGTCCAACTTTAGATATAACCTGCTGGTGACAGAGCTGAGGACAGATTTTGGGGTTCCCGATTCCCTGCCCAATGTTCATCGTATACACTGAATGTTTGCTAATGGAACAGGAATCTTCATCACCATGAAATATTGGGAAAGATGCTTACCTTACTATTGTAAGGCTATGGGATTATTTTCAAACATATTGTTATTACCTTCAGAACCCAGACATTAGACTGGGTGCAATTTTCATCTGTCCTCAGAGGTAAATTTGTTATTTTATTTTATTTTTTTTAGAGCTTGGGTCTCACTCTATCATCCAGGCTGGAATGCAGTGGCACAATCATAGCTCACTGTGGCCTTGAACTCCTGGCCTAAGCGATCCTCCTGCCTCGGCTTCCCAGAGTGCTGGGATTATAGACGTGAGCCACTGTGCCCAGCCCTCAGAGGTGAACTGACATGTGATAAGACACAGCTTTTAGGACGGATTCTGTGCAGACTAACAGACCAGCATAGCCAGATGCTCTTGAGGTCCAGTTTGTTGTACATTCCAAAAGGTAACCTGGCTCATCACTGCTCAACAGGGGTAAATCCTTCACTCTTGAATATCAGAATGATTAGAACAGCACAATGAGCTCATAAAAAACCAGAGTGCCAGAATGTAGGTTAGGACCTAGTCTTCGTGCTCACCACAGCCCTAATATGCTCTTTCTTGCACTGCAATTCTCAAGGCAGATGGTCAACTCTTGCTTCCATCACTGCTTTCATCTTGTCACTTCCTAAAAGCACACATGGTGAAAGAACTGTAGGCTTTTCAGATTAGAGTGTGATGCCTCTTGCTCGTTTGAGCACTTCTTCCTGTGTGGCTGTGTGCGATAGCTTCTTTCAGACACAGTGAGTACCTCAGCATGCGGGGCCAGCATGCCCAGGGACAGTACAAGAGAGGGACAAGGCAGCACTTTTAAACACTTAAATTAGGGAGCACCTTTGAACACTGAAATCAAACATGCCACTCCCTGTTCATAGACTTCCAGTGGCACTCACCACCGTCAGAGTAAAACCCCAGCTTTTTTCCCTGGCATCAGCATCCTGCAGGACCCGATTCTGCTCTGCCTCTCCATCTTCATCTCCCCTCCCTCCCCCCACTCACAACCAACCAGTCAAACTGCCTTCTTCCCGTTCCTCATTCCCGTCTTAGGATCTTTGCACCTGCTCTTCCTTCTGCCTGGAATTCTTTCTCTCTGATTGTTGTCAGCTAGTTTTTCCACATTTCAGCTTCAGTGTCAGGTCTTCAGAGACCTTCCCTGGACCTACAGCTTAGCGGAGCTCCTTGGTCACTGGCTAGCAGATTACTTGGTTTAAATTCTCTGCATAGCACTTTATACTCTCTTTTTACCTTTTAAATCTATTTATTTATTTATTTATTTTTATTTCAGCCTATTATGGAGGTACAAATATTATGGTTACGTACATTGCCCATGCCCCCACTCCCCCCTCAAGGCAGAGCTTCAAGCGTGACCACCCCCCAAACGTTGCACATCTCACTCATTATTTATTTTTGCCTGTGTACCTTCATTAGAAAACAAACTTCAGGAGAACAGGAATTTTGTCTACTTTGTTCACTACTTTACCCCCATCACCTAGAACTGTGCCTGGCACACAGTAAGTGCTCAATAAATACTTACTGAAAGAAATGAATAAACGAATGAGTGACTACTACTCCAGGATCACAGCTCATCTAAGCTTACCATCTTGCTGGTGCTGCTCGTGCCTGCAGAGAATCTCCTAGGCTCTGCATGTTGCCTGCCTAGATGCAAAGTGTAGGGCACCATGCAGAGCAAACCCAAAGACCACTTTTACTAGCAGAACATTCAGCAAATCTTGGTGGATTGAACAATATTTACAGAGTACTTACTCTGTGCCCCATACTAAGGTCTTTATGAGGATTAACTCATTTAATCTCAATAAACCCTTTGAGTAGTCACTATTCTCACTTTCATTAGTGAGGATCCATAAACTGAGGCCCGGATGGTTAAATGTTTCACCCAGGATCATACAAATGGTAAATTGAAGGGCCAGGATTTGAACCCAGAGCATCTAACTCCGGAGACCACACTGCTCACTGCTCTAGGAGATCCACAGCGGAACCTATATTGGTGAAGAGAATGCAAAGAAGAAAGAATGGAAAAGAGAAAATGCCAGAGAATGTAAACTTATAGTTGTTGAATGAATAGAGATAAGGCTAATAAGTGTCTCCCACCTGCATAAAAATAAAAGGTTTCTATCTCTACCTCTCCAAGGCTACGAATGGCCCTCAGTGATTTGAGAATATCAGTCAAGATGAACAAGCTTCTCAGCACTACAGGATTCTAATAAAGAAGTTCCTTAGGCATGTTCCATCCAAACCATCATAAAGCTGCCGCCGCCTGCCTGCAGGACCTTAGCAGGTCACGCTCAATGTACCGTGCAAGTGTGTGATTGACAAGTCTATGGAACGCTGGAAGCTGGTGAGCTGGCCATTGGTCCTAAGCCAACCTTCCATCCAACTCCCATTTATGCCACCATTTGAATCTACTTGACAGTGAAAACTGCCACCTGTCAACTGGACTTGGTTCCTCCTGTCCAGCCAGATCCCGTTGATGTACACTAGGCCTAAACAGGTGATTTCAGGAAGCAAATGATGCTGCGGGGTATTTAAAGTCAGAAGGCAAAAGCACTGGTGATGTCCAAGGACAGCCGGCAGATACAGAAAAGAGAGAGGTAAGGATTGAGAAGGAGCTTGAGGCTGGCTCTGACGGAATTCAGAGCCGGGGGGCCCTCATGAGGATTGAGTTATTCTAAACATCTGGTCTGACCTTTGCATCCGGTGGAAATACTGAACAGAAAGATCCTAAGACAAGGTGGTGAGCCATGGCAGGGGAAGAGCTTTTGGAGGCAGATGAAAGAGTGCTCTAAATGAGAAATAACAGCTTAAAAGAAATGCTTTAGGACTCAATTTGCTAGGTAAAATATGCTTTACAGCAGTATTACACTGTGACACATCGGGCCAGAATGAACATTGGTTATGAAAAACACTCCTCTGATGTATGAGCTCAAGCTTGATAAATTAAAGCCACCAAATGTGCAGCTGGCAGCAAAATGTGGTCCCTGAGAGTTCTGTTTCCCTTATGGGTAACGGGGGCTGTAATGCTCCGGGTGTTATCATTGCCTTACAGAATGACAGACAGTGTGACCAATGTTAGATTTTTTACCATAAATGGCCGATGACACTTATCCAGTGCATCTAAAACCCCCAATATTTCAAATATCCAAGTCTATCTCCTGCATCAAGCCCTGTTACTGCAGCTGAAATGACAAAGGACAGGGCTGATTCCTGTGCGTTTCATTCCATTTCAAAGCTTTCTCACTGTTCCATCCTGGCATTCACCAAGACACACTAAAGTGGCAAAAGACAGGAAAACAGAAGCAGCAAGTGGGGGGTGGAAAACTTACACAGTGCCCACGTCATTGTCCCCAAATGATGGAAGTGCTAGTCAGGGAGACGGACTGAAGACAGGCTCCTGAGCCGGGCATTTCCTCGTGCGGCCTCACTCCAGTCTCCAGACGTCCGGGCAGGCAGCGATCACTAATGCTCCTTTTACAGAGACGACAGTGACTTCGAAAGGTTCCAGTCATTTAACCAAAGCCACCTAACTAACAAGCAGTAGCGTGGGATTGGTGGGGATTCAAATTCAGGTCTGGTTTTTCCAGAGACTACACCCTGTCTAGAACCACGCTCGCGTCCATGGGATTCCAAAGCACCTGCTTCTGGTGTATTTAAGGTGTTCTCTGAGACATTACCTCATTAATTTTCATGATCTGTTTTGTGAAGCAGGAAAATCCCTACTGCATCTTTATTTTTCAAATGAGAAAATTGTGCTGTAGAGGAGCTCCTAGAAAAATCTGAAAATCTTATTGGGGTATCTGGTAGTTTGGTGTAGCAGGAAGGCAGGAAGGTAAGCGAGGGCAGGTGTGGGCACACAGGGGAGGAAGGTAAGCGAGGGCAGGTGTGGGTACACAGGGGAGGAAGGTAAGCGAGGGCAGGTGTGGGTACACAGGGGCGGAAGGTAAGTGAGGGCAGGTATGGGTACACAGGGGAGGAAGGGGTGGTCGAAGGGCAGTCTGCAGGAGCGGGGCTGCAGGGCCTCCGTGGAAGTGAGTTATCCTCTATTTTCTCTCCTCACACAGGATGTGGTTGAACATAAATTTACATGTAGCTCCAGGGTCTAAATGTTGTGCCTTGGTTGGTCTTTTAACATTTTTTGTTTTTCCTTCAAAAGAAACAAACTCAGTTTTTCTTAAGGAAGAAAATGCTTTGAAGTCCTGGAAAGTTTTGAGTGCATGACTATTTTCTCTCTAAAGCTCTCTGTACATACGTCGGAACTGGCTGAATTGAATTTTCCAGCCTTTGGGGGAACAGAGAACTGCACAGACTGCACTTCCTCGAAATGCTCTTTGGTTAATTTCAATGTCACGTTATGCATGGGTAATATTTTTTAGGCATAGAAGTGCAGTTTGATGATATTCCATTTTGATTGAGATAACTTAGTTTGGATAGAAATATAATTTTTAATCTGTAAAGGTGGACATGGGCACATGGTGAAATCGTTGATTTCTAGCTGTACATATATTGAGTTATAGGAGAAAAGTTTTCAAAACAATGATTTTTTATTCTTTCTAGTCCCTTTCCAAGGTAGAGTCACCATGTCATTTGTAGTCCAATCAGGTCGCTTTTGAGAGTGGAAGTGGGTGCTGTTAATAATTATGTCAGGTCAGCAGGTGTTTACCAGACTGTGCCAGGTAAACCAGGATGAATACACACTGTACCCAAAGGTTCCACATTTTCTTCTTCTGTATGTCCCACGAGAAGCCCAGCAATCCCTGACTTAACAGACACCGTGACCTCTAACACTCTCCACTGCAGGGGTGGGTCCTTTTATTTTCTTTCTACTCTCTCCTTCATATTTCCCTATGTCTGCTTCCCTCTGCTGTGGGCTAGCCAGGCTGGGGACCCCTGGTCGGTGAGAGGGGCACCCCTCAGGAGGCTCTTAATGGGGTGTGCTGTCTCCTGTGGGTGTGAGGGTGGGTCTAAGTCCTGGGACCAGCATTGGGCCAAACCACAGTCTGAGCCTCCTAAGTACAGAGTCGATATGTCTTGGGGACTCTCTATTTTCCTCTCACCTCCCACTTGTGCCGTCCGTCTGGCCTAGGAGGAGTCTCCACCCAACAGCCCCGTGGCTGGAGAACAGGAGGGCCGGCGGGTCCTGCTCTACTGAGGAGCCCTGGTTGCCTCGTCCCCTGGGGAGGGCTGTTAGGCCAGTGTCTCCGGGCTCAAGTCCTGTACTTCCAGGACACCAGGACACTGTTCCTTCACAGGAAGGATATTTGGGCATCTGAGTGTCTTGGTTTCAGACAGGAGGGCTGAGGAGCAGGGCTCTCCCCTTCCCATCCTATGAGGCTGTCCCCTTGCTGCTAATTCAGGAGCAGGCAGTCCCCTCCCACTGGTCTGGGGAATTTGAGGACAGTGGGGACAGAGACTCAGGAGCCCTGCCTCTCTGCTCTGAGGGCACAAGGGCCCAGGGAGGCTGACTGTATCTCCTAGACCATCCCATACAGAGAGGCTGGGGCTGCCTCAGAGCCCTTGCTGAAACAGTCCCCACGGCCAATTTATGAGTCAGTCATGGTAGGAGTGAGCTGGAGAGGGTCCAAAACTAGGGAACTGACAAACCTTGTCTGTTTCCTTTTGGGTTGCCCATATCTGGATCATTAGGATCACTATGGGAGCCATGGCTGGAGAGGGATCTAGTCCAGAGAAGAATGTTCAGGACTTGTGACAATACTGTACAACTTGAAGAACCTGGGGGCGGTTAGTCTGGTGCTGAGCACAGGACAGCTGCTTTCAAACTGCAAAGGGCTGTGGTCTGGAAGAGGGTATAAGCTCCTTTGTGAGGTCCCCAAAGACTGGTGGAGACCTCTGAGAGATGGAAGGTGACCTACAGATGGGATAGGCTTTTTGAGGGAATCAGCATGGTGAGATGAGCTAAATGTTTCCAAAATAGCTTTATGAGTGAATTAAATAAGTTATTTCTCATGGAGTATGTCATATTATATTTGCTAGGTGCTTTACATACCATGGAGGGACTGCTAATTAATTATCCATCCTCCCCTTTTGCCTTAATCCCCTATATTGCCGTAGCAACGTGTCCATCTAAGGTCCTAACTTTTCTAGCCCCCTTTGAAGATAGATGTGGCCAATGAGTTATAAATAAAAATTGGGTGGAGCATCTAGAAAAACTCATCAAAGGGAGCTAACTCAACTGGGAGGCAAGTTTCTTTGTGTCCTTCCCTCTTCTTCTTTCTGTCTGAAATGCAAATGTGATGGCTGGCGCTGCTGCAACCATCTTATGATGACAAGGTAATCTTGAGGATAAAAGCCACATGCCAAAGATAAGATAGCAAAATAAAGCAGGAAACTGGAACATTGCAGGATGCTATGGATCCCCCTTGCTAGTCCTGAACTGCTACCATTAGATTTCATATTATATGTTTAAGACACTGTCATTTGGATTTTCTGTTATATGCAGCTGACCTAATCCTGAAACACACACATTATTTCATTTAGTCCTCACAGCAATTCTGAATGGTAAGTCTTATTACACCTATTTTATAGATCAGGAACTGGAGGCTCCAATAGGTGAAATAACTTGCCCAAGTTCACAGAACTAGAAAGTGATACAGCTAAGGTTTGAGCCCAGATCAGTCTGACCTCAAGTCCACGATCTTTTCATGTTGCCTCTCTTTTCACAGGTCAGCTAATGTGTGATGACAAATGTGTGATGTGTGATGGCAAATTCTGTACCAATCCACTGGACAGACCACCCTCACTGTCCAAGTGTGCTTCAGTGCACCAGGCTCATGTGGCTATGTTTGACGTTTGACCCATGCCATCTTGAGTGGAGAAGTGACTCAATCGTTCGTGTTCTTCTGACCTCAGTTCTTTCTGTGGTCCTCCTACCTTCTCCCCTCCTCCCATATGTGCCTGTTTGAAATGGACAATCTAGACTCCACCTGAGTCACACAGCACGAGTAATTCAAAGAAGGCAAGTCATAAGCTGGGGCCCTGTGCTTCCCAAACTCCTAAATTTTGTTTGAATAGTTTATTAACCACCTCTTTCTCTTTTTTTCCAGCTTAGTGGCAATATCAGCAAATGTGGAGATTGGTTTACAGTTTGTACTCTGTGCACTCTTTGAAGTGGAGTGAGAAATTGAAAGGCTTCTGTCAAACCCATTCATTCACAGACACATTCAAGATTAAATTAATCTTAAAGCACTTGTGGGCTCATTAATGTTTCTGAGTTTTGCTTTACAAATCTATAGTGATCTTTATGGCATAATATCCTTTTCAAGCTAAAGCTATTGCAAACTTGGAAATATAATATTTTTATATAAAACATTCTGGGATGAAATATGTCATAGGATGGGAAATTAAGAACAGAATGGAGAAACCCCTAACTGCTTAATAAATACAATAAGTGCAATCGCCTGGAGACAATTAGCCAAAAGGGCTCAGACGTTGTAGCCGGTAGGGCCTTAGCCATCACCTGGTCCAGCCCCCTCATTTTAGGGAAAACTGAGGCCTGGAGCAGTTAAGAGGCCATCCTGGGTCACACAGCTGGTTAGGGCAGAACTGGATCTAGAACCTGGGCCTTCCAAAGTCTTTGTTCGGATGAAAGATACTTACAAAATTAAGCATTTTGGCAATAGAAAAATTTTGTAATGAACCCATTTCTTCCTTATCTGAAATTATTTGTTAATCAGGGGACCTACTGCTAACATTCCCCACATCCTGTGCTGCGGGACCTTCCCTGTATCCTACAGCATATACTGTCCTGCGTCACTATTTTGTGCACCCCATACTGCTGTCGACTGTGACCCTACTGTTGGGCGTGTCTGCGCGCACCTGCTCATGCAGCCCGTGTGGCCCTGGTGGCCTGGGCCCCATGGTACTTTGGTTTTGTAACCCTCACAGGGTGTAGCCCTGAGCCAGCCACATAGTAGACACCCAACAAACACTTGTTGGCAGAGTGAGCAGTGACAACGAAGCGATCTTTGGTTGCCAGTTCACTGTCCTTTTTCCTGACCACCGCCTTTTACTTCTTCCTTAACGTTTACCCTCCCGCGTCCTTTCCCTCTGTGTTTAGCCCTTTGCTGAAGATAAGAGTTATTTTGAACCATGGGTCCCCCTGGGATCCTTCCAAGCTGCCGTGGCTCACGTGGTGTTAGAGGTGCCACAGAGGGGTTTGCTGACAGGCCGCTGTCAGCCCATAGAGCGTCTTTGTGTGAATTGAAAAAGGTCACTCCTTCCGTTGGGCCACAGTGGTTCTAAACTAGGAGAAATTTTAGCTCTCAGGGGACATTTGGCAATCACTAGAGACATTCTAGGTTGTTACAACTGAGTGGTGCTACTGGCTTCTAGCGGGTAGAGGCCAGGAATGTTCCACGATGCACAGGAAAGTCCCCCACACCCCAGAGAATTAGCTGGTCCAAAATGCCAATAGTGGTGAGGCTGAGAAACTCTGCAGAAGGAAAACTTTCATATTTAGATGAGGATGAAATTTCAGTGACCTGTTTCTTTTGTTTTGTTTTGTTTTTTTTACCTGATAAACATGTTATAAGAAGTTAGCATTTCCTGCACCAAATATCTACTTGGACCAAGTCTGAATACTTCTAGATATTTGTCTTTAGAAGCATCACTCACTAGAGTTGTCAACAGCTCTATGCTTTCTACCTTTGAGAAAGACTCCTCAGACAAAAATCACTTCTGGAATATAACATGCGTCCTGGGCTATTAGAACTGGGCTCAGTGACTTAGTCTCACAGGAAACCCCCTTAAAGGGATAAAAGGGACAAAAGGGATAAAAGGGATAAAACTAACATCTTTGGGGCGGGAATCACTGAAAAACCTCTGCCCTTTTCCTTCTTTAGGTGATGGTGTCACCAAATCCCAAGTTATAGCTGCCCATGCTTCACTAAATAACCCCTTTCTTTCTCTGGTGTTGACATTTTCTTAAAATATGCAAGCTGTTATCACTTCCACCCTACAATTGGGGGAGCTAAGTAGCTCTTTAAAACTCTTGGTAAATTTACCAACCTTTGATTACAGTACTTAACCCGTGTTTGCAAAGTGCTTTACCTATATGCTTATTTGCGCAGTTTATTGTATCTAAATGAGGTTTCACCTGGAGCTGGGAGAACAGGTTATTTTGCTCATTTCTCTGTGAACTATTTTTTCAACTCTAGAAGCTCTGGCTCTGCTACTTGGGGCCTTTAAAGACAGCAAAACAAGCTTATAAAGCAGGGTAGTGACATGGTTACACTGCAGGTTAGATCGGATTTCCTCATTTCAGCGTCCTGGCTCATTCACACCACATGGGATGCCTCTAGAAGGGTTCAGTCTCTGTCTTCCAGAACCTTTGGACCCACACAGTTCTGCCTCCTGGAACTCGAAGATGTGGCTCTCTCTGAGGAGAAGTAGGAAGAGGTAGATGTACTTGAGGGATAATTCAGGATTTCATTTCAGAATCAAGAGAATATTCTCCACCGCAGCCCTCACTTCAGAGGGAATCTGCATTGAACCGTCTCTTGCCCACAGCTGCAAGTGCTTCTGAATCAGAGCCCTTCACTTCCCCGCCTCTCCTCAGCAGAGGCCCCCCCCCCCC
>VBSM01003176.1:35095621-35193305 GCA_008086735.1 Cheirogaleus medius
CCACGGCACTCTAGCCCCAGCAACAGAGTGAGACTCTGTCTCAAAAAACAAAAACAAAAACAAAAACAAAAACAAAAACATTGGGACAAACTGGTTAAGAAGTTAACTGTGTTTGCTTTCCTTGGCAGTGGGCTTATTCCAAAAGAACGGATGGAAGGCATTTCCCTTCTCTGGAGAGGGGGAAGCTAGGGCCTTATAGCCTAGAGGTCTCTGTTTCTTTGGTTTGGGGAGATTAAGGTGTCTGTCCCCATCTCTGCTCCCTGAGGTGGTGAGGGTCAGACTGAGTGAGGGGAACTGCCTGGCTGGAGGGAGGAGTGGGTCCTTCGTGGCACTGAGAGGACGCTGGTGCTGCAGGTTCTACACGTGGTGGGCCTCTGTGCCCTGCTTGGAAACTGAAGAAGTTGGGTATGAGGTGGGCTGCCTGGGAGCCTCAGCAGAGATCCCTAGAAACATCAATCCATCTGCCTCCCGATTTTGCCAAGGGCTTCAGGCCGGCCTGCAACTTCTGCCAACATAATCTCTGCTTCTGGTTTGACAAGGCATGGTTGGCTTATGAAAATGTATCCTGGGCATGCAGCTCACATCTCTTTGCATATCTTCCTTTTCCTAATCAAAACCCAGAGATGTATTTTAGCTGCTTAGAGGCTGAGCAGAAGCACTGACACTTTAATCTGGAGCCACGGTACGTTATTAGCACTCTGCTCACCCTTTCATTCATTTGCTTTTCTTGCAGAAGAAGCCGCCTGTACGATTTTTTCACTGAGGATGATAAATGGGCTTGGCATTTCCCACTCTCATTTTTTGCATGGTTTGTGAATGCACTTGCATTTTCCAATTTTCAGATATAACGTGTCCAGATGTGTATGAGCGAGAAGGTGCCAATGTCCCGATGAGCCCAATTTTCTTGGAGAGAATTCTGCAATGATATAAATATGGACCCCAAATTGTGAAACACACAGGAAATAGAACAGAGTTTTCTCTCTCATTAAAAGAAAGTCACAAACAGCTCATTTTGTATATTGCTTTGATCCTGTTTCCCCTTCCAACAGGGCCTGGTGACAATGGGGATCGTTGTGGCAGCTGAATCTGCCCTGCCTGGTGTGGTAGCCGCTGGCCACATGTGCCTATTGAGCACTTGAAATGTAGCTGGTGTGACTACAATGGAGATCAACACATTTTATTTTAATTAATTTAAATTAAACAGCCAGCACAGGTCCAAGTGCTTGGTATTGGTACTGGTATTCGAATTGTGTTTCAACTAAAGACCTTTCCATGAGTCAGCAGTGGGAGGATTTCAAAGGACAGTTGATGATGTGGTGTGAGGAGGACGGTGCGGAGGAGGAGGGTGGGGCCGTAGTACGGCCAAGGGGTTCACACGGGATGAGAATCAGCGACGTAGCAGTGTCTGAGGGAGAAAGCTTCTGGGATTCTGTACCTGGAACTGTCCACCAGCGCATCAGGCAAGGCCCCTGAGTTCCCAGGGGATGTGAGGGCCTCCAGGCTGTGTAATAAAGCACAGACATTGTCTTTGTCCTCAGGTACCTCCCAGTCCAATCGGAGAGATGAACAAGACAGTAAAGAATATACTTCTGACCTAAACACAAGCAACAAGTATTGTAGGAGATTGGGAAAAGGAGGGATTCCAGAGACTGTACTGGAGGGTAAGGTTGTTTAAAAATGCGGTGTTTACATGAGAAAACTTCTTGATGAACAGAGAGCCATGTTCTTTTCTGGTTTGGGGGTGGGCTGGGCTAAGGCAACAGTCTGAGGAGGTGAATCAGGTGAGGGGGAAAAGGGGGGACCCCTTGCGGGTTGAATGAAGATTATGGGGTGAGATTAAAAACATCTCAGATTGAGCCTTTACTCATCACATAAATACTGAATGTCCAGCACTGTATAGGCACCATTTGTGCACACAAAGTACTGGACAGGGTTCTGCATTCGGGGAGATTATGACAAGGACTGGCAAACCAGCCCCAGCTAAGCAAAGATAAATAGCAATACGAAGCAATCCTCTAACAAAGTGCTTAGAGGGGCAGAGCCAGGGAGACTCCCAACTTCAGAGCAGCGGAGACTTTTGTGGGTGCACTTGGGCTTGGGCTGGGCCTTGAAGAGTTTGCCTGGGTAGAAAGGAGGAGGGAGAAGAGAAAGCTGTTTGGAGGGGAGCTCCAGAGTGCTGGAGAAGCTAGCAGTTCGGAGGTTAAGGTGGTTGCTTGGTGTGCTTGACCCAGAGGACCATGGAAAGTCAGAAACACAAGGTTAATGAGGCAGCCTTGGAAAATGCATTTTCTTGACAAATACAGAGGTGTTAAGCCAGCCTGAGGCTGGGAGGCCAGCAGGGGGGGGGGTAACTGCGGCAAGGTGAGGTGTTTGCTCACCTGGGCAAAGGCTGTTTCGGCTTGAGCTCTTTGCCACACTGAATAGCCTGAAAATCAAACTGCTCAGCTCTGACAGCCACTGTTTCCCCTTGGAAGCACGGTCTGCAGTTCATTTTATAAGTGCGTCGCCACCCAGACCACTGCAGAAATTTCAGATGGGGCTTAAGAGATTAAACCCAATATCTCCTTTATGCAACTGTTCATAGTAATTGAAAGAAGGATTCTGAAACCATGGTTACCATAGAGGACTAAAATTAAGATCAAAGGTGCTGATTTCGAATCCAAGGAAATAGAATAGGTTCAAGCTAGAGCTCACATTTATGCTTTGTATAGGCTATCTGATTATCTTTGGCAAATGCATCCTTTTGTGAAGCAATCTCAGGAGCCAGCAGAGTGGTTCCTGCAGCCCTGAAGCTTAGTGCAGAGCCTCAAATCCTGCCAGGCTAAAAGGAAACTAGGTTTTTGGAATGGGTATGAGATTTTTAGACATGATTTTTACCTAGGCTGATGGTTCTTATCACCGCCGGTGAACCTAGTTGGCAGAAAAGCTTAGAATCTACTGGCAAACATGGTTGCTGTAAAAAAAAATCCCAAAACATTTTCCCAAGAGACTCAAGAATAAAGATTTTCCTATAAGGGACCAGTTCTTAAGTTGTTCTTTTGGGCAGGCATTCCCATCTTGTACTTATAACGAGGGTCAAGGCGGTTGTAGAGTGTCCTAGAATAGGCGGCAGGAAGCACACAAGGGGGTGTGTTCTCATTATGCAAGGGGGTGCTGGCCTGTATGGGGTGTTGTGGTCGGTCGGAGAGGAGGGGTTTGGCCTCTCCATTCTGAATGGCCAAAGCAGTTCCACACAGGAATCCCTCATTCTTCAAAGGGAATGCAACACAAAACAATCCTCTAGTGAAGTGCTGGGTACCTTGAGAATTCTCACCATCGACCTCTTTCCCAGTACTGGCGTGAGGCAGTGCGCAGCTTTCCTATGTCCCCTAACAAGCCATGCCTGCAGCCTGCCATGAGGAGACCCCTCTGTGCGTCAGAAACCAGATCCAGGACAGAATCCAGGGTATGAGTGGGGTGGGTGGGGGTGGGGCACAGGGGAGAGTTGAACTGAATTAAATGAAAGGCCTTCTGAGAGGGAGGTGGCATTTGGTAAGAGCCTCTGAACAGGAGGAGGAAAGGGTAGAACTGGAAGAATTCTTTGTCCCCTTTGGGTAAATTGTTGTAATTAGAATTTTAAAACATATAGGTTTAGGTTCCTCCATATCACTGCTCAAGTGGTCTCTTATTTATTTATTCATTTACTCATTATTTAGGAATGAATGAATGAGACAGAGTCTCACTCTGTTGTCCTAGGGAGAGTAGTGGTGTCATCATAGCTCACTGCAACCTCCAACTCCTGGGCTCAAGTGATTCTCCTGCCTCAGCCTCCCGGAGTGCTAGGATTACAGGTGTGAGCCACTGCACACAGCTGGTTTCCTTATCTTTTTAAGACAATTTTTTTTGTGTGTGTGTGAAATAGAGCACACATTCAGAAGAGTGCATAAAATACAAAAGCACAGTTTAACAAAGAATTATAAAGTGAACATCCGTGTAACCACCAACCAAGTTGAGAAATAGGACCTTGCCAGCATCCTGGAAACCTCATGTGTCCATCTACAATCATATGCCTTTTTTCCCTCTTGGAGGTAACCACTATCCTGACTTTCACAACAATCACTTCATTGTGTTTCTTTAGGGGGTTACCAGCTATGTACACATCCCAACAATATACTAAGTCCAATTTTTGATCTTAAGAGTAATACTGTATGCATTCTTTTATGTTTTCCTTCTTTCACTCAACATTGTACATTATAAGGTTCACCCATGTTGATGTGGATAGCTGTGATTCCTTTTTTTCTATTGCTGTATAATATTCCATTGCATGACTATTCCACAATTTATTCTTCCATTCTATTAGGAATGGCCATTTGGGTGTTTCTCTTTCCTTTTGGAGATCATGGCTTTTCAGCAGCCGCTGCTCTCTGTCAGCAGTGGTCATGCCAGCAAATTAATGAATTGAAGTTCAGATGGAAACTTTTTAGAATGTATTGAAGATCAGTCACTGAGAAAGTGTTATCGATCCCTTTCCAAGTAAGACGGTGCATACACAACAAACAGAAGGGCTCATGACAACCAAGAAAGGCCTGAGTTGCTTCTACCTGACAACTGAGGTTTTCACCTGCTGCAATTTTGTCAGCATTTGGGAAATAGTCCTTTGTATCATTGCATTCAGGTCAACAAATTATCGAGTAATAATTTAAACCTTTCTTGTTGGTGGGTCTTATTAATTCTGCAGACTCACTATGCAAATCCTTCATTGTTGTGTGCATTCTCTAAAATAGCTCTCTCTCATGATGATTATATAATCAGCTAGAAGGTGACAGCAATGAATGTCTTCATGTTATTTCAGGTTTAGCCTTCAAAGTGAGAATGAACTAAAAGTGGAAAGAACTTTAATGTATGCATTCATTTATGCCATCATTGACAAAGACTGATGCTTAGCATCCGCATGGCATCTGTCATAATAATAATGATAACTGCTAATGATTATAACAACCCAGCAACAACATGCTGTCATCTGGATATAAAATGATGCCACCAAACCAGAGTCAGTAGACTATCTTTGTTGAACTTCTTTTTTTCCTTCCAGGATTGGGTATGTATGTGTGTTCACCCATCCATGCTCTCTTGGCTGACCTCTATTAGAAATCTTATCTTAGGCAGACTGCTTTTGATTATATTTTAGCCTGACTCTAACTTAAAGATTAGGACAGCTCTCCTGGCACATCCAGAGGTATTCCTGGACCATCTGATATGAACTATGCTCTAAGGGAAAGAGAGAGCAATGATCCTTAGCTGCCAGTTCATTTTCTCATCTATGGTGACAATAGCCATAAAATGTGTCTTAATTAAATACCATAAAGCAGTGGAAAGAAATTTAGAAAGAAGTGATTTCCTTAAATGTTTCCTGGTGGAAAACACTTTGGTCAAGAGTTTCTCCCTAAGCCCAGATCCATATATCCACTGCTTACTTGGCATCATCCCTTGAATATCTTATTGGTACCTCCAACTTCAGTGTATCTCAATGACTGTCTATCTGGTCTGCCAGGCACAAGCTCAATTTATGTTGTCCCAATAGCACCAACAATGCCTCCTTTTATTTCCAAATGTGTACCAGTTTGGACAAAAAATGATATGGTGTCACCCTATGCAAAAAGAACTCATGTCCTTCCTTCTCTAACCTCCCTCCACATCCCCAAACTTACTACTCCACTGATGTTCCCTTTCTCAGTTACCGGCACCATCATCCTTCCTATGGCTCAAGGCAGAGCAGGAAAGTGATGCTCTCTCACCAAGTTTTGTAGATTCTACCTCTGAAACTACTCTCCAGCCAAGTGCTGCTCTCCACATCGCCTATCACCTGGGTAATTCCATGCAGCCTCCCCCCTGGCCTTGCTTCTCTGCAACTTGATACCCACCCTTCCGAGCCACAGTCTGCTTAAATCCCTGCAATGGCTTCTCACTGCCCTTAGATGAAGGCCACAGCCAACAGGGCCCATTGCATCTGGCTTCTGGCTACTCTCTTTGACACTTGGGTTATCCTTTCCCTTCCAGGCATTCTGAACCTCAGGTGTGAGGAAGCGCTGTGCCCTCTCTTTCCCTCTCTGAGTCACTGCACATGCAATTCCCTTAGTCCTCCCTTCTACTGATTTGCTCCTGCAGAGTTTAACTTAGTTATTGCTTCCTCCAAGTAGCTTTCTTTGATCGATCTTGCATCTTCCCTGTGGAGCACAATTTATTCTAATTGCTTTCTTATAGACTATGTGCTCTGAATGGGTGGGAACTATGCCCATCTTTCTCATCACTGCACCCCAGCACCTGGCTCAGTGCATAGCACATTGTTGATGCACAGAAAAGATTCATCAACTCAATGGCTAACACTCAATCCAGAGTATCTGAGCTACAGTGTCATGAGCTTCCTCTGTGCTGCTTGGGTCAGAATCTTCTTTTGCCTTCCATAATAAACTCTTCAAGCTATTCATCCTGTGCATATTATAAAACATATGTTATATGATACATGGTTATTTATAGAAAATGCTATTTATCAATAATTCAAAATTAAAGGGGTTGGCTGGGTGCAGTGGCTCACGCCTGTAATCCTAGCACTCTGGGAGGCTGAGGCGGGAGGATCGCTCAAGGTCAGGAGTTCGAAACCAGCCTGAGCAAGAGCGAGACCCCGTCTCTACTAAAAATAGAAAGAAGTTAGTCGGACAACTAAAATTATATAGAAAAATTAGCCCGGCATGGTGGCGCATGCCTGTAGTCCCAGCTACTCAGGAGGCTGAGGCAGGAGGATTGCTTGAGCCCAGGAGTTAGAGGTTGCTGTGAGCTAGGCTGATGCAACAGCACTCTAGCCCGGGCAACAGAGTGAGACTCTGTCTCAAAAAAAAAAACCAAAAATTAAATTAAAGGAGTTGTTATTGTGAGATTGCTAGCAATATAATTTAAGAAAATGTATTAAGACGCAGTAAACACAGTTTTCCTTGAATCAGGGGCTTTGGGATTTTTCCTAATAGAAAATCTGTCCTGTATCCAGGCTCAGCCCCTCAAAGGCAGAATATGGATGGTCACTCTAGGATCCACCACAACATTAACTAATCCGCTTTCCTAAGTGGAAATCAGAAAGAGCTTTTCACATTATGTCCATTGTCTTCAGCACACATACTAAGAAAAGAATCTCAAGGCATATGTACCACTCCTGCCTGTCTCAGGAACCCGATATTTAGGAAAAGGATGTTAAAGGTCTATTACTTCTGGATAGCTCCAGGCTGAAAGATCTGTACATTATATTTGTTCTTAAACTCTTGTCAAGATGATCTGAGATTCATAGGGTTTGTATGAGAGGACAGCAAATGACCAAATGGTGATTAATAAATGTTTTTAGGGGGATTACCCTAACATCAAGAGATGTTCTTAATGATAATAATCTCTGTTATTTGTCTGTTTTTGAGACTCTAATAAACACTACCTTACATTGTGTGTAATTACTCTAAGTTGGTGTAATCAGCCACTGGTAGAATACAAAATAAAGACTTATCTCTCAATATCAAGCTCCTGACACCTAGAGCTTTGGCCAAGAGTTTCTGTCTTTTTCACCTCTTCTCTTCCAGTTTTAGAAAATTTCCACCACGTAGAAAAAGTACTGGCTTTGGAGTTATTCAGGCCACAAAATACTTATTGAGCACCTACTATGCACCAAGCACCATTTTAGGTGTTGGGACCTAGGTAGGCCGGTCACAATGACAGGTTCAAATCCTAGCTCTGTCACTTTCTAGCTGGATGATCATGGGCAATCTAGTCTCTCCAGCCACCTATGGAATGGGTAGTAATCTTTGAAATGGGAACAATAATACTTCTTCCATGCTGGAAGAGGGGGTGTGTGAGATCAGTTGGAGAAATGAACACGAAGTAAGTCTGACAGTGTTTTGACACAGCTAGCAAGTGCTTGAGAAATGGTGCCATTTAAAATAACCTGGGCACTCTGGTTCCTGCAGGGGGAGGGCATAGTTTGTTCTGTGCCTCCTCAGCTCTATTAGAGGGAGAGTGTGGCTGAAGGGCAGAATGGTAGGTTGAGAGTCAAACACTGTTGCTTAAATCACAGGCATAGCCCCCGTGTGAACATATCCTTCCACCGTTTCCTCTCCAACTTGGATGGAACATACTGGCTGATGAGGCAGTGTTTCAGACTGCCTCTCAAAGCGGCAGGAACCACGATCTCCTCTCAAGAGTGTCCATCTGTGATTAAATACCAGTTGTCAACCAAAGTATTCAATAAGGACAAACATTTGGAAAACTTGATAATGAGTCTGTTTAGACTTTCAGTGGACAGGTGGGTGGAGGAAGTACAAAGAGAGAAAAATCATGTATCTTGCTGAGACTGTTTATATCCTTTGTATTTCACAGGGGGGAGCCAGGCTCAGTTAATTCACTCTCTTCTCCTTCTACTGCTGTTTCTTCTCTTGCCCTTTCTTCTTCTGCCCCTTCTTCATCACCATCATCATCAGCATCAGTAGCAGCAGCAGCACCATGGACTGTTACTGAGAACTTTTTCTGGTCCAGGCATCAGGCCAGCATATCTTTTTTGGGCGGGCACAATTCAATCCACAATAGGGTCATAGGAGTAAGTGAAATTATTAGGAAGAACGTGTAGAGGGAGGGGAGAACTGAGAAAAGGAGAAGAGGATTTCCAGAGGTAGTGTTTGATGCCTGAGTGGCATTATGAGCACAATGAGGCTGTGGCTCTGGCAGCTGGGAGAGCGAGGGCAAATGCTGGATCTCGGGCATTGTCCACGGCAAGACTTTGCTGGGTGCCCTTTCATCATTCTGTGGCCCAGCCCTACAGGTGCTTTGCAAATATTTTGTTCACAACCGAATGAAGGCAAAAGGACTTTCCTTGCACTAACAAGTAATTAATCTTCATTCTAGAATTGTCAAAAGAATTTAATCAATTTGATTTTTTTCAAGTCGAAACCATTCAGATGATGTTCAGATCAAAGAACATAATGGAAATACATCCTAAAAAAGATCCTAACAGTTCTTCATTTTGGCAGACGGTCAAGAGAAAATGTTTACAGTCACCAAGAGAGTGTGTCATTACTGGAAAGAATTATGACACTTCCTTTCCCAGAATCTAAAACTCCTATTTGTATCAAACACAACTTTGGGGGTCAGTGCAATCCCTTTATTGCTTTAGTAATCTTCAGAGATTAAGAACCGTTTGAGGATTCTTGGAATAATAAACCCTGGCAGAAAATGTTTTCCTAACAGAATGTGTTGTGTCTTGAATTAATAATTCAAAAGATGTAATGTATCTCTAAACAGTCTATGAATAACTTAGTACTGAACTAATTGAAACTTAAGTATGAGTGAAATCATTATGCTTTGTGGCATATAGGTACCCAAATGACCTAAATGTCAATTAGAAAAAAAATTAGTGAGCTTCCCCTCCAATCTTTTTCTCTGCCTGAAAACTTGCATAAGCAACAGCCACGTGTCAAGCTGAGCTGTTTCTTCGCCAAGGACTGCTGTAATTCCTGCACTGTCAGTCGTGTGCAATATAACAAGGCCTGCAGCAGGCTTTAATTACCATAAATGTACCACCTGTCTCCGTTTTGGTGCTTAATCATGAAACATATCATGGTTTACTGTGTTTGAAACACTACGCTGAGTTGCAGAATCACAGAATCCATTGAGGAAGAGAGCCCAGGGTTCAGATAAAGCAATGTGTCTGGGGTAAACTTAGTAATATCCGATTCCCTGAGGACTGTCCCAGAGGGATCCAGACTAAAAATTGTGGATCATGCCAGAGAGGAGAAGGGTAGGAGCACAGAAGAGTTTGGGGTCATCCTAAAAAGCCCCATAGGAAAGCGGAAATCAGACTGCCATGTAAGATTATGGCCTCTCCTAAGAGCTGGGAGGTGTGGAGCCTGACTGAAGAAACACTTTGTGCTTTAGTGGCTGGGATCTTTTGTGCAGCTCTGTGAAGCCTCCTTCAGTGTAAGCGCAGCCTGGGCTGTGCAGGGCTGCAGCTGCACATCCCTGGCAGGAATGAAAGAGGCCGGGGAAGAGGAAGTAACTGAAAACAGAGAGCAGGCTGATGTGGGACCATGCAGGTCAACTCTGGCCATTCATGGTGACTTCCAGATAGAAGAGGACCTCAAAAAGAGGAGTAGATGACAAATGTCAACATCATCACAGTTGTGACCAGCCATTAACAAAGACTACATGTGCAATTTGAGTCATTTCTCTCTTAAGGAGCAGTTATTTTGAAGTCCAAAATGCTTCCATATCCTTCAGTTCTGTACCTATACATTATGTTACTTCGTACTCCCCTTTGTAGCTGAACTTAAGAGATGCTAGAAGGACTCAGATAGCATCAGTGAAACAATGCCACTAAAGATCCTCTCCTTTGGGTTAAGACCTGAGGAATTTGTGATAATTAGCCCAGTCAGTTGCTTTTTCTGAACAGTCAACTGAAGTCAGAGCACAGAGGGGTGAGGGGAGCACACTGGGAGCAGGGAGTGCTAGGTCTTCCCCAGGCTATGCAAGCCTACTTGGGACCCTGCAGAGAGCCCTCTGGCTGCTCAAGACTGGGGCTGGGTGCTGGGTCGGGGGACCAAAGAAGATCTGGGAGAGATTCTGAAAGGAGTGTGGGAGGGGAAGAGGAAGTGCATTAGTTATTTATTGATGCATAACAATATTACCACAAACCTAGTGGCTTAAAACAACACACATTTGTTATCTTAGTTTCTGTAGGTCAGGAGTTGGATACAAATTTTCTGGGTCCATTGTTTCGGTATCTCTCACATGATTGCAATCAAGGTATTGGCCAGGGCTGATTTCTCATCTGAAAGCTCCACTGGGAAAGGATCCATTTCCAAGCTCATGTGGTTGTTAGCAAAAGTCAGTACTTTGAGAGCTACTGGACCGAAGGCCTCAGTTCCTCGCCAGTGGCCATCTCAGTTGCTTGCCATGTCGGCCTTTCCAACATGGCAGCTTGTGTCATCAAAGCTTACAAGCCAAGAAGGTGACAGACAGTCTGTTAGCAAGATAGAAGTCACAATCTTATGTAACTTAATCATGGAAGTGACATGTCATCACTTTCGCCATATTCTATTGGTTAAAAGCAAGTTACAGGTCTCACTCACACTCAAGGTGGAGAACATTATGAAAAGGTAGAATACCAGGAGACAGGGGTCACGGGGAGCCACTCAGAAGCTGCCTACTACAGGGAAGAAACAGGGATGGCAGACACCAATTGTTTTTTTCTGGTTGCTATCCATTCATCCTTCTTCTGGTGATTATACTGAGGTTTTCCTTTGAGGAACAGCCCCCTCCACTATTCCCAAAGTGTTTCTGGCAGTCCCAGCTCCAGGAGTAGATAAGTGACTCAAGCTGGTCAATCAGCATATCACATGTCTGGGCTCATGGTGACTGGTTTATAGATGGACACGTGACACAATAAGAGCTGCTGAAAAACAATGAATTTTTCTAGAGAGTCCTGGAAAGATAGGCTCTGTTTCTTAGACTGTCTTAAAACTAGAGAGGATTTAGGGGCTGGAGCAGTTTCCTCTATCTGCTATGATGTGAAGCTTAAGACTGAAGGTAACACAGCAGAAGGAGAACAAAAAAGAGATGCTGAGTCCTGATGCTACTGTTGAACAAGCTCTGAATCCAGTTGTGTCTTAAGTGAATTATTCCTAATATGCTCAATCCATCTTGGGTTACGTTTTCTGTGATCTGCAACTAAAAGGGTCCTAATTGACAGGGGGAAGAAACTAATATTTATTTGACACATTTTATGGTCATGAACATCCCATATCTATTCTGAAGGCAACTTTTGCATCCTCCACAATTTTATTTAGAGTTGACAAATTATTTTACTTACCTTGATAGATTAAGAACATACTTAACCTATAGAAAATTTTCCTAAAGTGAGGTACACAAGATTTAAGATACTTTTGTATCAAAGAGTCCTTCAATGGTGACAGTGCTTCCATAGTTATCACTTTCCTTCCATCTTTAACTTTGTTCTATTTTCAGTAGTCTAGAGATACATAAGGACCCTGAGATACTAGATTTCAGGCATCTACATACACTGCCTAGAAGTTTATAGCTTCTTCTATAGCATATTTATGGCTAATGTACTATTTTTTTAAACAAGTAATACTCGACAAAGGACTAATATCCAGAATCTACAAGGAACTCAAGGGAACTCAAACAAAATCAGCATAAGAAAACCAAATAACCCTATTAAAAAGTAGGCAAAAGACATGGACATTTTTCAAAAGAAGATATACAAATGGCTAATAAACATATGAAAAAATGCTCAAGATCACTGATAAGCAGAGAAACGCAAATTAAAACTACAACGAGAAACCACCTTACCCCTATCAGAATGGCCATTATTAAAAAGTCAAAAAACAAGAGATGTTGATGCAGATGCAATGAAAATGGAACTATTATACACTGTTGGTGGGATTGTAAATTAGTACAACCTCTGTGGAAAACAGCAGGAGATTCCTCAAAGAACTAAAAGTAGACCTACCATTTGATCCAGCAATCCCTCTACTGGGGATCTACCCAAAGAAAAAGAAGTCATTTTATCAAAAAGACACCTGCACTTGTATGTTTATTACAGCACAATTTACAACTGCAAAGATATGGAATCAACCTAAGTGCCCATCAACTGATGAATGGATAAAGGAATACTACTCAGCCATAAAAATGAATGAAATAATGTCTTTCACAGCAACTTGGATGGAATTGGAAGCCATAATCCTAAATGAAGTATCTCAAGAGTGGAAAAACAAATACCACATGCACTCACGTATAAGTGGGAGCTAAATAATGGGTACATGTGGTCATATACAATGGTATAATGGACTTGGAGACTCAGAGAAGGAGGCTGAGAGATAAAAAATTACCTATTGGTAGTTCTATTTGTAGCTCTTTGAGGTATCTCCATATTACTTTCCACAGAGGTTGTACTAGTTTGCAATCCCATTACTGGGCATCTACCCAAAGGAACAAAAGACATTCTACAAAAAAAAACCCATCTGCACTTGAATGTTTATAGGAGCACAATTCACAATTGTAAAGATGTGGAAACAACCCAAGTGCCCATCAATACATGAGTGGATTAATAAAATGTGGTATATGTATACCATGGAGTTCTACTCAGCCACAAAAAACAATGGTGATCTAGCATCTCTTGCATTATCCTGGATAGAGCTGGAGCCCATTCTACTAAGTGAAGTATCACAAAAAAAGGAGAAACAAGCACCACATGTACTCACCAGCAAACTGGTATTAACTGATTAACACTTAAGTGCATATATGGTAGTAACATTCATCGGGTGTCAGGCAGGTGAGAGGGGGAAGGAGGGGCTGGGTATATAATGGATGTGCTGTGCACAATCTGGGGGATGGACACTCTTGAAGCTTCGACTCGAGTGGGGCAAAGGCAATATATATAACCTAAACATTTGTACCCCTGTAATATGCTGAAATAAAAAATAAAAAATTAAAAAAAGTATTTATTGGGTACAATGTACACTATTCGGGGTGATGAGTACGCTGAAAGCCCTGCTTTCACCACTATATAATTCATCCATGTATCAAAAAACCACTTGTACCCCCTAAATCTATTGAAATTTAAAAAATGAAAACAGACAAAAAAAGAATATTTGGACATCACTGTTTTCTGTAAAGCATAAATAATTGTTAAGCCAAAAGAGTAGAACTGATGCTTCTCTCTTCTCCCATGTTTATAGATGTGACACAAAATAAAACCATGACTGTCAGATCTCCCATTAAAAACAAATTTTAATATAATGCAATGCCTTTATTAAGGTACATTGTGTCCTTTGTAGATTCTAAAACCCCTTACCTACCTTCCCTCTAGAAATGAAGGAGCATATGTTAACATTTCAATTTACTTCCACTTGTGCCAGAGTCTTTTTTGTTGGCTTTACATGGGGTCTGCTTTAGCTTGAAGGCTGAGAGTGTGAACAGGCTGTGTGAGGTGAGAAGGCACACATCAACTGGCTGAGTGTTACAGCCATTCACAAGAAACCAACGGACATGTAGTTAAATAAACCACTAATATTTCACCAATGTTCAGGCTGTTATTTTTATCACATAGTCAATTAGTTCCTAAAACCTAATCTCTCAATACAGTTCACTTATTTTCAGAGACAAGACTGGGATAATCGTTATATTGCAATCACTAAAGGAACTGCAATACAATTTAAAATATTAATGTCAGCTTTATTTAACAAACACATACTGAGCACCTGTGCTGAATGCTCTATTAAATGCTGGTAAATAATTAATTTTTCAGTGATGTTACAAATATCATAGTATAGTAAGTTTCTGTGGCTAAGCCTGACGTTAATTTATCAAGGACATGCTGAAGAATATTTGAGTATTGGATATAGTGCGATACCAAAACTACATAAATGACAGGTACATTCAGTCCATGTAATTTAAGAGTGATAAGGGAATGTTTACTAAACAACTTCTTGCATTAATAAAGATATATTTTGCCCCTATTACATGGTAGATCCAAGAGCTGTTGCATACAGTTGGGTCAGTGGGAACTAACCCAAACTGAAACAAATTCCTCTTTCCACTTGCCAAACCTTTGCCCTGGTGTGGGGGTGGATTCATAGCAGGAGGGGGTGGTGCTTCTAATTTGCTAATTGACCAGATGTTGCCCTGCTAAGCTAAGTAGGGTGGAAGGAGAGACCATGGGAGAAAGATGTGGCTATAAAGAGGAATGCACACATGGTTCTTGCCCTTTAGGAGTTTAATTCTAGTATGGGGTTAGATATGTAAACTAAAGATCATGATAAAATTGATAAAGGCTAATAATGATGTTGAAACACACGGCTGTGGGCCTTGTTACCATAAATTGAGGAACACAGTCCACAAACTTTTTTCTTTCTAATTTGTGAATGGGACAGAATATTTGAAACTGGTACTTGCGGCTTTCTGGTCGCCATAGGTTTGTATACGGTGTTGAGGGAACAAAGGAATTGGTGAGGAATCTGACTTGGAGAATGGAGGGAGTTAGAGAAGATGACAAAGAAGTGGTTTGATCTGGATCTTGAAGGGAACTAGCAAGTTCAAAGATTAGTGGAGTGAAAGAACTTGATCCATTAAAGGAATGGTAAGTAGTTGCTATGGCTTGAACTCAGAATGTGTGAGAGAGGGCAGAGGAGAAGTAAGACTGAGGCCAGAGTGGGACTGGATTAGGAAGAGGCTTCCAGGACAAGTTTTGGAGTTTGAACACTACCCTGTATTCATGAGGAGTCAGCCCAGATTTTAAAGTTTGGAGCAAAATTTTTTTTTTTTTGGAAGACAGAGTCTCACTCTGTTGCCCAGGCTAGAGTGCCGTGGCGTCAGCCTAGCTCACAGCAACCTCAAACTCCTGGGCTCAAGCAATCCTCCTGCCTCAGCCTCCCAAGTAGCTGGGACTACCGGCATGCGCCACCATGCCTGGCTAATTTTTTCTATATATTTTTAGTTGGCCAATTAATTTCTTTCTATTTTTAGTAGAGACGGGGTCTTGCTCCTGCTCAGGCTGGTTTCGAACTCCTGACCTTGAATGATCTGCCTGCCTTGGCCTCCCAGAGTGCTAGGATTACAGGTGTGAGCCACTGTGCCTGGCCTGACTTTTTTTTATTTTTCATAGAGATGGGGTCTTGCTCTTATTCAGGCTGGTTTCAAATTCTTAACCTCAAGTGATGCTCCCACGTTGGCCTCCCAGAGTGCTAGGATTACAGGCATGAGCCACTGTGCCTGGCCAGGAGTAATATATTTTAGAAAGATTCAGCATGTGGAAAAGGATGGATGAGACATCGCTCAGGGTGATGCCATCCAAGTGAGACATGACCAGTATGAATCTCTGCATTAGCAATGGGGATGGAAAGGATGGAACACAGATGTGAGATACAGTCTTCAGGCTAGTCTTCTGTTAGATGGGATTTGTCTTAGTCCATTTGGACTTTTATAACAAAATATTTTGGACTGGGTACTTGGTAAACAACAGAAACTTATTTCTCACAGTTCTGGAGCCTGGGAAGTCCAAGATCAAGGTGCTGGCAGATGCAGCGTCTGACGAGGGCCTGCTCCTCTTAGATGGCACCTTCTCTGTGTCCTCACATGACAGAGGGGAGGGAAGATCCCTCCAACCTCTTTTATAAGGGCACTAATCCCATTCATGAGGGCAGAGGCCTCATGGCTTAATCACCTCCACAAGACCCTACCTCTAAATACTGTCGCATTGGGGATTAAGTTCCAACATACGAATTTTTGGGGGATATCAACATTCAGACCATAGCAGGGGTAGAGAGAGGAGCAGAGGAGAGAGGTTAGCAATGACGCTTTTTGAATAGTAGTGTCAAAAATGTCCTAATATGTGCCGGGCGCGGTGGCTCACGCCTGTAATCCTAGCACTCTGGGAGGCCGAGGCGGGTGGATAGCTCAAGGTCAGGAGTTCGAAACCAGCCTGACCAAGAGCGAGACCCCGTCTCTAAAAAAAAAAAAAAAAAAAAAAAAAAAAAAAAAAAAAAAATGTCCTAATATAACCCAAATTATGAAAAAAAGCCTTTATATTGTCTGCTACTTCATTCATCTTCTTTGATAGCTCTAAATCCAGTGGTAAGAGAGAACAAAACACAAAGTAAAGAAAAACTTTAGTGCCAACTACAGAAATCTCAGTCTCCTCCAAGTCACAATAGTTCCTTTCAGGTAGCGCCACCTCTCTGCTTATGCTCAGGTTTCAGGGTCTTCCCTTTTTGCCTCGCCACCAACCTCCCTTCATGGGTGTAGTGAACAGCTCATTTATCCTCATGGTGATGAGGAGGGGTCTTTCTGGGTCTTCGCTGGTCCCTGTTGTGGGAGCCCTGGCTGGGCTGGACTGGTCCCTAGGCCTGAGTGTTTGTACTTGTGTCCCTGCATTGTGCTCAGTCACCTCCGTTCCTTGGGCTCACCTGCTGCTTACCTGCATCACTTCAGCCATATCTTTTCAGTTCAAAGTCCTCACAATCTGCAGTTTCTTTGTCTAGATCCTCAGGCTCTTTGAGACCACTGGTGTTCTCAGAACCTCTCTGGTCCCCTCTGGGACAAGCAGAAACTTCTGGAACCCCTGCATGCCTTAAGCAGCCTTTGGGAAACTGGAAACATCCTTAGGCCCCTCTGCCTGATCACCTCCTTCAGTTATTTCTAACCTGTGGCTCAAGTGCCAGATGGATGTGGATTTCTCTATGAGGTTGGTAGTCTCAGAAAGAGAAGCCAGGCCAAGGTCCTGTCTGCTTTGGGGGCCTCCAGAACTTATCTAGCTCTTCTATGGCACTCTGCTTCCTGTTCCCACCTTGGTTTTACCTCCAGAGTTGCAGGTGTGTGTAGGAATTCTAGTATCTCAGCTCCTCCTCATGCTGTCTCTCTGGCTAGCAAGAAAAGGAACTAGGTCACTAAGAAATACTTAAAAAGGTATTTGGGTAGGTGGGTGGATGATGGTAGGAGGCAGCAAAGGTTTGGGTGGGGAGATAAAGGGACAATAGTCCAGTTTACACAGGTTGACTTTAAGATGTCTAAAGTATTCCAAAACTCCTGCATCGGAAATGTGAAATAGGGTTTGGAGATCAAGAGTGGTTGTGGCAGAGTTGCTGGTTTAAATAATGGGAATGGATGAGTTTAAGGAGGGCACATAGGAAGAGGAAAGAGGGGAAGAGATGTTAGAGGAAGAGGAGCTGGAGCAATCATGGGTAGGATGGTCAGAGAGGGAGGAGGAGAACACAGAGATCTCACTCCTCTTGGGAGTGAAGCCAGAGCCCGGCCCAGTCACATACAGATGCCACAGAGCTTGAGGGCCTCCTGGAAACCTCAGCTCACAAAACCTCACTTACATAGCAATCCTTAAAGTTTATTTTTCCTTTCAAGGGAGAGAGAAATATATTAGGCAAGCTGAGATACAAACTCAGTTATTAATGCTGCAGATTTTCAAAGGGAAGATAACATCAGCCTTAGGTTTAAGGACATCTTTTGCTTTAGGGACAGCAAATCCTTCCATGACCTACCTTTGTAGCTATTTTAAATTTCAGCCCCCATTTCAGCACCAGAGGACAAAGCCTAGACCTGACATCTTGCACTTGCAAAAAGGAAGATCATCTGCAAGAGCAAAATAGGAGACTCCAGCACCCGATGGGCTTGGGTCAGGAGGAAGAAGGATGCCAACATAATTGTGGAGAGGGAAGATGGAAAACAACTCCCAGAGATCATGACAGCTAAGTGCAAGCTTGAGCAGTGGCTGCGGGGGAAGTCTGGGAAGGCAAACTTATGAAAAACATTAATCAAGGAAAAAGCAAAAGGAAGATGAGGTGCTTCAGGGCACAGTGTGTGGGCTGCGACATGTTAGGAGAGAAGCCCATGACTGCCCCTCCCAGCAGGCTCTTTGTCAGCAGGGTCTCTGCTTCCAGCTCCTAAGGTGTGGGCAGAGAGCCCCAGGGCGAGCCTCGGAGAGCACGCCCTTCCCCGACTGGGTCTATTTATAGAAGGAGGCCAGGGTCTGGGGGCTTTGGGACACGTTTCCTCCCTGGCCTGTCAGGAGAGGACTAGAAAGGGCCTGGAAAATGCTGGTGCTTCCCCTTTCCTTCGTGACCAGGCAGACTGAGGAGGGTCATGTGTCAAAGCAAAGGAAATCTCTTCCTGAGGTGGCAGGTGTGGCTTCCTGGGTGGCACACCAGACTTTGCTGCCAGGACCAGAACCCAGAGCCCAGGCCTCTGGCTCCCAGGCCAGTCCCTTTCCATAAGCTGCACACAACCTGATAACGGTTTCTGCACCTTTGTATTTCCATCTCTGAAAGGAAGATAGTAAAAATAGCTCTCAGGTAGCAAATTATGACTGCATTTGAGGACAGGCCTCCCTCCCCCTGCAAAAAACCTGAACATTGAGCATCTTGTCACTAGGCAATCATAGCACATTTTGAAGACTGTGACCTAATCAAAATTACCCAGGTATTCTGCTCTGGAAACGCTCAACAACCAGACAGGATGTTTTTGAGTGCAGTAATAAAAATTATCTCTAGGGGGAAAACTCATTGACTCTTAAACATTATTCTCAGGGAAGAAAAAGTCCTGCAAATCCTTCTCAGGTTATATCAAGGAATTTTACATAATTCATTCCCATTGGGGTAGTTAGTGAAACTTTACAATATACAGAGGTCAGAGCCAATCCAGAAAAGCAGAAGCAAAGGCAGGAGGTGGTTTATAAAGAGTTTTTTGTAAACTCAATTATTGATGCTGCAGATTTTCTTTTTAAAAAAGAAGATATGGATCAATACATGGAAAAAGTATTGTAGTTATTATTCACTAAAAAAATTGAGGCTTTTCTATTTTATTTTCCTTTGAGAACTAGGCTTTTGAAAATCAAAGAGACTTTATAGCATTCATCTTTCTTGGTAGTAGGATAATTTATATTCTATTCTATTTGTTTTCAATTTTAAAAATAGTGTCATTTTAGGAAAAAAGGCAATTAGAAGATTAAATGGTACCAATTTATAATTTTTTGTAAATTATGCACCAGAGCAATGAACATTACATATATATCAACTAGTAATAACTTTCATATTTCAAAAGTATTTAAAAAACTAAAATATATTTTAATATATATGGTACTTAAAATTTTTCTTTCTACTTCCTAGGTTATTTTTTCCATGAATACATTTCTGATCTTAAATAACTGTTTACATTAACTCAGATTTTCTTGATCTGGGTAATTCTTTTCTCCAAATTTCTTGAGTAATTTATTTAAAATATTTTATTAATATTTTAGATTCTTCTTTCTTTTGTTCTTTCTCTCTCTCTCTCTCTCTCCTTTTTTTTCCTTTTAATTAGAGACAGGGTCTTGCTACATTGCCCAGGCTGGCCTCACACTTCTTGGCCCAAGTGATCCTCCCGTAGCTGGGACTACAGGGGTGTGCCACCATGTCCAGCTAATTTTTTACTTCCTATATGCCAGGCATGTGTCTATGTCCTTAAGACCATCAGATTATTTAAAAGAGACAAATTAGGAATAATTTTTTCTTTTGTTTCTCTTGAGGAGAAGAACCACAGGGCAGCTCTGTCCATAGAAGGGAACTCTCAGGGCGACTTTACTTTTTTCTGGTTCTAGTGCATACTTGCTGTCCCTGGCCTGCCCATGCCTAGCTGAGGTCACCAGCCATGTGACACTGGCACCCACCTCATGTGGCCTCCCCACCCAGGACTAGACGCTAAGGGCTGACATTAGTCGCTGCCGTAGGTGCTCTCTATAGCTATATCAAGGACAGACAAAGGTATGTTGCAGCAATAAAAAATCTTAAGTGAATTTTAACAACAAAGGTTTATTTCTTGCTCATCTTTATCATGGGTTGGCTAGGGGCTCTGCTCCATGGCTTCTCATTTGGGGATGTGTACTAAAGGAGCAGCTACCACCTTGAGCATTAATTAATCTCTAGCAGAAATAAAGATAACCCTGGAGGCCTCACTTTGGCCATTAGTTTCAGGCTTGGTGGTGATCTGTGTCACTTCTGCTCACTGCTCAATGACTCCCCAACCCCCGCAATAGGAGCCAGGAAGTACAACCCCATCACATGTCAGGAAGGTGGGAAGCCAGAAATGCTTGGTGAGCATCATTTATGACCACCACAGTTGCCCATGCAGTGCACACCTCCTCTTTCTCTTTCCTAGGAGACTGCTGACTTTGGTTAGTTGTCTATCTCTTCCCCATGTGTCCCCCCAATTTAGGCAAAGCTGACCCCATTTCCTGTTCCAGGAATGGACTTTGATGCATTTAAGCCAATCAAAATAATATTAATGGGCTGTGATTGGTTCAGGAAGGACCATGAGACACAGTGCAGGCCAGTGAGATGCTCTGAGAGGTTTGCAGAGGCTTTCGGATAGTTTCTCCTCATTCTTCTAGGAAATCTTCTAGGAAAAACTCCCTTAATTTCCTGGACCTGAGTGAGAAAGCATGGAAACCCAGTGGCTACTAGCAGCCACTTTTGGACCAAGAGGAGAACCAGTCTCAGGGTGGAGCTGACACACGGTTGGTAGAGCAGAGAGAAAGAAAAGACCCAGGTCCCTGAAGAGATGATGGGCTGCTGGATCAACCAGATCTTGACTGCCTACCTTTGGACTGCCAGTTATCCTAGCCAAAAAATGTCCTTGCTGTTTAAGCCACTGTGAGCTGGGTTTTCTGTTACTTGCAGCTCAGCTAAAACCATCCAAACCAATATGCCCTCTTAACTAGATTTCCTGTCATATCCTCCCTGCTTGATTTGTAGCCCCTAACTCCAGCTTGCCTCGTTTTCCATACCTTGCTGGCAGCCTTTTTCTGTTGTCACAGTTCACTTGGATATAGAATATGGATTTACGTCACACTCCCAGTATCACACGAATGCCTTGCTTTGTTTACTGACTTCATGGTCTGCAAATAGGGCCTGATAATCATTTACTCTCTGCCGGGTTCCTCCAACTACTCGGACCACTGCTGGCCTGCGTTGATCATAGCCCCCACACCAAGGCTAACTGAGGAGACTGGTTTCTCAAGGACAATTTTGTTCCTTAAAAATGTGTCCATGTGTCCTTTGCTTGCTAAATTGTGTCTTGCCTACACACTGGTTGAAAACAAAGCAGCCCACATGGTCAAATACTACCCAATACAAAAGGTCAGTGAAGCGGTCCCGCCGCCGTGCCAGTGCATGGGCACGCGCTGTCACGGAGCTGTGAGCGTGATTTAATGACTTGCTCGCCTGCACTCTGACTTGGGGCTCTAAACTGTTGAGGCCTCAGCAAGCTGATTTAAAGCTGTCACTGAAACATCCCATCACATCCCCTGGGTGACCTGAGGGGTGACAGTAGAGCCAATTTCCATGGCACTTGTCATAGCAAAAGGCAAAAGCCCCAGCACTAATGTGGGCAGGGGTGTGCTTTTTTTATATATAGATTTTAATGGGCAAGTTTTAGGTGAATTCTAATAGGCATTAAGTTAACACACTTTGTATGTCTCCCAGGCTGGCTCATTTACTGCCATAAATGTAAGAAGCTATGCCAAGTTAACTTACATCCGGTAGTTTGGGGGTAGTCAGGGAGGAGGCAAAACTATGAGTAATCTAGGAAAAAGAAATACTCTAGGAGCTGTGTGGGGTTGGAGGGAGTAGTGTTATTGACGTGACTGGACATGTGGAGTTTGACTTGGGTTTTTCTGAATTATTAATAGTTTCTAAATCACACCACGGAAGACCTGGACCTTTTAGATTTACCATCCTTGTATCCAACAGGGATGATTCCAGAGAGATTTCTGGCAGGTTCTACAAAAATATTCTGAGACTGACAGTTGCTTTGGGGAATAAAAAGACAGCATGTGTCTTGCCCCCCCTCCTTTCCTTTAGCTCATTTTATCAAGTCATGCAAAGCTTTCACGAATACAATTGAGGCTTACAAACTGTTAGAAGAATCGCTGTGTTAATGAACATCATTTAAGAAAGAGAGGAAGAAAGAGAGAGGCAAGGGACGGAGAGAGAGAACAGAAGGCTGTTATCTTGCTGGTTTGGCTTCCTCTCATCCAGAAGGCTGACTTTCCGGCAATGGGAAGGAGGATGGGTCAAATTATGGTAATTAGGATCTTATGTGGCAGCTCATGATTTGCATTTCCTTCATTTCATTGTTTCCCTTCATGTTTGCTGGAAGACTAAATAATACACTTCTATGTTTATACCAAAGGATTATTCTTGGGATTCAGAGAGGAAAGGCCATCAGAGAGCATGTCTGGCCTGGCTTTCTGGCTTTCCAGAATGGTTTTCAGTGGGAAGAAAGCAGGTGGCTTTGCAGAATCAGGTGACTTGTTTCTAGGGGACTTCAGAGGCTTTAGAAAAGGATCATAGATTTTAAGAACTTCCTTGTGGATTTGCTATCCAGGTGCCAACTACCTAGTTTGATTGTGCAGTGGATTATCAAAATCATCATTTTCCCCTTTGGCTTCCTACTAAACTTATTTTGCCTTCCAAGAGACTCAAGTTGTGGGAAAAGCACACGGGGAAATAAGTATAGCTCATTTTCTTATCAAATGGAGGTCATAGTAATTTCTCCTATCAGCCCAGCAAATCCCCTCTAGCCCAGTCCTGGTCTTTCCCCATCCACCGTGAGAGATGATTGGCAACTTCCCACTGATGGCAGAGATGCTGATTCTCTCTCGCTGCCAGTCAGTCACTGTGCAGGTCACCTTTACATTCACTTTATGTTAAACAGGAAGGAAAGGAACTGCTTGAAACACTGAAGTGCAGGATTGGTTGGAAGTTCTTGCAGCCTATTTTAACAGAACCATCATTTCCAGCAGCTATTTTTGAGAGGAAACTATTAGAGAAACATTGGCTCTTGAATTTAATGTGATCGCACACATCACTAGCTGTGTGATGAACATCTGCTTCTAAAGCGGGGGCCCACACTGAAAGCAGCCCTAATTCTACTTCTTTGCTACCAACGGGAGCCCTGTAGTTCCAATTATTCTACGTCATTCCCCATGCAGCAAATGTACACAGCCTGCATTCAGTTCGTGCCTTTTCTGGGAAAGCTTGTGGCAACTTTGCCGTGTTCTGATTACTATACGAGTCACCAAGAGCAGGGATACCAGTGCTACACACTCATCATGTGCCAAAGGTGGCAACACTCAGAAGCTTCAGGGCTGGGGTCATCTGCTTCACCATCTCACTTTGCAGAAGAAACTAGGGCTCAAGTGACCCCCCCCCCGCACAAATCTGCTGGTTATTTAGAGCAGATTTGGCAAAAGAATGAAAAGGATTTTCACTGTAAATGTTTTATTGAAATACAATGTGTATTGCACTTCTGTAGTATATATGGAGACATGTTCGGATCATATGTGTCAGCTCAGCGAATTCACAAAGTGGTAACATTCGTCTAGCCGCCACCCAGCTCAAGAACGGGGCCAACCCCGCTATGCTCCCCTCCCACCCAGGCCAAGCCCCTCGAAGAGTGACCTCATCCTGACTTCTAACACCGTAGACTAATTTTGCTTGTGTTCAGACTTTATATTAATGGGTCCAAAAGCCTAAGGGCTCTTTCTACAACCACGGTCTCTCTGGGCACCACATTTTCCTACAAAAGAGTTAAGGAGTTTTAAAAACGAGACTGGGAAGGAAAACCAAATACAACTTTGAAGTCAGATTCCCGTCACACATTCAAGTTGGCGGCTCCGTAATTTTCCATAGTTAGAGATGAGGCCACTTCATTGGAGTTAAATTGCTAAAAACCCAAAGCAAACCAAACTCAGCCCCTATCTGGTGAGACGTGAGGGCAGCTACACCTAGTTGCTGCTTGGTCACTCTGATGACAGTTATAATTCTATAAATGTGAGCTCAAATCATTCTTTAGAAAAATTTATTACCTTTCTGTGCTGCCATTGATTTTCACCCTGACATATTACCATTCTTGACAACATTGCTTTTTCATCACCGACATCTTAGTAAACTCAGAGACAGAAATACCACTGGACTGCTTTCAAACTTTCTTCACAATGAATAACCGACGTTCTACATGTCATTCATTCCCTATGATGCAATGCCAGCCTTTCTGTTTGTTTGCTTTCATCTTGATTTAAACACTTGGTTGCAAATACTTCCCACCTCTCCTCTATTTTTTCCCCTTTCTCCAGTAGGTAATGTAAACCTACAGGCTTTATTTACCGCCCAGTTGTGCAGTGAAGTTCTGACTGCATCTCATAAATGCAAGCAAGCAGCAGGATCAGACGCACACTAATGGTCGGCTCACTGGAGGGCTGTCAGATTTGCATCTTGTGGTTGCGCGTCCTGGTCTGCACTATCAGATACTCCCCAAAGCAGTTTTCTAGGTACTGAAAGATACGTGGCTGCAGGATTGAGTTCTGTCCACACTCTTTCAGCATATCTGTGCACCATCTCATTTTTCTGCTCTCTGAGCTACTGAATATGGGAAAACCTTCTGATCCTCCTTGTCTAGGAAGTGAAGGGGATAAAGTTACAGCAGTAAAAACAAGGTACAGGAACAAAGTGCTTCGGGGAGGTCTCCAGAGGACATCTGTACAGCATGTACTTTCTTCCCCAGAGGCAGCAGGGTTTGAATCTTGAGGAACTATAAGAGCCAATAGTGAAAAAGCTGTTTGGTCATGGACGGTACCATGTCAAAGTGAACTAAAAGAAGTAGCTGTGATGGAGATAATTAATTCATCTGTAACAGAGTTTGGACTCACAGAGAATTCTAGTAGTTTTTTGATTCAAATGGGAGAGAGACATGTTGTGGCTTCCAGGCCATAAGCTGGCCAGAAAGGGATCTGTGCTTAAAATTTTTATTTTTATAGGCCGTCAGCATTCTAGCTAATGAGGAGGCTGGAGGCACACATTTCTATTTATTTTCCTCCCCAAGACGCCTACCTGAGTGTCTTCCTACCCATCGGATGGCTGTAGGCAGGAAGGCCCTGCCTTTGCAGGGTGAGGGAAAGGAGAGAAGAAAGTGAGAAAGACAGCAGGGATGACAAACGACAGGAAAACTCTATACCTTTGGCTTTGAACAGGAATGTCATGTCATTCCTTCCATCTCCAGCATTGAACCCTGCTATTCTGAACTTCTTAGAGATCCAGTATCTTGTCACAACCCATGGAGAGAGTGGGAGAGGCAAGCTCAGCCAGGCAAGCTCTCAGGTCCCTGAAAGCATAGTATCTCAAGCAAGAAAAACCCGAAATCATTCTGCAACCACAACTAAAGATCTCTTAAGAGCTGTCAGATATAGGTGTCTTAGTTTGACAGGTCAGGTGAATCAAGACACAGTCACCTTGGAATCTAAGAATACAAAGATGCTGCACTCCTGGGCAAATTTTATATGTAATCAAGACATATATCTCCTACGACCCTTGAAAAATCAGACTCTATTGTCATCTTTGATCGGTGGAAATGGCAATAGTCCAAGAAGTTGAGATTCCCAAGGATGGAAAGGCAGCTGGCAGTTCCAGCCATGCTTCCAAAGATCTGAAAAAACAGGCGGGTGGAAAGACCCCTGAACTGCAGAGATCATGTAGCAGAGGCTAAAAATATCAAGGAGCCTGTGATGCTAAAGGAGAATTGGCTTTTGGTAGGGGACTAATAATCTCAGTCCAACAATGTAAAGCTGCCAGGAACCCTTTCTCTGTACTTAATTCTATGATTAATTAAACTCTTTTTAATTATGCTAGAATTAGCCCTGTCAATAGAAATGCTGCCCACAGGCTCGGTTCTCAACCTTTTGAATTTTCCTTTGTACTTTGGTATTTGTTTTGTGAGTAATCAGAAAGTTTCTCTGAGCCAGTGACATCCCTTAGCCCCTAGACCAGAGAGCACATACTGATAGTAACTTGGTTATTGGAGAGGAATCAGCTCAGAAAAACAGTCCCAATTACACCAACAAGAAACATGAAGATGTGGAATCAACCCAATTGCCTATCAATTCATGAATGGATCAATAAAATGTGGTATATGTACACCATGGAATACTATTCAGTCATAAAAAGATGAATTAATACCTTTTGCAACAATCTGGATGGAACTAGAGACCATTCTTCTAAGTGAGGTATTGCAAGACTAGAAAAACAAACACCACATGTACTCACTATTAAATTGGAACTAACTGATAAGCACACATGTGCACAGAGGGAAGCAAAACTCAGTCCCAAGCAGCCAGAGGGGGAGGAAAGGAGGGGAATAAACCAACCTAATGAGTACTATGAACACTATTTGGGTGATGGCACACCTATAGCCAGGACTAAAGCATTAGAAAAACGATCCATGTAGCCTAAAACATTTGTACCCCATTAATATTTTGAAATTAAAAGAAAAAGAAGCATGAAGGTAAAGGGGGCGGGTTATAGAAACAATAATAGAATAGTAACCATAGAAAAATAATGATAAAGACTAAAATTTGTGGAAGCTCTCCCAGAAAGTTCAGGATGTTCTATCTATGCTGTTCATTTATGTCAACCATGTGGACAAAGACCAAATGACTGAATAATAAACTATACAGTTGAATAGTATTTTATAAGTACAAATTGCTTTTGCTTGTCCTACCTTGTGTGAGGTCCTTACTTGAACCTGGGCAATATAATAGAAAGGTATACATGTATTCATTTTGTATGCAAGGAAAGTAGAGCTTGAAAAGGTTATGTGATTTGTCCAAGTTCACAAATGACTGGGAATCTGGTCTTCTAGCAAGTGGTCAGGTATGAATTTCAGTGCACTAGAATGTTTGTCTTTCCTGTGTAACATATTTCAGGAGGGTGGATTCAAGAAGATGGGCCTGGCATCCTGACATAAATCAAGCAGTAATTAAGATTACAATGGCGTGATTTAGGAACCATGGGCTTCAGAAGGAAAATAGGATGTGATGTTGCCCAGAGGTGGTTTACACTCTGGTGGGGGAAAGTGGTCCTGAAATAAAGAATGAACAGGTTGCTGCAAAGTGAATGGTACCAAAAAGAAAAGTTCAAGCAAATCTCAGAAAGGAGACATAAGTGTGGCCAGGTACAGATTTTCAGACAGAAAACAGGACGTAGGTGAACTGGGCATTCTAGAGAAGTAGGCTCTGTCTATGGGGAGAGCAGTGGTGTGCATGAATCTTTCCCGGGGAGGAAAACATGCAACTCTGGAGACATCTTGATTTTAGTTATGTACAAAGAGATTTTGGAATTTGTAGAGAGAATTGCCTTGGGTAGTAAACAGAAGGTCAGGCTATGAGGACCTAAATCATTTAAAGCTTCAGTATGAATTCCACTTGGAACTGCATGTGGAAGCAACCAGGCAGCCAGGCTAGGGCGTGGAGCCCTGGCAAATAAACACGGTCCATCTGATTGACACCATTCAGCAAGGTGCCATCACTGGCTTTCTTCTTATCACGCAAGGCAGTTTTGAATACAGAAACCTACCAGGATACATCAGGAAATTCAGAAACCAAAGAGACAGATTTGCTTAGCTGGGAAATTTTATAATACATAGTGTTAATTTAGTGTTTACATTGTATAATAGATAGGGAAAAATGCCTAGAAAAAGTTAGGGCCCATAATCAATATTGACAAGAGTCTTGTTAAACACATCACTCCTCCATTGAGATGTGCATGGGACGAATTCTCTCGAAGAGCATCTAAATCAGCCACACGCTTGAGCTCAGGGATAGTAATGATCAGTGTTGGAGACTAACAGCGGAAGAGAAAACATAGTTTATAAATGGATGGCTACTTTAGGTAATTTTTTCTCTTTTTCTACTACTCTTTTAAGTTGTCCAAACCCATTTTAAGGTGCACATGAATATGGTATAATAGAAAATGGGGCGGGGTGGGTAGTGATTGATGTCTCATTCCTAGCAGGCTGGATGATGGGACAGAAAGCTGGAGTTTATTGTGTGGTTTTCCATTTAGATAGCTGAAGGTTGGCTGGGACATGGAAAACCCCAGAAATCCAATCCAGTTAAAGATGGCCCCTTGGCATTTCTCTCAACTCCAAGAGTCTGTTGGAGTTAAGAGCCCTTATAACCCACTTATTCCCTGACCTCTATTCCCAAGACACAGTCAGGTTCTCTTTATATGTTCACCAAGAACACCATGTGCTTATCAAGCTGTATTTTGATTGTGTGTGTGTGTGTGTGTGTGTGTGAGAGAGAGAGAGAGAGAGGGAGGGAGGGAGGGAGAGAGAGGGAGAGAAAGAGATCATTTAAATAGTTTGGGCTGGCTACTGGTCTTCCTTCCCACTTATAGGAGGTAAGCTGTCAGAAGCATGTGAGAGGGACTGTGAACTGCAGGCTTCACCCAATCCTTCTCAGTTCCCCTGTGCTTTCCGTAGTGTAAGCATCTTCCTGTGTTGTGTGTTTCAGAGTTTAAAGCTATTAGATTGTTGTTTTTTTAAAGCATAATCCATAAGTACAAGAAATGTTTGACTAAGCAGCAGCAACTGCGCCCAACATCAGTGGGAAGAAAAGCTTGCTGTATTGAACTTAGAGAAATGGTGGTGCCTTCTTAAAGGGATTTTCAAGAGTATTTCCAGCTATATATAACTTTTGCCTTGCTTACTGGCTTTACACCACAACTCCTGAGTAAATGCCGTCTTGTTGAGGAGTGAGAGAGGGAATGAATGAAGGTGAAGAGAAAGACCGAGGAAGTGACCAGTTTGATTTGGATAATTCTCCCCCTACCACTCAGGAAAATGTATCCCTGCCCGCAAATGGTCATATGCTCCAACAGTTGAGGCAGCATCTTTCAGACTTCAGCAATTCTCACAGCTTTCACATGAGGAAGGCAGGGAAAAGACAGCTTTGTTCTCATTAGAAAAAAACAAGAAAGTCATGGTACTGCCTTTAGTTGGTGAGAAAGCATTAGACCTTGAACCTCAGACTCAGTCTATCTTCACACATGTATAATTTGATCATGAAATAGGCTGCTACATACTTTTTCAATGGTGTGACAGCAAAAGTAACAGAAAAAGGTTCTTATAGTCCTTTTGGATGATGCCCTACAATGGAATGAAAAGATAGTGTGAAATGATGTGTGAAGGGACTGAGCAAAGTTAACAGAGGCGTCAGTCTGAGAGGCTCTAGCTGGCAGGATTTGGGATGGAGCGTCTCTGATTCCTCGTGGAGAACGAAGTCTTGAATAGCCATTTCAGATCCCTTGATCTACAAGTGCTGAGCTCTCTGATTGTTAGGCTGTAGGTGATTCTGTTCTGCTTATTAGATTATAAATTAGTTGACCTACATCATGTGTCAGAGATTATAAGAACAGAACCAGGAAATCCACTGAGAATATTCTTCAAAAAGGAATTACATTTCCCCCCACATGCTAGCAGAAAGAAATGGTTTCTACTCTTCCCAGGGTACCACACACCATTTATAAAAGGATCACTAGGGTATAGGTTGCGTTGAGCAGGGTTTAAAAAGTCAATAAGAAAGAATGCAAGGAAGGTAACTGCTGTAGACTGTTTATGTCCCCCCAAGTCCCCTCAATTCATTTGTTGAAAACCTAACCCCTAAGGTGATGGTATTAGGAGGTGGGGCCTTGGGGGTGATTAGGTCATGACAGCACAGCCCTTATGAATGGGATTGATGTAATTATAAAAGAGATTCCAGACAGCCCCGTCGCCCCTTGTGCCATGCGAGGGTGCCATGAGAAGACAGCTGTCTGTGAGCCACGGGGGAGGCTGTCACCAGACACCCATTCTGTTGGTGCCTTAATCTTCGATTTCCCGGACTACAGAACTGTGAGAAATAAATTTCTGTTGTTTATAAGCCACTCAGCCTATGGTGTTCTGTTATAGCAGCCTGAACAAAGACAATAACCATCCCAAATATATTGTTTTCATGCTTTCTATTGTTTAAGGACACATGACTGTACTGGGAATGAGCTAACATTAATTTTCGGCCTCACAGCTTCTGTGTTTCCACAAATCATCCAAATCATACCAAAAGCAATAGCAAGACTTTCCTATACTTGAAGGACAGAGAGCATAAGCCGAATAACACAGGGCTTCAGCAGTGACGCAGAGTTTTGCTGAGAAGTTACCAAAGCGACTGTGAAAACAGTCCATTTTAGAAGTGGAAGAATGTCTGCCACAATGCCCAGTGATGAAAATGTTTAAAAACAACAAGACAGAACAAAACATACAGATAAGTGGCTTACAGTAGCAAAAATGTACCATAATAATTTCAGATTACACTAGCTCTACTTACACCCAGGGCACAAGAGTTTTCTAGAACTGTCTTGTTGGTTCTGAACAATACTGGGCTTTTAGTAACTATATCACTTTGTCACATTAAAAGTTAATTTCCTAATAATACAAATGCATTCATATGATCTGGGTAATTAAACTTAATTGTGCAATTAGAACAAATGAGCAGAATCAGATTGCACTAACCATATGTAACAACATTATTAGGTATATAAATCTTTTCTTCAAGTTTTATATGGAGAACACACACACACACACACACACACACACACACACACTAGTAGTCTTATGTGACAGGACCATGAACTTTCATCTACTGTGTTTGGAACGGCACCTATTATTTCAATCCCTCTTATTCCTCCGCCTACAAGGAATTACAGAGTGCTACTAGAGATGTTAATGAGATCTGTTAGTGAGAATGCACGCCTAAGGAGCAGATTGAGAAAGCTGATTCTATAATAATATTAAATAATAGCTTCCATTTATTAAGCATTACATTATAACCAGGTATTGGGTTAATTACTTTGTGTATCATCTCATCCAAAGTTTGACAACTCTGTGAGGTAGGTGTGCTTCTTACCTTCACTTGACAGATGAGGAAGCTGAGCTTATTATGCTGCTTTGATAAAATTGACTCTTATAATCCTAAATCCTGCCAAAGCCTCCACTCTCCTCCCTTTCACCTTCCCTTGTGGAGAGCTGAATTTTACAGAAACATGTCAGGCTGTAACCAGAGGCAAAGCTCCTTGGACCACTGTGCTGAGGAGGGAAAATTTCTAAGGCGAAATGGCTTTCATCACAGCTATACAGCTCCTTGGAAAGTGTTTCTTCATTGCTCACGAGGCATGAGTTGTTTCCAGGAAGAGAAGGTTGGGGGTAGCGGAGAGTGTGTCCACACAGAGGGTCTGACATGGACACAGTACACATGGAGGTACAGAAGGGCCTCGTGGCAGATTTGGGGTCATGGAGGAGGGTCTGGAGGAACCTGTGGGTGCCAGAATATGGGGGCTTTGTAGGCTCAATCAATGTGTGTGGAATTAACACTGTAGGAGGTGGGAGCCCATGACAGTGCTGATTGGGGGTCAAGGTTTAAGTAGTGTAGCTGCAAAATGAGATTTTCAGATTTTCCCTTTAGAAAGAAAAATCTAGCATGAATACGGAGAATGGACTTCTTGGAGGAGCAAACAGAGGTAAGGAGAAAGCTACTACAATAGTCCTGTCGAGAAATGATGAGGCCTTGGGGAAGGACAGAGGTGGCTGGATTCTTAAGACATTTCTAGGTTAAGACCCACAGGGTTTGGACAACCAGTGAAAGAACGTTGGGAGAATGTTGAAGACAATATTAACCAAGATCAAGAGGAGCAGCCTTTTTATTTCCCCTAGGAGAGGTCAAATGAATTACATTTTGGACATGTTGAATGCGAGGGACCCATGGGACGGTTAGCTGGAGGTGTTCAGGAAGTAGCTGGAAATATAGTTCTGGAGTTTCAAGTTGGGTAGGGGCTAGAGATCTAGATATTCATTCACTCAGCAGATATTTATTGTGTACTGACTAAGCTCCAGGTTCTGTTTTAGAGACTTGAGGTAGAGCAGCAAACAATAGTCATCTGTATGTAAGTGACTAGCAAAGCTGGAGAACTGGCTGAAATCCTTGGGAGTGTGAGCACGAGAAGAGAGGATGGAACCCCAAGGAACCTCAACTACCAAAGGGCAGGTGGCACAGAGGAGGAGGAATGAAGGGTACTGAGACAGTGTGGGAAGGAGGCAGGAGCACATAGTACTAGAGGAAAAAAAGCGAGGGAATTAGATCCACTTTTTTTTATAAATAAGAAAAATTTTTTGAATGGTGATAAAAACCCACATAACCTAAAATTTACCGTCTTAACCATTTTTAAGTGTACAGTTCAGTAGTGTTAAGTATATTCACATTGTGTGCAATGGATTTCCAGAACTTTTCCATCTGTAATCTAGGCCCATTAAATAATAACTCTCTATCTCCCCCTCCTCCACCCTTGGCAGCCATCATTCTACTTTTCGCTTCCATGACTTTGACAACTTTAGATCCCTTACATAAGTGGGATCATATGGTATTTGTCTTTTTTTTTGTGACTGGCTTATTTTACTTAGCATAATGTTCTCAAAGTTCATCCATGTTGCAGCATATGACACAATTTTCTTTCTTTTTAAGGCTGAATAATATTCAATTGTATGTGTATACCACATTTTGTTTATCCACTCATCTGTCAATGGACATTTGGTTGCTTCCTCCTCTTTACTATTGTGAATAATGCTGCAGTGAACATGGGTGTGCAAATACCTCTTTGAGCTCTTGCTTTGAGTTCTTTTGGATATATAGCCACAAGTGGGTTTGCTGGATAACATGACAATTCTATTTTAAATTTTTTTAGGAACTGCCATGCTGTTTTCCATAGTCGGCTTGGTTTTTGATATCACTGTCTAATTCTGCCTGAGAAGAATAGAAATAATATCTATTGTGCATATTAGCTGTGTGCCAAGCAGAACATGTGTATTATCTTATTTAATACTCAAAACAACATTCTGAAGATGTATTATTACCACATTTTGCAGGTGAGGTCCAGAAATGTTAAGTAGGACACACCACAAGTTGGAATCTGGGACTTGAATTCAGTTTTCTCCTCATTTTTAGATGTAGCCATTTGGATATCTTATTTCTACTGAGAAGGGCTCATTTTCCCAAGTTCCCAAGCAATTCATGAAATGTTTTTCATAATTTAGAGAGTATTTTGCAAATCACAAGGTTACATTTAAAGATTAAGAGTCAGTAATTACACTATCACTCTTTGATAATTTCAGCCCCAAATTCTCAAATAGTCATGTCTCTTTATGCAGAAAATAGAAGCAGTTCATTCTTACACATCACCAACAGCACTCTGGGTTAGCACTACCCTGAGCCTCTCATCTTCAGCGTGGCGTCTGCGTTGTACCCGGTTGCTGTTATTGTGCAGAATTAATGAATAGTTTGCAAACTAGCATCACTTTTGTGAAAGTTGATGGACATGTTAATTACACCTTATTTAGATTTCACAGTTGCATGACCCAGATTCTTCTTTTTTGCCAAATTTCCAAAGATTCAGTGGCATTTTAGAACTTCAGTAAACATAGTTAGCATATTAAAATGCAAGCAATGGAGGAACTGACCATGCAGATATGGGAAGATGATTAGCCTGGTTTATCTGACTTCAGGGATAGAGTAACACTGTCCATTTTCAGGCTTTAGGTAGATTCCACAGTGCATATCTTCCCCCTCTGGGGCTTTGTTACAGTCTTTTGTAGTTAGGTATCTATACCTACTTAGTGTTTCCTTTCTATTATGCAAGGATCAAAGCATTTACTTGAAGCTTGATCCCAGCTGCTGAGAACAAATACCCTCCATGCACTACATTTCTTGCTTTTGCTGTCTGCAGTCTACCTTTCTAGAAGATTGGGATGCACACTTGGGTTTGAATCTGGGCTTCACCACTTCTAGTTGAGCTACTACTGTGACAGGCATAATGTAGATGCTGAGGATACAGCAGTGGGAGCTCAGAAAAAAGTAAGTAGGTAATTGTACTACACTGTGATAAGGGCTATGATCAAGGGAAGGATGGGGGGGACTATGGAAACACACAGGAGAGATCCCTACACCTTGTTGGGTGGAGAGTTAGGTTGGAGAAAGCCACCTGGAGGAAGTGTTGTCTAAGCTAGTGATCCTCAGACTTCAGTGTACACCAGCATCACCTGGGAGGATTGTTAAAACAGTGATTTCTGGGCCCCACTTCCAGCAATTTTTTATTCCGTAGGTCTGGGGCTGGGTCTAAGAATCTGCATTTCTAACAGGTTTCCAGTTACTGCTGATGCTGCCTGCTCTGGGACCACACAAGTGACTTGAGAATCATTTGTCTAAGTCAAGATCTGAAGAAGGGATGAAAGAGGACAAAGCATGCATGTGTGTTTGTGTGCATGTGTGTGTGCATGTGGGTGCACTCATGCTCATCCATGGGAGGCAGGGCATGGGGATGGCTGGGAAAGAGTATTTCAAAGGGAACAGAATGTACAAAGGCTTGGTGACAAAAGAAAGTATGGCATGCCTGGGGACATCGGTAGTGTAAAGTATAAGGACAAAGTGGTAAGAGGTGAAGGTATCAGCCAAGACACATTACAAAGGCCTAGCTGGCTATACTCAGGAGTTTGGGCTTCTCCCCAAAGTCAATGGGAAGCTGTTACAGTGATTTAGTCAGGAGGGTGCTGTGACATGACATGCATTATAGAAAGGTTGTTCTGGCTTCATTGTGAATAATGGAATGGAAAGGACACCAGGGGAGCAGGAGACCAGTTAGGAAGTCACTGTGGTAATCCAGGAGGACGATGATGGTGACTGTGCAGAGACTGTTTTATTTGTTGAAGAGAAGAAGGCTGTGGTGGATGAAGACAAATTTTCAGTCCCTTCCTCCCATTGAGCGGTGTGGTCTACGTTTCCTCCCCTTGAATCTGGATGGGCTTATGACTAGTTGACCAATAGAATCAGGCAGAAGTCGTGTTGTGTCAGATTCCAGGCTCAGAGCCTCAGAGACTGGTAGCTTTTGTCCCTGTCTCTTGGAGTACTTGTTCTTGGGTGGGTGAATTGCCTTGTGAGAAGATTGACAACTTTGTTGGGGAGGCCATGTGGAGAAGTCCTGAGGCTACCTGGAAAGGGATAGAGTCCCAATTTTCGGCTTCACCTTGCCAAGGTGCCAGGCATGCGAGTGAAGCCACCTTGGAACCTCCCTCCCAGCCCAGCCACTAGCTGAATATCATGCAGGACTCCAGTTGGTGCCACGTGGAACAGAAGAATTGCCCGACAGAGCCCTGCCTGAATTCCTGGCCCATGATATTATGAGCACGATAGAATGATTGTTGCCTTAAGACACTAAGTTTTGCGGTAGTTTGTTCTGTGATAAGAGATAACTGGAACAAGTTTCAATAATAAAATCACAAAGAACATAAATATTACATGGCAGAGAGAGGAAGCAAGGCCTTCAAAGTGGTAAGGAAGGAGAAAACAAGGAGAGCGCGGTACCACGGAAGCCAAAAGAAGAGAGTACTTCAAGTAGGAACAAGTGTTTATCAATGTCAAATTTTGCAGAAAAGCATAAAAATATAAGGACTGAACAATGTCCTTTGGATTTAGTGACACAGAAGTCCCTGGTGACACTGGTGAAAATCTGTTAAGTCCGGAAGACAGTTTGCGGTAAGGAGGTGGAGGCAGAAGGTGAAAGTAACTCTGTCAAGAAGCTTCATGATGAAGAAAAAAGATAGATGGGGATTGAGAAAAGGTTTTTATTTTTCTGTTATCAGACTTACACATATTTCAGAGCTGATGGGAAAAATACCAAATGCAGGAGAAGGTGAAGAGAGGTAATGGGGGCGGGTAGATATTATAAGGATTCTGCAGAAGCCAGAGGATAGTTCCAGTGTGCAAGCACAGGGAGTTGGCCAACACAGGAGGAGGGACCCCTCTTTCATTGCCACAGGAAAATGATGGCGCAGAGGAAGATAAATGTGTAGATGTTTAAAGGGATACTTCACCTGCTGGTGCCTATTTCTCCTGTTGTATGCTGAGTCTGGTAGGGGAGTTGTTGAGATAGGATTTTTAGGAGAAGAAAGAAGACCAGGAACAGCCACTGTGGGGAACAGCAGGGGCCAAGCAGAGAAACAGAAGCCTTGCATCCTTGGGAATGGTACCTATTTCTGTGGTTATATGATTTTTTTTTCGTTTGGTATTACTTAAAAACCCAGGTGTAGAATCAAAGAAGGCAGAGAGTTGGATTGATCTAGGGGTGGAGTCTTGGTGGGTTCCACCAAGGCACATGGCAAAGGATTTGAGGATGTTATCCAGGAATGGGCTAACGCAAGGGTGCACTGCTCAGAAATCAAGTGATGACAGGGAAAGAATCAAGTCTGAGGGGTCAAGGTCTTGATCAGCTTGAAGGATGGGGGATGGATGTCCAGTTTTGGTTCTTTAGAGGTGCTAGGTAATGGCAGAGTCTGGGGTCCAGCGGAGGTGGCTGGGCTGGAGAGGAAGGCATTGAAATTGAGAGAATGGAAGAACTGAGCATTTTTATTTATGTGGATAGTCACTAACATGGAAAAAAAGAGTGTCTGAAAGGTGGCGGGGCTTGAGAGTGGAGGAAGACTGGGGACCAGCTGCCAAAGTGTTCAGAAACTGAGCAGGGCTGGGAGGTTGCAGGTGACAGTGAAGAGGAGAGGCTGTGAGAGAGGCAGCCTGGTGACATGAATCTCACAGGAGCCTTTCTCCTCCTTCTTTGTTTTTTAGGTGCCGAGATATGGCCTGCAAGCATCACTGAACTCCAAGAAGTATACTGCCACCACTGCCTTACAAAGTTGTGGGAGAATGAGCTGCTTCCTCTGGACAGGGCTACAGAATTGGGGTCTTCAGGGCAGGGTGGGGTTTTAGTTGAGACAAGGAGTTGGAGGGAACATTCAGGCTGGAGGCTGAGGACTTAGAGGGGTATATTTATCATAGAACAGGGGTTTGCTGAAAGTGGGAGTGGGACCCCTGCCTGGGTCCCTACCCTGACTCTCTTTCCTTCAAGGATTCTTGGGTCCCATGAAGGACAGTGAGCTTCTGCATCAAAACTCACTCAAGGGTGGGCCGTGGCCCTGGTGTGGATGAGGGAGCTTCCTGTAGACAGAACCACACCCGTGCAGATCTGATCTGCACAAGAGGACGAGCTGCTGAGGAGCACGGGCTGGTTTTCAGCAAGCCTGTGGATAGAAGGAGCCCCTCTTGGCTGCCTTTTGTAAGTGGCTGACTATATGGTCATATATTCGTAAAATTCAAACTTCTTCCTTCACTTACACACACAGTTATAAGCTAGGGCATAGATTAAGGGTTACTTTTTTAGATTATACTGTTTAGAAGAGTTCCAGTTAGAGGTTTTAGTCATGTAACTGTGCTCAAGGGATGGATTCTTACAGATCAACAACATCTTTAATCAGAAGCCTATGGACTGCCTGAGTCAGACCTGTTACAGGTGTCTATCAAGGCTGGCAGTGGCCAGCACATAGCAACACCAAATCCATGTTCAGGGAGAAAGGAACAGAGGAAGGAAATGAAAACTAGAGATCAGAAGTCCTGGTCTGTGATCAGCCAAACTACATCGTAGGTGCAGAAGATAGAAAAATAAATAAAGCATTTCCTTGTCCTCAAGTTCAGTGATGGAGACAGGTAAGTGAATTCTCAATGATAAGAGTGGCTATGTCATGTGGTGCTTACTGTGTGTCACATGCTGCTGACATGCTTTACATCTATGACCTGCTTAATCATCATAACCACCCTGTGAAGTGAATACTGTTATATGTCTATTCTATAGGAAAAGAAACTGAGACATAGAGATCATACTGCTATCAAGCAGCAGAGAAAGGAGTCAGGCTGCAGCATTCATGCTCTATATCACAAAGCCACGTGTAATTACAACATGTGGATAATAGCTATAGAAGGCTTGGGTACAGGGAGCAAAAGAGGGAGGGAAGAGATCCCAGCGGATACACGGGGCATTCAAATCTGGTCTTGAAGAATGACAACAACTCACATTTATGTAGTGAGGCATAATGGCAAGTATTCTACAGGAAATAATTCTGTTTAACTGAACCCTTCTGATGTCTCTCTGACATGATCTGTGTTATCATCACCCCCATTTTAGAGAGGAGGATGCCAAAACACAGAATGGTGTAGCGCTTGCTGAATATGACAGAGTGTGTCCGTGTCAGAGCTTGGATTTGAACTGAGGCAGCCTGGACCAGAGCCAGGGCACCCCACGGCTGCACTGCAGGTGCCTCAGCCCAGGAGCTCCAGAGATGAAGTGGGGGTGGTGATGGTGGCGGGGGGAGGGGGCCCCAGAGCAGAGGGAAATGTGTAGGCCAAAGTAGGAGGAGGCGTGTGTGGGAAATGCAGTGGATCTTAGTGGGCTCAGGAAGTTCCTGTGGGGTGCACATGATCGCTGGAAAAGTAGAGAAACACAGAGTGAAGGGTTTTAATTGCACTTGGGGATCAGGATAATTGTTCCTTCCACAGGAATCTGTGGAGCTCAGGGTGCCTCTCGGGTAAATCTGTGGAGTGATCGTGTCTGTGATCTGTGTGCTCCCGCCTGCCCTTATCATGCCATGCAACTCTGCCATTCCGATAATAACCGATTCTGGCTGAGTGAGACAACAGGTGATCAAGGCACTCAAGACTGAGGTGACACAGTTGCCATCTCTGCACAAGGTTGTGGGGGAACAAGCTGCTTCACAGTGGGGATAGGTATCAGTTGACTCAAGGAGGTTAGGACCTTTGAGAGCCCGTAACAATGACAAATCTAACTCCCACTCAATCTGCTGGTTCCAAAAGCATCTGAAGGACATTAAGAGAAGTATTTGGGGCTCAGGCTCTCTCTGGTCATAGCACCTATGGGTCCACCCTGGTAGGGCCAGGGTTTGCTTCCTTCTCTTAGTCCTTCTCTTTCCTCCAAAGCAGGACTCTAGTGTCAGAAAGCTGAGCCCAGATTGTCATGGAAGGAGCTTTGGTTAGCACTGTTTGGGGAAGGAGAACAAATTCAATACATCCCAGATGTCTCTTAGACGTCACATCTCACGCCGACAAGCAGCTGGTGAAGCAAGGCTGCTGGAATGATTTACTTAAATTACAGGGATCTCCGCTCCCCTTTTCCCTTCACTTGAAGGGATTTCTCAAAAAGACATGATGTCTGCTGTGTTTCCATTCCAGCTCTATCTTCAGGTGAGTCACCCAGAAAGGGAAGGAGGGAAAACAAATGGTTCATTGATGGCAACTGAGCCAGACACCAGACAGCCAGAGAGGAGGGCGAAATGGTCTCCCCAGTTTTCTTCAGAGTAATTAAATAAGACAAGCAATTTTCTCCAAAGTGCTGTTAATCAGGCACTGGGATTTCTGGGAAGATTGCCTTTGGGTATTTGGATCAGGCCGAGGGAAGATTAGCTGCAAAAGGAAACGAGAAACTGCAGACATAGCAACTGAAAGGTATGCTTGGGAAGAGCCGGTGGTTCTGCATTTCCATCAAACTCCAGTGACAGCAGACAGCAGTGCCCGACTGGCCAGTACTGTGGCAGCATCAGGGTCAGGGCTGATGGGGCCACAATGGGGTTTCTGCCGAGTGGCTTCAGGGCTTATTAAAGTGCCATTCCCTGCTAACCTCTTGAACCCTATTTCCTAGGAGCCCGGGAAAGTAAAACACCAAGTGCTCAAGCCCAAGGGCTCATTGCCAAACCTACCAAAGAATGTGCAGGGGCCCATTAAAAACCATGTAGGGAGCGCTGATTTTTGAGAAGTTGTTGGAAGGATAAGACCATAGTATTTCCATATTTCAAGGCAGAAAATGAAGACAAAGAGGTGACTTCTTTCTCTTCTCTATGAGGAGTCACCTCATAATCTGTGGGCTATTCTTCAGTATGGACATCCTTTGCTGCAGTATGGACATCCTGAGACTCCCGGAGGTCACAACACAAAGAACCAGATAGGACTGTGCCCTCTGGATGACACTGAAGCAAAATGTGCCTTTCGAGTGAGCCAATCTCTGGAGAGAGTTCACTAAATTGAGCACCATTTTAGTTCCTGAGTGGGGTTTTTTGCAGTTGAATCAGGGGTGAGGGGTTTTCAGCCACAAGAAGGTAGGTTTGTTCCCCTTGTTGTAAGAGCCCATGAGTTCTTTTGCAATGTGGGATTAGTCACTCAACAACACAGCAGCCGGCCATCCATTCTGGATCCTCACGGTCCTTCCTGCTGTGAAATAGGAAGCCAAATACAAGGGGAATATGCAATAAAAATAAAACATCTAGATGTCAGTATGAATGAATATTTTAGGTATTAATGGCAATTTCTTGTTCGTTTAAGATCAGAGGATCTTGAAGTGTGGGCCTGGGACCAGCAGATTCACACCAGCTGGGAGCTTTTAGAAAAGCACATTCTTGGTACTGGCCCCCCCACCTACAACCTGCAGAATGGGAAACTCTGGGAGGAGGCCCAGTGGAGGTGCAGGTGTCTAAGCCTCCAGGTGATTCTGATACACACTGAGACATGAGAATCACTGGTTTAGACAGACCTGAGTAAAAGAAGGAGCAGCTGGGGAGCTCTTGTGCCTAGACTAGGATTTCAAGATGTTTCAGATGCAGGGTGTCTTCCCTGTGGAGGTGGGGTCAGGAGGCTGGGGGACCTTGTTGATATCTAGATTGCAGGTATGGTTTTAAAAAATTGCTCTAATTGGCATTTTGATCATGGCAACAGGCTAAAGTGTCATATTCCCAAATATATTTTTCTTATCAGTGTGGGCATATAATTTCAGTTGTAGCCTGGATGACTTTGGACTCACGGATTGACCTGTTGCTTCCTAGTCTTTCGTATCTATGATGTTCAGCACAATGAACTTTGATGTTCTCAGGAATAGATTTAGATTAAAACCTCCTGGGTTTATACCTTTCTTTGGCTTTGGTCTGGTACCAACCAGTTTACATGTTAAACCCCAACTAGAAAATTTGGACATAGGCCATTTTTGGAATTAGATCCGTCTTTTCTTCTAAACAATGCATCCCAAGATTCTAAATACAGATCAGATGCGTTTTAGAGCATACATGGAAAATTCAGATTTAAGAAGAATGTGAGCATGCATTTTTTATGTTCTGATAAGCTGAAAAAGAAAAAAAGAAAGTCTGGGGAATCTAGAAGAAGACCCTGAAGAATAAGCCTTTCCGACAGGAAGAAAGATTGTTAGTTATTGGCTAAATTCAGAAGATTTGCATTTTTAAAGTTAGTGACTAATGTAATAAAAGGTTCCAGTTAAATGATGACAGTGGCTGCTTGCTTCAGGGCAAGCAAAGAATCTTTGAGGTTTTAAATCACATTCTTCAGTCTGGCGCGAGAGGGTATTTTTCAACTCCTGCAAACTACTTCTAATTCTTGATAAATTTTCTCTACCTGGACCCTAATTCTCACATATCTAAGCAGGAAAATGAAAAAATGAATTTTTTTGCACAAAAAATGTTGGCATTTGGGCACATATGGGTAATATTAAGAGACAGCTAAGGTTTCTTTGGAAATATCATTTGGTTAATAATCTATAAAACATAGTAGCTATATTTAATTGCCTAAAGTGCACCATATCATGGTTATCCTATTTTTGAGCCTTGGCGTGATTCAACGTCTGACAGATGCACTGGCAATGGGGCAGGACCCCTGATTCAAACCTGCCCCAGAAAAGCTAGAGATTTGCTGTAGCTGTAACCCCAGTGCCAATGGCTTAGCATTTGCCTTGCATCAAGGAGGCAGGGGAAGTGGAAATTTTACATTGTGGTTCTGCTCTGAAGGATAAAGATGCTAAGACTCATATTTTGCCTCCTGAATGAGTCCTTTAATCCAGCATGCTCCTTAGACTGCAAACAGAGATCCTCAGAGCAAAACTTCATAAAAGGAACTCAATCAGAAGGAAAATGAATAAAAGGACAGTACTTGAATAAAACAGACCATATCTTGATGTCCAGAATATAAGTAATCAAAGTACTTTTTTCTAAAATACTCAAAGTCCTGGAACAACACAGGGACACAGTGATAAGCATTCGTTTAGAGGCTTTCCTGGGGTTTAACCATTGGGAAAGCTGAAGGCTTTGACTTCATTTGCTGGGACCCTTTCTCTCTACATTACCCAAGCGAAGGTGTACGGCAAAGTGTTTAGAATTAGCTTCTGGAGACTGGCTGCCTGGTGCCAAATTTGGACCCCATCATTTGTTAGCTGAGTGACATTGAACAAGTTACCTAAAAATCTTTTGCCTTAATTTCCTCATCTGTACAATGGGGATACTAGCAGTATCTCATTGTTAGTGGAACCATGCCTGGCACATAGCTAGCACTCGGCAAATTGAGCTATTATTACCAATATCATTTTAGATTTTATTAATGAGGACCATGTATACAAAGGAAGAGAAAGGAAGAGGAAGCGCCACTTTCCTTCTGCCCCCTTTCTCTCTTCCCGTCTCTATTTCTTTTCCACATTTTGAATGGGATTTGAAGTTGAGGAATGAACATTGAGCATGTTTAGTGCTATGTGGTGACCAGAGCACTGTTCGAAAAGGCCAGGGGGCCTGAATGCCTTTCCTGGCTTCACCATTAACGAGCAGTGTGGCTGCAGGGAGCTGTCCCACCTTCTGTGTTAGTCTTCCAGGGCTGCTCTAACAAAGTGCTACAGCCTGGGCGGCTGAAACGACAGAAACTTACTCTCTCACGGTTCTGGAGGCTGGAAGACCAGGACCAAGGTGTCGGCAGGGTTGGTCCGTTCTGAGGGCTGTGAGGAGAGCCTGTCTCCTACCTTTGCCCTAGCTTCTGGGGGTTCATGGGCAATCTTTGGTGTTCCTTGGCTTGTAGCTCTATCATCCCGATCTCTGCTTTTCTCTTCACATGGCGTTCTCCCTGTGCGGGTGTCTCGGTCCAAATTTTCCCTTTTTATAAGGACTGGGTTAGGGTCTCACCCTACTGCATTGTGATCTTAACTAATTTCCTGTGCAATAACCCTATTTCCAGATAAGGTTTACAATCTAAGGTACTGGGGTTAAAACCGCAACAAATGCATTTTTGGAAGGATACAATTCAACCCATAACACGAGGGACAGTTTTCAGAGCCTTCTGGGTGTTGTGGTGCTCTGTGATTCTCCAAGAGGGAACACAGTATGCATAGCATTTCTTAAATTTGTCTAACTAGACAGCACCTTTGCTCAACTGTGGAGAATCATGAGGGCCTCGTGCTAAGACTATGACCTATGTGGGAATGTGAATGAGGCCAGGACTTCCCCATCATGAATACGGACAATCAGAGCTGACTGTAACCACGCAAGGGAGGTCCTGCCTCCATCTCCGGCCAGTGGCACTCACCTGTCCCTGGGTAGCTTGCTAGGTTGCTGGGATGGTGGGTGAAGTCAAGCCAGTGACCCCTTGCTGCCCTGGCAGTTCCTGGGTGGGCTCCGAGGCAGCCGGTGTGGGTGACAGGGAGGCTGGGCTCCCGCATTGACATGCAGGCAGCTGTGATCCCATACCAGCTATAAGGGAAAGCCCACAGGGAGAAAAGGACTTACTCATAAAATGTTAATAAATAGGTTAAAAGAAAGACCTGCCTCAGCTTCTCTTTGTGTTGCTGTCAGCAAGCGCATCTCTTGTAGCAAGCTGACATTCTTGTCGACGGCGCTGTTAACAGCACTCCGAATAAGGTAATTACCCAATAAAGTTAATGTTAGCCAAATTGCACAGAACTTGAATTAAAAATTTATCTGATTGCAGGATTGAAGCCTGAGTCATGTGTCTCACCCACTGAACGTGCAGTTCGTCTGCCTGGAGAGCAGGAGACGTCACGGGAAGGAGGCTGGCATTGACATTCTGGAGGTGAACCCACGCTCGCGAAGAGGAGCTCGAGGACGCTTTCTTCTCTGCCTTGGGGCAGCAGGGAATGAGATTTCTGCTTTCTCCTTTAAACGTTTCCATCCACTTTGTGGGGCAGCGGTGCAGTCCGGCACAGCTGCCCTTTCCTGGTGAAGGGTGAGCGGAGGTGGCATCAGCACGGGGAAGGGCCCTGCTGTGTGGGATCCGAGTCCTTGCAGGGTTGGCGCTGGGACGTAGTGTGAGCCCACTGTCCGAGCACACCCTGTGGGCTGTGTGGCCACCAGACAGCGCATGCAGAAGCTCTTAGATTTGAGCAGAAACAGTGCAGAACCCGGGGTCAACAGATTTGGGTTCTAATAGTCACAGAGTCATTAACAAATTAAATGATTTTTGGCAAGTCAGTTCCCTTCTTTGTGCCTCATTTTTCTCATTTGTCAAATGGAGGTAACAAAATTTGCTCTATCGCTCTGGATTGAGAGACTAAGAAGAATAATAGACACAGAAGTGCCGTGACGATGAGTAGTTTGTAATGGGCTCAAATGAAGTTATGGTTGGCTGGCAGAGATATTAAAAAAATGAGACAAGACAAAAATTAATAAATATTGAAAATAAAACTAAGGGTAAATTCTGAGCTCAAGGGGAAAGAATACACAGTCTCTTGTTTTCTTCAAAGAGGGCAGCAAACAAATCATGCAGGGACGAAGGTTATGAGCACACGGTATTAATACCGTGTGAATGGTATTAATTAGTAACTACAAAATAGAGCCGAAATATCAATATTCATTGGACTATCAAAGTAACGTGTTCTTTAAAAAAATACCTAGTGAAATACTCAAAATATAACTTGTAGTTACAGCTATGCAACTGGCATATATTTTCAAAAACCTGTAGAATTGGAGAATATGAGTGTATTCTCAACTGAAGCAAAGAATGTACCCAATGGCAGCATTATCTGGCGAGAAGAATCCTGAGCCCTGAGCAGATGGATGCTGCCCCTGACATGAACAAATCAAGAGCAAATCACCTCTGAGCCTTTGTTCCCTTGCCTATAAAATGAAGATGATAATTCCAGTCTTATCTAACTCATAGGGTTGAGTGAAATGAAATAGAATACATATTTGAAAAAGGGAAAGTGCCATATGCCTGTGAGGTACCGTTATTGTAATCATTTGGTCAGGTCTCTGTTCTTACTCTGATTCAAGTTAATAAGCACTGATTGTAGGCCCCATGGGCAGAGGGGGGCAGGTTTGGTAAAGGCATTACCCATCCTATGTAGCTATGGGGAGCAAGAGGAGAAGGAGCTAGAAGGGCTGGGGAGGGGTCATTACAGAAGTGATGAGTGAGCTGCCCCTCAAAAGTCTGAACCAAGTTTCATTCATCCCATAAATACTAGTTGAGCTCCAGTTATGTGAGAAGCACTATTCTAGGGGTTTGGGGGTTCATCAATGAGCACGATGAAGATTCCTAAATGTAAAAATCTTACATGCTAGTGGAAGATGGTAGTGGGGAGGCTGGACAGAAGATGCAAGTTGCAGGGGTGAGGAGAGATCATCAAGAAGGAGACAGCAGAGTTAACAAAAACACACAAGGAACTTACAGGGGCTGTGCAGCTATGGAACACAGGCTTCATCTCTGGTTTTACTTCACATTACTTGGTAGTAGTAGCCTGGAATCTGTATTGAGGTGGAATCTAAGACTTCCTTCTGGCTCCGGTAAAAGAGTGCCAGGATTGATTAGTGATGTCTGCAATGGGTGTGGGAGGGGATACTTTGAGCATGAGAGTTAGATATTTGCCATTCCCAGAGAGGTCCCAGATGACTGGATTATACCTGTGCCATTCTGGTCTGTGCTCTTCTAGTCTTCTGAGAATGTTATGAAGCTCAATAAGCAAGTATTTATTAAGTTCAGCATTTACGTGTACATAAGAATTATTTGGATATTCTCAGAGAAAAGCTCTCCTACAAAAATGGTAGTGTTATTGGTCTAATTCTTTAATCTTCTCTATATTGGGACCATAAGTAGGCAGGTAACTCATCTATGTTTTATAGAACCTGTTTGTATTAGTGGTTTCGCTTTTTTGCCTCCCTGAACCCCAAACTCAAAATAAGTGTCAGCCTCTTAGACCTTCAGAATTTTTAGTTGCTCATCTGCTATAGTCGTCTCATTTGGAGTTATATAATACATCGCTCCAATCTAATAATTTAGAGGACGTAATCTACCTCTTTCCTTTAAGTCTCTCAGGGAAATTATGCAACCTTCCTGTTCACTCATCTTCCTTGCCTCATATCCCTTGCAGCGTATTACAGTTCCAGAATAGCTCATACCAGGCTGGCTCCAGCTTTCTGGCTGGGCCTTAAAGGGGGTTTGGGAGAAGCCTGTTTACTTAGCCCTTGATATATATCAAATAAATAAGTTTAGAAAGTCCTTCCTCTGTATTGCTTTTAAGCTGCTGCTTTCGTATAAAATTCTATTTTGTATGTCAAAAATAAAATGTTAATTTTTTTCTTTTAGATTGAACCATCCTAAATTGCCAATTTTTTAAGGTCAAAAAGGTTGAATATTGGCAATTTCCCATGGTTCAACCTAATATTTGAATACCTTCTTTAACAATCCTAATCTTGAGAATTTGGGCTGTCTAAGGAGAATGCCTTAAAGAAAATGAACATTAATATTTTGTTGAAATGTCTTTCTTCAAAGCTTGATTTTCATGGTCTCTTCTTAATGACAGTAAGAACAGCTGCTCACAGACCTACTGTTTCAAACTTGAAGAGCACTATTAGACACTCTTCAACTCTGCCTTTATAGATATCATGAAGCCAGAGGCGGCTTGTTCCCTATTGTATTCACTGGTTGGATGGAGAAAGTATTCAGTGAGAAACTCCTGGGATGTTTGAAATGATATTCACATCTCTATTTCTTTCCCAGATGATGAAGGGAAATCTGGTTTCTGAATTAACTATTAAATAGCATCTACAGTTGATAGATGATGTGTTCAGAGAAGTTTTGTCTAGGTATCCCATTTTGTTTTACTCATGTTACCCAACGGTGGTGTGTGCATGTGGGTATGGAAGTACCTGAGTGTTTTGATTAACATTTGTATGAAGGATGGTAGTCAATGAAAGAGTACAACAGAATAGGCCATTTGGAAAGAGGGCTGTTTCAGTTTGATAGAAGGTGGCAACAAGCTTGACTTCTAAAAGTGGGATGCTGGGAGTGGTATTCTGTTCCTGGAAATAAAAGTCAAACTAATCTCTTTGTGCCAAGGGCTTTACTCACTGGACCTATTTCTCATTGTCTGAAAACTTCCAGTCATAGGACTAATGCGACCAGCTGTCTAATTAGCAGGGATTCTGCTGCTAGGAAAACGAGCATCTATAGACGACAAAGAGACACTAAGGGACCGTAGGGATCCCCCACATTGTCATCTCACTCTGCCGATTTCACTAATAAAAATGGTGATGCCGAGAGTGGTTTTCACTCCCCAGAGATGGGAGTGTGATGTCAGTTCACAAAAGGCCAGTGAGATGTTGCCCTCTGGGGTCAACTTTCTCACCGAGCCAAGAAAAGTGTTCCCAGCAACTTCTCAGACTCCCTCAGCCAACTGACCAGGTCACTGTAGTTAAAAACAGCACAGAACAGGAAGATCAAAACTAGAAATCTGAGATATTTCCAGCAAGAGGAAGGAAGGCAGAGGCAATGTTCTCACCTTTGGTTTTCATCAGAAGAATGACAAGGGTGTTTGGATGTCTGCGTTAGTCTTTTATAAGTATTTTCCTTGGAGGCCGATGGAGAAGAAGTCAGTTGCTTCTTTTTCTTTGCTGAAAGAGTCATTATCTCAGAGATTTAGGGATTAGAACTGGGGATGCCACGTGGTGGGGATGAGAGGATAAGAAACAGAATCTGGGAATATTTGCTTTTAGGCAAAGATAAAATCACACATCTTATTTCTTTCCTTTGTCCTACCATTTCCTTAAAGGTTGTATCACATAAAGATAATGTAAATAAAAATTATCTCATGAACGGGAAAAAGAAACAGAAACCAAAATGGGTAGTTATTAGGAGAGGGAGCCAGAAGTCATTGAACTCTGGGATTTTACTCCCAAGCCAATCTGTGCATTTGGTAATACACTTTGGTCAATTTATTTAACATCCATGTCTTTTTCAGCGAACTTAATCCCCACCTCATGAGAAAGTTGCAAGGTTGGTTTCATTAGTGTTCGTACTTTGAGAGGGTTGAAGGAAAGTACTTAGAAATACAATGTAGTATAACAAAGTAAGCTGAGAACCTTTTATATAAGAGATGAAAAATATACACAGGGTACCTTAAACTCATTCTGGAGGAGCTGAAATGCAAACTTTACCCAGAGACTACATAAATACCAGCCAGAGAGAAGCAGATTTGCTTCCTTGGATCTCATGATATCAGAGATGGGGTGATTCTGTTAATCCTATCCCTCTGGGTGTCACCTGAATTTTCAGACCTCCTCTCAGGTCCTCTCTCAGATGGAAGCAATCTGCCAGGGGCACCTCTCAGTTTACAGATCAGCCAGCATCCTCACTCTCTCAGAGCTCATTCTCAGACTACAGGGCCCAATGACCTCTCTCAGCTCCGTCTCACTCCCTAGCTGCCCTGGTCCCGACAGTTCCTATTTGATCGCTGCTAGTCCCCTCACTGAGGGCACTAACTAAGAAGAATGCAGAGTTTGTATGTGATGGTGACCTTGACAAATATTTCAGAAAGTCCTAGTTTATCCCATTTGATCAGAACTCTAACCTTTATCATTGGTTTGTGATTATAACTTCACTCAAAATTTGAAGATGTTCAGTGATTCTTTTAAGGTCTTTAAAAAGAAAATCCAAGTTTCTTAAGATAAAGACAAAGAATTCCAATGCTTCTCACGATTATAAGCTCTGCTAAATGCAAATGATTATGGAAATAAAATGTATGTACTTGGTGTGCAGAGCAAGGCAAAGCTGTTTTAGATTTGGTGCCAATCAGAGATATTGACAAAAATCCCTTGAAGTGGGTTTTCTTTCCTAAAACATCATTTTTTGGGGTGTGTGTTTTGAGTATGACTTTCTGGGACCTCTGGTATGGTTCTTCAAATGCATATTTTGAACTTTGCTATAGATTGGTAAAATGATAGAGGAGAAAAATTGAGGAGAAAAGGAAATTAAGGAAAAAATGGGAGTGGGAGGTGGGGGAGAGAATGCAAGCAGAAAAGAATGTTTGCTCTTTTTCTCATCCTCTAATGTCAAGCTTCTGCTACTCCTATGAGAGGCCCAGAATCAGAAGATCATGCACAAGACTAGAGAAGTACAGCAATGGTTTCCAAACTGTGTGCCAAGGAACTCCAAAGTTTCTTTTCAGGGACTGCCTCATAGATGGGGAAAAAAAAGCTCCATCCTCTTTTCCCCAGATATTTTGTAGGCTTGACAGCAAAAAGGACTCCTAATATGAAAGCCAATTATAGTTTTTAGGTAAAATTTAACCCATTTGATATTTTAGATTTAAAGTTAAGATCATTATAAAATATACAAGATGGGGGGAAACCAGTATACATCAGAAACGATCCAAGTGAAAGATCCTCTCTTTGTTATTGGTTCATGCCCCTAGGGGTGGACTTTCTAAGAGCATCTAAGGGCCTTGTCAAAGAGGTCGCTGCTCACATTGGCCTCTGCCAAGGCTCTGAACTTACGGCATTTAGACCCTCGGTATACACAGTTTAGTTTCTGATCATCGCATTCTTCACTTTTTAGGTTGTCTCCCATGTCTCCAAAGTTTCTTTTGTTCTCTAGAAAGCCAAGATACCAGCAAAGCTCAACTTTGCCATCCACAGAAACTATTTTAGGGCCATTCCATATAATCATTATGGATTTCTGTGCCAACTCAGGAACAAATAATTTTGTTATACAATGATGACACAGCAGAAAAGATATTGAACCAAGCCATAGAGCAGGGTTTAGCGAATTACGAGAGCTGACTACAAAATAGGGAAGAACATGCTGAAGTTTCAAAACTGTTTCCTAATAGTGGTCAGAAGGGCAGTGGTTGGATGGATTTGATGTTGACCATGAAGGAGCTACCAGAACTTGTCCTGGAAAAGGGCAGAAGTTCCGCATAAGTGTGCGGACACTTCACTTCCATCATTCTGCTACTGTATTGCACATAGATGGTGGGGAGTGGAAATGCCTGCTGAATGCCCTGCTGGCAGAGAATTACAATGATGGAGATTTCTATCATGGGGCTCTGCTCTGCAGCCATAAGGTCATCATGGGAGAAATAACGGAGCAGCTTGCAAAAACTTAGAAGTACTTGATCTTTTGCACGCTTGGTATTGCACTTTGTACGTGATAGCAGCTCAATAACTATTAGTTAAAGATGGTGCAGAAAAACGCCTTTGTAATTTCTCTCGGGAAATGGCTTTCTTTATAAAAGTCAGGTTGAAAGGAAAGCATAGCGACTTCTAAAAGCGAGGAAGCAAAGATGAATCCTTCATGCTAATGCTGTCCCTCCCCAACAGAAATAATTTCCAAGGACTATTAAAATCGGAAGGTCATCTAGGGATCTCTTTACAGTTTAGCAAAACATTATTGCAAGGGCTTTGGCCAAATGCTGAGCCCGGTAGTATTCTGTGGTCCATGCTGATCTTTAATCTTGGAGCAAAGTCACCTAATTCCTACCTCAGATGCATTTTATCAGCTCCTTAGTAACTTGCTAATGTCACAACCTTTCCTACCTATTGTGCTAAGAAGGGAGTAGAGGAGAATCTTCTACTTAGTTTAGTAGGACTCTGCTTTCCCCCACCTAATTGCCATTCATTTAGGTTTATCAGAATTTAAAGGTCCAATAGAATTTTCCCCAACCACTTCATCAAAAACAAAGTGTCATCTTTGCTTCTCTCAGAACTCATTATAAGAAATGGCTTTGAAGTGTCAGATCTGATATCCAATGAGATTTAGTTCCATTTACATTTTGGCTTCCCCCACCCTCACGCCAACATTAATTCCTCTTATAATCAGAAGATGAAGATTTTAACCTTGGCATGAGCTCTAATGAAATGTGGGACTTTCAACAAGTCACCTAACTCCTGTGAGTGTCAACTTTCTTGTCTATAAAACGGAGACAGTAATAGTAATGGGACTGTTGGAAGGTTCAGATGAGATAGATACAAAAACACATTGTGAACTCTACAGCACTCCACAGATACAATTATAAACATGAAGAAGGCAGTGACTGTGTGGTGTAACAAACATTGGATTTGAGGTCAGGAGACAGGGCTGCAAACCCTGAGTTGTATGATTGACAGGTGTCTGATTGGGGGTAAGTCATATAAACTATAGAAGACCCAGGTTCCTTAATTGTAGATGTGGATTATTAAGTTACTAAAAAAACTTCACAGGGTTTTTGCAGTTGAAGTAATAGGCAATTGAACCAGAGTAGACACCTAGCCTAAACTATGCCAATCAGATTCTCTCCCTTGGGAATTTGGGATTGGGACTAAAGGGCTGTTCATCATTTTTGAGCAAGTGTGTGTCAGAGAGAGGAGAACTCAAAATGCATTGCATAAAAGAGAGAAATGCATTGGCAGAGAAAGCAGGCACTGCTTCTGAGAAGGAAGAATGAAGCAGGTTAAAGAGAGATAGAGACACACAGATACACATAGAGGAAGACCCAAACAGCACTTCTGGATTTTTCTTTACTGTTCCAGTCCCAGGTGACATCCCCATGTATCCTTATTGTAAATTCCTTCTGGATTAGTCAAGGTTCAGTTGCAGATAAGAGGACCCACACTAGCTAGTTCAAGCAGAAAGAGACTTAATGCAGGAAGGAGGGACTTACAAAATTGTTGGCAGGGAGAGGAGCAGGCTGTAGGTCAAGCTTTCAGGGCAACTCCCCAAACCACCAAATAACCCCCCAGCAGTAGTCCAACGAGGGAGCTCCTGCCCTTTCCAGGAAGCAGAGGAAGCAGGAAGCTGCACACACAGTCACGGGCGGTAGAATCACACTGCTTTTGCCAGGATCTGCACCAGGAAAATTCTTGAAGCTAAGAAGCAGCCAAGCCCAGTCAATTTCTGCTCATTGTAACTGAAGAGTACTTCTTAACACACCCATGTGACTGACAGGCTCTTGAATAAGCTGCCGTGGAGCCTTAGGTTTCTTGAACCTAATGCCCACCTCAGAGACCAACACAGAGAAATAAGGACAAGGTCTGGCTAAGGTTGGGGTGTTGTGACCTTTACAATGTCTCTCTCGTCCTCAACAATTTTTGTGCTAGTTACTTGTTGACAAGCCCAGAGCTTAAGATGTGGGTACTTCCTATGTGAAATGAGATGATGACAGAATAGCTAACAAAGAGCCTGCATTATTTTTGGCATCACAATTCTGAATGGTACCCTTAGTAAACAGCAGGTCCTTAGTCACACAATGCCCGGCACCCTGCCCTTCCTGTCCTCTTCTATCTTTAGTTCAGACTTCTCGCTCCACCGAAGGCTCATTTCCCTCCTTGGTTCCTGGGGCAGACTGCAGGAGCCCCGAGTAGCATCCAGCTCTCTCAATCCATGTGCTGTTCGGCCTGCATGGGGTCTTGGAAAGGGCACAGAACGTGAGTCATTTGTTTTGCCACTATTATTGAGGGACTTCAGGCAAGATATGGAATCTTTCTAAACCTCCGATACTTCATCTTTAAAGTGGAATAACAATGCCTGCCATACGAATTTGTGAGAATGATGTGAGATAATGAATACAAAGGCCTTTGTAACAGTGCCTGGCACGCAGACCATGCACATTGAATATTAGCTTCTTTAGGGCTAAGTTTTCATATCTCTGGGCTCAGCCATGTTTCTGAAGCTTCACTTTCGGTAAATGGATTCTTGCCTTGTTGCCCTTGGTTTGAATGTATGCCTCAGTTCCCCACCATCCTCTGTCCTTGCCAGGATCCATATCTCCTTTCCCCTCCTCTCCACCCACCCTTCATCTCCTCTTCTGTGTTCAGTTCTATGGTTGGATATCTGCTATTCAGTAGCAGGTTTCTCATCTGCCCGCCCACATCACTGTCTAATTTTTGAGATTCTGCATTGCATGCCCCACCCATTTAACAACCATGGCATCCTAGACTGCTACTGCTCATCTGGGCTATCACCTGATATTTATCACTTTATTCTCCAGATGCTGAGTTCAACTTGCCTTTCTCTTGGCACTTGCAGTCGAGTCCTTATTTTTCCTCTTTGCTGACTGCATCCACCATCTTGCTCTCCTATTCCTGTGAATATATCTAGTCGGAGGGCCTGTGATGTTAGCCCTCCCCTGCCAGGTAGTGTTTTCAGATATGAAACAGAGTCCTCTGGGTCCTTGCTGTGCAAAGTGTGATGTGCTGGCATCACCGGATGCTTATTAGACACGTGGAATCTACTGAATCAGAATCTGCATTTTAACAAGATCCTGAGGTGATTCACAGGCACATGAAAGTTTGAGAATCAGTGTGCTGTAAGCAAGGAAATGTGACTAGGTTGGAAAATACTTTGGTGGTGTCTGGCAAAAATCTATTAACCCTCCTCCTTGTGATATTCTAGAGACAAATGGCTGCTTCCTAAACTGGCTTGCTGGGAGTTCTATCAAAAGGACTGCAATATGGGATTCTGCATCTTTTCATCCTGGGCACGGGCTTTGTGCTCTGATGATAAAGTCCAGGTTTGTGTCAAGATGCAGTTAAATGGAAATTCTGGCAGGCTATGTATTTGGAGAAATTCACTCTCTGACTGTTCTACTTGCTTCTGAATCAAATCAAATGAAGGGATTCTGCATTTATGAACTGCACAATAGAGAGAAAGAACTCTTGACGTTCATTTTTTATCCTTGGTTTTTCTTTTTTCCTACCCTGGCATTCCCAAACCTTCCTTCTACCAGTTCTTCTGAAACCAGCACCCAAGTGCAGAACACAGCATGGTGGGCATGTGGGAAATGATGGGAGAAAGCTTTGAGAAATGGCAGGTATTTCTGGTGACATGACTGAACTGGTGGCTTTTCCTCCTCATGGTTTGTTCAAAAGATGTCTTTGTGGTATTGGGGTATTGAACTATTGTAAATTTTTTTAAAAACCCACTAGATCAATGAATCTATATTCAGATGAAGAAGCAGGCTTCAAGAAGCTCTTATGAAAGGGACAGGCTGTGAGCAATGCTGAGAGACGCAGATGGCCTCTGCAGACTAACTGCACCGCTTCACTCTCATTGATATTGTCATTAGATGACTGAGGGAAAACACAGCCTGCCCCTCTTTTTGGATTTGAGCACACAGATGCTCCCTATGGTTCTGACAGAGCATCTAATGAGGATGACACTTCCATTCTTTGTGCCGATATCAGTTTGACCTGGTCCTGTCCCATCAGCGCACTTGGGTCTGCTGTCATCTTGTGAATACGACAGGTTCCATGATATGCACAAGATAACCTGTTGTTTTTCTTCAGATGTGACAGGGTCTGGGAGTTGGGGTAGAAGAGAGGGCTTAAAGGCATCGAAAATAAATCAGAGAAATGGAAAAGGCCCTCCCTTGCAAGCATGGAGAGGGCTAGAGGTCAATGGCTAGGAAGATTGAAAGTGCCCCCAAGCCACTTAATAAATCTAGAGGTGATGGAAAATGTAAGTAGGTAGAAAGGTAAATAATTTCTTGCTTCTTGAGCACAGCATTGGTGGTTAAAATATAATAAGCTGAATTTCAGACTCAGACAGGATTTTTCTAAGCTGTGGTGAATGCAGAATGACTATCACTTGGCTTTAAAAAATGCCACGAGGAAAATATTTGATGATGTGGCCACATCTTAAAAAAGATGCTATGCATCCAGAAGAGAAGACCTGACATATATCCAACAAATAGAAATAATAAATACTCGGGTGATGGTACCCTAAATATCCTGCCTTGGTCATTGCATATTCTATGCATGTAATAAAATTTCACATGTACCCCATAAATATGTATAAATATAATGTATCAAAAAATTAAAAAAATAAAGGAATATTGTACAACTTATCTCTAATTAACCAAAATTGTCAGTCATACTTCCTAAAATGAAACACATCATTTTGACCCTTTTTAGTCTTATAATAGCCAAAAAATAATCTTATGACAATAGCATCCCTCAGTACTTTTATTAAGGAGCCATTATCTTAACCCAGTCTTTTAAATTTAGTTATTTTTGTCCTTATTTTCACTACTGTCATGCTGAGCCCGCTTCTCAGGATAAGAGGCAGAAGAATAATGTTTTTCTTTATACCCACATCCTGGCTCTTAAAAACACATATATACAATTTAAGTCATACTTAAAAGAAGATGCTATATGAGTTTTTCAAAAGTAAATGACTTAAAAGTGTATGCACTTTGGAAAAGACTACGCTATGTTTACATGAGACAAGACATCCCAAAGTATCATTTCTTCTTCCCTGCAAGAACTGAGGAAAGAGGCGAATGCTTCCCTATTGCAATAAAGTACTGTATTCATGTTTGATGGTTAATTATAAATGAATAAAAAGGTTCCTAATGAATGGATCTATTCTAGTCCATACTCTGTGGCAGCCAAATTTATCCGACTAAGGGAATCACAATGGACAAATTTATAAATCAAAGTTTGGTTTCTGGCAGCACAGGGAAGCATCCTTACTAGCTTAAGACAGGCAAACTTCTACTAAAGGCATCACAGCCAGTTTATGCAGCCTAGGGTCTCAAGGTGGGAACTTCTTAGAAATACGGATTCCCAGGCCCCACTCAGATCTATTGGACCAGAAACTCTGGGGGTGGGGCCCAGTGACCAGTGCTTTAGTAAGAAGCTCTCCTGGTGATTCAGATGCTCACCAGTCTGAGAACCACCCAGTGATATCTAAGAGGGAATGTTTTACGTGCTGGGGTTCTGGAGCCAAGCCTGAGTTCCTTCGAAGCTTTGCCATCACTGGCTGTGTGACCTTGGCAAGTCCTTGGTCTCCCTGAACCTTGATTTCCTCTTCTGCAGAATGAGGATCGTCTCCTGTCCTCATAGATCTGTGGTGTGGCAAGTGAGTTGATTCAAGTACTTGTTCACACAGTAGGTACTCAGAAAACATTGGTGCCCTTCTTCTTCCCTTCCCTGAAGCTGGGTTCCTGCTGAAAAATCCAGGAGGTAAGATTTATCAATATTTGTGGGGAATTAAGAGCGCTTCATATACTCATGGACATTACTCAATGAAAGTCTGTGTCTTGTATTAAGTGGGCTGCCTGTTGTCTAGGCCTGCACCGTCCAATACAGCAGCCACTGGCCACATGTGACCATCGAGCATTGAAATGTGGCTTATCTGAAAGAGATGAGCTGTACCTATACAATATGCATTGGATTTGTAAGATTTAACGTGAAAGAAAATTTATCATTTTTTATATTGATTACATGTTGAAATGAAATTTTGAATATATAGGGTTAAATATATCACTAAAATTAACTTCACCCTTTTTAAAAATCTTTTAAAACTGTGGCTACAAAGAAACGTAAAAGTACACGTGTGGCTCCCATTACACGCCTGTCGAATAGCACTGGCCTACGCAATGCTGGGGGTCACAGTATTGTCCCAATGCCAGGCCCAGCAGAGAAAGAAAGATCCTTTCTATAAAAATTGCTTATTAGCTTCTTGGCTCCAAAATTTGTAATCCCTGTGGAATTTTTCCTTATTATCATCTTTGCAGCATTTTGTAGCTGCAAAGGATTCCACACTGTTTTCATCAGTTATTCTTCCCCACACATCCTGTGAGGCAGGTCACTGCTAAACTATGAGGCTCAGCAAATGCCTCACTGATACATACCCTCATACGGCGGTGAAGTTAGATCACAAAGGGATGGAAACGTCTCTGAAAAGAACTGCAAACCAGAGGCTGGGGTGGGGAGCAAATGCAAACACGGAGTTGTCTGAGCAGCCTGGGCTTGCTAATAACACTCCTAAGTCAAGTCCACTGAGGCCCCTTCTGTCTTCCATCACTCCCATGCTGTTTTCATACAGGCAGAATCAAGAGGCTTGATGAACCCCTCAGACATTTTAAAAAGTCAGTTTTCAGGAAGTGAGAGTCTTTTAAGCATCAGCCCACTCTAGCTTCTCTTGCTTAATAAAAGACAATGAAAGGCAATTCCCTCAGATACCTGTTTGTCCTCGGTGTGACTTGAAAATCAGCCAGCAAACCATCTGTCGATCAAGTATATTACAGAGAGAAACATTCCTGGAATTACCTGAGTCGAGATATTTCAAATGACAATCTCTTATGTGCACGTCTTACATTATTCAAGACAACACAAACCTGCTCTAATCTTTAAAAAGATTTTTTTTTTAGGATTATGGGAATTTGGCTCTCTGTATTTTAAATATTTGCTCTTATTTTAAGAACCCAACTCTTACGGGAGACTCAGAGAGCATCCTGTTATAATAACAGAAAGAAGCCCCTACACGTGAGTACTTAGGGCCGGTTACATGCATCTGTTTGGTGATGCTTCCTTGTGAAAAGCAGTCACATGGGGAAGGGGCCAGATGGGGGACAGGTGATTCTATGCTTGGAAAATTGCATGAGTAATATCTTATCACTCTTTCATTTCAGTTTTATTTATTTATTTTGGTGGGATGCAGAAAGTTCCCAGTTAAGTAAGCTTGAATAAATATAGGACACCTGCTTGTGGCCAGGCACTATGCCAGGCACAGTGGGCGTAGAACTGAAAGAGATGCAGCCCTATTCAAGCTTGGACTAAAATAGCACTAAATGACGATCCTGTCTGCATAGCCATCATTATGATTTTATTGATTTTCATGCATAGGGCTCACTGCTTTCTTCTTTTTCACTTGCAGGGCACCATTCTAGGTACCAGGCCCTTGGTACAACAATGTCACATTTTTAAAATATAAAATGTATATTTAAATTTAATTTTAGCAGCATGAAAAGAGATATTTTACACACAGTAGTAAAAAAAGTTGTCAGAATCTGTACTTGGTATTCAAACCAAGAATGTTTTTTTTTGAATGAATAAATGCTTCTTTGAAAGGTAAAATTGTGTTTATGGTATAATATGGATACACATTTAAGGCTGTTTAAGAGGGTCTTCCCCTACCGTGGGACAAAGGATTTATTTTTTCTAAAAAGAGACTGTGAATACTCATCTATTTCATTAGTAAGTGACAATTTTGTATTTAAATTTTATATATGCCAGACTGTTGCTGTTGCTGTTAGTATGAACATCAACGTTAGGCTATAATAATGCTGTCAAAGGTTCAGTGCAAGGTATGGTCAATTAAAGGTTAGGAACAGACTTTATAAAAACCTGTAAACTCATCTCAGTCCTTAGTTAACTTCTCTGCATTTTCTCTGGATTCAAGAAAGGTTTTTTGTTTTATTTTTTCCAATGCCCTCAAGCAGCACTATTTATGTGGTTGTCTACTTCCTGAAGGATAGATCTCCACCCCTATCCCCCATCTGAACCCCTGCCCCATAGCGAGACTTATCTATCCTTAGTTACCAACTGACTTATTAAAGTGAACACTGTACTAGTCACTGGGGCTTCTGCCATAACGTACGTGGGCACTTCTGTGTGTGTGTGTGTGTGTATGTGTATATGTGTGTGTGTGTGAGAGAGAGAGAGGCTTGCCGTTTGTATCGTCTGGCATCCAGACAGTCTCTGTGCATCCCCAGGTAGGCTCATGTCATAATAAGTATGTGACTCTGCATGGCCCCAATTCTACATCCTTCCCTGTACTCACGTCTTCTGCCATGTCATTTTGTGGTGCCTTCCCCTGTGGGTGGAGTATATGGCCACGTGACTGACTTTGACCGACAGGATGTTAGCACATGTGACACAGCAGAGACTTCTAAAGTCCCTGTGCTGTTGGGCTGGATTGTTCTGTGCCCCTGTCGTCACCAGGAGAAGGACATCCTACCCTGTTCCAAGAAGAGAATGAGAGACACATGGGGCAAAGCCACCCCTAGACAAGTCTAGCCCAGATGTTCCAACTCCCAGACTTGAGAGACATGACAAATGCTTGCCTTCTTAAGCCACCGAGTGTTGGGGTGGTTTGTGCACAGCAATAACCAACCTACACACTCCCTTCTTGCTCATTACCACACACCCAGGGTCTCCCCTTCTCTACTCCTTAGACTTCTTGCCCACTGAAATTCACTCTGCCCTAGCATCTGGTGGCAAAAAGTGGGAGCTTCTGTGGCACTGGGGAAGTGGAAGAGAAAGTAAGGCGAGGAAATGAGGGTAAGGGAGATGCCAACCGTGAGATTCCTACGGGAAAGATGGAAAACTTAACCATCACCATGCTCATCCTGCTCCTGAATCAATCCTCCCACAACCTTTCTCTCCCCAGCCCTTATTTCCCACCCTTAATTCTTTATGTTCCCACTACTGATCCGCATGATGAGGCTGGGGCTCTATTATATTATAATTATTGCTAACATTTATTGAATACTAACTATACATTAAACTCTGAACTAAGTGCATTACCTGGATTATGTCTTTTAAACCTGACTACGACACTGTAAGACAGATAATATGATCTCTACTTTACACATGAAGAAGCTTAAGAGACAGCAAGTGATCTGCCCAAGATCTACAGCTGCCCGGTGGTGAAGCTGAGGCTGGAATTCAGGTAGTCTGGTGTCAGAACCTGTGCTCTGTACCCCACACCGCCCTGCCCCTTCTTGTGGAATCTTCGTCATCTCGTCTTCCACTGCCATTCTCCTCCCCTCCACAGGCAACCATTAACATCTATGTCTTTATTTGGATATAGTTTCACACAATGTGGATGGCTGTTTGATATGCATTATTTTTAATTTACATAAATAACATTGTATTTCCTATCTTATTCTGTTTCCTTTTTTCCACTAAGCATTCTATTTTTAAGATGCACCCATGTTGCTATGTGTTCATTTGTTACCTCTTAGCTGCTACATAATACTCTATGGTTTCCATTCCCTCTAAATTCCTTATCCACTTCTCTGTAACACACATTCAGAATTCCTCCAACTGCCCATCACAAATAATGCTTTAGTGAGCATCCTTGTACACGGTCCCTTATGGCCCTAGTGAGAAATTTCCTGGACATAAATTCAGGAGCCAGAATGTTCATCAGTTGAACTAGAGTGCTCCCCACAATGGTCTGCAATTCCACTCGCAGCACGTGAAGGCAAATCCCTGCTTATGATCCTGTCTAAATTCAGCCAGCCTGAAAGGTGTAAATTGATAACTTGTTGTTTTAACTTGCATTTTATTAATTATCAACGATCTGGGACATTTCTTCATATGCTGTTTCTGTTTTTGAGTTTCCTCTTCTACAAATTACCTGTTCATAATGTGCTCATTTTGTAATTGAGCTTGCTTTTTTATTTTTCTTATTGATTTGGATGAATTCTTTGCTTATTGTGGATGTTTGTTGGTTTGAAACATTCCAATAGCTTCTCTCAATCTATGATCTGGTCTTTGTTCTTTTGTGATCAGAAGCCATATTTTGGTGTAATTCAATTAATATGAATTATATTAAGGCCTTATGGTATGTGCCTTTGAAATTTTGTTTAAAAGTCCTCCCCTACCCTTAGTTCTCAAAGTTGTTTTTTTTTGACATTTTTGTCTATTAACTTTATGAGCTTATATATGATTTCTTCCTCTTTAGATGTGATTGCTAAAACAACCTATTACTATAACATTTCTAGTGAAATAAACTTTGAAGGGAAGGCCAAAGAACTTGATCATTGTGTACATCAATTGTACACAAAGAGTGAACCTTAATGTAAATTATGGACTTCGGTTGATAATGATCTGTCAATATTGGTTCATGAGTTGTAACAAATAGACCACAATGATGTGGATGTTGATGTCAGGGAGGCTGTGTGTATGGGGAAGTAGGTATGTGGGAACTCTCTTTACTTTCCACTCCATTTTGCTGTAAATCTAAAATTGCTTTAAAAAATAAAGTATATTAATTTTAAAAAATCACAGAACTGTTCCTTAGAACTACTGAAGCCAGAATTTGCATTTTAAAATAAGTATCACAGGTAAATGCTCATAGAAGTTTGATAGCTACTACCTGAAAATTATTATTTGAATAATAATAATGGTAAAGCTTGCTGTAGGTGTTCAGCACCTACACCTAGTGGGTGTGAACTAGCTGATGAGGGAAGGAATGCATTTCAGAGTGCATCCTAAGAGACAGCCAGAGAGAAATGGCTTTTTGAGTAATGGGGGAAGAGTCCCCAGGATTTATTTTAACTTCTCATAACATTTTTATTACATGTATTTGACATATGGCTTTTATTTGCTATGTTTATGGTGAGGAAAATAAAGATGTGTTCTGACCAAAACACAGGGACCTCTAGCCTAGTGGCACTAAATTTTTATCACCCAGTATATGAACTAAAGCGATCGTATTCTCCTACATTCAGGGGATGCTTGTCTTTATTGCTTTTTCTTCCTGGGCAGAATCTCCTCCCTCCATAGTTCTGAAGGCTACTTCTCACAGATGTTGTTAAGGCTTGGGCTTGTTTCTCATCCATCTAGCAATCCAGTGAGGGGATTCTTAGCCAGGTCAAAAATGGGTGACATTGCAAGGAGACACATTTCCGTCAGGGGACCGAGGGCTCTCCTTGGGAACTCTCATCGAACTTGCAGAAACAGCTGTACAGTTTGAGCTCTGTGGATGGCCAGTGTGGTAAAGGAACAAATATGGGCGTATATAGGACAATATAAAAAACAAAACCAAACCCATAACCAACCAACCAATCAACCAACTAACCCCGAACAGTCTTATATTTAAAAATACGTATAAAGCCACCAGATGAAAAAGTTATAGCTAAGCATGTGGAGGAAGCAATCTCCAGATCTTAATGAGGCCTCCCTTATGACCTAGTATTGTTAGGAAAAAAGGGAGACATCAGGGCAAGGTAGCAGAGGCATGCGCTTTGCACCACATGAATCGAGCACCCGTATACATATTTGTTAAGTAAGATCAAAGTACCAAAAATAACAACAGTTAATATGTGTTTGGCATTGTTACAGACAGTTTACATGCATCATCTCATTTTATTCTCACAACATCTCTATGAGGCAGGTTTTATTAATGTCCTTGGATGAGGACACTTAGGTTTGCCCTGATTCACGGAGCTATCAGTTAGTATTATACAAATCAGTTTCTCAAGGCTGGCAGAGAGCTCTGTTTCCAAAAAAGGGCAGCAATGGAACTATATTAGAGAAGTGATTATTTGCCCTATTATTGAGTGAAACTTAACTATACATCACAGGTTACCCACTGATTTTTAAGTATAAATCAAACTGGTGAGATGCTCTTTATTTCCCCTTTCTGTGCTCTCAGCTTCCTCATCTGTAAAGCAAGGGAATTGGGTGACTCCATTGGTTTTCGACCCTGGTTGTTCATCAGAACCTCCTCGGGAGTTTTTCATACCTGGGTCCACTCCATGCCAACTGAATTAGAATCTCTGGAATAGTTTTCAAAGCGCCCCAGGTGATTGTAAAGAACCAGGGGCTTTCCGGCTCATTGCATTTCAACATTCCTTGAACTTGATCCCCGATAGAGATGAGGAGAGTCAGTTGGTTCTATCATCCCTCAGTTATTACAACCCCTGTGTTATTTAGCCCACCACTAAGACATCCCACCAGGCTGATAAGAAAAAAGTGCCACTGCTCAGGCTTGTAGAAGACTTTCCTGAAAAAGGGACTTCAAGATAGCTTTAAGATGTACCCATCTACATAGTATCTTTGGGTCCCACTCACTAAGGTCAGAAAAGATTGTCAACTGCATTTCTCCCACCTAGATAGAGAACATCTGGTTCATTTTGTACATTGGCCCTGAAAGGCCAGTTTCTGGAGAGGAAGTATCAGGCCAGCAGATGGAGTTTGCTCACGTAACTTTTTCTGGGCCTGTCACCTTCTCTAGGGCAAGGGACAGTTATATTAGGTTTTCTTTGGAGAGCTTCCCCCTTATGAGGGCTCAGGGTCAGGGCATTCCTTTCAGTGAGGGCTGTGGCCTCACCTGCCTGGGCTCCTCTGGTGACCTGCCTGTGTGGTGGCTCTGTCAGAACATATGTTGGGGTGGCTGACACTAACACCACAGATGCCTTTCTCCCAGGCTGAATTCTGCCCTCCAGATCTCTTGACAATATCATCACTCTCGCTTTTGTGGGCTTTGACAGTACATCGACTTGCAGACAGCGTCGCATGACAGTTGCCAGAATTTTCATTTCACTTTCTGATTATTCTAGGCACATCACCAAAGGTGACATGGTCAAGTTAAGTTAGGGAGAGGATATCTATTGGGCCAAACTGATTTTTTCTTCCCATCAAATTCAAGGCCCTGATTATGACTACAGTAAAGCAAGAAGAAAAAGTCAGCAGAATTCATGAATATAGCACTTGCCAAATATCAGCTGGCCGACCGTCTGCAAAGGCATGGTTCAGGAGTGATCATGTTGGCAGTTACGAGTAATTTCTCTCCAATCAAGTTTCTGGAGTTTAGATTTTAAATAGACTGTTCTAAAATTAACAGTTTAAGCAATAGAGAGGACTCCCCATCCCCCATCATTCTTACTTGTCCCTACTACATATACACATTGTGTTGTGTTACATTTTTCACTTCTTCACAGTTGTGTCCTCCTTTGTTTTACTAGTAGACTCGCCAATTTTTTCCCACAAGCTGATTTTTAAAAAAGCCTCTGGGCATATGAAACCTTATATGTCCAATTGTCCTTGAGAAACAGTCTCTGCTTATTATAGCATCACCTTTCACTGGTGCTGGAGTATGTTGGCTGCTAGGGAAGGGCGTTCACTCATTTTATACGTAGGTGGCACCAAGAAGGCCCTCCTGAAGCCATGGATGTCAGAGCAAGATTGAATCTCAGAAATATAACCTAGTACATATAACACTAAATGTTCTCCCCAAAGAGACTTAAGGCAAACCCTGTCCCACTCATTTTTGAACCTCCAGGGCCTATCACTAGACTTGGTATGCATTAGGAATGCAAGAAATGTTTGGTGATTTCATTTGAATGCTATAGTTTTGCCCATTGCTTGGCACACAGTAAGTGCACAGTACATTTTTGTGGCTGTTGAAATAAGGTCTACAGGGATGGGTGACTTACATAAAGTGACAGAATTGCAGTGTATTGTTCTAATGTACCATTTCTTGATTCTTTTAAAATATGCACCTGTGTCAGGCCATATGCAGGCGAAATTATTTCCTTTGCAATCAATGAAGTAAGGGACAAACTGCTTCATGTATAGGAGAAATGTTAAGTGAAAATATCAATTAAAAATTTACACAGTGTGTTTTATTAAATCAATTTAATAAAAACAATAATAACAAGTACTAAAATTTATTAAGCATTTTTATGTCCTAGGAACTATTACATTGGAGATGATAGATAAATAAAACATGATCCAATCCTTGCTCTCAAGATTCTTAAGAGTAACAAAATATCATCTGTGAAGACTATAAAAATCTCTATGCAAACAAACTAGAAAATCCAGAGGAAATGGACAAATTCTTGGAAACATACAACCTCCCAAGCCTGAATCAGGAAGAGAGAGAAATCCTGCACAGACCAATAATAAGCTGCAAGACTAAAGCAGTAATAAAAAGTCTCCCAACCATAAAAAGCCCCGGACCAGATGGATTCACAGCCAAATTCTACCAGACCTACGAGAAGAACTGGTACCTACCCTACAGAAACTATTCCATAACATCAAGAAGGAGGGAATCCTCCCTAACTCATTTTATAAAGCCAGTCTCACCCTGATACTAAAGATAGGGAAGGACACTGAAAAAAACCCAACCCTACAGATCAATATCCCTTATGAACATAGATGTAAAAATCCTCAAAAAATACTAGCAAACCGAATTCAACAGCACATCAAAATATAATGCACCATGATCAAGTGGGGGTCCCAGGGATGCAAGTATGGTTTAACATATGCAAATCAATAAACATGATTCACCACATAAACAGAAACAAAAACAAAGACCACACGATAATCTCAATAGATGCAGAAAAAGCATTTGAAAAAATCCAGCACCTTTCATGATAAAAACTCTCAACAAACTAGGCATAGACAGACCATACCTCAAAGTTATAAAAGCCATATACGACAAACCCACAGCCCACATCATACTGAATGGGGAAAAGTTGAAAGCATTCTTGCTAAGAACTGGAACAAGACAAAGGTGCCCACTGTCACCACTTTTTATTCAACATACTATTGGAAGTCCTAGCCAGGGCAATCAGGCCAGAGCAGAAAATAAATGGCATCCAAATCGAGAAAGAGGAAGTCAAACTATCCCCTTTTGCTGGTGATATGATCTTGTATCTAGAAAACCCTAAAGACTCCACCAAAAGACTTCTGGAATTGATAAATAAATTCAGCAAAGTCTCAGGTTACAAAATCAATGTATACAATCAGTGGCATTTCTATGTACTAAAACAGTCAAGTAGAGAGTCAAATAAAGGACTCAATATCATTCACAATAGCTACAAAGAAAATAAAATACCTAGGAATATACTCAACAAAGAACATGGGAGATCTCTATAAGGAGAACTAAAAAATACTGAGGAAAGAAATTACAGATGACACGAACAAATGGAAAAACATCCCCTGCTCATGGATTGGTAGAATCAACATCATTAAAATATCCATACTGCCCAAAGTGATTTACAGATTCAACATGATCCACATCAAAATACCAGCATTATATTTCACAGATATATAGAAAAATAATCCTAAGCTTCATTTGGAACCAAAAAAGAGTCCGAATAGTCAAAGCAATCTTAAGTAAAAAGAACAATCTGGAGACATCACATTACCTGACTTCAAATTATACTACAAGGCTATAGTAACCAAAACAGCATGAGATTGGTATAAAAGTAGAGACATAAACAATGGAATATAACAGAGAACCCAGAAATAAAACCATATACCTACAACCAACTGATTTTCAACAAAGCAGACAACAACATACACTGGAGAAAGGAAGCCCTATTCAATAAACGGTGCTGGGAAAATTAAATAGCAACATGTAGAAGAATGAAACAGGATACCTATCTTTCATCACTCACAAAAATTAATTCAAGATGGATTACAAACTTAAATGTAAGGCAAGAAACTGAAAAAATTCTAGAAGAAACCATAGGAAAAACTCTTTTAGACATTGGCCTAGGCAAAGAATTTATGACTAAGACCTCAAAGGCAAATAGAGAAACAAAAAAATAAATAAATGGGACTTAATTAAATTAAAAAGCTTCTTCAGAGCAAAGGAAATAATCAACAAAGCAAATATACAACCTATAGAATGAGAGAAAATATTCACAAACTATAGATCTGACAAAGGACTGATATCCAGAATCTACAAACAACTCAAACAAATCAGCATGAAAAAAACAAACAATCCCATCAACAAGTGGGCAAAAGATATGAACAGATGTTTTTCAAAAGAAGATAGGCAAATGGCTAAAAAACATATGAAAAATGTTCAACATCACTAATCATCAGGGAAATGCAAATTAAAACCACAACCTTACCCCTATCAGAATGACTGTTATTAAAAAAGTCAAAAAAAAAAAAATAGATGCTGGCATGGGTGCAGAGAGAAAGGAGTGCTTATACGTAGTTAATGGGGTTGCAAATTATTACAACCTCTATGGAAAACAATATGGAGATTCCTCAAAGAAATAAATGTAGACCTACATTTATTTAGATCCAGCAATCCCACTGCTGGGTATCTACTCAAAGGGAAATATATCATTTTATCAAAAAGACACCTGCACTTGAATGTTTGTGGCAGTACAATTCACAATCACAAAGATGTGTAATCAACATAAGTGCCCTTCAATTCACAAGTGGATAAAGAAAATGTGGTATATACATACCATGGAGTACTACTACTCGGCCACAGAAAGGAATGAAATAATGTTATCTGGAGCACCTTGGACAAAACTGAAGACCATTATCCTAAGTGAAGTATCTCAGGAATGGAAAACCAAACACCATATGTCTCACTAATAAGTGGGAGCTAATAGATGGGTACACATGGACAAAAAGTGATATAAAGGACATGAGAAACTAAGAAGGGGGGAGGGTGGGAAGGTGGGTGTAGGGTAAAAATCCACCTGTTGGGTACAATGAACACTATTCTGGTGATGGGCACACCAAAGCCCCTGAATTAAGCATTATAAGAGATATCCATGTAACAAAAACACTTGTATCCCCTGAATTAATATTCTGAAATTAAAAAAAGAATCTTAAGAGTAAAAAGTGAAATTTGAAGGTTTTTTTGGAGGTCATATTTTGTGAAGCATTACCAGAAACAACACATATTTCTGCAAGCAGCTTCAACATTTATTTATCTCTGCAGCATTTCAGTGGGCACTGTGTTATTAGCCACCCTGCCAGATGTTAATATGTGTCTCCCTTGCCAGGGCCAAGTGAAGTGACAGGTTACATTTTAACTGTGATCTTGGACTTTGCAATGGAATCACTGAACATATAGCAAGAATGTAAACATCTGTTCTGCCAAAAAGTTTTATGTACATTAAAAATACAAATAGGAGTAGGGAAGCTGAGGCCTAAGGAGATTTAGCGAGAATTAAAGTCAAGGACACAAACGTTTCACTTAGTACCTGCTCTTCCCTCAGTAGGGCACATGAAAATCATTTAGTATCTGTTCTTCTCTCCATAGGACTCATGAAAAGAAACAGAGACTCCAAGGTGGATGAAAGAAGGTAAAAGAGCTTGTTTTTGGGAAATAAAGTAGATTTAACAGGAAGAAAATAAATTTATATATACTTTTGGTGCATTGATAAGGGAGATAAAAACTGTAAGAGGTATATTTGTGGTCTAGAAGTTTAAATAATTGTATAGATAAAAAGGCTAGAAATAGATTTGTCCTGAAATAAAAGCAGTTCACTTTAAAGAGCAAGTTTCTATTACATGTTAAAATCAAAACAGCAAATTTAGAAAAAGAAAATTGATCACTAATTAACTTCATATACCGAGGTACCTACTGAAGCTATCCAGAGTGCACAGATCTGATATTAGACCCAGTCTTATGAAAGAAAAAAGACTGGTCCACAGATCAGTAACTTAGAAATAAGAAATATAACCCATAAACTCTGACTGTGCCTCATGAATTTCAGTAATACTCATATTTTCAAGTCTCATGACCATACTGCTAAAAGGGAGAAGAGAAGGGGTGGAGGGTGAAGCTGGTAAGTTTTAACTTAACTGAGACTTCAGTTAAAGTTGTGCTGGAAAGTTGATTGCACTTTTACTGGCAGAACCAGATCTTGGACATCATGACTTTGTTGTATAAAGTTTCTATTCTATTCTTTTTTTAAAAACTCCTTCCCTCCTTCCCTCCTTTCCCCCCTTCCTGCCTTCCTCTGGTATTTACCCAGAGATCCTTGACTCTGAAGTTCTTATCTCAGGGACTAAAAAGATCATCGAAATGTCAAAATTATTTTGGCCATTGAAGTAGAGTGGATGACGATGGAGTGTGTGACAGCCACTGAAAGTCAGCACTGCCGTGATGCCAGGGAAGGAAGATGGTGGCCTGGACCAGGAGGGCAGCAGTAACTGGGGTGACAAGTTGGAATATCCTGGATATATTTTGAAGGCACAGTTGACAAACTTTTTGTATGGGTTAGATGTGAATTGCGAGAGGAATAGGGGAGCCTGGAATGATTCAAGTTTTGTTCTGAATACTTGGAAGGATGAAGTTGTCATTAACCGAGATGGGGGATACTGGGGGAGGAGGATGTTTTGTGGGAAATATCAGGAGCTCAGTTTTGGAAATGTTGTTTGAGATGCTAATTAGATATTCAAAAAGGGCATCAAGTAAGCAGTTGGGTGTATGAGACCAGAGTTCACCGGAGAGGTGGGAGGGGGGTTACCCTTGGGATTTGTTGGGATAGAGATGGCATTTAAAGCTATGATACCAGATGAGATGACCTAGGAGGTGTGTGTAGCTAGAAAGGACACTCCAGTTAAAGAGTAGAGAGATGAGATGGGGAGGAATCAGTAAAGGAGACTGTGCAAGAAGAGCCCCAGAGAGGCAGAGGGAAAATTAGGGAAGCTACAAGAAGCCAACAGAAGGGTTTCAAGATGGGCCAATATTCAAACCGTGAAAATACTGCTGATTGGTCAATATAATAATTAAAAACTGACCATGAGATTTAGCAATTAGGAGGTTGGGGTGACCTTGACAAGACAGTGCCTGTGAAATGCTGGGGTGAAAACCTGAATGGAGTGAGTTCACGAAAGAGTGGGAGGAGAGGAATTAGAAGCAGCAAGAATATAAGACAACTCTGAGGACCTCGAAGATCTGCTCCAACTCTCAGATTAATTTGAGTCCTTCTGAAAAAGTACCAGGATATATGTAGTTTGTTTAGCGCAGGGGTCCTCAAACTTTTTAAACAGGGGGCCAGTTCACTGTCCCTCAGACCGTTGGAGGGCCGGACTATAGATTTAAAAAAACTATGAACAAATTCCTATGCACACTGCACATATCTTATTTTGAAGTAAAAAAGCAAATGGGCAAAAACACCCTCTTGTGGCCCGCGGGCCGTAGTTTGAGGACGCCTGGTTTAGAGGCACATTCTGAGATGTTTTGATGACCACAGAGACTTTGTTCAACACAAATCCATTGGAAAACAGATAATTCACCATAGCCTTGTTAAAGTTTTAATTCAAAGCACTTGAAGGTAATTTTTCCTGGGATTTCTGATCTTACTTCACTTGGTCTTACATAGCTAAGTAATAGCATGGGTTTCGAAGGCTATTCCCCATCCTCAAGTCTATTAAACTCTTGATTAAATAACATTATCTAAAAGTAACCAAATGAAAATAAGACTAAGCTCTTTACTTGTACAGGGCTGACTGGTCAAGTTGAGAGCAATGGAATCAGCATCTGTTAAGAATTGATTACATTATGTTGTGTAAAAGAAATTGAAATTTTGAATAAAATTATTTGTGTTTGAGTCTCAGATCTATTCCTTTCTAGCTGTGAAAATATAGACAAAATATTTAACTTTTCTGCACCTTAGTTTCTGATGTGTAAAACTAGGATGATGACAAATATCTCACAGGGTATTGCAAAGATCAAATAAATAAAATGTTATATGAGAAAATGCTTAGTAATAAAGAAAGCCTATTTAGATGTTATTGATTATAAATTGCTTCTATACACGGTCTTTTATTGGACTCTTCCAACCCTATGGAGAAGGCAGGGCTGGGTATTATCTCTCCCACCCCTTTTTGTTGTTGTTGTTTTTGTTGGAGACAGGGTCTCACTCTGTTGTCCAGGGTAGAGTGCAATGGCTGATCATAGTTCATTGCAACCTCAAACTCCCAGGTTTAAGCAATCCTCCTACCTCAGCCTTCTCGATAGCTGGGACTACAGGTGTGCACCACCACATGTGGCTAATTTTTCTATTTTTTTGTAGAGATGAGATCTCACTATGTTGCCCAGGCTAGCCTTAAAATCTTGGCCTCAAACAGTCCTCCTGCCTCAGCCTCCCAAAGTGCTGGGATTACAGGCATGAGACACCATGCCTGACCGACCTATTCTTGCCATTTTAAAGAAGGTGAAACGGAGGCTCTGAGATATTTAGGGCTGGCCCAAAGTCACATGGCCAATAACTGCCAGAGTTGAGACCAGAAACAAAGTTTTCTGTGATCTGGGGCTCTGTCCACTATCATGGTGCGCACATGGACACCACGTGGTATCAGAATCTAATGAGGCAAAGAGGCAGCCCTGCCACAGGCCAGCGTTCCTGACTCCCACCCATTCTACCCTTGGTGGTATGAACGTAGGAACTCTGACAGCGCACATCATGGGGCAGGCACACATCCAAGGCAGAGAGCATCTGATGAGTCCTTGAGCCCTTCTCTTTGACCTTCATCTTTGCCTTCTACTTGCCCCTGTGTACTAACGGGGACCCTAAAAGAGTATTTAATGTGTTTACTACTCTGAGGGCTCTTACTGCCCTCAGTCTTCTATTTAAAGGACACCTCTGAAGATGTTCCTGGAAATGGAGTACAGTAGAGCTGGGAACCTCAGATGCCATTTGGATAAACCCTGTATTTTACAGACCAAGAAGTTTAATTCTGTAACTATTAAGATACCAGGCCAGGGGCTCCTCAGCTGGTGTCAGGGACAGTACTGGAACAGGGCAGCTTGAATCCAAGTGCACATTCTTCCCACTATGCCACATTGCCACTCACAATGTGGCCATGGTATGGTGTGACACCTAAAATCAAAATTTTGAAGGATTTCTCAATTAGTTATTTAAGTAAAACGGATTTATTTTAACTCCCACTACTATAGTATTAAAAAGAGCTTAAACCACTTAATAAATAAATGGTAGCTGGAGTTACTGCTTGATGGATAATCACATTTTTCTCATTTGCAGTTTAAGTGCTAGAAGACAAAGTGACTTTAAAACTGGTCTTGAGAGGACCCAATTATCTGATAAGCACTTCCAAAGACCAGACACACAAATGCAGAAACAGACCTTTTTATGAATGGTGCCTGACAAAGAAAGAGATATTTGTGGCATAGGAGCTCTGGAAAATGTAATTATTTATCCTTTGACAATTAATGAAAGAAATTGAAAATGAAGCTTTCATTTCAAATCCTTTTTATCTGGATGAAACTTTAATTTTACATAATTAAATTGACTTCACAGTTCAGTGTGTTAAAATATGCAATTAAGCAGCATATCGAGGTTAAATGCCTACTGTTGTTGGCTCATTTAGAAATCATGCTGTTCAACTCCCAAACAATACCTGCCCAGCCACTATTGTCCCTGCAGCCAGAGATGGCGCACAGCCCGCAGGGCTGGTCCACCAAACTCAGAGCAGGCAGTTGAGTTTTCTTTGCATGTGCCAACTCCTGGATAAAGTTAGTTGGATCTTTAATGAGGTTTCACTTCTCTTTGTTTTTCAGTGGAGCTTCGTTTTTTGGCATGAAAAAATATTCTAGCACTTTTGATGGAGTGCCACAAATGATTAACTTTATCTCTTATAGAGGTTTCCTCGAAGACAACACTTGCATCTTCGAAGTTGTTGCCTTTTGTTTGTTGAAAGTATGTTAAAATTCCTTTATTTTAATTTTCCCTTTTCACACTTTATGATAAATTTCAGAGGAGACCTCTTTCAAATGGTCTTTGCACTCTCAGAAAGGAGAGACTTAAGAGATGTTGTGGGAGGCGTTGGAGGGGGACCCGAAATGAGGATTGGGGTGAGTTCTCTGGAAAGGTATCGTAGGAGGTAGCCGTCTGAAGAGGTGGAGACTTTTATCTTTGTACCACCCCCTTGTTTTCTCTTTGAATAGCACCTTTGTGATGATTAATTTATGTGCTCAGTAGTATCTTACATTCCCTTTCATCTGAAGACTCCGAGTGGAGCACAGTTCAACAATTAGAACTGTGTTTTTTCCCTTTCTCTGATATATTTTAGAATTTGTGCAACAGTGATTTTTGTTTTATCCATTAGAGTGGTTGTTGGAAGTACTCATGGATCTAAGCAATATCCTTGCTGTAAAGACACACAGAAAACCTGAATCTAAATGGCAGCTTTTCCAGATAAACAGGGAAGTGTGTTGCTGCTGGATTAATTACAATAGCCACAAAAAGAACAAATGATCATGACATGAAACTGACCACTCAGGAAGAACTTCTTTGAATTGGGAACATAGGCTACAATTGCAGGCTTATTCTCCCCATAATGCTCCTGCTATTTATTATAAGGTGATAACTGGCAGACCATAAAACTGGAAGAAGATTGTAAAAGCCACTGCAGTGTGTATAGTGATATACAGTGTATAGTGACACAATCTACATCAGAAGGTATGAATGCTTTACTCTTTAGAGCCAAGGCTTGAGGGATGGCATTGCCTTCTTCCATGACGCCAGAAGGCTCCATGGGGTTAATAAATTCTTCCCAAATTCTGAGCCAGCACTAGATTTCCCTGTCTCACTGCACCTAGAACCAAAAGTAGGCCTTGGCTACTATATATAGGACATCTTGGTAGTTTTATCAGGAAAAAATTAATAGTGAAAAACAATGTTTTAATAAGTGAAAAGTTACATGAATCCATCCATGCAAAATTGTAAAAGCACTAATTTATACATAATCAATTTCAAAATGACAAATTATTCTTATATTTTTGTTAAGCCCAATCTCTCTTGCCTTAGGATCTACAGAAGATAACATTGATGACATTTAGTTTTGGTTATTGCAATGTACCTGAAAGCCATTAAACTACTGTTTAGTGAAATTGTGCTCACACACACAACATAAAAAAATCACTGATTCGTCTTTCCTCAAACAACCTGACTTTGGAAGTGTCAACATTGAACAAGTGTTTATATAATGCCAAACAATAAAGGCTGCTTTGTGTAGCAACCGTCATTCTTGTTCCACTTCTCAGAATCATGCAGGTTTGATTAAGTTTTATACAAGGCATAGAATTGCAGGTCTGATTTTATGTAGACTCTATAGTATGAGCATCTGACATGCTGCATGGTAGAGCTGTTTACATCTTCTCAGAGCCTCAGATTAAAGAATTTCTATTGAGAAATAAAAATGTGGCAGAATTGCTATGTTTCATCAAATGTGGCTCTCTGCTGCTTTAATGGATCTATCTGGTTTGATACAGATGAACTGCTACTGATTTTGGTAACTCAGAACAACATGGAAGAAACTATGGTGACACATGCAAATGGAGAAGATGATGAACACAGCATAATCATACAAAGATAATCCCTAAACCTTATACTGGCCTCTTAACCTTCTTCCTTGTTAAACATTTTACCAAGGTGTTGCTAATATATCGCTGAGTGCACATGATGCTTTCTTTAATGAAGAACTAGACAGAAAGGATCAGACATCAACATTTAACTAAATCAACCAAAAGAAGAGACTCATTTTGTAAACCGTAGAGCATTATTCTATAAACCTGGGTGTTCCCTTTTGAAGTGTGAATTTAGGGGAATTGTCACTTTTACATGTGAATATGAGTTAGAATTCTCAATTGCCAAGTTATTATCCTGCTTTTCTTATCTTTTGCCTTTTTCTGAAATTTTTTCTGTTTTGTGGTCAAAGGATGTTTGGAAAGTTAAAAGTTCTCAATGTATTTTGAACTGTAAAGGGAAAAAGTAGCATTCTGGTCCATCATTAGGTGTTGGTGGAAATCAAGCATTTGCAGAACAAAGTGGTCTTGCCTTAAATTCATCCTTCTGGGAAAGATATTTAGCTATTCTTATTTGAAGTGAAATTAACTGGGCAGAGACCTGTGTACATCTAATAAGCCCAAAGGCAACAGACAAGGGCGCCTAATTAATGAGTCCAAGTGTGAAAGCACTACATCTGTAACATAAATAAAAGCGTAATTATCTTCAAATCAACCTTTTTATCTAAAAAGGGTAACTCTGGGAGGGAGGCAGTTTTGTTTTTAGGAAGTTTCAGCATCACTCCCATATGAAAGGTTATTTTTGTGTTTAGAATACCTTTGATAGAACTAAGTAAACTAATCTGTGTTCTGTCTATAAATCAAGGAGATAAAATGTTCGTGGATGACTGCTGCTCTCCTGGGCTGCTCGGTTTTATGTCTTTACAGTTGATAGTTTACTTGCCTACACAGTGTGGCCCAAATATAAAGCTTGCTATGCTGTTATTACATGTGACAGTCATGTAAACACTAATGTGTGCTTATATTACCTGTTGAAGCAGTGAACTTTTTTGAAATTAGCACCTACTTGAAATAATAAGCTAAATCTCATAACTCAAGGATGGATTTAGTTCCCAATTAGGATTAAAAGCTAGAAGAAGGAGCCACTCAGCTGAAGGTGCTGATGAAAGCCCAAAGAATTAAAGATAACATAAAGATAAAACAGTTAAATGAATCTAAGGCTATACCAAAACAGAGACATTACAATTCTATACCCCCAAACTGGTTTAGAAATCTGGAAAAAAAATTAAAAATTAAAAGATTCATCTTCTGTAATGACTTGCGACCTCTTATTCGCCCACTGTAATATATGCACGTATCATTCACTAGTCAGTGTCCTATCCTCCATCCTAGTTTCTTTGTGTTTCAGAGGCAGTTTCCCTTTGAAAAGAAATCTGAGGGCTTTTGATTACCCAGATAACACATTTAAAATTCAACTAATGAGATAACTACTGCAATCTCTCACTGTAACTGTTTGGGGCCAGTGTTACTATCTCCTTCTGAGAAGTTGAGTCTGAATTCAAATAAAAGCATTGTGAGTAGTTTAATAATGATGTTTATAGATGATTTCAGAGATTCTCCAGGCATTTATTTCAACCTAAAAAGTAGCTGAATACATGGAGACGGAGCATTTTCCATTCATCCAAATAGCCGCCCTCTGGCCCCCACGTTATATCATAGACAATAAGTTCCTGATGGCAAACCTGGAATCAGAGGAGTAAGGAAGAAACTGGAAAAAAATGCATTAAAGTAATAATAGCGGACTCAGGGAGCCTCAGAAAGGTAAGAAAGCCCCCAAGACAACAGACAAGTCAGTGCCTCAGAAAGGTAAGTAAGTATAATACTATAATTGTGTAAATTTCTTGTGTTGAGTCTGGGAGAAAGTCTGTAAGCTAGACAGTGTTAAAAGATGCAGCCAATGAGAGCCACAGGGAAGCACTAGAACTCGATGGGAAAGAAAGAAGAGTACCATTTTTATGCTTGAGGCATCCAGGGAAGGGTTCCCTAAAGCCATCTTACCTTTGTTTTCTGCCTTCAGTTCCTCTGCCATCAAGCTGTCTTGTCGGTTTCCAAGCACAAATGCTAGAAACGAGAGGATCAGGGCATCCAAAATCCCAATGATAGCCAAGATGTACGCCCAGCGGACTGAACAAGCTCCAAGAGTGTACTTGTCTGTCTTTTCTCCACACATCCGTTTTACCTCATCCGAATCCCAGCCATCAGGGAAAATCATACAGCCAAGCACAAGGCAGGCAGCTGGGAGAGAAAAAGAGGAAAACAAACGAAAAAAGAGAAGTTAACACATTGTATTTTAGCAAATGTTTCTATTGCTTGTCAAATCACTGTTTCAAATTCTGCTGGATGTAAAGAACAGCAAATCTCACCACTATCTCACTCTGAGTGTGTGTGGTTTTCCTCGTTAACTTAAAGGCGCCTGTACTCTGCAGCGAAAGGAATTCTGGGAATGCACTTCACAGTGATCCCAAGCATCCCAAGAAAAGTTAAATAAATTGATCTATAAGAAAATATTAAGAAATTGAACTTCTGTGTGCGCTTGTAGGAAGGCATCCATTGCAAATAGGCCATAAGGAACCATACACTGTGGAATAACAATTCAAAGCTGGCTTTGAAGAGCTATGACAGCAGCCAGAAAATGTATTAGGATAACATGGAAAACACTACAGTGTATATTGACTTTGAATCACTGTAAAAAATAATTTTACATTGCAATATCCCCCTTTCCCACACACAGAAAAGTTTCCTCTTCTTTTTTGCTGGGTGCAGATCTAGAGAAAGGGGAATGTAAATTAGTGCAGCCACTATGGAAAATGGTATGGTATTAAATCAAAATATTAAAAATAGAACTACTATATGATCCAATAAACCCACTATTGGGTATATATCCAAAGGAAATGAAATCAATATGTCAAAGAGATATTGGTGCTCCCATTTTTATTGCAGCACTATTTAAAATAGCTAAGAATTGGAATCAACCTAATGTCCATTGACAGATGAATAGATAAAGAAAATGTGATGTTATAAAGAAATACTATTCAGCCATTAAAAAGAATGAAATCCTGTCATTTGCAGCAACACCGACAAACCTGTAGGACATGATGTCAAGTGAAATAAACCAGGCACAGAAAGACAAATACCACATGATCTCACCATATATGGAATCTAAAGGAGTTAATCTCATAGAAGTAAAGAGTTGATGAGTGGTTACCAGAGGCAGGGGAGGGAGTGGGGAAGAGGAATAGGTAGAGACTGGTCAATGGGTACAAAGTTACAGTTTAATAAGAGGAATAAGTTCCGGAGTTCTATTGCACTGTAGTGTGACTATGATTAATAATATTGTATCGTATATTTAAAAATAGCTAGAAGAGAAGATTTTGAATGTTTTCACCACAAGAAATGATAAATGTACAAGGTAATGAATATGCTAAATACCCCAATTTAATTTTTTCACAATGTATATATAATATGTATTGAAGCATCGCATTGTACCCCATAAATATGTACAATTATTATGTGTTAATAAAACAGAGAGAAAAGTTTCTTGAAGGTATACTTATCATATGCAAGGAATGCTAATATTTTCCGTTCCTTTCTCTATTTTATTTCATTTTTAAAAAGGCTGAAAAACAGTGTAATACAGTGTGGTACCACAGAGCTTTTATGGAAATTAAGAATATTATATTCATGTGGGAATTATATGAATACTTTTTATAGGACTATGTTACTTTGAAAATTCAAAAAGATAAGTAGCTACTGTTGCCACATTTTATATTTAACTGAATTATTTAGGATAAAATGATCATATTTTTAGGTTATATAGAGCTTTTTGAACAGGTGGGTTCACTCATTTACTCATTCATTCAACAACTGCTTATTGAATATCTCCTATGAGTATTTCCTGTTCTTGATGCCAGTGATACAGTGATCAAGAAAAGAGACATGGTTTATGTTATCACGGAGCTTATGTTTTGCCAGGAAAAGAGGCAGAAAAATGAGTAAGCACATAAAAAAAATAGTTGTGAGCTGTAATAAGCACTAAGTAGAAAAGAAACTAAGGGCTCAGACAGAATAAAGAGCAGACCTTCTTAGAAAGGGTGGTCAGGTAAGGCCTCCTGAGGGGATGACACTTAAGCTAAGGCCCAAAACAGACAAAAAACTAGACATGTGAAACTGGTGGGAAAGATGTTCCAGGGAACAGCACACGCAAAGGTCCTGGGGTTGGGAAGAGGCTTGCCTTGTTTGAAGAGCTATAAGAAGATCAGTTACTGGGGTGGAAACAGTGATCACATTGAGGTTGTGAGGTGGGCAAGGGCTATACATCCTGGCAGGTTACTATTTCCAGGATATGCAACTTAGGAAGATTATTATGCCCCAACCAAATTAGTTCTGTGACTATCGGGGCCAAATAATTCCTGAAGATGGCAACAGGCAGTGCCATGTAACTCTTGCCTCACCATAGCCATGTTCTGTCTGAATAAGACAGAAATGGACACCTGTCTTCCTTTTCAGCAGGTACAGGGCTCTACAGGGTAGGGCTGAAGGAGACAGAGACCAAGAGGGGTGACAAGTAGAAAGATTGCATGGGAGAACTCTGCTTTAGTGTTGTGTGCTATTTTATAGAATGATAGTTCAGAACTTTAGCTCATACTTGATTCCTCTCTTTTCTTTGCCCCGCATCCCAAGTGTTGTCGTACTTCTTTTATCTACCTGTGCAGTGTCTCTGCATAGATAGGTATTATTGAGACTCCTCTACTTTAAAACCTGGCTAACAAGGTCAGAGTTTTGGGCTCTTGGAGAAAAATGTTCAGGCCCACCTAGCAAGGACCTCAAGTTTCCTTCAGGCTACCGGGTACTGCAGTAAGTTCTTCTCGTCTGTCTTTTCTTAAAGCAAAAGATTTAATCTCTTTCTAATTTATGTTTTGAAAATCTAAATGGTGTGTGGTAGGAATAAAAACCCCCCACGATTGTATTTAAAAGATTTTAAAACTGTAGATGGCCACTGCATACCACAAGTTTTATTTTCTGACAATGTATTATACCAAAATATACATTTTCTTCTTCTCCTATCCAGAATCCTCCTATGTGGCTGTTTTGTTCTGTTTCTGACAGAGGAAGGCCCTGAAAAGTTTAGTATATTTAATTTAAGCTATTAAAATAATTTAGGCTCTATTGGGTTCTTTGAAAAGGCATGGCTATTAGGTTCTGCATTAATGCTTGAGTGCTGTAATAAATTCTGTTTTCTGGCATTCTATTAACCAGAATTGTATCAACCTGCATGATTTGTATAGCCACTGGAAACTAACAGCTGTTCTCAATCCTGACTAAGAAGTACCTGCGAGATCCCAGGCTAATGTCTCAGTCAATGAAAGATTAAGTAACATTGCCCTTGGCTTTATAATTAATTATTTTTAATTCTTTACCAATTGATCATCCTTTAAGACTTAGCACCACCATTACAGTAAACATTAGAATATACAAGGCACCGGAACATTTAATTAATTTGGACATTCTATTTCCTGACCACAAGGGATAGTAGAGCATTAGTTCCAATTGGGCTATTACCCAAAAATGGGTTTCTTATTAGGATATCACCCAGGAAATTACTAACTCCCTCACAGCTATATATTCCCTCATTTTGGGGGCAGGTTTTCTGGAAGTATATCAGAGAACAGTCTTGAATGCTAAAGAGAAATGAGAGCTCACAAACTGGAGGTGAGCGGAGAATGTTGAAAAGAAACCCATGGACTTACTGAATGCTCCCATGATACCATGACATCTTCTAATGCAGAATACATAACAAAGGTGTCCTTGTGAGGACATCATCATTGATTTCAATTTTAAGCAAGTTTCAAATGGCGAAGAAATGTTCACATTCGAAAAGGAATCTCTGTGTAGAGGTTACTGACGTGCACAACGGATTCTTCTGAAATAGTGTTTCCCCAGAACCGCTAATTGCTCTGGCATTTTTCTTGCTAAAGAGCTGAATGTCACCTCTGTGGAGGAAACATCCTTAGAAAAACCCACGAACCTTTGTAATTGGGTCTTTTGCCAAAGGAAAATGAAGCAAGATGAAAAAAGCAATGGGGGGTTTACAACTTTGGTTACTTGGGCCTGCCGATATTGCTGGTCTAACTCTCCCAGTCAGGGCTTTTCACGTTGTGAACCTGAGAACTGCTTATTTTTCGAACAGGAAGAGAAAGTCTAAATTCATTCTTTAAAAAGTCTATGCACTGCTGCACAAAAAACATGATAAATTGCCTCATGTTGCTGAGGCACTCAAGGGGAACGTGGTGGGAAAAAAAGGAACCTGCATTCACTTAACTCTATTAATTATTCAGGCATACAGAAGCCGAAGAAATTGATGCCAGCAGAGTCTGCCAGGCTATGGAGGGGGAACTTTCACACAAGGATTGTCACTCTAAACACCTGGCAGAAAAGATAGAAGGCTTATTCCTATAGCTTCTTCATCATCAATGGCTGACAAACTTGAGCTATAATATTTATACCTCTAGAAAAGGTATAATATTTACATCTCAGTGTACTTCTGAAATGAAGTTACTAGACAATCCAAGACATGAAATACTGTGGTTTAGAGTGTGGGGGAGAAAACACATTATGTCCTGGTAAATATTGGCTTTAAACTCTTATTAATGTAATTTCATGGGCATTTTAACTTGTGGTTGTAACATAAAAGATATATCATCCCTTTGAAAGGAGAGGGAGAAGAGAAAATATAAACAAACACTGGGCTCTTAGAAGAGTTAGAAAGTTGCGTCTGGTGATGAGAAAAGTCTCTCTACCCTGCCAAAATACTCAGCCCTAATCTGCCTGAATAAAGGGTTCCATTCATTCATCCGTACATTGTGCTGAACCAGCTGTGAAACCTTGGGCCACAGCTATAAGCAGACGATCAGGAATCCACCCACGCCTGCATGTATGAGCTACAGAGTTAGTGGAGAACTACCTGTTATAGATTATGATACCAGACAAGAGGAATATAATTATGCAACATCACTTGCTAACTTACCCAAATTTTGAGGGTTAATAGCCAAACATAATAAAAATCAGAATTCAGAACTTAAAAAAAAATGAAATGTAGTTCTGATCTCTAGAGCACCACTAGATGGCTTTTGATATATGTCATGGGTCTAATCACGTTCCTTAAAATCCTGGTAATGGTATAGTTAATAATGCTCGTCACAATAATAGCAAGTATGTATTAAATGCTGACCATGTGCGGGGCACACTTTACATGCATCATCTCATTTGATTCTCCAGTAAAGCTAAGAGAAACATGAGAACACTTCTTCCTGACTCCTTCAATTTCCACAAAGAGGGATTTTTTCCCCCTTAAATACTCTTGGCCCCTTTCCTACTCCTTCTTGCTCTCCATGGAGGTGGAGTGAGTTGCCTGATGAATGTCTGGGGGAGAGGAACAGGGCAGACTTGCCCAACCCTTCCTTTTCCCTACTTTAAGAGCCATCTGCACCCACAAAGCATGTGTCTTACTCCTCTGTGCCGCATGTTTCACATAGGGCAGTCCTGATTTTCCAGTGCTTCCTAAGACTGGGAAGGTAAGTGTGCCTAGTTCTGGGAATGCAGATTAGGAAGTGCTTTTGGCTGATAGCACCCGAGCCATGCTCTTCAACCTCGCCTTTCTTGTAATAAAGGGGCTACTGTGGTCCCCATCAGCTAGCTCTTCACTATCTCTCAGTTGGTTCAGAGCTTGGAGAGAGAATAGAGAGCTGCCATCCATGGTTTCTCTGCCAACCCTGACATCATTATATTTACACATGAGGAAACCGAGGCACTGAAATTTCAAATAGCTTGCTCAAGGTCACACAAAACTCACAAATGGCAGAACCAGGACTCGAACCCAAGCAGTTCAGTTTTGGAATCTACACTTTTCATACCAGACATCTGTGCTATTATCCTGTACTTATGAACAATAACGATGTGTATGAAATCACTTTAGAATATAGGTTTTAGTACTGAGAACATTTATAGAATCTTGACAGTGCTTAACATGTTATTTATAATTAAACATTTATTCTTTGAGTACAAGAACTGAAATGATACTTAAAAACTGTTAGTTTTTATATGTATAAATATTTCTTTTGTTTACACTAGTATTTAACCAATCAGAATTTCATCTTACATGTAGTGCCAAGAACATGAGATTAATTATAAATTCTAAATGTGAGGAGTGGGAATTACTGAGCTTTTATCATATGAATATTTATATAAACATTTGTATGCTTGGTTTTATACACATTGAAAACCCATCCTTTTTTTTTTGGCTTGATTTTTTTGCCTTCATATTTTAAGTTGGCTATGTGTTAGCCAAACATTTTTATATGTTCTTAAAAGAAGGAAAATATTCCTTCTAAAGATTATATATACACACTATATATATTAAATATATGTGTGTGTATATATGTATCTTATTAATTTATATATATGGCTACTTACATGTGGAATAATTTCTGTTTTGTACAAAAATAAAGATATGAATCAATACGGTTCTATTTAATTTTTTGTGAAGCATTTTTTCTTTTAAGTAGCATGATTTCATTTCAATAAACCATTGTTTTAATAAAAATTTAAAAAAACACAAAACTGAACATGCTGGCAGGTCACAAACATGTCTGAAATTTTCAGAAGAGGCCTTGACTTAGGCAATATTTTCATGAACTAAAAAATTTATACTGCATTCTAGACACAGGAGGATCTTAAGGAAACATCATCTTTCTTTGTGGCAGAATAAATAGGAGCTTATGTAGTGCATCTTTCACCATTCTCCCAGCAAAATTTGCTTTAGCCAGCATGATACCCAAAGCAAGGCAATGATCACTCTGCCAGCAGTTTTCTGTGTACCTCTAGACTACCTCTTTGTGCCATAAAACAGGGAGCCCTGTCCAGATTATCAAGTGGTTACCTACTATTTATTCATATTTAGTAATAAATTTGTATTCGCTTAGTGTTCCATACACATATTACAGGAAATAATTGTAAAAATAATTCATGAGCTGACTAAATGTCTTTCTGCACAGGAGGTGGAGAGAAGGTGGCAGGTTAGCTTTATGTAGTCCTACTTGTCTATTTTTGTTTTTGTTGCCTGTGCTTTTGGTGTCATGTCTATGAAATCATTGCCAGGACTAATGTCATAAGGCTTACCTCCCATGTTTTCTATTAAATTTGATAGTTTCCAGTCTTAAAGTTTAAGTCTTCAATCTACTTTGACTTGATTTTTGTGTATGATGTAAAGTAAGGGTCTACTTTTATGCTTTTGCATGTGTGTATTCAATTACACCAGCACCATTTAAGATACTATCTTCTCCCTCACTGTGTATTTCTGGTACCCTTATGGAAGATCAGTTGACCATACATGTGTGGAATTATTTCTGGGCTCTCTATTTGATTCCATTAGTCTATATGTCTGATTTATGCCAGTGCAATACTGTTTTAATTATTGTAGCTTTGTAATATAATTTGAAATAAGAAAATATGATGTCTACAGTTTTGTTCTTCTTTCTCAAAACTGATTTGGCTATTTGGGGTCCTTTGTGGTTCCATGTGAATTGTAAAAGCGTTTTTTCTATTTCTGAAAAAAATACCATTGGGATTTTGATAGGCATTGTATTGAATATATAGATAATTTGGGATATTATGAATATTTTTATAATATTAAGTATCCTAATCCATGAATATAGGATGTCTTTCCATTTGTTTTTGTGGTACTTAATTTCTTTCATCAATGTTTTGTGGTTTTCACTATACAACTCTTTCACCTCCTTAGTTAAGTTTATTCCTAAGTATTTTATTCTTTTTGGTGCTATTATTAATAAGATTGTTTTCCTGTTTTCCTTTTCAGGTAGTTCATTGTTAATGTATAGAAACACCACTGATTTTTATATGTTAATTTTGTATCATTCAACTTTACTGAATGTGTTCATTAGTTTTAACCTTTTTAAAAGTGTTTTCTCTATATATGATCATGTTATCTGTAAACAGGGACAATTTTACTTCTTCCTTTCTGATTTGGATGCTTTTTATTTCTTCTTCTTGCCTAACTGCTCTAGTTAGGACTTGTAGCACACTGGTAAAGTCTAATAAACATTTAAAGAAAACTCAATGTCCAATCCTTCTCAAACTTATCCAAAAAAATCAAAGAAGAGGACATGCTTCTAAGCTCATTTTATGAAGCCAGCATTACCAGACAAAGACACCAAAAGAAAAGAAAACTATAAGCCAATATCCCTAACAAACATAGATGCAAAAATCCTTAACAAAATGAATTCAACAGTGCATTAAAAGGATCATACACACTACCAAGTGGGACTTAGCTCTTGAATGCAAGGATAGTTCAACATACAAAAGTCAATTAATGTGATATACCACAACTGATAAACAGAATAATGGATAAAAATCACATGATCATCTTAATATATGTAGAAAAAGCATTTGACAAAATTTGATAGCCTTTCATAATAAAAATACTCAACAAATTAGAAATGGAAGGGCGTTACTTCAACACAATAAAGGCCATATATGATAAGCCCACAGCTAACATCATACTCAATGCTGAAAAACTGAAAGCTTTTCCTCTAAGATCAGAAATAAGGCAAGGATATTCTTGGTACTTCCATTTAATGTAGTACTTGAAAGAAGTACTTTAATGCTTTCAAATAGCAAAAATTAGTTGTATATAGAAAACCTACGGAAAAATAAATAATGCATACTAAAAACATTAGAAGTGAATGAAGCTCAAGAACAATGAGTGCTTCTTGGACTTTTATAAGGAAGGATCTTATGCAAGAGGATGTCAAACTGACACATTCACACATTGTTAGCAGCATCTAAGTTATACTTTTTCACATAGTTTAGCTAACGTGTGTGTGTGCACGCCCAAGATAAAAAGACAGAGAGAAAGCATATATACTCATACACATTTATATATCCCTCTTTCCCCAGTCTTTACAGTTTAAGAACAATTGCATACGATATGGCGTGCTTGGCAATCTTTTGCAGAGACAGTTTGTAATATCATTCAGAATAGACATGATCTATCTATAATTCAGGCACTGAATTATTTTTCACCACAGGGTTCTGACAAAATCTTCAAGCTGACTGTTCATTATGTCTCTTTTGCTCCTCTTAAGTGTCATTTTCTCCTTCTAACCCTCTCACCCCTAGGATATTTAAAATCAAGGTTACATGGACTCTGAGGTACTGATTTATTATATCTAAGATGAAGAACTGCTAAAGAAAAAGACAATTGTGGAAAATTGCTAGAGTTCTTTTTTTTCTTTGTTTCTTGCTCCTTTTCCTCATCAGACTTTCCTTAAAATGGCTTCCTCACTTTTTCCGCTCCTTTGAAATAATTTATCCAGACTTCGAAAAATAGATACTTTAAGATATGGTAGGCCAGCAGTCCCCAACATTTTTGGCACCAGGTACGGGTTTCATGGAAGACAATTTTTCCACAGACTGGGGGTAAAAAGGGAAGGGATGATTTTGGGATGATTGAAGAATGTTACATTTATTGTGCAGTCAAACCTCTCTGCTAATGATAATCTGTATTTGCAGCCGCTCCCCAGCGCTAGCATCACCACCTCAGCTCCACCTCAGATCATCAGGCATTAGACTCTCATAGGGAGCATGCAACCTGTTACAGATTCCTTGCAGGTGCAGTTTACAGTAGGGTTTTTGCTCCTACAAGAATCTAATGCCACTGCTGATCTGACAGGAGGTGGAGCTTATGAGTTGATGCCAGCGATGGTGGAGGGTGGCAGCTGTAAATTCAGATGAAGCTTCAGTTGCTCGCTTGCCTCTCACCTCCTGCTGTGTGGCCCAGTTCCTAACAGGCCATGAACCAGGACTGGTCTGCGGCCAGGGGCCAGGGACTGTAGTGTCATGCTATGTCCAATCTAAGGTGAGATCATCCAATGACTTAGATAATTATTGAGAATACTGCTGCTTTAGAACAAGAAATTGTCCCCTGAACAGTGAATTGGGAAAGGCAATGGGTATTAAAAAAAGGAGGGGGATAGGACAGAAACCAGGTCAAGAGAGGGTGAAAGAAGTCAGCGTGATAAATGTTCTGTCAAAAGATTTTCAGTTGTCTTTCAACTTTAAATTCTAACAGCAGTACCCAAAAGTTTATAGATAAAACCTTGACCAGTATGACATTTGAAGAACAATTCCTGAATCAGAACAATGCCTCCTCTTGAGTAAAACGAAATTTAACCCAGTGTTAACCCACCAGCAAAATGTCCAGAAGGTGAATTGCATGAACTCGGGTGCTAGAGTGGCCACATGCTGAACTGAGGGGAGGTTTTGGAAACTGAGCAGGCACCTGTGGATTTGGTTTCTGCCCTTGGTGATCTTTCTTCCTCTTAGGGCTCTATATTTTTACCTGTTAGCCAATGGGCCCAGGTTTCTTCTTGGCATTTGAAAATCTATTGTAATGCATTTGTCACTCTTAGTACTGAGGCTGGGGTATGCTGGTAAAATTACAGGATTGTGATGGTCTAAAGCATTTTAAATTCTGGGATGCTGCTCATGTGAATTACTGACAAACTCTTCTAGTCAGAAACATTTAATAAAGTGCTAGGGTGGTATACATGTTCCAATATATTTCACTAAAGAATTTCTTTGTCCTTCTTTTATTTCCTTACCACTCTCTAAATCCAGAATATCAATTACCTGTTTTCCCAGAGTAAGAGATATAAGCTTTTGCTGGAGATCAACATTTGACCATGAGCAGAGTTTATAGTTTCTGAACAGAAATTGAGAACAGTCTAGTGCAGCCACAGACTGGGCTTTGGTCCCGATCCCTATCTTTACTTGACCACTGCTCTAAGGAATAAAAAGAAGAATAAAAAGAATGAAAAGAACATACATTATCCATCCCCTCAACACTGCTCAGGCTCCCCCTTCAAGGTACTGCTTATATTCTTCAAAGAGCAGTTGATTTTTACATATAAAAGAGATATCATTTGGGACAAATTGTGGTTTTATCGGTTCTAAAGAGTCAATCACAATCTACATTAAACATTTCCTCAATTTTAATGTGTATTGATTTTCTATTGCTGCTGTAACAAATCACTATACACTTAGTAGCTTAAAACAACACATTTATTATCTGTAGATCAGAATTTTCATATGGTTCTCACTGGGCTAAAATCAAGGTGTTGGTAAGACTGCATTCCTTGTCTTTTCCTGTGCCTAGAGGCTGCCCACATTCCTTGGATCATGGCCCCTTCCATATTCAAAGCCAGCAATGGTGGGTGTTATGAGCTGAATGTTTGTGTACCTCCAAAATTCATATGTTGAAATCTAATTCTCAATGTGATAGTATTTGGAGGTGGAGCTTTTGCAGGGTAATTAGGTCATGAAGGTAGAGCGTTCATGAATGTGATTAGTGCCCTTTAAAGAAGAAACCAGAGAGCTAGTATCTGTTCTCTGCCATGTAAGGATACAACAAAATGATAGCCATCTGCAAGCCAGGAAGTGGGCTGTCACCACATGCTGGATCTGCCAGTACCTTGATCATGGACTTCACAGCCTCCAGAACTGTGATAAATAAATTTCTTTTGTTTAAGGCACCCAGTCTGTGGTATTTTGTAATAGCAGCTCAAACTGACTAAGACAGTGGGATGAGTCCTTTTCACGTATCATCTCTCTGACTTTTTCTTCTGACCCTTCTTCTACTTTTAATGGCTTATGTTATTAGACTGGGTCCACTCAAATAATCTAAATAATCTCCCCATCATAAGGTCAGCAACTTTAATTGCAATGGCAACCTTAATTCCCCATTGCCATGTAATCTAATATATGGCATTATTGGGGGGCATTATTCTGCATACCACATAATGTTGTTACACATAATAGTGTACTGTTAGGATCTTGATACTCATTGGTTTCTGACTTCTAATTTGTGGTTACTGTGGTCCAAAGTGAGGGGCATGAGATCAACTATCGATGTATTGTGTGGGTTGCCTTCCAAGTCTGGCCTTTCATGGTTGCCTGCTGAGTTTTCTCAGCTTGTGACACAGTCTGTCTTGGTTTCCTGATTAGCTTTATGGTTTTATGTTGGGACTAACATTTGATCTTATTTTGAACCTGCTTGTCAGGGGCCCTAATATTTTGCCTGGTTTTGGCTGTGTAAATTGCTTTTCTTAAATACTAAAAGGCAAGCTTGATTTATATTCCAAGAGGATGGGTTGCCTTGACCAAAGCAAGTGATGTTCAGGAAGCCCAAAACTTGGGGCCTTCTTGCTGCTGTCCTGATCCACTGCTTGGGCACCACTCTGCCTTGGATATTATCTCCATCTTGAGTCAAGCCTAACTATGGAATCCTTAGGATTATTAGCTATTCTCATTAGTGATTCTGTGTAAGCCCAGTCTTGCTAGTCCTAGCTTTCTCCCTTTCAGCGTTGGCTTCATGCTATTTGGCTGAACCCATCTAAATTGAGCAAGCAAAGCCATCTCAACAGCTCCAGTCCTGAAGAGGCTGTAACCAAAGACTCCGTTCTCTCTAAAAGTGTGGGTGATCAACATGAATACCTCTGATGTCTGCAGAGTGACAGTGCTAAATAAAAGTTTCCTGAAACTTTTGCCATATGACACATTTGGACTTTCAAACATGAATGTGTAAGCGTCCTGTTCCTTTATCTCTAGGTACTGACGTACTCAAACTATAGATTCAACCTTCACATCTCTAAACCTATCTTGATGAAGACAAGCAACATATTGGGAGGTCCAGAGTAATGTATGGGTCTAGTGTGCAGGATGAGATCAATACCTAAATTGTTGTTGTTTTTTTTTTTAACAGATGATGGGGTCTCACTATGTTGCCCAGGCTGGTCTCAACCTCTTGGGCATAAGTGATCCTCTTGCTTCAGCTTCCCAAGTAGCTGGGACTCTAGGTGTGTGCCACTATATCTGGCTTACCTCCCCATTATTCTCACATTATCAGTGCTCATCTCTAATCACTAATGGTATTATCATTTTTATATAAAGCCAGAGTCATTATTTAGGTGTCTGAGACTTGAGACTCCCCAAAGAGATTAGTAGATGAACAAATGTTGAAGAAAATAACAAATATTATTAGGGAAATTGGAGTAAAACCTGGTAGTTTCTTCATTTTATTTTACTAAAATATTTTGACAATATAAAAGTAATAGCTAACATTTATTGAGCATTTATTATGTGCCAGGCACTCTCCTAATTGTCATATATGAATAAACTCATTTAAACCTCATTACAAGCCTATGAGGTTAGGTACTATTATTACCCCTATTTTATAGAAAATGAAACAAGAATGGAGGGATTAAGTAACTTGTAAAATGTCACAGGTAGTAAGTAAGGTGTCAGGATTGACAGCTTTGGTAGTCTGGCTTCTGTTTTATTTCTTAACTATTATACAGTTATAAAGTTTAATTTTATTATTTCAGGAAAATACTGAGCTTTCCTCTGACAGTAAAATAAGAATACCAAATAAGGAGTAGATTCACCTAAGAACTGGTGAGACTCATGTAGATAATTTGAAACAAAAGTGTGGTCTGTGACTTAATTAATTTCAGTTAATAATTAAAGTTAAAGAAAGTTGGAAAAAATACAAACATGGAAGTTGCCAACAAATATTTGTATTGCAGTATGTGGCTGGAAGACCGTTATTGAGAAATGGTCTGGTGGTGGAACAATACTGTAGTTCCCATGAACTGTAAGAAATGGACCAACTTATCTTGAAGTATTGGCATTCTGAGTTGTCAAAATGACATCCCTGGAAATAACTGGCAGCAAAATCGCAGTAAACTAAAATGCAGGAATGTCATCGATTTTTGTTGTTTTTATTGTTGTTGAACTTTAGAGCCATACATTCTCAGTTAAGGGAGTTCTTGTCAGCAGCTGATGAGAGTCTTAAGAGATGGCCAGGCCTAAAGCGATTTTACATATCCTTGGCAAATGGCCTCTTCCATCAGGCGACTGTTATTTATGTCCCAGGTCTTGGGACAGTAGTGATTAAGACAAATTGAATTTCTTCTCTTAAGGGATTTATAGTCTACAAAGGTACCCAGTTTAACTGCTATAACAAGTAACAATGTGAGGAAAAAGGGAGACACAGGCTATTGAGTACAACTGAACATATCTTAAACCTCCAACCTAGGCAGTGGAATCTCAGAATTTACTTAAAGGGAAAACCAAATGTTTTTAGTCCCAGACCATTATTATTTCAACCAGATCTAAGAGTTGGAAGGGGACAGGAGTACAGAAGACTGACAATTGGAGAAGAGAAGTAAACAATACGTGTGTATGGGTGTGTATGGGGCATGGCTATGGAATTATAGTGTATAAATATTAAAATATAGGTGTAAATATTTCTGTTAAGAATAGGCGGGGTGTGGTGGCTCATGCCTGTAATCCCAGTGATTTGGGGGCCGAGGTGGGAGGATCGCTTGAGGCCAGGAGTTCAAGATCAGCCTGGGCAACATAGCAAGACCCTGTCTCTACAAAAAATTAAAAAGAAATTAGCCAGGCATGGTGCACTCTTGTAGTCTTAGCTACTTGGGTGGCTGAGGCAGGAGGATGGCTTGAGCCCAGGAGGTTACAGTGTACTTCAGGCCAGGTGACAGAGTGAGACCCTGTCTCTTAAAAAACAAACAAACAAACAAAAAACAAAAACAACAAAAAAACAAGAAGAAGAGGAAATAGGAAGGTAACCAGTATCAGTATCAGCATAGAAATATGCAGAATTTATAATTGCTAAGGAGGACAAAAGGGATTTTTAAAAAATAGCTAGTAATTCTAGCAAAAGAAATGTGAGCTTGGTTGATAGTCTCAAGCCAAGGAGGTCTGGAGATGTCTGTTATGTTACAATAAGATCCAAACTCAAACTCCCTATATCATCAATAGTGTTTACTCATCTCTTCTACTGGAAGTAGAGTAAATGTTAGGACTGGATGTTTCCAGTCAGAGTGAAAGAGATGTTTTCTTTATAGTACTCTCTAAATAACAGAAAAATGATTTACCATTCCCATATTGTAGACGAGAATACTTCATATATTTTTCCAGTGCCAAGTCCTCAAATGCTGTCTAGAAACTAGAAGTGATCTATGGACTACAAAAGCTGGCAAGGGCCTTGCTCTTGGGCCTTTCTACATGGCAGTGGGTGTTTCGTTGTTTCTACCAGCCCTACAAGCTGGCCCTGGAAAGTACTGTGAAAAGAGTTCTGGGCAGTCAGACTCCTGCTCTCCTCTTCTTTTTATTTCTGACATTCTAAGTCTTTGGCCTCTGTGATGTACCACTGGACTCCCCTCTTAGCATTCCTGTGATTAGGCACTATTTTATGGTTTTAGACTACTCTTGCTTCTCAACCTGGTCTAAGCTTGGCTTGACTCATAGTATCATGGCTGAACACTTACTCCAGTCCCCCAAACCTTACCTCTTTTCCTCTAGTGCATCCTGCTTCCTGCACTGGGTAGGGAATCATATTGGTTCCTGACATTCTGCAGAAAGTGTTTTCAGTCATTCAGACACAATTAGTGGAGAACTCAGCGTGGCCTTTATAATCTAGAATGGAGTTAGCATACAAAAAAAATCTAAAAAACTACTAGGGAAAATGGAAAAGACACAGCTTTACTTAAAACACCTCATGTGTCAGAGGGAGAGAAGGAATTTTCTCTGTGTGGTCTCAGCAGGGCGTCTATCAGGGAATACCTTAAGGTAACTAAGGTTCCTTGAGCTTTCAGTTGAAATGTGGTTAATGTAGACTGGTCTTCTAGGAAATAAATTGCTGCAAGATTTATTTGCAACTAGACCGGGTCAAACTAGACCAGGAAGTTTCTAAACCTGGGGTGGTAGTGGTGGTGGTGGTAGTGTTTATTTTATTCATTTTAGGATGATACAGTCCTAAATTTGACAAAATATATTTTTTTCAGTGAACTGGCAGGTTAGAAAAATCTCAGCTTCTGGCTTACACCTGACTGAACACTAGGTACCCTGGGAAATGGTGAGCTCTGGATTGAATTAAGCCTAATGGAGCATGACCCTAGGTCTCCATCCATCTGCCGTCAGGCACATTCAGAAATTGGGTTTGACTTGAGGTGGTGCGTTAGATGTGGTTGAGTAATGATGCGACTACTCCCCTGGCACACCCAGGATGTTGAATGTTTGGTGTCAAATTTAGAATGAAGATCTAAGTCTTCTTTTTTGTTTTCTCATCATCATACACTGAGGGGCCAGAATACTGCTCAGCATCATACTCTAGTCCAGCTGGGCATCAGAGCTTGTAGACATCATTCCTCTCCTCTTTCCCCTGGAGTGTCACAGCTGCAGCTACTCATGTATTACCAGTGCTGTTGTTGGTGTTTTTAAGAGCTGTTTCCAAGAATGAGAATTGTGGCTGGGCCGCTTAATCTGAAATGATATTGACATCAATGCTGACCATTAAAGTGCCATCCTAGAGACAAATACTACCCATATAATTGACCAATGAAGACATTTCTCCCATTGGTCAATGAAAAAGAGGAGGCTGTTATGGAGTATTTTGTAAAAATATGCCCCACCAACCTGAAAACTGACATCCAGTCAATAGTTAATACCTGCAGTTTTTACCAGCCCTAATGTAGTTAGTTCTGATACTTGGGGGAGGGGGACACATCTTCCTACAGTGTGATTCTGAGATGTATTCTTTACTGAACTTAAATTTTGATTCATCCTCAACCTAGGGGGAAATTTCTACTATGGAGGACAACTGTCTTGCATGTGAGACTTTGACGGCCAGGAAATTGAGAATACTTCTCATTTGGCCAGACTTGTCCAGCTCTGACAATATATTGAGGTGCTGGTGGTCCTCTTACCCAGCAGTGTCTTGGATGCTGAGTCACTGGCCAGAGCTAGACACTATGTAGTCAGTGTCCCTGTTAGAGGCCTGTTGGTGAGTGATAGCTCTATCTGGTTCACCTGTCAGTGGTATCACAGGAGGGCAGCAGGTGATGCCTTGGAATCTTTAAGGTGATTGTGAGTACCATGACTGTCATTGTTTTGGTCTGATGATGCTGAGTGGCTACTATAACCATCAAATAGCGTCAGACTGTGGGTCTATAACATAAGCAATTGATATGCCATCAAAAATTATATTAGAAGATGGAGGCCTGAGAACATGTCCCTGACTCATTCCTCCAAATTCCTCCCCTGGAAACACAATGAACAAAATCATGCTGCTGGCAGACCCTGCAGGGCATGTGCAACCTCAGAGTCCAGGTCTTTGCTGTCACGTGGTGCTGAGGAAGAGTGGAGAGCACTAGGGAATGATGACCCCAAATTTCCTTGAGGGGGGTCAGGCAAGTAGAGTCCTGTTTGCATGTGCCACATATGCTGTTGGGAGGAGCTGCCAGATCCCACGGGCCTGGAAGAGAGGTATTTTGGTAGGCTGAGCTGCTTCCAGATCCTGTGGTGGGAGAGGACTGCCACTTGTTCCCAAAGAGGTCTTCTTTCTGCCTCAATGTAGGAACTGCCAGCACAATTGCTTACAAATTGATATAAGCAGAAATTTCATGCTCAATATCCTGGCCTAGGGAACCCCAAAGTCCTGAGTGAATGGGTGCTGAAAGTAATTATACCACAAGGGGGCAAAAAATTACAATTCCTTTAAGGGGACTCAGAGATCCAAGGGAAGAAGTCAAAGCTGGACTGGACCTGGGGGGCTCCTACTGCCATGGAGCTGAAACCAGAAGGAGAGAACTCTGCCGAAGTATGCGGCTCCTCAAGGAGATGCAGTTAGAATACACAAGGCTTCCTGGAGTTAAACATAACTTTTCATTTAAAAAATCCCCCAAAATGAGGAATATGGCTGCTGCTGAGAAAGGAAACAGTGGTTTGGAAGATTTGGTATAACAAATAAAAAACAAAATCCCAAGCACATGAGAAAAAAGACAAGAGATTTGGAGATTAGAGATTTAAAATGTAAATATGAAGAGCTCTAAGAAGAGAAAAAGGAATATATGGAGAAATAATTTTTAAAAAAGAAAATTTGTCTGGAAATAGACTTAAGTTTTTTAAATATTAGCAATGGTTACCAAGAACCAGATGGTATTAATGGAAAAAAATTATATACCTAGCTATATCTTGGTGAAATTTATAAATTCCTTGTATTTGAGAAAGAAATCTTATAAGTTCCCACATAGAATATAAGTACAACAACAACAAAACAGATTAGCTAAAGGAGAAGAAATGTGATCAACAACAGCCCATTTATTTGTGATGCTGGAAAGGAGAAGAAATAGAACATTATCTGCAGACTCTTAAGAGAAGCTTTTAAGAATCCTGGCTAAGATATTATGCACCTGCCAGGGAAAGAAAGACACTTTTGAATATTCAAGTTTCAGTTGTATCCTCTGCGAGGGAAACACTAAAAAGTACTCTATCCTAATGGAAATGGAATGAGAAGAGATCTTAAAATATAGAAGACCAAAAGCACAATTAATTATTCATGAACAATAAATCTTTTAAAATTTATGGTCAAATCTGAATGTATACTCATATGACTAGGGATGGTTTATAGGTTATAAAGTTTGGAAACAAAACACATACTAAAAAGGGAAAATAACACCTCAGAGCTAAAATTTTGAAGTAGTCTAGCAAAACCTACAAATTTTGGTGGAAATAGAAAGGCAGTAGTATGCTGGTAAATGACTAATAACTGGTTCTATGAACAAACAATAAACAAAGCCCTGCTTTGTGGTGTTTGTCAATTTTCATGATAGAAACACCTCCATCACAGCCAGTTTCAAGTTACAAGGTGATATCACTGAACACAAAGCAGGGAAGAGATAAGAGTCAGACTAGAGCAGCTCTAGCACACTATGGTAGGGAGGGATAATATAGAGAGGAGAAGTCATGACAACCTAAAAATTTCATGTAGATGGAATGGTGAATGGGTAGACAAATAAAATATCTTGGTGGCAGGATACTGTTTATTTTGAAATACAGGTGTAATTACAACTGAAAGAACAAGAAGGTAAGCCCTGGAAAAATTGAAAGCAATTAAATAGCACTTCCAAATAAACAGAGCAAAAATGCAATGATAAGAGAGTCAATCAAGCCAGAAAAGTAAGGAGAGGTAAGAAGAAAAAATAAAATATGTTAAACAGTAAACCTAAAGTAAATACAAGAAATAATACAAAAACATCAGTTATTACAATAAATGTGAAAAGCCTGAATTTCCCTATCAAATTTCCCTATCAAAATACATAGTCATATTCAATTATATAAAATTCTACTCTAGGAGGGAGCAAGATGGTGGATGAGAAAAACTGCCAGCCAGAGTGTCTCTGTAAAAAAGACAGATTTTAGAAGAAAGTAGAAGCAATAGGCAAGCAGACAAGCATACATCGGATGAGGGTTGGAAGGAGGGGTACCTGAGACTACGGGAGACTCCACGGGAGGAGGTTGCGGAGGAGAACTGGAAAAAGTGAGCTCCTGAGAAGCTTGGAGACCAGCAACATGGGTGGGTGGAGCGGTTAACTTTCCCCTCCCTTGCATCTTGGACTGCTGGTGGGCTCCCTAGCAGTTGGAGAGACCTATGGACACAAGCCCAGATATGGCCGCCGCCAGTCAGCGGTAAGCCCGTAGCGGATGCGACACCAGGCTCCCAACTCCCTTGGGGCACCTCCCTGTGCAAAGACCCAACAGCATGGCAGGTGCCATATTGCTACACTCTCCCCTCCCCCGTCTCTATCCGTGGCTGCCAAGAGAGACAATATAGCCACCAGCCGGAGGCATCTCCAGGGAATGAGACCTTCCCCTTTGGGGCCCTACAGCTGACTGAGGGGTTCTAAGATGGTGAGCTCCCTACCTGCCAGCCCTTCCAGGTGCTGCTGGCCTGGTGATACCAGGAGAACAGGGCAGACCCTGAGGCTGAGAGACATTGACCCAGCTTGGGCTCCCTGTGGGTGAAGTAAGATTGGTACTCCTCTCCCTGGTGGGGTCAGAGGTTGAATTCCGGGGCCCAGAGGTCAGACCTACAGACCAGATCCCGTGCACCCAGGTCTCGCATTGCCCGGGGCACAGAAGGGATATTCGTGAACAAGCCAACTAAACAGTGTGTGCCTTCAGGGGCAGATCAGCAAGCTTGAGGGCAACCCTGCTCCCAAAGGGGGGCCGTGTGCCCAGCCCAGGTGGCAATCCTGTGCAGGGAACCTCCTGTCCTGCATCACAGCCAGGAGAGACCCACTGGCATGAGGTCTGGCCTGCTGGCAAAGGCCCAGGAGAAGCCACAGAGTTGGGGAGGGTGGAAAGGAGTGAGGCCTACTCCAGACAGCAGGTCTCAGACAGCCCGTCTCAGACAGCCCCACCCCCATATGCAGACATTCTGGCTGAGTGGGGCCATCTCAGCCCCTCCCTGACAGCTTTTCCTGAAAGCAGAGAACAGGACTTTGACCCCTGCTAACAGCATTTGTGGTGCTTGAGGGCAAGCTTACCTAACCCAGCTCCACCCAGACTCACTCCCAGACCAGCCCTCACTGAGGTGCTGAATAAGGACACCCCTGAAGTCCCAGAACCCCACCCACCACCTGAGGTGGAAAAAAAGGAAAGCCAATCTGAATAACGCCAGACTTCTCTACTGAAACCTTACAAGCAAGGAGAGACTGGGGCTCCATTCTCACTCTTCTGAAATAGAATAATGCCCAGCCTACAATCTTGTTCCCTGCAAAACTAAGCTTTGTCTACGAAGGAGAAATCAAGACATTCTCAGATAAGCAAAGACTGAAGGAATTCACCAAGACAAGACAAGCCCTTCCAGAAGTACTCAAAACAGTGTTACCCATGGATCAGCACAATAAACACTCATGAATGTAAATCCACTCAAAAGCTAAAGATCAAAGGCCAGATGCCACAATGGCTCAAGAGAGAAAACAAAGCAACAAAGTTCATCCCAACATAATGAACAAAAATCTGCCCCACCTATCAGTTATCTCGATAAACGTGAATGGCTTGAACTCCCCACTCAAGAGACATAGGCTGGCCAAATGGATAAAAAAATACAAGCCAAGTATCTGCTGCCTTCAGGAAACACATCTAACCTGCAAGGATGCAGTTAGACTAAAGGTAAAGGGGTGGAGAACAATATTTAAAGCAAACAGAAGCCAAAAGAAAGCTGGTGTAGTGGTGCTGATTTCAGATAACTTAGTTTTTAAATCAACAAAAGTAATAAAAGACAAAGAAGGTCACTATATAATGGTGAAGGGTACACTTCAACAAGAAGACATAACAATTCTAAATATGTATGCACCCAACTTAGGTGCACCCAGATTCATAAAGCAAAGTCTACTTTTTCTAAACAAATGGATAAACAACAACACCATAATAGCCGGAGACTTTAACACCCCGCTGACAGCACAGGACAGATCCTCCAAATAGAAAATCAACAAAGAAATAATGGACTTAAACAGAACTCTAGAACAAATGGGCCTGACTGACATTTACAGGACATTCTACCCCAAAACCACTGAATATACATTCTCATCAGCTCATGGGTCATTCTCTAAGATTGACCATATCCTAGGACACAAAGCATGCCTCAAACAATTTAAAAAAATAGAAATTATACCATGTATTTTTTCAGATTACAATGGAATAAAGGTAGAAATCAACCCTAACAGGAACTCTCAT
>VBSM01003176.1:35193405-35216044 GCA_008086735.1 Cheirogaleus medius
ACACAAACTGGAAAATGTGGAGGAAATGGACAATTTCTTAGAAACACACAGCCTGCCTAGGCTCAACCAGGAAGAAATAGGTTTGGTGGCCCACTTTGGGGGGATGAAGTGGAAGGATCGCTTGAGGCCAGCCTGAGCTACACAGTGAGACCCTATGTCTACAAAAAATTAAAAAAATAGCCTGGCATGTTGGCGTGCACCTGTAGTCCTATCTATTTGGGAGACCGAGGCAGGAGGATTGCTTTGCTTGAGCCCAGGATTTCAAGGCTGCAGTGGCTATGATTGTGTACTGCATCCCAGCTTGGGCAACAGGGTGAGACCCTGTCTCTAAAAAAAAATAAAATAAAAATAAAAATAAATAAAGTGACAGAGTAAGATTGAAAATAAAGATTCAAAGATAAACCTAGTTAATACAAACAAAGGAAGCAAGAATGGCAGATTTCAAAGTCAAAAGCATTCAATGTGACAAAGCAGTTTAGGGACTGACAAATTATAATATGATAAGTCACAAACCTTTATGCAACGGGGTTATTCACAAACATAGCAGACTAACAACACATAAGGCAAAATTTGCTAAAAATGTGAGGAGAAAATGCTAAGATCACAGTGGGAGGTTTTAATAAACTTTTTTTTTAATTTATCAGATAAAATAGTCTAAAAATAAACATGCTAAAAGATTTGAATAACATCATTAACAGGGCAAGTTAATTGACATTTGTAGAATTTGTATCCTACAAACAGAATAGATGTTCTGAGTCCATAGAATACTTATTAATACAAACATCAATTTGGTGATAAAGAGCCTAAATAAATTCATCAAAGTTAGGATTTTAAAATCTACATCTTGATGTGAAAAGACCAGAAATCAACATGAAAAAGATGACCAAAAAAAGCCTTGGAAATTAAATATTTAAAGTTGAAAAATGATCAAAAGAAATGGAAATGCCTTATTTTATTGTTCTCTAGAGACTCAAATTAACTGACAATACCAGAAAAAAGACATAATACCACAATAAACAGGACAGTAGATGGGAGGGAAGGGCCGTGATTGGCAGCTGAAACCTGCCAGAATTTTCCTGACGCGTGGAAGCAGACGGAGGGGTAGTGAATGATGAAACACGGAGGAAGAAGCCACAGCTCAGAGTGTGAGATAAGGGACCAGGGATGAGGAGAGACCCTATCTCAGGACACCAGAGAAGCCAGGTAGAATTGCAGATGATATATAAAGTAGAAAATAGGGGTTAGTTGAAGAAGTTAATGGAACAGTTGGCCCCATTCCCTTGCCAGGAGCATGATGCCCATGAATGAGGAGTTTATGTCCCAAGAAAAATAATTAGAGTTTTCTCTAAAGAAACTGAACAAATTGTTTGGCATGAACTAAGGCAACCAGTATGGGCACTGGCCTTTAAGAGAAAAGATCTTCCTGTTTTGGCATTTTGTTTCTGTCTGAAGTTTGGCTTAATGTCTGCTCATGCCAAAGTGAAGTCCACATAATAAGCCCTATTCAGATACGCAGGGTTCACCATGAGCTTATTATCATTATTTTTTTTTTTTAGCATCATTCTGAATTGTGAATGGAAAATTAAGTATTAGTAGAGATTTGAGAAAAGCTTGTGACATGAGTGAGAACAAGAAAAAGAGACAGAGAAAATTAAACCAAAGGAATCAGAAATAATGCAGGGAAGAAAAGAGAATGATAAAATATAATCCCCCCGTCCTCCCTGACACACAGAGAAACCTCTGATTAATACACAGAGTGAAGAACAGGATGCCATAAAGAGTCAGCACTAAAAGGAGTTCCCAGAAGTACAGAATTTCCCAAAGCTGGAAGATGTGAATTTTTAGATTGAAAAAATTCACTAGATGCTGAACAGGATGAGTAAAAATAGAAAACACCTACAGGACACTTGTAAAATTGTAGAACCCCAAAGAAAGTAGTTTAATCTTGAACAACTAAAGTTTGAACCACATGAGCCCACTTACACGAGGATTTTCTTCCACCTCCGTCACACCTGAGACAGCAAAACCAACCCCTTTTTCCCTGCTCCTCCTCAGGCTACTCAGTGTGAAGATGATGAGGATGAAGACCCTTCTGATGATCTACTTCCACTTAATGAATAGTAAATATATTTTTTCTTTTTCTTTCTTTCTTTTTTTTTTTTTTGGAGACAGGGTCTCACTCTGTCACCAGACTAGAGTGCAGTGGTTGTTGTCATCATAGCTCACAGTGACCTCAAATTCCTGGGCTCAAGCGATCCTCCTGCCTCAGCCTCCCAAATAGCTGGGACTATAGGTGCACACCTGGCTAATTTTTCTATATTTTGTAGAAATGGGGTCTCACTCTTGCTCAGGCTGGTCTCAGACTCATGGCCTCAAGCAATCCTCCTGCCTCGGCCTCCCAAAGTGTTGGAATTACAGGTATGAGCCACTGCACCCAGCCCCTTATGATTTTCTTTTATTTTATTTTTTTATTTAATTAATTATTTTTTTTATGATTTTCTTAATAACATTTTTCTTTTCTCTAGCTTTATTGTAAGAATACAGTTATAATACATATTACATAAACAATATATGTTAACCAACTATTTAAGTTATTGGTAAGTCTTCTAATCAAGAGTAGGCTATTACGTTTTTGAGGAGTCAAAAGTTCTACATAGACTTTCATATGCACACACAGGCGATTGCACTGTTCAAGGGTCAGCAGTAATGTTAACAGCTTCTGGAGAGAAAAAAGGCCATCTGCAAAAGACAGAAATCAGACTGACACTAGATGCTTGAAAATAGTACAGCAATTCCTTAAAAATTCTAAGGAAAAAATATTTTCATCCCAGTATTTTAAACACAGACAAATTACTTATCAAGTGGAAGGCCACAGTAAAGACATAGGCATACCAAGACTCAGTTTTTCACCCACATGTCTATTCTTAGGACATACTCCAGAAAAATGAGAGTGTAACAAAGAAAGAGTGAGGCATAAGAGCCTGCAACAGTATATCCTAACCAGAAGAGCAGTAAAGGAAGGTCCCTGGTTACCGAATGTGCAGCAGACTTGGAGACAAACTGGTACAGATGGAGGGTATATTTTAAAATAACTAAAAGAGTGGAATTGGCATGTTTCTAACACAAAGTGATGATAAATGCCTGAGGTGATGGATATCCTGATTGCCCTGATTTGATTAATTCACATGGTGTGCCTGTATAAAAAACATCGCATGTACCCTATAAAGATATACAACTATTATGTACTCACAATAATTAAAAATTAAGAATAAAAAGAAAAAAACTGGTACAGATGGAATAGGAAGGTGAAGCGTTCTAGAAAAAAAGGAATTGGACAGAATAGACACTGTGATGGGTGCTTAAAAAATGGGGAACATACTAACATTAAATAATGCAAAATAAAAAGGCAATTAAAACTAGAAAAATCAAAACTGCAAACCAAAATATGACATGAATTTAAACAACAGATGGAATGTAAGAAAAGTGAATCCATTAACCCCAAAGCTAAAAACACTCTTCTCTGCGTCACCCACAGAAAAGGAAATACGATCAAATATACCACGTGGCTCAACACAACAACCTATTCGTAAGTCATATTGATGTAAAGGCAGTTCACACATTTTCAACTTTTAGACTCAACCAATAACAGAGTACCGGTGCCTTGACTGCACTTGCAGGATGTGTCGAACAGGAAATCACACATGCTCCCTGCCCCCAGGGAGGGAGTAGAGCCCTGCACGCTGGTGGAGCAATGAGGAGAGATCCATGGGCTACGAGTGAAGAAGAGTGAAGACCGGGCTGGGTCCCTCATGAACCCGGTGGCTCCGGCAGTCTAGCTTTTGGCCTTGACTATGAGATTATGGAAACTTCACGTAGGCTAAGAGGGAAGCCAAAAACAGAGGGGACCAGTACTCTGCCTGCTGGTTGTCTTTGAGCCGATACTGGAAAGGGACGGGGCAAATGAAATGGTGTATTTCATTTGACGTCAAGAGAGGCTCAAGGCAACTCTTACTGTTTCCCTACAGCTTGTAGATCCTGCATTGTTTTCACACAGGGAGCTGTAGAAGGTGTATGAAGATGCTGGCTGGTGGGCTCCCCAGGGCGTCACTGAAGCAAGGGGTGTAGTGAAGGACTGAAGGATAGATTTCTAAACTGGTGAATGAATAAAGATTGCAGCTGACCTTGGGGATCCATAATGGCTGAGGTGGAAGATGGTAAGTTCCCTGGGAACAATCTCTGTTGGAACGGATTACAGATATTATAGTGCTGGAGGCAGTATGGACAGAGCTTCTTGAGTCAAAATACCCCATGTAATGTCAGCATGTAAACCAAGGCCCTTGCACCAATGCTATAAGGATACCTAACTTCCCCTCTGCAAGGGGATGCCGGGAAGAAGGAAGCAGCAGGAGAAACCTGGAATGTGGGGAAAAACAACCCTTCTGGGGTGATTTTTTAATAAAATATATATCACATTTTGGCCATTTTAAAGTGTGCAGTTCTATGACATTAAGCACATTCACATTGCTGTGCAGCCATCACCACCATCCACCTCCAGAACATTTTCATCGTCCCCAGCTGAAACTCTGTACCCATAAAACACTAACTGTCCATTCTTCTTTTTTCCCCAGCCCTTGGCAACCACTATTTTACTTTCTGCCTCTATGAATCTGACCCTTCTAGGAACCTCATGTAATAGGAATCATACAATATTTGCCCTTTTGTGATTGGCTTATTTCATTCAGCATGTCTTCAAGGTCATGGTTCATCCATGTTTTAGCATGTGTTAAATTTTCCTTCCTTTTTAAGGCTGAATAATATTCCATTGCATGTATATCATATTTTGCTTATTCATTTTTCCACTGATGGACATGTGGGTTACTTCCACCTTTTGGCTATTGTGGATAATGCTTCTATAAACATGGGTGTTCAAGTCCCTACTTTCACTTCTTTGGAAGTGGGATTGTTGGATTATATGGTCATTCTATATTTAATTTCTTGAGGAATCTCCATATCATTTGCCATAGTGGTTACGTCATTTTACAATCCCACCAGCAACGCATGTGAGTTTGTACATATCCTCGACAACACTTGTTATTTTTCTATTTTTTTTTTGATAATAGCCATTCTACTGGGTATGAACTAGTACCTTATTATGATTTTGATTTGCATTTCCCTAATGACTAGAGTTGTTGAAAATATTTTCATGTGCTTACTGGCCAATTTTATGTCTTTGGAGAAATGTATATTCAAGTCCTTTGTCCATTTTAAAAATCAGGTTGTTTTGTGTTGTTGTTAAGTTCTAGGAATTCTTTACACATTCTGGATATTAATCCCTTATCAGATATAGTCATAAGCACCTAAGTTTCCTCCATGTCTTTCCATGACTTGATAGCTCATTTCTTCTTAGTGTTGAATTATATTCCATTGTCTAGATATACCATGGCGAATTTATCCATTTACCTACTAAAAGGCATCTTTGTTGCTTCCAAGTTTTGGCAGTTATGAATAAAACTGCTGTAAACATCTGTGTGCAGGTTTTTGTGTGGACATAAGTTTTCAACTCCCTTATCAGATACATGATTTGCAAATATTTTCTCCCATTCCATGGGCTGCCATTTAACTTTGTTGGCAGTGTCCTTTGATGCACAAAAGTTTTTAATTTTGGTGAAATCCAACTTACCTATTTTATCTCCTGTTGCTTATGCTTTTGGTCCTCATAGGGTTTTAAACTTTGAATTGACTGAAACCCAAGCAAGTTTAAGTTGACTTCTCCAAAGCTTAGTAAATGGAAATACATGGTTAACTGTAACTGGTAAGTTTATGACTTTTTTGTTTTTGTTTTTTTTGCTCCTAAGTGGGAATGGGAGATCTAATGTAAAATATGATCAGTTATAGAAAGTAAAAGCTATTGTTTTGTTGTTCTTGCAAGTCTGAATTTTAGTGTATACATTTCTGACTCTTACACAATAGGATGGCAGAAAATTCAGAAGCAAACTCTAAGAAAATCCCCAGGAAAACTGTCATGGGATGCTGCTCCACACTGAGAACCTGCCTGGAATGAGGTCCAACTGGAAAGCCACTCCATTGGCATTCAGAGAGAGTTATACACAAAGGCCCTGTAATATGGGATGAGGACTTGGGACTTATTTAGGTTAGTTTGTTTTTCCTTTTCATGAACATGAAAACCACCACCCTGGGAATAAGAAACCCATAATACAACCACGGTAAAAATGAGAATTTAAATTGAAAGTCATAAAAGGCAAAACAGAATTTCAGAAGGAATCAATGCTCTGTTGTGTAAGTTGCCTTCCTACCAGATCCCTTGGACACTAATTCATTAACTGGGTGTTCTCTGTTGCTGAAGTTCTGTGAATGCAAGATTAAAGCATCGACAAACTGCTTTTCCCCCTTAGACTTGAGAACATAAATATGACATCAGCACTAGGGTAAATTCAACTATAAAGACAAGTTAGATGAAAAGCTCAAAATAAAAGCTTTGCTTGGTGGTTTTGTTGTACTTCTGAACTCAGATATGGAATAACTGTTCCAATCTCCAAAGTATACTATTGTTATTTTTGAAAAGTCAAATGAATTATTATATTTACATTCTTTGACCTAATATACAGTAAATCTGATTTCTGTTCCATTGGTGCTTCTAAGAAGGCTATAAACTTCCTTTTGGCATGAAACATCACTATATATTTTATTTATGTTTAAATCATGTTCTCTTAATATGCTCAGGCAGCATATTGCTCAATCTTTGTTTATGGATGCTTGTGACATATAAATTATATGATACTCCTTATATTCCTGCCAATTTAAAATAGATTGCAGGTTCTCACATAGATTGTTAAAAGTACTTGCATTGCCTAATACGTCTTTATTCAGAAGTTATCTCTTTTTAGTCACCAATGATTATTTTTATTTTTAGAGAGGGTATTTGCTATTGACTGCATGTGTGTGTCCCCCTCAAATTCATATGGAATCCTAACCCCCAGTGTGATAGTATTAGGAGGTGGGACCTTTGGTACATGATCAGTACCTTTATTTATAATGGGATATAAGGGAGATTAGTCTCCTTATTTATAACGAGATAGAGTGCCCAGCGGGCCGTATAGGACTCTGGAGATCTCCCTCGCCTCTTCAGGCATGTGACAACACAGCAAGAAGACAGCCATCTATGAACCAAGAAGCATGCCCTAAATGCCCAGACACTAAATTTGCCTGTGCCTTGATCTTGAACTTCCCAGGGTCCAGAATTGTGAGAAATAAATTTCTGTTGTTTATAAGCCACCCATTTTATGCTATTTTGTTATAGCAGCCCAAATGGACTCAGGCACACTGTAATACCTTGCATTTATTTTTTTATAAAGCAGCTCAAAAGCCAACAAATTTCTAGTTTAGAACTTTGCAGGGATGCTTATCTTACCAGGTGCTAAAAACATCTCAGAGCCATCAATTCCTTTTATCTTTTCTAACATGATCTTGAATTTTTTTATTAATAGTTATTGTTGGGATTGGCCCTCTTCTTTAGTGGTGGTCAAACAGTGACTTGTTTGTATCTTCCCTTTTCCTCCCCAACACCTTAGCTAAGTTAACTCATATTCTCAATACCCTTTCTAAGGCAAACTTTGATAAATTTTACACACACACACACACACACACACACACATATGTGCCTAGTGACACTTTATCTTTTTCTGTTTCATCCTTTTAAATTTTCACCCATTTGTTTATCTAAACTCCCATTTGCCAAAAGCATATATTAGACCCTAGTGCTTTGCTGAATATATATTCTTATTTCATCCTCAAGACAATCTTGCAAGGAGGGATTAATTCTGGTTTACAAATCAGAGGTTTGAAGCTCAGAATTCAAATCATCTGACAAAAGGCATGCACATTTAGAGAGTGAGGGAGCAAGGATTTGAGCCCAAGTCTGTTTTATCTTTCCACTACAGTCTATTGCTTTTGTACCTGGCATTTGCTACAAATCCTAGGCCTTCTGCTTATTGCTTGTTGTCCTTGTTTATCTACACTAGATACATGCTATATTTAGTAAATTTATTGCTATTGCTTATAGGTCCCTTGAGTAGGTGGTAATTTTCCTCTAGCTACTTTCCCTTCCTCCTGTCACCTTATTTCATCCACGTGGACCTCACCTAACAGAAACAATGTGTAAATCTTCCAGATCTGAAACACCCAGATGCAAAGCCCTTGTTTTTCTTTGTCTCAGCAGCTTCATGGCCCTGTTTGCAAATTAGGATATTTGCTCCTATTCATCAGCATTTCTCACCAGCTAATTGTTTTGACCAGAATACTGATTATTCAAAAAACAAGGAGACCCAACAGATAAAGTTATATATCCTCTTGATAAGAGTTTCATCTGTCTTCTTGCTTCTTTACTGCTTTGCATCTCTTACTGTATCACTCTCAGTTCTGGTTAAATAGGGATGGCTCATTTGTAGCAATTATATTGAATTAACATAGTTAATTTGTTAGGTAGACAGTGAAGACCTTCGGCTTCTGGGGACAAAGGCAGGTGTCTGGGAGCAATTGACACACCTAGGGGAAGAGGGAATGCCTTACTAATTTACCAATCAGAACTTAGCATGTCAATTGCAAAAGAATGCAGAGGTACAATTGGGTCTTAAAGGTGACCTAGAACAACCTAAGGCTAATTATATCATTAGCTTAGATCTACGTTGTGGTTCACCCCACAAATGGGTTTTCAGAGAGGCTCATGGGAGATCCACATGCGCAGTAAGACTCAGGTCACATGACTAACGCTCAACTGTCCATCAGAGTGGTTCGATAGTGATGTCTGAACCATGAGGAGGGCCCAATCCAGACACTATAAGACCCCTGACCATAACCAAGCCCTTTTTTGGTTACAACAGGGGGGTCTGGGGGCCCGTTCATTGTCTGTGGCAAACATTTTGCTCTTGCTCTGTGAACCTATGTCTTGCTCTTGCTCTGTAAACCTCTCTTGTCCTTCCTCAATAAACTTTGTTTCACGCTTGCCTTGCTTTTGCTATGTCTGGTCATTCTTTGGCCAAGAGCACACCAAGAACTGAGAACAGACTATGACCCGACAAATTCATTCTCTTATTTGATTAAAAACCTGACAAAATACTCCAGCCTCAGCAACAGAGTGAGACCCCATCTCTAAAAAAAAAAAAAAAAAAAAAAATTTAAATAAAATAAATAGTATAAAAGCATCTTGCTTTGGCCACTACTTCGGGCTTTCCTGTCTTGTGAAGATCCCCATGTATAGGTAAAACTAATAAAATTGGTATACTTTGCTCTTGTAAAAAAAAAAAAAAAAAAAAACCTGACAAACTATTTTCTTTTTCTTTTTGGGGAGTGATGGTAGTCGTAGACATCGATACAACTCTAAATTTTTCACTCTATTTTGACATCATGTCCACAAACCTCTGTTTAGATTTCTGTCACCCCCATTTTTACTTCCAGAAAAACAACAAAAAAGTTTCTTCTGGTTTTTAAGCTAATAAATAAATTAACTATGTTAATTCAATGTAATCACTGTAGTGCTTTTAACAATTGGTCTATTTGGGTGTACTCAGAATAAGACTAGTTCCCAAGGCTTCCTTATTATAATAGACCAGTGTTTCTTGACCTTTGTTTTTTCATTATTCTCCTCTAAAAGCATTTTTAGACATTTTTCCTAATTGCTTTACTAGGCAATTTCAATACCAAATATACTGTATACTTGTTTACATACTGTAGCCCTTTGGTGAGGGGTCACAAACCATCATAAATTATCTCCATTGTGAATGCACACAGCAACCACCAAGGTAAATTCTATGGCACTTTGGTTAGATGTTGAAAAATTCTAGAACACTTTTTCTTGTCCTTGCTCTTTCTGAACAGGGAAGGAGAAACAAATACTCCTTATTTCTCCTTCTATTTTATGCAGAACATAAGCTAATTCCTAATTACATGTGTGGTTATTAGTAATCTCAGATCATAATTCAGGTGCACATGAGACCTAATTTTCTGTATTTTCTGTAGTGGAATTTAGTTTCTATTTCTACCTCCCATTCTGCTGGATGGTAGAAATTTAATATCAGGCAATTCAAGGTTCTCATTTTCCTTTTCTCTGGAGTTTTGTTTAAACTCCAAATAGGATTATAGAGCTTCAGGTCCTCTGAGTTTCCTATCAATGCTGGTGTCTGTTGAGATGTCCTGGCTTCCAGCTACAGGTCCAGATAAGGCATTGTCACGTTTTTGTTGTATGCAATCTATGATATTGTGAAATATATATTTGGTTTTCATCTCTGTTTCCTAGCTTAAGCTCCTAAAACTCTTGGAATCTCCTGAGTGATAGAGTCTTTTGTATGCTAGTGTGAGATGATTGTGGCTGGCGGCCCCTAGATAGTTTCAGGGTAGGGGTTGGTCACTGGAAAGACCAAGCATGATTGGAATGTTGGGACTTTTAGCCCCACCCCCAGCCTCCAGTCGACACTATCAGGGGCTGAAGGTCGACTTGATCATCGATAGCCAGGAATTTAATCAATTCATGGCTTTGTCCTGAAGCCTTCATAGAAACTCAAAAGGCCAGAGTTCAAAGCCAGATAGCTGAACACCTGAAGGTCCCTGGAGGGTGACACGCCCAGGGATGGCATGAAAGCTCCACGCCCCTGCCCCATACCTTGCCCTATGTATCTTTTTCATCTGGCTGTTTATCTGTACCTTTTATAATATCCTTTATAACAAATGGGTAAATATAAGTAAAGTGTTTCCCTGAGTTCTATGAGCCACTCTAGCAAATTAATGAAACCTGAATTGGGGGTCTTGGGATCCCCTGATTTATAGCTGGCCAGTCAGAAGTGTAGGTCACAACATAGGACTTGCGGTTGGCGTCTGAAATGGGGGGGGGGTCTTGTGAGACTAGCCCTCAACCTGTGGGATCTGATGCCACCTCCAAATAGACAATGTCAGAACTGAATTAGAGGATGCCCAGCCGGCACCTGCTGGAGAATTGTCTGGTGTGTGGGAACAAACTCCCACACATCTGGTATCAAAGTGTTGTGCTGAGTGGTAGGAGCAGGAAAAACACTGGTTTTTCCTGTGTCGTCAGACAATCACAAAGCCCTCCAAATCCGCCAGTTCTCCATCCTTTGCTGTGTCACTCTTGGAGCGTGGGCGTCACGCAGCTGCTCCCACACCACTCACTCCGTGCTGCAGTGGTGCCACTTCTCGAGTCTGTCGGGCCCTGGAGCTTCCCTGCACTTCCCACAGTGGCGTAGGAACCTTGGGGGCTGGTTGGGGCCCATCTGCCTCGATACTCAGCTGTTTCTTATGCTGGTGGTGGGGCTGGACTCTTGCCATCTCTGTGTACTTTGAAGGTTCTAGCATACTGTTGCCCATAATGTGGCTCTGGAGTGAGGTAGGGAGCAGGACCTCATTTCGGGGGCCACCTGTGCCCATGCTCCCTTTACTCCTCTCAACCGCCCCTGTACCCTGATAGTGCTTTGCTCTGACTACTCACAGTTCTTCTGAATCTTTCATTTCATGCCAGGGCTTAGGGTTTGGAAACTCAAAAGCCATGGCCTCCATTTTTCACTGTGGCTGCTTAAATGGTATTTCTACATAATAAGCTCAAAGGGGATCATCTGGCTGGTATGTCTTCTCTGGTCTTGCTTGAAATTGCCTTTGATGGTCCATGGCCTTGATTCTTCCTCATCTCAGTCTTCAGAGTCACTCTAACAACTGGCCTGAAGGATCAACTGAACTTTGGGGATACCTACAACTTCACCAGGCAACCTGAGGACGTGATATACGTACCATCATATCGGTGGTCTCAACACAATATATATGTCTCTTGTTGAATGAACAGAATCTTACAAGGAGAGGCCCCCATAGCTCTGATGCTCAGCTAATCTCTTGTGGCTACCGGTACCTGGTTGTACCTTCTGGAGGCTTCCTGGAATAAGTACCTGTGGGAAAACCTTCTGTGTGCTCTTACACCCTGACTCCCAAAAATCTGGTTAGTTGAGTAAGGCAAGGAAAATGCATTATGGAGGGGACAGTGTGGAAGAGGGGAAAGAGTTCCTGGGTTTGGGTCATGCTACTGCCTCTCAGTGTTTTCATAATGAGTTATTTAATCTTTTTGAGCTAGGTTCCATCTGAAAAAGGGAGGGGCTGACCTGGAGCTGTACAGAGTCCTAAAATACTATTCCTAATTCTTTACTTAGTGGTCACAAAAATAAGTAAATAAATCTTTCTTTGAGAAAGACAACTTATTTCTCTTCTCAAAGTAACCACTGAGGAAGGATAATTTGAGAAAATCAATTTGTATTTTGTTTTTATAGCCATCAAAGAAACAGAATGAGAATGATTCCCCCTCTCGCCCAAAAGAGGGGAAGTGGGGCCCTGGGTGGTGGAGATTAGGAGTATCCTTACACATTGGGCAGAGTTTTCACAATAGGAAAAAAGTTACCTAAGTAGTAGGAAACTGGCAAAGTCTGACACATGAAACTTATATGAAATTCAAATTTCAGTGTTCATAAAAGAAGTTTTATTGGAACACAGCTATGCTCATTTGTTTATGTATGCATTGTCTATGGCTGGATTCTACAATGTCAGAATCGAGCAGTTGCAACAGTGACCAGTATGGCCCGTAAAGCCTCAAATATTTACTGTCTGGCCCTTTACACAAAAAGTTTGGTGGCCCCTGGACTAGAGAGCCCTTTGGGACAGTTTGGAACCTCATAAGAACCCTTGGGACTTTCATTTGTCTCTGGTGATGGGATTCACTGTAATGAACAAGGTAAAATTTCCTACTGCTGGGGTTCATGGTAGACCAAGTCAGATTTATGGAAATAAATGGGATGGTTATTACAGTAGTGTTGTGGAATAAGACATATCTCCAATACTGTCTGCAGAAAAGATTACCTAAGAAGTTTTACTGAACTGGCAATCTGGCTTAAAGTGCCTTCTTTATTAACCTTCATGTATTCAAATGCCGTATCTGAGTGGGATATTATATAACCTTAATCAACTAATAAAGCTGCAAGATTCAAAAGCAAAAATGGTCCATCATTTGATACTGTCTACATATAATGTAAACGATTTTTAAATATGTGGCTGTAAGATACATTTTAAAAGTTCTATTGAGAATATGTCACTATCAAACCCATCCCTCAGAGGAATATTAAAGATGTTTTAAAGAGCAAGAATCAAGTTCTTCTATCTGAAAGGGTCAGTGACTTTCTATTCTACGCTACCTATTCCATTCCATTCTATTCCATTTCGTTCCATTCTGTTTCTTTATTTTAGCTACACAGTCTTTTGTTCAAAAGAAATCTAAGCAGAAGCATGCTATGAAGATAATAAAGAGCTAAGATTGTCAATTAGGAGATTGGAGGTGGCTGGGGTCAGGAGAAGGGGCACATAGGAGCCTACCACCTCTTCATCTTTACCTGAGAAGGATCCTGAACTAATCTAATCTCATTATTTATATAAGAATAAGGTGATTCAGCCTGTATCTCACTTTAGGAAAAAATTGGTTAATATTAATTTAGTATTAAAACAATATGAAAAATGAAAGGAAATTGATAGAAAGTAAAACTTAAAATCAGAGTCATGAATTAACAAGCTTCTCACTAATGTATGTGCTAGAAACTAAGTTTTAAAAGCAATCCTGGCATTTTCTTAATATTGGGAAAAGAGGGATAAATTCGACCCCTAACTGCAGCTATGCCTTTTCACAAACAGCAGAGAGAGAATTGGTTCGCGATCAATAATAGCGACATACATATACCAAGTCTAATCCCCCCAAATTGATGAAGGTTTTAATTTGAATAAATGGGAAGAAATATCAAGTCCCTGGCTAATAAGGCTAAATATTATATAAATGTCAATTCTTACTAAATCATATTACAGGGATGTGGAATTTTGATTGTTGCTTTTGTAACTCGGTGATAGTATTGATGTTTACTAAAAATGAAAAAAATGTGAATTAAATTAAGTAGCCATTACTATATTGCCCATCAATTAGTAGATACTAAAAATAACAAACAAACAAATCCAGAGTTAATGGAATTGTATTTAGAATGGTACTCAGACTGCTTTGGGATGACAAATTGGGGCAGTCTTGTTGGAAGCTGACATTATGTATCAGAGAAGAGTATCAAATACCTTTGACTCAGTAATTCCTTTTTGAGTGAACCAATAATTAATTAAGAAATCATCAACCATGGAGAAAGACTTATAAATAAGAATGTTCATCATAGCACGATTTAAATAGTAAATAAAATTAGAAACTGTATGTTCTTTCGATGAGGCATGGTTAAATTTTGATAGAGTCAAAATAGAATAGAAATCCATCTAATTATTTTCAAATTACACAATGTGGGAACAAGTACACAAGTAAAAAAAAAAAACAGGTTTCAAGATTCACCAGTAAAATTCAACTTTTGTTTGAAATAAGACTAGTAAGAAACACACAAATGTTAGCAGCAGTGGTTTGTGTTTTCTCATTTGCCTACAATAAGCACGTATTGCTTTTATAGTCAGATGTAAATAAGCACCATAAAAAGAAAATAATTCCATTTGAACTAAATATGGGCTTGAATTAAAATGGATGCATATTAAAATTAATGTCAAAACACATGACACAATCAAATCCTAACAACAGCCCAGCAGTTGAGAAGATAAAAATAAACGTGCAAATACACATTAGAGCGGGAGAAGGGGCCACATTTTTTCAAAACCTTGTTTTTCCAGTTGGCACAGTTCTATTCCAGAACCCTCTAAAGGCAGGCCCTCACTTTGGCCTTGTAGCACCAGAACACTGGTCGTACCCGGAGGTTTCAAGGTTCCTGTGATTGCAGGGGTTGGGGAAGGAAGGACAACCTTATATTGAGCACTGGCAAGTAATATATCTGGCACTTTAATTCTCATATTTTGCCAGATGAGGTAAATTGAGGCTTATAGCTGTGCTTCTCTCTGTCTATCTCTCTCTCTCTCTCTCTTTTTTGAGACAGAGTCTCACTCTGTCACCTAGACTAGAGTGCAGCACCGTCATGGTCGCTCACTGCAACCTCAAACTTCTGGGCTCAAGCGATACTCCTGCCTCAGCCTCCGGAGTAGCTGGAACTACAGGCGCACACTGCCACATCCTGCTAGCGTTTCTATTTTTTTTTGGCAAAGATGAGGTGTTGCCCTTGTTCAGGATGGTCTTGAACTCCTTACCTCAAGCCATCCTCCCACCTCAGACTCCCAAAGTGCTAGAATTACAGGTGTGAGGCATGGTTTCTGGCCTGTGCTTCTCAAAACGTGATGTGTCTCTGGGTCACCTGCGGATCTTAGAATGCAGATTCGGATTCATTGCTTCCGAGGCAGGGCCTGAGATCCTGCATTTCTAACAAGCTCCCAGGGGAAGCCTGTGCTGCTGGTCCACAATGGCACCCCGAGGAGCTCACAGAGGGGAGGTCTCTCATCCAAAGACTCACATTTCATAAAAAATGGGTGTGGCGTGGGCATCACTTTCTACTCGTTGTTAATAAAGCAAAATGAGTTTGAAAACTCATTTCACAAATGGAAAATGTGAAACATGAGCTCTCCCTGATGCCTACATGAAGAATTTTCCATAACTAGTTAGGCTGCTAATAACAATGCTTGGCGATTATGTAGTTCATTATATTTTCAAGGCTCTTTTGTAACTATTAATTTGCTAATCCACAAATCTTTCCTGAGGAGAGGTAACTATTGTCATCTGTGCACCTATGGCCCAGCTCATTGTACACAGTATCGTGCAACCTTTTACAACAGGCTAACAGCAGAATCCAGCCGGAGACATTTAGTGTTACGCAGAAGTCACATAGATAGGTATGAAGTCACATAGATAGGTATGAGAGTAAACCAGAACCGTACGTCTGGGATCTGGTCTGTATGTCCCCTAGTGTTGCCTCTTGAAGGTTCGGAAAGTCATATTTGTTGAATGAATACATATGAGCACAAAGTCCTTTGCTGGCTATGTGATTTAGGCAAGTTACCTAACTTCTCTAAGTCTTAATACCCTTATTTATAAAATAGGGATAACAAGGTCCAGTGGAGATTAAATTTGATAATGTATCCTTCCTATCTTCCTCCCTTCCTTTGTTCATTAATCCCTTCCTTTCTCTTTTATCCTTCTTTCCTTGCTTCCCTCCTTCTCTTTCCTTTCTCTTTTGTTCTTCCCTTCTCTCCTTTCTTCCTTCCTTCACACCTTCCTTCCTTCTTTCTCTCCCTCCCTTCCTTCCTTTCAATAAATAATTTTTGGACACATCCCCAGTGCCAAGGACTATTCTAGATGTTGCCTGAGGAGATAGCAGTCAATAAGACAGATAAAATCCCCATCTTCACGGGCCTTATATCCTACATGGGGAGACAGACAATAAACAGGGCAGACGCCACCACCAAAAAAACAAAAGGAAAGAAAAAAAAACACCAAAAGGCATGTTAAGCATGTAAAACTTAATAGCTGCTTAATAAATTAAAATATTGTTATTAACACACTGGGATGGAGGTGATATATAATACAATCTGTTCAAATATATATTTACTTCTCTATATGAAATAGGAATATTACATAAGCGTAAGCTTGGTTTAGGTTGGATGGGTACTATAGTTCTATAGTCAGTAACTCAATAAACATTTCGAACCAAGCTACTTTTTCCTCCTTTAGGTGTTTCCCTTCCAGTGTTTTGGTTCTCAGGTAGGATTCACCCTGTCTAGGCAAACCTCAGGCTTCCCTTCTTTTTTTCTTCTTTTTCCTCCATCAAATGTATCTGTTTTTTTTTTTTTTCGGTCCTGGTTCTTTCAAGCAGTGATCTTGTAGAGATGACAGCATCTCATGTTCAGTTGTCCCTGCTAATGTGTTACTGTGCAATGTAAATACTCTTTCCTGTGAAACCATCAAACAAAACCTCCAAAAGGCTTTCATGATCCGCTTCCCTGGAAGGGCTTGAGAAGTGTTAGGCCCTGCGAGGGGAGGGATTTCTAAGGCCCCTGAAGAATAACTGATATGATGGGAACCAGGAAATGGTAGGGCTTAACACACGGGTTTGGGAGGGGGGAGGCAAAGGTACCTCTAGATCACACCATCAGAGTGCTTGCTCATGTCACCCACAGGGTCCCGGCGTAAATGCTTACTCCCCTGTGCTGGTGTGTTTCCTGCAGACGCAAGGGTCGATGAATGCTGTCACAGGAAGTGCCATGACATCCAAACAGGGGAAATGTGTTTACAGCTTGGAGCCCAATCAGGAAAGTACCCTTGCTGCCAAAGAATAGGACACAACTCCTCCCATCCCCTCGGGCTGACTGAGTGGCCGCGCCACCATGGGGACAGGACCAGAGCCCATTTTCAGGGCCAGCAGCTGGCGCTAACTGTTCTTCACGCTCAGCTCACTGCTTTTCCTCTTCCCTGTGGCTCTGAAGGAAATACTCTGCGTTGGACGTGTTAGGTTTGAGAAGCTGATTGATCATTCCACTGCAGCAGGTCAGCAGGCAGCTGGACATACAAGTCTGAAGATCACGGAGAGGCCTCCGCTAGAGGTAAAAATCTGAATCTCGTTGAATTATAGGAGATCACTCAGGGGAAGGATGTAGTTGGGGACAAGCAGAGAGGCAAGGAGTTATTTCAAATAGAATGCCTCTGTTACAGCAAAGGTGCTGAGCACCCACTGTCATACTCTTCCCTTCAGAGCTGAGACCACCTGACTTTTCTTTGAGCTTTGCTTTTACAATGAGCCTCATATAAATCTTGGAAAACAGAGAGTAGCATGCATTTTTTGACTTCTGATCCTACAAAGGTATATTGTTAGTGGGGAAAAAAGTGTCAGGCATAAAATTATAATTATGGTCTAACAAAACTCAAAGAAACAAGAGGGAAAAATTTCATATGTCTCAAACCTGCTATTTGGCTATGAATCTCAGAATGGGAGTTCTGCTCAGCTTTGAAATATGGCTTTGCCTTTTCCCATTTGACTACAGTGTAATAAAATAAACATAGTCCAATCAAGCCAGTTAACAACCTAAGGCATTTCAGGTATATTTTGGTTTAATCTATATACACACTTTCCTTGATACAGCCTTCAAGAGATGGAGTCTAATTCCCTCCATCTCAAATAGGGGCCGAACTCAGTGACTCTTTCTAATAAGCAGAATAAGACAGAAGTATAGGTGTGTTTTATGACAAGGTTGAGTCATAAAAGACATTGAGGCTTCAGACTCTCTCTTTTGGATTATGAATGCTGGCGTAAATCAACTTCCAAGCAGTGAGCCAAGCAGCCCTGTGGAGGGACCCAGGTGTTGAGGTCTCTGTTCCTGTCAACAGCCAGTAAGGAACCGAGACTTCCTGCCAACAGCCACACTGGAAGTGAATCCTCCACACAAAGGCTCAAGTTAAGCCCTCAGATGACTCCAGCCCTGGCTGAAAGCTTTGCTGCAATCTCATGAGACACCTTGAGCCAGAACTACCAACTAAGCTGCTCCGGGATTCCTTACCTTTAGAAACTATGTGACTAATAAATGGTTTAAGCTGCAAAGTTTTGGATTAATCTGTCACATAACGATAGATCACTATTACAATGTACAATTAAGAGGTATACTAATTTGAAGTATATTTTCTTTTACATTTTGCTCATACATTTTAGAAAACTTATTTAGATTTTAATCTAATTTTCTAGAAGGCTTCTCAGACTCATGTGAACAAAAGGAAAAAAAAATTCATGTTATTTTTAAAAAGCAAGAAACAAGTAAAACCTATGGTCACACTAATGTTAGTGTTCAAATGCAGAGTTAATTGCAATGTAATGAAAGCCTAATTGAAATTTTTATTATGGCTATATAATTATATCTAAATGCTCCTGCCATAATTTCATTATTTTTAAAACACTATTCTCCCATCAGAGTGTAATAGTTACATTACCTTACGTGCTATAAAATTAATAATCCTGCTTAAAAAAGAATTAAGGCTGTGCCTTTTTCTTCTAGTGAAAAAAAAGATACTCGGTAGGCTCTCTTTGAAACTTTTTAACACGCTAAGTTTGACAGGGAAAAAAATAGCTCTTAAAGCATCAGCCACCAAACAAACTACCAGAAAAAAGTAGGGTTTTTTTCCTCTTCCTTTTAAGTAGTCACTATAGGGTAGTTCTTCATGTGTAACTCCAGTGTTCAGCAAACGCAGAGACTAGTTAAGTCTACTTAAAAAGCAACATTTGGTAAGGACATCTGAATCTTGCCTGTAATATTTGAATAGCATTAATCCTGTCTAGAATTCCCTCTTTACCAGGATCTGAAAGAGCTCTTTAATTATAAATATTATGACAACAACCAAATATATAAATCAAGAAAAAAATCTATGCCATGAAATGAGAACTCTATATGGCTTATCTAACTGTTAATCTACACCTAAGTTACATGCATGCACAAATTCTACACACTGGAGTTTGGAAATAAACTTCTAGTTTCTCCAAGGAAACTGTTGAGGATCCTAAATCCAGTGGGGCCGATAGTCTCAGATCTTATCCAATCCAGAGTTCTCACACTGAATGTGGTCTGCTGATCCTTTCTTCCACGGCCCAGGCCGGTCTGCCACAGAACTGCACCGTCCAAGACAGTAGCCATTTTCTACATGTAGTTCTGCAAATTTAACTCAATGAAAATTAAAAATCAGTTTCTCCATAAAGTAGGAACAGTGTTTATTATTCTTTTATGTAACAGTTTTGTGGGCATGCATTAATCTGCCAAAATAAAGGGTTTTTGTGTTTGCTCATAGAAAAAAATCCCTTTGCCAGTTGAACTAGCTACATAGCGAGTGTTCAACAGCCACACATGGGGAGTGGCTACTGCGTGGACCGCACAGACCTAGAACATTTCCACCATCGCAGAAAGTTCTGAAGGACGGGGCTGCCCTAGAGTGTTGCTTCTGCGTTATCTTTGTGAACAATTTCTAGCTGCTGCTTCTGTCATTGCTCCATGTACCCATGTAATTAATAAACACGTGATAGAAAATTTGGAACAGGCAACTCTAATAAAATTTAAATCATTTGTCTCAGACTACCCAGAGATGAACATAACATTTTGGCTGCTTCCTTCTTGTCTAGTTTTTAGGTATACATAAACAGAAATAGGCCATACAGTTTCACTAAATTTGGATCATTTTTCTATGTCATTACTTCTAGGGTATTAAACATTGTTTTTAATTGCTATATGTTATTTTATCACATGAAAATGCTATAGATTATATAGCCAATTCTGTATTGTTTATGTTGTTCACCATTTTTCATCACCATAAACATGGATGTTGTAAACATCCTTGTAGTTAAATCTTTGCCCTCGTCAATGATTGTTTCCTTTGGTTACACTTCTAGAATCAGAATTTCTAATCAAACCAGAATTTGACTGTCAAGTCAAAGAGTAAGCCAGTTTTCAGGCTTTTGATACAAATAGACACATTATTCTCCAGAAAATGAATATCAATTTACAGACTCACCAGCCTTGTTTCAGAAAGACCTAGCCAACCCTGCAATTAAAAAAAATTGTATATTTTGCCATTTTGATAAATATTTATTAGTAAGACTAAACATTCCCAAGTCTTTATCAGTGGTATTTCTAAGGTGGTTTGCACCATTCAATATGGTTGTCAGATGATTTTGAAAAAGACCAGATATGCTTGATAAAATAGTGTTTACCAGAAAAAAATATGTGCATCCACATCGCATGGGACGTTTATGGATGAGATTTTTCATTACATCTTTGATTTTAAATCCAATTATATACTTAAAAAAAATATGTGTTTCACTCCTTTGGAAACCAAAGATGAACTTTTTTAAAGTAAAAAGATGATAAACGTGAAGCTTATGACTTCCTGACTTCACACCTGTTTATATGTGCAGACCTCTACTGAAGTGTTAGTGTTTCTCTTAGACATTTTGAGTTCTATGTATCCTGGAGATGTTAATCCTTTCTTCAAAAATGTCCTCTGGATCTTGGTTTTAGATTTAATAGGCACTGTCCTTAGAAGTAGAGAACACTTTATAAGCATAAATTAACTAGGTGAACATAAAAGCAACAGAGCAAGTCATGAAACAAAAAAAAGAAAAGAAAAGAAAAAAGTGACATATCTGACTACATAAAAACATGACTCTCTATACTTCTCAGTTTTCTTTGCTGGCGCCTCCTCTTTAATTGGGCTCTCAGTGTTGGAGAGCCCCAGGCTCAGCCTCAGACAACTTTCTTCTACCTATTTAACACCTAGCCAAAGACCATCTATCTGGTCCCAGGCTTAACAGAACATCCCTATCTAAGCCAAGGACCCACGTCCATGTGTAGCCCTGTCCTTTGTCCTGATCTCTTCTCTTACATTCGACAGTTTCAGTGGGACATCTCAAATGTGACATGTCCACAAGTGAACTCCTGATTTTTCTCTCAAACCAGCCGTCCTCAGACTCCCCATCCTGAAAATCATTGATTTGTCCTTCTTGCTGCTCAAGTCAAAAAACGCAGGCATCACTTGACACTCCTCTCTCACACACCCCACATTTGATCCTTCAGCAATATATGTTGATCCTGCCTCCAAAATATATCCAAAATTTGATTATTTCTCCCACCTCCTCTATTATCACCCTGGTACATGCTATGATGATATCCAACCTGGAAAGCTGCAATATTCTCCTAATTGCTTAATCTATTTCACCCTTTGTTCCCTGCACCCTTTTCTCACATAGCAACCAGAATGATGATCCTTTGAGCTTTAAGCCACATTATGGCATTCTTCTGCTCAGAACTTCCAGGAGCTTCACTTTTCACGCAGAGTAAAGCAGTAGCAGGGAAGGCCCTGCACGAGTTGTTCCCGCCTGCTGCCTTTCTAACCTCGCTGCCCCTGCTCCTCCCTCTGCCCACTCTGCTCCAGCCACTCCGGTGGATCCTATTTTGAAGATACTCAGTAACCTCTGCCTCTGGGTATTTGCACCTGCTATTTCTTTTTCCAGAAAACCCTTCTCTTAGGTATGCACTTGGCGAGTACCATTTCTTCCTTCTGCTCAAATGTCACCTTCTTAGAGAAGCACACAGCCTCCTACCCCTAGGATTCCTTCCTACTCTGCTTTTTCTCCAAAGTATTTATCATCATCTGACACATCATATATTTACTTACTTATTAAATTCACTTATTGCTTGTCTTTTCGCATCAAAATGTTTTCTCCGTGAAGGCAGGAACTCAGTCTTTTCTTTACTGCTGTATCGCACCACCTAGAATAGTACCCTGCAACACTTGGTGATGGTTTGATGAATATCTCTGTATTTCTTCTCTTGTGGATTGCTCAGAGGCTGTATTCCATACCTTTCTCTTTTGAGTTTTTAGTATTTCTCTTATTGACTTATAACAGTAATTTATATTTTGGATATGTTAACTCTTTGTTGAAAATACTTTCTCCTAAATTTGATTTAAATTAAAATTTTACTTATAATGTTCTCTGAAGTATAGAAATATTAAAGTTTTATGTAGTCAAGTGTGTCAATCTTTTTCCCTCCATGACTTTTATGTCTTACAAAGTCCCCTTCCCATTTTAAACTTAATTAAGTAATCACATATATTTTCTTCTAAAGTGTTTTTAAAATTTTGAATTTT
>VBSM01003176.1:35220180-35260598 GCA_008086735.1 Cheirogaleus medius
TAGAATGACTTATGCTCTTTTGGGTAGATGCCCAACAATGCTATTGCTGGGTCTTTTTGACAACTGCAAGCATTCAGCACAATGGTTAGATAAAGATGAAGTGCTGAATCACAGTCCAAAACTGAATATTTATCAAAAAAAGTGAATGATGTCTGCTTGGTGGTCCAGCGCTGGTATTATCCACTACAGCTTCAAGAAACCTGGTCAATGGATTACAGCGGGTATCTACTGCAACCAATTGGCCAAAATGATGAGGACGCTTGTGATTAAACAGCCGAGATCAGTCAATAGAGACAGGCCAATCCTCTTGCAAGACAATGCTCGACCATATGTCACACAAACAACGCTGCTCAAACTACAGAAGCTGGACTTGGAAACTCTCTGTCATCCACTGTATTAACCAGACCTTGCACCAACTGACTACCACTTCTTCCAGGCTTTGGACCACTTCTTGCAAGGAAAAATATTCAATTCTCAACTAGCTGTGGAAAATGCCATTGGTGATTTTATTGCCACTGGTTTTTCAGGCTTCTTTGCAGCTGGCATGAAGAAGCTACCATTAAGATGGCAAAACCATGTCAACAGCTTAGACACATACTTTAATTGTACTGCTCCTTGTTTGAGATATAATAGACTATATTTTTGATTCAAAATCAGATATTTCACATTTAGTGACCTATAATAACAGGTACTATGCAAGCAAATTAAGGATTTTTTCCCCATGAAAATGAATAATTGTAGGAAAGGATACATAATTGGGAATTTACAACTTTAAAAAGGTTTCATTAATAATTACTTAAAATATGGCTATTATTAAAAAGACAAAAATAGTGGTGAGGATATGGAGAAAAGGGAACTATTATATGTTGTTGGTGAGAATGTAAATTAGTATAGGCATTATGGAAAACAGTATGGAGATTTCCCAAAAAACTAAAAATAGTTCTATTGTATGATCCAGCAATCCTTTTAGTGGGTATTTATCCAAAGGAAAAGAAATTTGTCTATCAAAGGGATACCTGCACTCCCATGTCTATTGCAAAATAATTCACAATTGCAAAGATATGGAATCAACCTAAGTGTCCATCAACAGATGAATGGATAAAGAAAATGTGGTATATTATACACATGATGGAATACTACTTTGACATAAAAAAACCCCAAATCCTGTCATTTGCAGCAACATGCATGGAATTGAAGGTTATTATGTTAAGTGAAATAAGTTAAGCACAGAAAGACATCACGTTCTCAACTTGTGTGGGAGCTAAAAAAGTTGATCTCAAGGAGGTAGACACTAGAATGATAGCCACCAAAAGCTGAGAAAGGCTGTATGTGTGTGTGTGGGGGTGGGTGGTGCAGATGAAGAGAGGTTTGGTTAACAAGTACAAACATGTAGTTAGGTAGAAGGAATAAGTTCTAATGCTTGATAGCAGAATAGGGTGACTAGAGTTAATAACAATGTATTGCATATTTTAAAACAGCTAGAAGAGAGGGCTTGAAATGTTCCCAATACATAGAAGTGATAAATACTCAAGGTGACAGATACCCTAAGTACCCTGTCTAGATCATTAAACATTCTATGCATGTAACAACATATCACATGTACCCCATAAAAATGTACAAATATTATGTCTCAAAAATTTTAAAAAATCACTTAAAAGCTCTACTGGAATTCTTTAAATAGCATTTGTGATGGTAAAGCAAGGTACACCTGCAATGAGTTTGGAGTTTGTGGTTTTACGCCCAGGGGCAGAACTCAGGGTGAGAGACAGAAGAGCAGCAAGAGAAATCACTACCCCGGCCGTCTGAGACAGGCAGCCTTCTCTGCAAGTTTAAGATTATAAAGACAGCTGTCAATCTAGGCACTGGAAAAAGTCAGAAATGCAGCAGATCAATTTTCTTCTCATACACAAGTCCATTGGAGATAGGTCATTATTTCCTCATGCATCTGAAATAACTCACCTTTGAGCAGAGATAAAACACATGTAAAGCTTCATTGAAAAATCACATTTTCTTTCAGACAAGTTGTGAACAAGGGATACATGTGAATTATGATGTCTACAATCATAGCTCTTGCTGCCTTGGACACAACTCACATCTTGATGTAATTGCTTTGTAGTTACGCAAAGCAGGATTTATGCACAGGGAAGAGTCAAAGTTACTGTGGAAACTACAGCTTGGAAATTCCTGGAATTTTTTACAGTTTAAAAAAAACTCAATGTGGTTGTATTTTTTAATTGAATGGACTATGATAATTAGACCTTGCTTTTTAATCTGTGAACCATATTTTCCTCTTCTTCGGAAGAAAGCACTCCAACAATGGGAACAAGTCAATATACAATCTTCATGGATGGATCCACCTGTTGAGTGTTCTGACAAAAATTATACAGAAAAGCCAACAAGTAATTATAGATACACAAACAACCACTTTCCATTAGATGCTACATTTGTAGGTAACAACAGTGTTTCAATAAAAACATGACCTATTATTTTCAGCATACAATGACTTCTCTCTTTTGGAAACTAGTTTTATAATAATATTATACATCTGGGCCACGAAATTCATAACCAGAAAATTAGTGTTAAATATTAAAATTTATTCCCATGAATATAGTATTTCTTTTAAGAAATCTTAATTTCAATGTGCATTCCTTTTATAGGACTAGTAGCTTAGTTGCTATGTGTGTGATCTGTCTATAGCTGAGTTGGCTAAATGTCTATTGAGGACAAATGGTTCTCTTTCATGATGCAGAGTTGTTAACGGGAAGTGGCCTTCCAGCCAGGAACTACATTTCCCAGATACCAATGCATCTAGATGAAGCCATGGACTAATTTTCACCAGTGGAAGTGATATGTGACACTTTTAGGGCAAGGTGGTTCGGTAAAGAATGTGTATTCTCTATTCTTTCTTCTTATGTCAAACAAAAATTTCTGAGGCCCAAGGCAGGAGTCTGTAAACTATAGCCTGTTGGCCAAATCTAGCCTGTCACTTGTTTTTATAAAGCTTTATTGGAACACAGCTACAGCTCTGCTATAACTACAGAGTTGAGAAGTTGTAAGGAAGTTGAAAAGCCTAAAATATTTATCATCTGGACCTTTAAAGAAAAAGTTTGCCAATCCCTGCCATGAGTAACAGTGGTGACAGACTATGAAAGGAGCCTGTGTCCTTGAGTCAAGAAAGCTACCTGACAAGGGACACCCATTTTGGACCTGAAAGAGTAAGAAAGAAACAAATTTCTACTGTATTTGAGGCATCTTAAAGTTTTTTTATTTTAAAAAATTTGTATTGTTTTGGCATGCATTCAAAGAGAATTGGAGGGTCAAAGCTTTTTTTTTTTTATATAGTGGCTGAAAGAAAGAATGCTTAAGTAAAATTGCTAATTTGGTATAAAACTAGCTGATGGCCAGGGCAATAAAAATGTAACCTTTGGGTTATCATTTCTATTGGACAGAATACAGAACAGAAATTATTTCTATTTCTAATGGACAAAATTCATTGCAATGTTATCAGACAAGAATAATTTCTATCACTATCAGTTTTCTAAAAGTCATCATCTATCTGCTAATCAACAGTAACAATAATAGCAAGTCAAACAAAGGAACACAACTCTAGAAAATCAGGTAATTCTTGGGCAGATCTGCTAGCTATGAATAGTATATTACCTAACACTGAAAACACATGTAATAATATCTGTCCTGTATTTCAAAGCCTTGATGGTCTTATGATTAACGTAAACAACATGGTGTGAACGACTGAATAGTTGAGCACCCAACTCCAAAGAGCTCTCATTCACATGGATCCAATTCTAGAATCATGGAATTCTGTAATAATAAACATAAATTTTTCTTTGTAATATATGACAAAAACCCAGATCTCTGAGTTTCTGGTTGTTCTCTTTCTGCATAACATATGTAGTTTTCCAAACTTGCTCTCCAACATGGTAACCTGGAAAATTTTGGTACATACTCTTGAATTGGCTTGCCCATGATGGTAAGGCTGTTAGCGGGGCCTCTTTACAACTCTGCATGGAGTACGTGAGTTCTTCAACCAGATAGGGTAGCTGTGAGCAGCCTGGGCCAATACTCAATGAAAGATGAGTGAACCACATTCCAGCCAGGACTGACACATGATCTTCTTCAGCGGAATCCCTCCAGATGAAAGTTCAGTTTTTCTTGGGTTGGAATGCTAACACTGGCTGCCCACAGATGTTGAGGAAAAAAGAGAAATTCACACAGATCCCTTTAATGTGTTGGCTATTGGTTACTTCTGGTGTGATGCATTTTCTCTTTCAGTGTATGACTTGGTCTTATAGCATGTAGTTAAAATAATTACTTTTAAAAATAATGACTTTAAAATCTCCATAAGGTATTTCAGATTCAAATTCAACATGTACTCTAAACAAGCTGGACTATAAACTCAAGAGGATGAAATAGAAAACTTTAAGTTTCCAGTTTGTGGCCAAGGTTGTTATTATTATTGTTTTAATTTCAAAATATTAAGGAGGTACAAATGTTTTTGTTACATGGATACCTTTAATAATGCTTAAGTTGGAGCTTTTAGTGTGCTCATCACTGGAACAGTGTTCATTATACCTGATAGGTATGTTTTTACTCCTCCTTCCTTTTTGATTTCCAATGACCTTTACATCTCTTTGTGCCTACACGTGCCCATCGACTAGCTCCCAATTATAGAAGAGTACATGTGGTGTTTGTTTTTCCATTCCTAAGATACTTCACTTAGGATAATCATCTCCACTTCCATCCAAGTTGCTGCAAAAATTTTGAATTATGTGTGTCCCACAACCAATTCCAAATGCATTTTTGCTCCATTAGCATTCATCATTCAATAAAAATGCTGTCCTTTCTCAAATCAACAACAATAACAAAAAACCCAAGTTGCTGCATAGGACATAATTTCACTCCTTTTTATGGCTGAGTAGTACTCCATGGTGTGTGTGTGTGTGTGTGTGTGTGTGTGTGTTTGTCTATACACACACAAACACACCATATTTTCTGAATCTACTCATGAATTGATGGACACTTAGGTTGATTTCACATCTCTGCAATTGTGAATTAGGCTGCAATAAACGTTTGAGTGCAGGTGTCTTTTTTATAAATGACTTCTTCTCCTTTGAGTAGATACCCAGTAGTGGGATTGCTGGATCAAATGGTAAAGTCTACATTTATTTCTTTGAGGAATCTCCATATTGCTTTCCATAGAGGTTGTACTAATTTGCAGTCCCACCAACAGTGTATAAGTGTTCCTTTCTCTCTGCACCCACGCCAGCATCTATTGTTTTTTGACTTTTTAATAATGACAAGGTTATCGTTTGATTTTATATACTAAAGTTAACACTAGCAGAGTAGGCATACAAACAAGTACTATTTTTTTTTTAAATAGAAAGTACCACACGTGGTTTCATTTGAGAGAAGAGGCCACATGAGGAATTGATAAAGAAGAAAGTATTTTTAAACACATGATAAAGAAGAAAGTATTTTTAAACACAGACGGGCATGACATTTGAGATAAATGTGAGAGTAACAGCTCAAAACATCTAAAGAATGTTTCGGGAAAATCACAACTTTTGATTTTTAAAACTTTAAAAATTAGTGACCTAATAGCACTCATACAAAGCTTTTTGCCTTTGTTAAATTATTTTGAGTAAACATATGGGAAGATCCTGTTTCCAAATTCAGGAGATGTGAATTAAAAGAACTCGAAGAGCAAAGACAGGTTCCATCAACATTAATTACCCATAAACACTTATTTTCCTTCTTTGCAAACTGGTTGTATACTCACTCATTTATTTCTTTACTCATCTGTTTGTGCCACTCATCCCACAAACATTCTATTGAATGCCTGGAAAGCAGGGTCATTGCTCTGAGGGCTGAGTGCCACCTGCCGCACCTCATGAGGCACACAGAGAGAAAGAGCTGACTCTGAAGCCAAGCTGCCTGAATGTGACTCTAGGCACCTCCATTTATTAACTGTGTAACCCTGGGAAAGTCATTGAGGGTTGTTGTGTTCAGTGTCTTCATCGGCAAAATGGAAATTAATAATAGCGCTTGCATCATTAGGTTCTTGGGAAGGTTAAATGAGATAATCTGTTAAAAATGCCTGGAACAGTGAAGGTACACCGTGAGTACTAACACACTTTTTCTGCTACAATTATTATCTGTAAGATGGTTCAAGTCAAACATGTAACCAGAACTGAATCATAAAATACAAGCACAGGCTGTGTCCTACTCCCAGTGTTATTAGTGTCTTTACACAGCAGTCCCTCACGCACGGCTCAGAAACCTCATGGACCATTAACTGCACTCATCCCTAAGCCTTCCTGATATCAGTGGTCACATGATCTTAACACTGAGGTATTCCTCAGTGTTAAGGAAAGTTAGTTGTAATACTAACAGAAATGTGACCGTCTCCATGACAACAGTCAGCAAGCCGCGGCACCCGTTTTAAGATTTGAGCCCATCCGAGCTTACATTCCAAGGTATGCTCTGAAGACGTGTGCATCTGCTTTTAGGGAAAATGGTCTAGGATGATGAAAAGCAGACAGACAAAATGGTGTATGATGGAGTCTGTGACCTTGGGAAAACAATTTGACTTCTGTGTATTATGCAAAATAAGATGAATATTGATGCCAAAAGGGCTGTTGTGAGGCCAAACGTGGAGGTTTCTGAAGAAAGGAAAAAGCTATGCAGATGTAGCTATTAATATCACCTTCAAGGATGATTTAATTGACATTGCCTAGAGAGTAACCTATTTCCTTATGCTTTCATGTACGATAGAAGGTGAATAGGAAGTTCACATTGGATTGTTTATATAGCAACTTTCTAACCCACTCTGACATGAAAATCGTGTACCTTCTGCTAAATTTGCTTCTAGTGGATAGAAATAGACAAGTTGGTATGGTACAAACAGGCAGCACAGCATGACTAATATTTCCACCCATACCGACTGAGGAAAAAAAATCCGTGATTTGTCCAAGTGAAGACTGATCGTGAAGAGATCTCAGCCTAGAATTGGAGATGGGCAAAACTAGGTTGGTTGTGCTGACGGAACCGACAGTGAACTGATGACTTGCTGCATATCAGTTTCAATTAAACAAAAAGGGCTGCTGTGGGAAACTGGAGGGATGGAAAGGAATCAATCTGGAACACTTCATAATGATCAGGAAGAGAGTGACAATGAGGTCTTGCTCTGGGGGCAATGGGCCAGCAGGTGCACCAAGGGGCTACTTCTAACCCTTTCCCTCTAATTAGGGCTAGTGGGCTCAGAAATAGGGTCTGTGGTTGAGCCAGACCAACACAAGACAGCTTCCTATGGTAGCAGCCCAGCTTTCTCCGATTTCACTGCCTGATGTTGTGAGACGCAGCAAATGTTAAGGCCTATTACCATTCAGTTCAGTTGCTTAGAGTATTGCATTATAATGGTTTTAATTTTTGTGTTGAAAGTAGTCTCTTTGGTGTGTTTTGGGGCCTCAAATCATTCCCCTAAAGTTCTGCTAAGAATTCCCCTACCACTATGTATTTAGGGCACCAGAAGCATCCAGAAAAAGCATGTGGCTATACATGTGTATCATGGAGCACTCCTAGAAAGGCATCTACAAGTCCATGCCATGCTGGGGCAGCCTAGGATTTTCTGGTGTGAAGGAAAGAGCACTGAATGACCAAAAGACAAGGGAGGTCTGGATCTTGGCTCTACAACCTGGGAGCCATACTTAGGAGGAACCTCCTAAGTTCCAGGCATTGGGGGAGACACTGGATCTAGGAGATGAATGAAGCCTGCCACAGAGGAGCTGACAGTCTGTTGGGGCACAGACAGGTGTGGAACCAGCCATCTTTAACGTGGCACATACCAAACCATCAGAGCAAGCCAAGGGCACCTTGAGCAGGGAGAGGATGATGCATTCTGCCTACCTGAAGGATGAGTGGGGTCTTCCCAGGCAGAGAGGAGGCTAAGGAGGTTCCAGACATGGGAAGTTCATGTGCAAAGGCACAGAACTGTGTAAGTGCATGGTGTGCTCAGGGAACTTCATGGTGCAGGTGGTGGGGCCTCACTGAACCTCAGTAAATTTCCACCTTACACGCCTGCTTGAGGATCCAGTAATGTAATGTTTGTTAGGCTCACTCCTTCTTCTCTTCCAGCTTTTCTCAAAGTAGGGTCTGGGGATCACCTGTGTCAGAATTATTTGGGGTGCTCATCAAAGATCCAGATTCCTCGTCCCCAACCTAGACACCCTGAATTGGAAGCTGGGGTGGAAGCCCAAGGAGATGACTTTTTGTTAAGTACTCCAGGTACTAAAGATGGGGAGCCACTGATGCCATTTGTAGGGATTCTGAGCAACTGACATGAACAAAATTGATTTTGTAGACTCCTGTACAGCAAAAGGTCTAGGTCAGCACTTTTTCAAAGTTGGACTGCAGTGAAAAAAACTACAGAAAGATGTATGTGTACAGTGTTGGGAAAAGGTATTTCCCCTGAGTCTTTCTTCTTGATCTATCTAGAAATGCACTTGATATTTAAAAGAAGTCAAAACTGAGAACTTGCAGGAATATACATACACATATATATTTAATGGTGCATAAAGTGCTATATGAATATACGAATTTGACCAAGTCAGCATTAAACACCAAGCAATTCTAACTGCAAGGCAGCAAAAAATTTGAAAGCTCTTCATAATTTTACTTGAAATCATGTATTATTTTCTTCTAATGAGCACTTTATGATTTAATATTATAGCCCTATTTTTTTTTCTGCCAAAGGCTTAGCATTGAAAATAATTATACTAGTAACTATGGAAAAATACTGGATTAAGTGGCCCCACATATCACCATAATTGCTTTCTACCGGCAAGTTAGTAGCCAAATAAAATGGGATATTATTCAATTGTCAAAACTGAGGAGTTACTATTATTAGAGCAGTTCAAGTCACATGTGAGTGTGGAAGTGTTCAATACAGTAGGAAAAAGAGTTTAAAGCTGTGATCTTTGAGTTGGGGAAGGGGAAGTCTGTAGTAGGTTGGGAAGGAAGCTGCAGAGAAGGAAGATGGAGGGAGAGAAGGATGAGTAGGAATGAAAAGGGGGGCGGGGGAGAGAGAGGGAGGGAGGGAGGGAGAGAGAGAGAGAGAATGAATGTGCTCCTGTACTGCAGAGAGTGTGGGATTTGGAACCCGACCAGTATTGGCATCCAGGCATCATCACATATTTGGCAAAGTAATTAGCTATATCATCAGTTTCTCCAATAAAGCAGAAATATTTTGTCTACCTTTCAGGGCTGCTATGAGAATTCAATCTCTACACATATTAGAGCAGCAGTCCCCAACCTTTTTGGCATTGGGGACCAGTTTCACAGAAGATAAGTTTTCCATGACTGGGGCGGGGGGAGGCGGAGCTCAGGCGGTGATGTGAGCAATGGGGAGTGGCTGTGCATACAGATGAAGCTTCCCTGCCGCTCACCTCCTGCTGTGACCCTCCTCGCCCACCCAAGTTTCATGGAAGATAATTTTTCTACAGACTGGGTGGGGGTGGGGGCAGTGCAGCAGAGCTCTGTGGCCTGGTCTTGGTCCCAGTATTAGACATTAAAGAAATGGTAGTTATTAAAACTAGACATTAATAGATCCAACAGAAACTTTAAAATCTTAGATTTTATTTTTAATCCTCAGAATGAATTTCAACCAATGACTTGTGCTTGAGGAATCAAACTTGAGCTTGGCCTTTCCAATGCCGTTAGCTATACATGGCTTAAACAGCGGATGCTATTGATTGGCAGGCTTACCCTGCCTTTGGAAGCAGGGTTCCTTTCAGGAGCATTTCATGTCGTTTGAATTCTTCAAAGACAGGTTGTACAAACTGCTACTGGTTTGAAAATACACAGAGTTGGAAAACATGTTGGTGATGGAATATTTTGATGCTTTAAGAACCATTTGGAGAAGGATTCATAATATCAATTAGTATGCTTATAAGACTGCTCATTATGTATTATCTTCTGTTAGGTTATACACGATTGAAAATAAATAAAAAGAGATATGTGGAAAAATTGAGCCACCAAAATCAGTTAGGCATTTAGTAGCGCCCTTGAAAAAAGTAAATGAGAGGCCAGGACTTTCTTTCCAGCCAGGCATGTGTGTTTTCTTTTTTTCAGGTGTGGACTTGTGGACAAACAAAAATTCAGAAAATATAAGTAACATGGGCTCCAAAGGGAAGTGGTATACACCATGACTTTTCTTTAAAAGGGTGGTAGAATGTGAAGACAGTATCTTAAAAGGAAAATAGAACATGACTGTGAATGGTCTTACAATCAGGGGATACTCAGCTAGACAGGTCCGCGGAGATTTCTGGGGAGGTGGGAGGAGAATGCTGTAAGGAAAGTGATCTGAGTAATCCTGTGGCCCCGGGCTGTGGATTTCCAATGGACAAGCCCTTCTGGGGCCGAGCAATGTCCAAAGGGCCACCCTTTTAGATGCTCTTCGGGAAAGATGCTCATGCGTGACCTCCTCCCTACTTGGGGTCCTATAGCAGCCCTGCTGGGAAGTCTGGTCAGCAGGCTGCAGGCGCGTGAAGGGAAACCAGGAAGCAGGAGCACCACTGAGCACAGCTCCCAGCCCCAAAGACATTTATTTCCCAGCAAGAGCCACTGCAGTCCATGCTTCCCTGCTCTGTGTCCTATACCAGGCCTCACCAGGCAGACGGATCACTTGGGTTAAACTCAGCATTGCATAGGATGGTTCTTAGCAATCCTGCAAAAATAAATGCCTCTATGGAACAGGTTTTTTTTCCACCTGTACTGCCTAATTCCCACTCCACCTACGTTCCCTGAAATCAAATAAAGTCCTTTTAGCCCATTCAGGGATGTTGGAGGAAATCAAATTTTTCAAAAAAAATTAGCAGCAGTAGTCTTGTTTATTTGATTAAGGTAGAGAAGCTTAAATTATTTTTTGTATAACCAGATTGACAATATAGAGTTTTAAATCAAATGTCAAAATCCTGAAATCTGTGATGAGAGAAATAAAACCTCCCTGGTAAGAAAACCTCTGAGTCATTTTCTTTTCTTTTGTTACTGTAGTCATTTTATTGAAAAAACAAAATGCAATGCTTCTCTGGAGACAGAAACACAATCACTAGTTCTAACCTTTGTCAATGCAGCACAAAAGCAAAGAGATATTTTGTTTAACACCAGAAACCCACAAATAAAAAACTGAAAGTCATTGGTAACCAAGGAAACTAACAGTGAATGGCTGGGTGTTGCTGGAACTCGTTCAAAGAAAGATAAGAAGAGGCAGGAGAAAGATAATACAATGTAAGTTAAAATCCCACTGCAGGAAAAGATACACCATGCCAAAGTATTTTGTAAGTACTGTCACAATTTGCATTTTGCTAATTTTTTTTTGTAACAAAATTCCCTGCTACAAACAATCCACAGCAAGAAACGGATATTTTTGACCTTAGGCAACAGAAGAGTTGTGTTTGATAACAAAACCAATTTGATTTTTCATTTTGTCAGTGGCCCTTTAGGGATCCCCAGTTTTGCCCTCAAGGACTGTTACTCCAACGTGCATATCAAATGCTATTTCCTGCCAAAATATTTGCTGTTGGGATGACCAAGTGATCTCCTGGAATATAACATTGTCAGTGCACCTATTCATGATGGAAACCCAGATATCTGCCTACACAATCATCTTTCTCCATTTTTAATCACCAGGCAAAAGCATTCATAGGATGCCAGCCATGTACACACCAAGTGGAAAGACAGAGTAAATAATATATAGAGCCCTGGGCCAAGGGACAGACAACCTAAGAGACAACAAACCTATGGAGTGAAACAATAAAAGACATGCAACTGGAAAAGACTGCAAGAGAAAACATAGGAACTGTACTTTGCCAAAGGTAGCAATGGAGTACTACACTAAATGTGGGTAGATGGAGTGAGTGGAACACGGGTTGTCCCCACTCAGGGCAGGCTCCCTGGACTAGCTGTAGGAGGAAGGGAAGGAGGCAGGAATGGAGAGAGCCATAGGAGCTCCCAGGTGGGGAACACGTCAGGTGTGAATGCTCAGAGGCAGGAGAGAACAATTTGTATCCTGGTGCATGGGAATCAGTGTGCATACATGCGCCTGTGTGTGTAAGAAGGGTTGCTTGTCTTGTACATGGTACATAACTTGCACTGTAGGAAGGGGCTGATGGGGTAGAGCAGCATGTGATTGGGAATCTGGAGTTCATGGGATTAGAACTGAAAGGGAATTTGAAAAATAAATCACATTGCTCAGCTTAGTTCTTCGTTTTCAGGCAGAGAAATATCCAAACGATTGGGCATATATGGTACCTAAAACAAAATTTTAAGGCTCACTCCCCCCCCACCGCCACTGGCTGACTAAATGGACCCCCTAGTAGCCAAAGGAATATCCTAAAACAAAATTGCCTGCTAGGAGGAAGGAGGTCAGACATGCCTTATGCCCCTCTCCCTTCTCGAGGACATCCTTTGTAACCCATTAACAGGCCTAAGGGTATGCGAGACAAACCTGCAGGTCCTCAATTTACACAGCAAATCTATGTCAGGTGGCTTATCTCTGATAACAGCTCCTTATGTTAAAACATTCCAAGCCTTTAGACAAAGCTTCATGTCTTTAACCAATTACAAGCCAAAGAATCTTTAAACCCACCTATGGCCTATAAGCGCCCCCCCTTCGAGATGTCCCACCTTTTTGGGCCAAACCAATGTATGCCTCCCACGTATTGATTTATGACTTTACCTGTGACCGCTGTCTCCCTGAAATGTATAAAACCCAACTGTGACCTAACCACATTGAGTCCACTAGCTCAAGGCCTCTTGGCAGTGGCTCCCAGTCATGGTCCTCAAATTTGGCTCAGAATAAATCTCTTTAAAATTATTTTACAGAGTTTGCCTTTTTTCCATTGACAATGGCACCTAGTTTCTTTTTATATTTTCTTAAATGAGAATCTATGACTGTACAAGTATTAGTATTATTATAATCATTTACTGAATGCTTTCTGGGTGCCAGAATCCTCTCTAAGAAGGTTATGTATAGGATGTCTAATGTTCATGGTATTCCCGCATGGTAGGTGCAATTATCCTCATCTTACAGACGAAAAGTCTGTGCTTCAGTGAAGTTAAGTAACTTGTCCAAGGTCACACAGCAATTTGGGTCTGGGACGCAGATCCAAGACTGATGCTCGAATTGGAACATCCTCACTATAACGTGCTGCTTTTCTTAGAGACGCTGCAGAGAGTACTGGATTCAGGAAGTTATTTATGGTAGCCCACCTACATCCCTCTGGTCCTGGAACTATGTCTGAATATTTAAAACAAACAAACAAAATTTTCAGACATTATCATCATCTGAAAGAAGCCAATTTCTCTGGTCAGCCCTTGAATTTTCTGCCAGGGATACAGGGCAGAAGTATCAGTGTGTTGTCATGGCCAGCTATCACATCTGCTTTCCTGTTTCTGTTCTTAGATAATGCAACTGACTAAGAAACCTATTAATTAAATCGCATGTAGAGTTGCAATCCGAGGGGACCTGGAACTGCCTACTTGTGGTTTCTCTTTGGAAGCGAGTCAGGAATTTCTTGGCATGGATTGAATGGGCAGACCTTAGGTGCCATCCTAAGATATTTTTAATGTGAGCGTTGTCATGCAGGAAGTTGCTCCCAATTAAGCTTAAGTAGTGGGCAAAAAAGTGCTGTCTCCGGGGAAGCAACATCACCTGGCTCTGCACGACGGCTGCTGGCACGCCGCTTGACAGAATGAATCGGGCCTGTGGATTTGGGGGGATGCCAAGCAACAAATTAGTTCTGCATCTAGTAGATGAGGCTGTAATTTCCTTTCCTTGGCTGGGAGGAAAGGATGAACTTTTACAAATGAACGTTCTGAGAAAGTCCCCATAGGCAGGTGGCGTGTCAAAGCATTCTGCACAAATTTGAGGGATGAAAAGGGAGACCTCTGCACAAAGGTGGGATCAAATCGGGGTTCAGAGCAGGGGTTTGCAAGTAGTGACTGCTCAGTCCATCCAGCCCATAGCCTGTTTGGGATGGCCTGCAAACCAAGAATGATTCTGACATTTTTTTAAAGGGTTTAAAATAAAAGAAGAAGAAAAGCATGCAACAGAGACCATTTATGGCCAGTAAAGCCTAAACTATTTACTATTTGGCCTTTTACAGAGAAATCTGTGGAGCCGCAGGTTGAATGTCGCCCCTGTGTGGCCTCACAGTTCTGATGTCTCCCTGCTGCACTCCTGGGTATCTGATCACTTGCGCTTTTTGTCCCGACCTCAGTTTCTGGTTCAACCTTTCTTCTCTCCTGAATCCCTCCACCCAGCTTAAAAATATCTTTACATTTTCATGGGCCTGTCTCCTCTGACAAGACTCTCTCCTCCAAGACCTTGTCACTATGAGCCTTCAACCTTGGCCTAGGAGGACTGCAGACTTTCAGCACAATTTCATCTACCCCACTCTGCACTAAGACTCAAACAAACTCTGGCATGCACTCTAATAGCTCAAGGCTGTGTCCCGGGACAGCCCAGCCCCCCTTAGTTCATGTCTGGGAAAGCTCAAGGCTGCTCAAAGAATTTAGGGTTTGTCTCAGCCAACACCTGAAGACAGGGCCCTGTCTCCCAGCCTCTGTGGGAGGGTAGGAGCCCAACTCCGATAAGCAGCAGTTAACAAACTCATATGGCCAATCGCATCCACCACCCTCCTTCCCTGATTTTTGTAACTTTCCACTTCCCTGACTCTGCTTGAGGTCCCACTGCCTACTTCTTCATTCTCCTTTTCAAATGCCCAGTCAGCTCTGCACAGATTGAAATGGAGCTCAGCTTCCTCAGGACTCTCCTCCCTACTGCAGTAGTTACTGAGTAAAATCTGACTTGACTGCCTTTAGCTAGGGTCCAGCTTTGTTTTTCTCTTCAACACAACTCTTGCAGCTCTGGTCGCTTCACAGAGTGGCCTTCATTCACCACCTCCAAGTCTTACCTTCCCCCTGCTCTCCAAGCCCCAGCAGCCAGTGCGCCATCACTAGCAAAGCCCCGCTGACCTCCCAGTGGTCTCTTTCCAGTGCTTATGGTGTGGGTCTTTGCAGCATTTGGTCCTATGTTAAGATCTTTTCTGACATTTCCCAAAGAAATTAAGGTTTGAGATGATGAATATCCCAATTACCACGATTTGATGATTACACACTGTATACAGGTATCAAAATATCACATGTATCCCTCAAATATGTACTATTGATGTATCAATAAAATAAGTAAAAAAGCAATTCCCCAAGTGTCGATGACACTGCAGTCTGCTGGTTCTGCTTCTACTTCTCTAATTTGGCCCACTTTTCTCCAATCTACCCTTCCAAGCTGGTGCTCCCAAGAGCTTTCCTTGGTCCTTTCTGCACGCTCTATACACCCTCATTAAGGGCTTCAACCAAGACCACCTAATGCCTTAGATTATTTATTCAATTTTTCAGGTGTCTCTGGACGTCTCCTCTTAAATTCAGCCTGTGCCAAACCAAATGTCGTCTTGTGCCCCAAACTCCTCCTCTTGTACTTCCCTTATCTCCATTAACCCGGCTGCCAAGCTTAGAAACCCAGGCACCTCTCTCCTTCTCCTCTCCCACATCTGATCACAAAAACCTCTGGATCATATAGGGGACACAGATAAGGTAATTAACATTTGTTGAGCATCTATGATGGATCAGAAAACCATGCTAGACACCCTAGCTATGTGATGTCACTTAATCCTCACCACCACCTGTGAGTCTGTAATGACCCCCATTTTACAAATCAGTCAGTTGCAGCTCAGAGAGGTTCCTAACCTTCCCCAGGTCTCCCTGCTGAGAGGCAGAGGCTGATCCAGAGCACATGTTCTGCTGGGCTTCACAGGAAGATCAGAGCAGTGGTATACGCTGGAGGCACAGAAGGTGAACCCGGAATGTATCATTGTAACACAGCCTTGGGGACAGAAGTGGGGACATCCTGCTCAAGTCACTTTTACGTCTATTTGCATATTTTTATGAAAAAATTATGATGCTGGGTACCTTGTATCCGACTCTGTCCCGCCTGCATGAAAAACAAAGGGAGGCGCCCTGCCTCCCTCCCCGTCACAAATTGCAGTGCTGAGGGCATGTGCCAGGGTGAGTGTCTGATCCGCTGCCAGGAGCAGACGCAGCCCGGAGCAGGTGCCAAGGCCCCAGGGCTCAGGGCTGCACACAAACGTGTCTCCCCAGGGACTGTTAATCCTTCCAGCACCTTGGGTTCACACAGCTCACAGTGCATTCCAGCCAGCTAGCCTGTGGTTTAAAATCTTTATTTCAGAATACTGGCAATAAACCGCCCAGACAATCAAGCCTTTGTTCAAATTTCTGCCCGTTTTAGAGCTTGAGGAAGTTTGGATTTGGGGGGTCACGGAAGAGAAACTGCATCACCAGGGAAAGTGCTTCTCAGTGTGGTTCATTAAACTGCAGACTGTTTCCTACTTATTCAAAGATCTGATACATTCTCCTCAGTGGCTTGGCTCAAATCCACCCCATCCCGTACCCCCTGCGGTGTTATGCAGTCTCACTGATTCTTACAGCACGAGCTCCCTCACCCTACTGCTACACTCCAGGTGACCCCGCTGTCACATGAAGAAGGTTAGTTAGATTCTTAAATGTCCTTTGAAATGAAGACACACTCTTACTGAAGCAAGTCACTGCTGAGTATGACTTTTTTTTTTTTAAATCAAACTACCTTTGGCGACATGAATCATTCATTTTACAAGTTCCATTGTGATGCTCCACAGAAATTTCGAATCACCTTAAATGATTGTCTACTTTGCTTTTACAACCTGTCACCTTCTCTTGCCATTTCTTCCTTTGCATCTCCCCACAGTGCCTAGGACAGCATTCCCTACACTCTGGGGGTTGTCTACCCACCAGAGTGTGTTTTCCGACACAAGCAAAGGGTAACCAGCAGCTTGTAGCATTAAAGTGCTCCAGGATGGAAAAGCTTTCTGAAGGTTACAAACTCCAGGGGCACTCAGGTGTATTTGAAAACAATGCTTTCAGCAAGGAATTTACTGATCTGAATGGAATAACTTGATGTTGCCTACGCACTGTTGTTGTTAGCCTTGTAGGAAATATTTCCCTAATATTCCAGATTCATTAGGTCTTGAAGCCATTTAACTAGCTAACTCTCGTTAGGAGGGACTGTTCGCTAAGAAGGTAGAACCAGTGAGGAACAATGATTTCTACCCTCACCCTTATTATCTGGGAGTTGTCTGCAGAAGCGTCTCCTCTTTGCTCCACGTTGTGGATTTTCCGGCATCTTCTAAGGCTGCTAGAGATAAGTGCACCCACCCCAGAGGATAGCTCAGTCAGTCCCTGGAGAAGCCATATCGTCACATTACGGTGGCCTAATAGCAGCCTCTTGCTGCACACCACTTCCACATTTCATTGCACCAGAGCATGCGGAATCCGATCTCGGCCCCTTAGACTCCCTTTCCACTCTTACTTGGGCAGCTGCAGATGTGTGCTCTCGGTTGCTGTCTCTTCACAAGCAGAAGTCTTCTACCAGGCCTCACGTCTTGGGTGGGATTAAAACAGGCCCCCTGATAACGTTTTCTCTCTTGCCCCTGTGGACACAGCAGTGCTTCTCAAACATCAATGGGCTCCCTGAGCTATTTGAGGATCTATTAAAAAGGCAGATTTTGAGTCCACAGATCTTAGATGAGGCTAGGGATCCTACATTCCTAACAAGCTCCCAGGTACTATCAATGTAAACTGCTAACCGCGATTTTTTTTGAGTACCAGGTACTGGCTTCAATGACACTGTGACAGCATCTTACGTGGACCCCTCTAGGAAGCCCATGCTCCAATCTGGGACACAGAGACACTTTTCCCGCTCCTGCTGCTCTCTCGCCCCCGACCTCACACTCTGCCTGGTCGCAGGCAAAGCCATCCCTCTCCCTGAACGTAGATGCCTCTGACAGTCTTGTGCCCTCCCCACGAGAGGCTGCCTTCAGTTTGTCTAAATCCCAAATCCATCAAACATCATGGTTGGACCCCATCCACCTCTCTGAGCTGGCCTCCTCCACTGCCCACCCCCATCCCAGTCGCACTCCTAGGAACTAATATTGGCTGAGAGGTGGGTCACTATGGGTCAGGCTCTGTCCCTTGAGCCCTAAAAATCCCTTTTCTTTCCTCAGGGCTCTTGTGTACACTGCCCGTTTACCAGGAGTTCCCTCTCCCCTCCTCTGCTGCTGAGTGATAAGAGGCTCATGCCACCTCCTCCAGGAAGTGCTCCTGGATCTCCCAGGTGGGGTTGCTCAAGTCCTTCTCTGTGTCCCCACAGCTTTCTGGACAGATCTGTTTTATTTTGTTAATTTGCCTGCATCCATCTATCTATCTATCCAAATGTGCCCACCGGACCATGAGTTCCTTAGAGGCTGCAGAGTGTTTTGTGCCTTTCTCTGCTCTTCGAATTCATGGAATAAAATGAATTCTGCCTGCTCACCTATTTGCTCTTCAGAAAGTCAAACCCTCTCTCAACTCTTGGATCATGAGGTTGGGCAAGCAGCAGCTGAGAGATGCTCTATCCATCGATCCACTCAACCGGACTCAAGGAGTGAAGGAGTAGGGGAGGGGAGGAACTTAAAGGAGCCCAAGGCCAAGATGTGTCCACAGTGCTCCCTCTGGTTTGGGCTAGACAGTCGACAAGACATGTCAAATACGGCCAGAGTAAATAAGCTGACATGTTCCTCTGGGAGGCAGTTCTGCATTGTGGTGAATAACATCACAGCATCGATCGGATAACCTGGGTTTAATCTGAGCAAGCAACTTTACTTTAAAGCCTTGTTTTTCTGAGAGGACTAGTACGTAACGCACAGGCAGCCGTTGTGAGGATTTGAATGAGCTTATCCGTGGCCAGCACTAATCTCAGTGCCTGGTGCACATGAAGCACTGTGTACTTCGCTGGTTACTATATTACGTATTACCACATTCATCTGAGGGAGGGTGTGTTCAAATGGTGCAGGGCTAGAACCAGACATGCTTGGTCTCGGCTGGGTGACACCCAGTTGCCAAAACTTACCTTACCTTTGCAATCTTTTGTGTCCTAAAATGGGAACACCATAGTTTCTTAACTTTGTGATGCCACCAATGCAAAGACATTTCATTGATTTAATGACAGCTTTTCCTTTTCTAGGGATTTGGAGAAAGAAAATATTAATGGTACATATCATCTGAGAGCTTCATCTTAAAATTGAGGAAACGTGGCTGACGGCAGGTCTGAGAGAGACAGTATCTAGAAAGGTCCTGAGTGCAGTGCTTGGCAGAGAGCAAGCCCCCAGGACATACAGTGGTTATTGTCACTACTGTGAACAGAGCAGCCCATGAATGGGAACAGCACACACTTCAGGACCTGTGTCTCTGCCACTGGCTTCCTACGTAAGAGAGGTCCTTCAGGGACAATTATCTCCATGTTTTGATCTGTGAGATGGAAATGGCCCAACCTAGTCAGTAAAGAAGCTGAGAACATACATCTAAATATCCGACAGAAACTACTCTCCAATCAGCTCATTAGAAGGCTTCCTCGTAAGTCAGGTATCACTGCCTCTACAAGTCAATCCATTTTAACTAGCAGGCATATAAGGCCAATTATCCTCTTCTTTCAATACCATCCACTGCATCCATGAGAGGTACACAGCAGACCCTGGAGGTGGGCTGACCCCTCACAACTCCCTTTCCCCCCTGGCTAATAATTTTCATAGGGAGTCTGCTGTAGTCTTTGTGGGAAACTTCTGCTTTCCTGATACAGATACTGCCCCTTCCTCTTCCTCCTTCTTCCTAAAGGATCATACAAAAGATGGCAGGAACTGCAGCAGCCATCTGGTGACTGTGAGGAGAAGGAGAAGAGAATCAAGGAGATTTCTGCACTGGCTTTGTGGAGTTGTTGAAACAAATTCCAGGAAGTCTATGTGATAAAAATAAAAATCTCTCTGTTTAAGCCATTCTAGTTGAGTATGCTACTTGTAGCTGGAAGCATTCTTAATCAATACAGTATGGTACAAAAATGAATGTTTGTTGTGGTAAAAACCTATAAATGTTTGCTACGAAATTATTCAAGACTCTTCCTAGATGCCTATAGAACTCAAATTCATAATTCCAGCTCCATTCATTATATTTCCTTGGAGGCTGGATGAATACTTCCTTCAGGCAGGAATCACTAGCTCAAGCCAAATTCAGCTACCAAATCCAGAGCTACCCTGAGTTGGACATATGTGGGCCTGAAATAGTTTAGATTATTTTACTCAGGGTTCTGGAAGCCATTGGCCTTTCTGAACAAAGGGGGAGGCTTTCTAGGGTTAGTCCAGACAGATAAATTTCCTCTTCTTGAAAAACTCAGGTCAACAACTCATGAGCTTCAGCTACTATGTTACAAACAGTAAAAACAGAAAGAAGAGTACTTTCATTAGACTAAATGAAAAGAAGTAACTAATTCAGACCCCCTTCCTCCCTTGAGATTTCCAGACTGTCCTGGGGTACGCCAGGTATTTCTGACACCTCTCACTGGGCACAGGATGGGATCCATGATTCCAGGATAAATAACGTCTGTTTAAATGGCTCTTACAGAACTTCATAGACGGAATTGAGATACTCATGTTCATGGCTCCATGAATGCTTGGGGTGTGGAGGGTGGCACAGGCGCTGTGCTTATTCATCTTTGTATTCTAGCACTGAAACACAGAATCCGGTGCTCAGTAGAAGTTTGCTACATACCGAGCAAATGAAACAGTTTCTATGAACAGTGAGTTGGTAATTCAAGTTTCATTGCTGTACTCTAAGTATGTTAATACTTGTGGAAAAATCAACTTAGTGACTAATGATTCAGGCTATATAAACATTCGATTGCACATTCCCCTATAATTATGTTTATGTTTGATTAGGACAACTATAAATCGTGCCTGCTCATTTAATTTGTTTTAGCATAATACAATACAAGTAAACTTGGAGAGTGTTCCCAGTTAAAACAATTTTCTTGTCGAGTTTAGAATCTATTTTCCCAATGGAAACCAGATAATGCAGCCAAAAAGGTTTCAGACCGTTTTTCTCTCTGTTTGCCAATTCTTGTATTCTATTTTTCAGAAATAAAACTCTGAATTATAACTTCTCATCATATAAGTACATACTTATAGCACTATTTTTTTTCACTTACAGTGATGTTGACGATAATTTTAAGAATGTTAATAGCGCACAGGGTGTGTTGTAGAAAATAAAACCTAGAGTCCTTGGTGAGCGACTAGTGTCTCAAATGGAGCTGAATAAATTCTTTAAAATACATGTTTGTAAATTCAATAGCTGATTTATTCACTCACAATACACCTGGCATTGGGGTTGTTGCTGTATCTAATTTACTTAAGCTTCACATCAGCGTTATGAGTTTTTATGAACCCAGGGAAACGAGGCTTCAGATAGCTTAAGTACCTCACTCCTGGTTACTCAGTTAGTAAGAGGTGGTGTCCAGTCAAACCCAAGCCTGTCTGAGGGTAAAGCCTCACGTCCCACCAGGTCACACTGTCAAGAGAGCTATGAGGGAGCCACTCTATGAGGATTGAAATCATGATTCCAAGGAGCATCTGTATGGTGTGTTCTATCTTAAGAAAACCCACCCCCACAGAGCAGATATGTCAGGAAAGTTTCTTCACTTTCCACGGAGATTTAGACGACGTGGCACCTTTAGAAACGTTTTGTTGTATTTATAAATGCTTTCTTTCACAGAACTACTGTATACTCTTTTTGTCAAGTACACAATTATTCTTAGGGGATATAGTATTGGTCAGGAAGTTTTAAAAAATTCTTTTCACTAGGTGATATGTTTCATGTGATAAGGTCAGACATCACTCAGTCTAATTTCTTATTTCTAAATATAATCGAGTGAAGGATGAATTCATTTGGGAAGATTATTCCAGTGAGGACTGGGGTTGGAAGGGTTTAGACTATCCAACGGGGTTAAGGCAACTACTAAATTAAAAAAAAAGAGGACTCTTTTTTTTTTAATTTTTAAAACTTAGGCAAATCTCACATTTTAAACCAAAATATGTTCTTTTAAAAAATGATGTATTTATTGAATATTTTGACTAGATTATAGTATATTCACATGGATCAGAAGTAAAGTCTGAGAAGATTAACATGAAATCTCTGTCCTCCCCACTCTGTGTGTCTCTCCACTTGCTTTCCTTCCACTGACTAGGTAACAGCAATTTTCAGTCTTTTTCTACGGTTTCAGAGATATGTACAGCATAACCAACTAAATACAAATGAATTTACACACATACACCACATATTCTTTTTTTTCCTTTGAGTCATAAGCATCTATTTTTTAATTTAAATTTTAAAATTGATACATAACAGATACCCACATTTTTGGAGTCTACATGATAATTTAATACATTCATGTAATTTGTACCATCAAGTCAGTGTAATTGGGCTATCCATGACTTTAAATATTTGCCTTTTCTTTATGCTAGGAACATTCAAATTATTCTCTTCTAGCTATTTTGAAATGTACAATAGATTATTGTAAACTACAGTCACTCTACTGATCTATCAAACACTAGGTCTTATTTCTTCTATCAAACTGTATATTTGTGTCCATTAATCAACCTTTCTTCATTCCCTCCCCCTTACCCTTTCTGGCCTCTGGTAACCACCAATCTTCTCTCTGTCTTCATGAGATCCACATTTTTAGGTCCCACATATGAGTGAGAACATGTGATATTTGTCTTTTTGTCCTTGGCTTATCTTAACAAAATGGCCTCCAGTTCCATCCACACACATGTATTCTTTAACCACTTAAAAATATGTATTAGCATACAGCATACTTTATTCTGTACCTGGCTGGTTTTTTCCACAGGTACATTGTATTCTATTACATATATGTACCATAATTTATTTAACTGATCCCATTTGGTGGACATTTAGTTTCTAAATTTTTCTCTGCAATGAATAACCTTGTTCATGCATTTTGTACACATCTAAACATGTCTATGGGATAAATGCCTAGGACTTCAACTGCTAGGTCAAAGGATGTGTGCATTTGCAATCTGATAGATATTACCATATCTCATTCACTGGAGTTGGACAAATTTACTCTGCATAAGCTACATATGAAAGTCTATTTCTTCATAGCCTCACCAACACAACATATTATCAATTTGTTTGAAGTTTTGCTAATCTGATACAGGAAAAATGTTATCTCAGAACAATCTGAATTTATATTTCTCTTATGAGTGAGGTCAAATGTCTTTTCATACGTTTAAGACATTTTTAGTTCCTCTTTTGTGACCTATTTTTTTCATATACTTTGCCCATTTTTCTTCTGCTTCATTTTTTATTGATTGATTTTTAGAAGCTCTTTATATAATTGATGAGGTTAGTCCTCTGTGATAAAAGTTACAAATATTTTTCCCCAGTTGGTTTCTGTTTTTTGATTTTGCCTAAGGTGTTTTCTTGCCAGTTAGTTTTTTGAATTTTGTATATTTGAGGATAGCAGTCTTTTATTTTATTGCTCCTTGATTTTAATTCACAGCTGAAAAGGCCTATTTTTTGTACTTTGATATTACATAAGAATTCATCCCTTATTTTCTTCTAGATTTTCATGGCTTCATTCTTGGATTATTATTTATTAATTTATTGTCATATATGGTATGTGAGTCAAATTTTGTTTTTGTTCCCTAATTGCACTCAATGATTCTAACATTGCTTACTGGCTAGTTTATCCCCACTGATTTGCAGTATTACCTTGATCATATTACAAAAATCTCATCAATTTATTGGGGTCTATTTCTGCAATTTCTACCTTGGACTGATTGTTTATTCATGTACCAGGGCCACACCATTCTACTCATTAAGCCTTTGTAACAATGTTATAAAATCCAGTGGGGCTCGCTCCCCATCCTTGTTTGCTTTCAGAGTTTCCCTATTCTTGCTTTCCTATTTTTCTATTTCAACTTTATAATCATTGTGTCTAGTTCAAAAAAGGGAGAGAGAGAGAGAGCACATGTGAGAGGGCTCTTAATATGTTTATTTATTATGATTGGACTAAATTTACAAATTGATTTGGGGACAGTTGACATCCTAGTTGGAGAAGTTCAAGTTCTCAGCGGTTGTATTTAAGATGAGAAGTGTTCTCCCCTTATAAGGAACTATGTGAACAATATATATAGTTGGCTCATAACTGGAACCATTGTCATTTAAACAGCAGATTAGCTGTGTCTTCCAAGTTGCTTAAGGACATCCATCCTCCCTTTTCTTTGCAGTCCTCCACTCCCCCTAGCTCCATATACAGGGGTAGGCTCCCGGCAGCCACTTTGTAAAGCACTGCCTTGGCCTCAACTGTTTAGAATATGGGAGGGCACCTGACTCAAGCTGAGAAAATCTGAGACTCACTGGAGTTGAGAATTGAGAGAAAAGGTGTATTTTCTTTTGGTGGTTGGGCCTGTTACCTGTCGGAACCTAAGTTCTACTATACCATTGAGGAGGAAACGAAGCTAGTCTAGCATGAGAAAAAGGAAGCAGCTGCACAGAGACTGAGATGAGAGCAGAGATGAGAATCACAGAGCGGTCCCTGGTTCTACTCCTTTCCAGGCTGCATTCCTATCCTCAACACATCTTGTGTCCTTATAATAATCCAAGCTGCTTCAGTGAGCTAAGTTGATTTTTGATTCTTGCAACCCAAAGTGAATTAATATAGAATTATTAATCCTGTCATAACATGGAAAAAAAACTGAAAAAACTTTCTAAATTTAAAAATGCTCTTAAATTCTTAATAAGGAACATTCACTGTGTGCTTACTGAGTATTGATTTAAGCACTTGATGTGCTATCTCATTCAATCCCCACAAGACAATCTTATTTTATAGATGTGGTCACTGATGCGCAGGTAGGTTAAATAAATTGCAGGCTCACAGTTTTGAGAAAGTCAAGATTCACATCAGAACTGGAGGTATCACTTGGGCTGACTTTGCCTCACCAAGCAGCAGTGGGAAAGGCAAAGCTAATTCACTTGGAAGTTGGCCCAGGCTTTTCTCAACTGGGGCTGCTGGGCTTACCTGGGCGGTTCTCAGCCCTGCCGCTATTCTCTGAAGGGAGAGTTGGGAGCAGAGGAGCAGAAGAACTAACTAGCACATGATTTCAGAAGAGGCAGCAGTTGCAGGAGAGTCTACTTCTTTCCTTTGGCTAACCGAGAAGGCCCAGATTAGAAGGTGCTCTGAACCTGGACGTTAGGTACCATGTTTCACCGAAGAATTGCTTATGAGGAATTGGTTTAAGTCTTGAGAAATGGAACCATATGAAAGAGAAAATGATTTTAAACTATGAACTTTAATTAAACATAGAATTTACATCATGGGTATAACTTTAATATTATTAGGATAGCTTTTTGTGGTCTATTCTCCATTCCAATTAAATACCCCATTTTTCAAGTGTGCACACAACATTTAGCATGAAATAGTTAATTCACTAAACATAGGCTAAATATTTATTTTTGAAAAATAAATGTTTTGGAATAGGAGCCTTTGCCATATCTTTGGGACTTCTCAGCCATGGAGCTCTCTGACTGACACATTGCCTCTCCTGAGCACCCATAGGTTGAGGAAATTTCCTGCGCCACTGTTCTTGTTTCAAATGCTAATTCCATTCACAAGGTCTGGATTATATTTCCATCATCCACCCTTGTCTCAGTTTTGTTCATAATTCATTTGTCTCCCGCTTTCATTTTTGAAAGCAACAATAAGTAGGAGGAACAGTAAGCTAACCAAGAATTGATTGCCGGGCAAAATTAATCAAATTAATCTTTGCAAATCAAAATAAAGCACGGTTTAGAAAAAGCAAGAATTGGACAAATGCATCGTGCAAGAGAGCTGTTTCTACTGCCAGCCTCATTAGCAATGACCCCAGCCCACGCGGTGAGGAGTGCCTCGGCTTGCTCTGCAGATGTGGGATAAGCAAAGCACAGGCTGAATCCACGTGAGCAAAGCAATATGGAGAATCCAGATGATCGTGCATAACATTCAACTGAAAAACCTGGATGGCTGCCTCTTTGTTATGGGGGGAACATTTTTATATATAGAGAGGGTAGAGACAAGGTCTGGGAACTGCAGAGAGGAGTTGAGGTGGGGTGCAGTGATAGAGAAGAGACCCAGGTTAAGGGTCCTCAATCCTTGCTATTTTTCAAAACCACTTGGGAGCTTTTAAACAACGACAATAGCTGGAGTTTTTATTTGATTGATCTGGCATGAAGCTTGGGCTTCAGGTAGTTTAAAAGCTCCTTCAGGAGATACTTATGTTCAGCCAGGACTGGGAAACCACTGGGACAGACGAGAGACACGTGGGCAGAGGGGCACAGAGAGGAGGACTGTCCCAAGGGGAGCAGCAGGCACTGGCAAGGGAGGAGAGTCTGCACCCCAGGCCTCCCTCACAGCTCTGAGTGAAGTTCCAATGGCAAAGCAAAAAGCCATTACTCCTGCTGGATGTCATATACTGCCGAATATCAAGGATTCTTTCTACTGAGAAAATTCAGTCTTGGGCATCATAAAGGGCTCAGCTTGGCACATGCAGAAAATGCTGCTAACCCAGTGTTTTAGGACAGATTCTAGACGTTGCTCTCCCAGGAGTGGGAGTGGATGCTGTCAGTTCAACCTTGCTTTTTTGTGCACAATTTTCTTATAATCACCCAATACTATTTATGTGGCTGTGTTACAGGCAGTGTGTGAAAAAAGAGTTTCTTGGGAACTGTTGGGCTGGAGAAAGAACTCTCATGTCCCTGGCAGGCTGCACTTGGGCAAGTGTCTGAGCAAGAGCTCTGGGTGAGAGGTTGTGGAGGGGGTGTGAGGTTTTGCACCGGCAGCCTTGGGACTGATCATTCTACACTTACAGTTCCCAGAGGCTGTTAGAAAGACTCTGGAACTGGAATTGTAATTTATGACTACATCAGTGAAATATTTGTCTGGTGATGGAGGAAATACTTAATAATCAGCATTTTGACTAATCTGTGAAGTCAATGACAAACTATTTTGACAACTGTCAATTCAGAAATGGGAAGTGTTTTATCAGTGGCTACAGCCTCCTAGTAGAGGTAACATTTGGCAAAAAAACTAGTAGTTGACCATCCATTAATGATGCTTGGATTTGAACTTTGTTAGCTCATCAGAGCTCACCAATAGATTTCTTGAGGTTTCTCATGGATGAGATCACAGTTCAATGGCCACCTGAGAAAATTCTGTAAGTTTTACCACAAAGGATGGGGAGGAGTTCCTTTGTAAACGAGCTATGCACTGGCATTTTTAGAAGTTGCACGCTGAAGATAGAGCTCCTTGCTGGATCTTGCTAAGGTGGCCTGAATTGAAATTTAAACAAAAACAGTAGTTCTCAGCCTTGATTACCCACTAGAATCATCTAGGGAGCTTTTAAAAAGCCCAGGCTTCATCTCAGATTGAACAATTTAATTCCTCTGGGATGGAGTCCAAGCATCAGGAGTCTGTAAAGCTCCCAAGTGATTCCAGCATACAGCCAGGGTTAAGCTCTGCTGACCCAGAGCCCTCTGAGGGGCACCCAATTTCTTTACTGCTTTAGTTTTACCCTGGAGATCGCAAGATAAACGTAGAAATTTCTAGGAACTTTTCAAGAATATATGTACGAGAGGATTATAACGTAGGTATCTATGTACAACAGACCCTGCAGCGGAAGTGAAGTAGTAGTTAAGAGTAACAACAGCAACAACAATAAAAACCATGTGAGGTAGGTACTATTATTACTTCCGTTTTAAAAATGAGAAAACTGAGGCTTATGGATACTGTGGGCACCTACGGGAATGCTCAGAGAAGCTTTTATTTGCCATATTCCTTTTTTATTTCCTACACGGAAGCTTAGTAGAGAAGGGGTCAGAAGGAAATGAGATTAGAAGGGCTGCCCTCCTGCAGAGAGAGCCAGATGAACAAATCAAGGCTCCACCAACGGGAGCGATTTGGAGACACTCGGTGGGTCAATGCCTCCCTGATGAGCCAATTTTATCCAGAGTCTAGACTTCAGATTCTTGCAGGTATTCATGCTCCCTCTGCAGAACAGAGATGAAGCTGGGACTATTTGAAAAACATCTAAAACAAAAAAGCTAATAAGTAACCTCAAAAAACTGTTAGCTAAATATCACTAAAGATAGACTAAAAAGAGGGTAAACTTTTAACTTCATAAAACTGGAACAAACTGAGAAAAATCACCGTGTATTATGAAATTAAAACACAACAACAACAAGAGCTCAAGAAGCAGGTGCTGGGTTACAGTTCGATAATCTTTCACATTCAGAATGCCAGCTGGTACAGGGGAACCTCCAGGAGCTGACACTTCCACCAGATGTCATGCAATCAGATCTGGCAGCAGATGGAAGCACGATGCTCTCCAATCCTCTCCCATCACCCCCTGCGTGGGAGAGTGGGGGCCCCGGCTGAGGAGAGGGACAAGAGAGGAGGTAAGAAATGGCTTTAAAAAACCTCCACCTGCCACTAATGAGGAGGAGAGAAACAAGAGAGAAAATTCCTAAGTGAGAGGCTTCCTTTTGTAAAAACAAGATATACTGGGCTCTAGAAATTGAAGGGAAAAGTAAAACAAACATTTTCAGTTGGAAACATTTTTACTTATGTTTGTTCTCCACCATACTTATTTCAGAAAAACCAGATTACTCTAGGGGAGGAATAGAAAATAAACCAATTTGTGAAACTTGGAAGTTCAGGGCCAGTAGAAAACCTCAGCATGAAGCAATTTAAATATTGTTCCTGAGGAATCTTAAGGAATAATAACCAAAGGATTTATTATTCTTGGTGTCTATTTTGTTATGGCTTGGTATAAAACTTGGGTTGCTTTTTATCATTTATGTATTACTTCAAAAACATTGGCTAATATTACAAGGCATAGAAAACAGACACCCATCACATTGATGAAGAAGTCTTTGCTATGTCTGTAAACAATAAAATAAAGTTCTGACAGAACCTAATCCTCTAAGAATGTGAACATGCAGTCTCATAGACATTTTTACATGGGACTTTATAATCTCTCCTATTTATTTCTCTTTTCATATACAGAAGCTTTCTCCCACCCAATGTGAGAAGGAATTTGTCACTAAAACCAGAGGCCAGAGCACATCAGCAAAGAGTGATTATCCCCCAGAAAAGCCCCCTCATTTTTCACTTAAAGAAACTTCCAAGAAAGAGAAGTATATTCTCAGATACTACCTTTTCCCCAAAAGAAATTCATTCTGATTCTCAAGTTTAGCTCAATTGAAAATGGAACAAATGAAGGCTACTTAGTGGGAAATAATTATTCCATAAGCAATCAGCCAGATCCTCTTTCTATAACAAAATTAGCTCATTCATGTATCCTCTCTACATAATTTACTGAGCATGTTATGTTCTCCATGGTGCATTAAGCAAGGGAGAGAGCAGGGCAGTCCCGTTAAAGTGAGAAGCTACTCACGATTTTAATTTGACTCATTGGTTGATGACTCAAAGGCTGGTACTGCCAGCTTTCTCTATCAAGTGCATGGCTGGTGATGCAAAAGAAATGCCTGATTATCTGGACATTCAAACTTTTATTACTTTTGACTGTTCTCAAGTTACTTGGCATCCCACTTGGGAAGACAGACTGTCAGGAAATAAGGCAGTATGAAAACATGGTCAACCTACATTTATTCCTTGTCATACTTTCAACCTGGCTTGTCTTATTCTTGCTCTGTCACCCACAAGATAGGCCTTATTCTTGCTCCGTCACCCACAGGATATGTTTGCTCACTTGTGAAATGAAAACCTGTCTTTAATGTGAGTCAATCTAAAGAAGCATCATGTAAGGGCTAATTACTCTTCTAAAATCATATAATATGGTTCCTAATCAAACATAACTATTTTTCATTCAATGTTTTGGATTATTTGTACAATTCCCTCCATTAGCAGAGTTGATCAAGAGTTAACTCTTAAGTGCCCAAGTAATTGCTCATATTTTCCTTATTTAGGGCATAAGGACACACTTTTCTCTGGAACTCACGTAAACAACTAAAAATGGAAAACTATGAAGAACTTGGTTCTACAGAAAGCCCTGTTTTGGCTGTCCTGGAGGGGAGAGAAAGGAGATTCTGCATGACAAATGATACTACTGGGTACTCTGAGTAAGCATCAAGTTGCTTGTTTATAAAGTCTGTTTATAAATCTAAAATATTTTTCCCCAACACATTAAAACTGCAAAAAAAAAAAAATAAGAGAATAATTAAAGAACTCTAACATATGGAAAATTCAAGTACCTTTCCAAATGTAGTACAGTTTAGAATAATTATTTGATGTTAATGGTTTTATATATATATTAATTCAAATTATCAACCCACATGAATCTAGCAGATAGATAAATATTAATCACTGATGTATGTAGCTTTTGTTTTCCTTTCAAGAGCCAAACCATAGTCTGCATTGCATGGCTTTTAAAACATTCCATATCATTCCCCAGATATTTTCCTATATATGAAATGAGGATTTTAATCTACTTCTCTTACATTTTAAAAAATTAGGTGTTACTTTGATTAAAATATTATAGATGCAAATAATTTAAAAAGTCAAATGGCACTAAACATCTTATAATTTAAAAAACAGTCTCTTGTATCCTCATCTTTCTCCCATCCCTCAGAAGTCAGTAGCCCCTTTCAACTCTTTGAGCTATTCTCTCTAGCATTAACTTCATGTTTCTATATAATATACATATACTAATACCTCTTAGTGCATCTTTAGACACCGACCATTGAAAAAGGCTATTAATTTTTTTATGATTGGTGAATATTCTTTCCCTCCTCCCAATATAAGTATCCTTCAACTTTTGGTTAAGTCCATACATATTCAGTGTTTTCATCATAATGACTATGTAAAGATTGTTTACTGTTGAACTAGAAAGTTAATATGATTGTATTTCCTGTCTTGAATTAAATTTTATTGTTCCTAGAGTTAATTACCTTTTTCTGTTTACTCAGTTTTTTCTTTTCGGGCGGGCATCTGATAAAGTCTTTCCCACAACCTCCAACAGCTCTATAAAATGTCTCTCACTATGATTTCTACATGGTCGAATCTGTCATTTCATTTATTGGTCCATTTTCCCCCTGGGGACATCCCTCCAAGAGTCTTCTAGGTTTTCTGCTCCAACTTTGGCCTGCAGCAGAGCTATCTTGCTGGGACTTCCCTTCACTCTCATACTGGAAGTTTCCTTCACCTCTGCCCTGTGTTTGGTCCCCACTTGCCTTCCTCTTTCTTGGTTTACTCCCATTGGCTCTGTAGAACATATTCTTCAGTAACTTTTGGAGAAATGGCACAGAGAGGTAAATTTTTTGACTGCGTCAATCTCTGAAAATGTCATTTTCTACCTTTATATTACATGACAGTCTGGATGGATATGGAACTCAAGGTTAGAGTTCATTTTCCCTCAGTATCTTGAAGGCATTGTTCCATTGTCTTCTGGCCTTCGATGTTTCTGTTGACATCTACTTTTTTCATTTGTTTTTCTTTACATTTTGCCCATTTGTTCTCCCCAAAAGCTTTTGAAATCTTCTTTTTCTTCCTGGTGTTCTGAAATTTCACTATGATGAGCCTTGGAGTATACTTTTCTTCATTCATTGTGTTGAATACTTGGAAACCTTTTCAAACTGGAAATTAATGTCATCCAGTCCTAGGAAATTTTGTTTCATTTCTTTGAAAGTTTCTTTCTCACTGTCTTTTAAGTTATCTTTTTTCTATAACTCTTAGTGGTTGGATGTTGGGCATTCTGGATTGATACTCTATTTTCTTACCTTTCCCCTCCCCCCCCAAAACACACATTGTCTATCTTCTTTTTATTCTGTTTTGGGAGATCCTTCTATTAAAAAATATTTTGCTATATCATTTTAAGTTTCCAAGTGTTCTTACTTATTATTTGATTTTTATTTAAAAAATATGTGTAGCATCTTATATTTGTTTCATGTTTCTTCTTTTAGCTTTCTGAGCATTTTTAATTATAGGTTCTTTGACAGAATCAAACTGTTCCATGGACTACTTCTGTTTACCCCAAGTTCTGTTGTCCTCTTCATTTGTTTTAGTTTCTATATTTCATGTTGGAAGCTTTATTCAAATGTCATATCATTCTTTTCTGTCTATTTATGTGTAAGAGCGAGGCACCATAGAGATGATCGGAAGTTCTCTGGGCACAGGTAGGGCTGCTGTACTAAGGGACTTTGCAGCCCCAGCAGCCAGATGGCATTTGGAGGGGGGGATTGGGTATCCAAATTTTAGTACCGGTTTTAGTGCAGTTCTTTGGTGTGGTACCACTTCTTCAGAGAAGAATCTTACAGAATTCTGCTTAGGAGATATGATTCTGGATGCTACCATATTAGGGCTGGGGGAGGGAGGGTGGCTGGGAGAGCTTTACTGCTCACTTTGCAGGTTTTGACTTAATTTCTCCAATTTAAGTCTAACATTCTTTCCTCTTTGGTACCTGGGGTCCTTGAGCTCAAAATTTACATGTTGAAGACCCAACCCCAATGTGACTGCGTTTGGAGATAGGGCCTGGGAGGAGGTGATATGAGGTGGGGCCCTGATCTGGTAGGGTGGGTGTTCCCATAGGAAGAGGAAAAGACACCAGCACACTCTCTCTGCCATGGGGGGACACAGTAAGAAGGGGCTGTGTACAAGCCAGGAATAGAACCCTCATCCGGAACCAAACTAATCATGCTGGCACCCTGATCTCAGATTCCAGCCTCCAGAACTGGGAGAAAATAAATTTAAGTTGTTTAAGCCACCCAGCCTATGATAATTGTTATGGTGGCCTGATACTAGCTAATACACACAGTGACCTTGTATTTTATGAATAAATGTTTATGAACTATTGGACTTTACATATCTACTGTAGAAAATGAAGAAGACATCAGTGAGAAATAAAGATATTTGTTAGATATCATTATAAAAGTTTAGTATAATAGTGGATATAATAGTGTTACTTACCTATTGCTCTAGAATCACTGAAATATGCAGGGGAATAGACAGGAGTGGCTGACACTACCAAACTAGTCTTTGTATCCAACACCAGCTGCTGGGTATCACAAGTGGGCTGGACCCACAAGGCTAGTGCCAGAGAAATAGGGTGATGGATGGGTAGAGAGATAAAATGGATACCCCATATTGAAATAAATCAACTTAATGGTGGCAACTTTAGTAGTTACTTTAATAAAGATAAAAATGTACAGATGGAAAATCCTTCCCAAGTGAGAACTTTTATATCTAGGACAGATTAAAAAGATAAATTAAATAGCCTCCACTAATCAAATAATATGACATAACAACAAAGTGTACACGTCAGAAAAATGATCGCTCATTGCCATATTATAATGAACATGTGGACATCCATCTAATATCAAGTTTTAGGAAGGAAGCTGCATAAGATGGTAACCTTAGGTGGTTTCTGTCCTCACAGAAACAAAATCATTCCTGGCTCATTATGGCTGTAACATTCACATGCATGGGGATGGAGATACTGCAGGTCACTTATAGTCATCGACCTATGAGAAGGTCCCCTGTAGGCTTGTTTAGTCCTAAATTATGGTTGCATGAAGTTTACCAATGATTTTTCCAGTCGCTTGAGTAGAAATAGTCACACAAAATGCCTGTCACCAGGTAGGTGCTCAGTTATTGGCTGTGGAGAAGAACGAATATTTTTTCCCTAGAAAGTTATATTTGTTGTCCATAACCTAGGAACTCAGAATGGAATACAAATCACTAAATTAATGCTTTCAAATGTTTAACTGGTGCTGAGGATTAACTGATGTTTTCCGGGGGTATCCGACATTGAAAAATTGAATAACTTGCAGAATAGCAAAACAGAAGCTTTAGTCAGACTAAGGATTAGAAAGGATTCAAAAGCCTCTCATAACACTAGAAATTGTCTCTAGACTTCCTTATCATCATAGTTGTCATCATTGTCATCATCATCAGCCTTTGTACTTACTGAAAAAGGAAACCACTTATTCTGAGGTGCTCAAAACATTATTGAGACTATCTAGTTACTTTCATAGTATTCATAGTTTCCATAGCTATACATACCCCTATCATTTTAACATCTAACCTGGTGCCCTGAACTATACATAACTCTGACTCAATTTAAAAGGGTTATCTGTATAGAAAAATAGAAAGACTGAAGCAAGTTTTATAGGAAACATTTATAAAATAGCTATTGTTTACATTTTAAAATGTAATCAGGCTATTTTATAATAGTTATATATTAGAAATTGCTTCATGTTATAGGACTATAATAGTCTTTGGTCTAAGAATTCACATAATAGTTTAAAATAAACCATCAAACCCTTTCCTTTTATTATAATAATAATGTGTATACCCTGAAGGGCATTTTCAAATAGTGGTCTTAGTAATGGTCCTATGCAACTTAATTGTGTGCTGGAATTTAATTATTTGAGTCTCTGGGACAGGGATTATTGCAAATCTAGTGCTGCCTAAGTATAAAAAAAATCTGATTTTAGTGGTCTCTTCATTGTATTCTTCCTAAAAGAGATGGGACTTCATTAGGCACAAATAATTTAAAGGACAGGTTAAACATAAGATTGAGCCTGGTCTCTCTGCAGTAATATTGAGATACCTTAGCCTGGTCATAAAATCTCATAAAGAACTAAAGAAAGAAAGAAACCCACAGAAATGTGTCTCACCCCTATCCAAAGAGAGGTGACTCACTGCCTCCTAAGCAGTCCCTGATTTCTCCCAGCACTGCTAATATTGAGAACCTCCCTTAGAGTGAATCTCAGTTTTCCTACTTATAACTTATTCCTGATGGTTTCTCTTTCACCCTCTGAGATGATAAAGAATAAGTTAAAATTATCTTCCAATACAAAACACTCAGAAAGGTCATAACCGTGTCTGGCCTATGCCTTCTTTTTCTTAGGCTGATATCCCTAGGTCCTGTCACCATTATCAGCCTCTTCACCATCCTGTTTCAGAAGCACTATAATTCCCCACTCTCTTTTGTTAAAAGGAGGTGCCTAGAACTGAATCGAATATTTAGGACATAGCGAAAGCTCTGAAGATAAGAACTAGGCCAGCACATCCATTGCTCTGAACCCCACAATGGATCCTATTTGCTTTTTCAGGGGCCACATGAAATTGTGAGCTCATCATTTACTTATAGCCAATGAACCATTGCTCCCTGCCCCAACCTGGTCTTTTCCACAAAAACTGATAAACCCATTCTTCCTTCATCCTTTACTTGTAGAGATGATCAATAGTCTTACTAAATGTCATCAAGTTATTTGAGACCACTGATTCTCAATCATGGGTCATGCTCCTTCCAAGGGCCAATCAGGATTTCTGGTGGGGGTGGAATTGGGTGGGGGAGACATAGCTGAGGAGTTTAAAAAGCATATTTAATATGATTCTATATTCAAAAATGAAAGAGGACATTGGTAAACTCTTAGGAAATGAGAAGGCAAGGTATTCCAGCTATCAATTTGTTACCTGAGCTGCAAACTCATACTTTATTTCCTGCTCTGCAAAAATTGAGCTGGGCCTTTTAAATGCTTTTCCTTTGTCAGCTAGTATGATGTTAAGCTTTGTCAGTAAAGAGAGTTGCAGATACTTTGGAGAAGATGAGACACCTCCTTGTTAACAGCTTTTCCTATCACCTAAGCGCAGATTTCCAGTAAGTTCTGGAAGGCAGATTTCCAGCAAGTTCCACCAGCATGGCACCTCAGTGACTTCTCTGCCACTCAGTGAGTCATAGCTCTTCCCTCTCCAACAAGGTCTGGATCTTAGTCCTGGAGAAAAGGGGGCCCTTCCCTGGACACCCTACTGGAGCCCTAAGAGGAGTAGCTGCTGTTTATTTCTGATATTCTTATATTCTTTAGAGCTCTTTAATATTTTTTACTGTCTAATATCTTCTTGCTTCAATTTCCTCTTATAAATAATAATTCTTTATATCCAACTTTCTCTGTTCAAGTTACTGTGTGATTTTTCTCCCCTAATTGGATCTTGACTTATACACAAGGGCCATGAGAAGGAACTAGCTGACTCTGCAGCTTGACACAGTATTGAAAAGATCAGGTAAATAAATATCTAAACACCTAAAAAATGCAAAACAAAACAATGGCGTTCTCCTCTGCCTTGGATCATCTGGTGCTGAGTTACTAGGTTCAACTCCTGCCTCCTATCATGGTCTCTGTGCCACTTTACCATCTCAGAAATCTCAATTTTCATACTGCTAGCCTCTTCTACTCCAGTCCAACCTGCATGCTACCCTGCACAAGGTGACTTTTGTTCTCACATCCACCCATTCATTTTTTTTTGTCTGTAATTACCTCTTTATTGAATGCTCACTTCCTCCTCTGAACCAGTTCCATCTCCTTACAAACCTGTTTTACCATTCCACGTCTCTGAAAAATCTCTCTAGAAGATGAACCTTATCCCACACTGTGTGCTCATTTGTCCCACGTGTGTCCCCAGCACTCCTGTGGCCTTAGTGTACATATGCAATATAAAAGATATGTTCTAAATGCTTGAGATCTCTTTGATAAGTCTATTGAGATTCTGCCAGTAAGTCTCAAGCTCCTCAAAAGCAGGAACTTTGTCTTTCATTTCTCCTGTATTTCTTCCTAGGAACTGGTACTGTGCTCATCAGAGGCTTCTTGCTTAGTTGGAGCTAATGGAATGATTAGAGACAGCTGGAACCTTTAGTGCTTTGTTCTTTGACAAATGATGTTCTGACAACTGCTGCAGGAGAAGAAAAGTGCACAAAGAAGTATCCATACCCTTGAGGCATATGTAACATTAAAAATGCACATAGTCCAGTCAATAAACTTGCTACTTAAGGGCAGTACAGTGGTCAGAAGTGAATCCCCTTCAGTGTGGCACCAATACCATGTCAAGCTGAAGAGTCAGCTAAAGTTTACAGAGCAGGGGCCATGCCTACAGGCCGATATGGCAGGAACATACACTGGCCATAGTTACTGCAAGTAGATTCTTCAATAGCTTCCTCAACACCTTATATGCATCCACTGACAAGTCTGAGTCACGAGCAGCAAGCTGGACACAGCCACTCTATCGGCACTGAAGCCAGGCTTGGTGTAGGAGTAGCTCTGCAGTGTTGGGAACAAAGGTCAGATAACATAAGGCCTGTGAACCAGCTTCCATGCAGGGGTGGGAAGAGCAGGCAAGGAAATGTGGTAAAGACTTCTTGAGGAAGACCTAAGGTACTGCCACCTACCCTATAAATACTGCAAACTGACCAACACTGGCTTGTAGCCCTCAGAAACAAAGTAAAACTTTTGAACTGTGGGACCACAAATTCTGCAGAGTAAAGAAACAGAATTATGCACAGTGACCAAGCCAGTAGCTAACTTTCCAGAAGATACGCATAGATGCAATGAGTAGAGAGCTGCTGAGCCCTCAACAGTCTCTGTTGCCATGGTAAAGCATGTGACATCAGTGATGTCGGCGGCACGCTTCTATGAATACATGGGGCACTGAGAGGGAGAGGTCTGACATGTCAGAAGAAATAAATGAGAACACTGACACTATAAAGAAGGGAAGGACTTTCCCAGTCATCAGCTGGTAACCCATAGAAGATAGTTTTGGTTTCTCAAATGGCTGTATTACAATTACACAAAAAGAATAAAACTCAAACAAAAATTATTTGACAAGAGGCAAGACAGTATTTTTTCGCAATATTTTCAGACAGTTAGGCAAAGGTATCTTAAGGATATCTTCCATGTTTTTTTTCTTTTTTTCTTTTTTTTTATTTCGGCATATTATGGGGGTACAAATGTTAAGGTTACGTATATTGCCCTTGCCCCCCGCCCTCCTCAAGTCAGAGCTTTAAGTGTGACCATCCCCCAGATGGTGCGCCTCACACTCATTTTGTTTGTATATACCCATCCCCTCCTCCCCCCTCTCACCTGCCCGACACCCAATAAATGTTATTTCTATATGTCCACTTAGGTGTTGATCAGTTAATACCAATTTGCTGGTGAGTACATGTGGTGCTTGTTTCCATTAATGTTTGATATGACCAGTGCTGAAGACGGTCATTGATCTCTTGAATTTGAGAAGCCTGCTTCATATTTGATATCAGGAAACTTTCCCATTTAAGGTGTAGCCTTCAAAAATTATGGCCTAAATGTCCAAAGGCACCATTATTAATCAATGACAGTAGAATTGGGGTTATTTCTTAATTTTTTTAAAAAAGAACTAATCTTTAGTTAAAATTACATATAAAAGTTCTATTAAAATGGTACATTTAATTTTAAACTGGAAAAGCCTAAATTTAGCTCTAAGGAATCTCAGTCATATGAATCAATCTATTTCTCTCTCTCTCTCTCATCATCTTGTTACTTATTTCCAATGCTCAGAAAACACTGCTACTGATTGTAAATAATCTAGCAATTCTGCATATGCAATAAGCTCCTTGAAAATTTTACCTGATGGGACTACAAGGGAATATTTATTAACCAAACTTAGTATTCCAACAACACAGACTCAAACTAAATATTATTTATGTCATCACTAGTATCTCCCTAAGAGATATTTGTTAAATATGGAAAGATCCTTGGTACATCATCAGATAAAAAAAATCATCGAGCATTTGAATTTTGTTGCCTGAGAAATTCTACAATGTGATTTGCCAGTGTCTGAGGATTATGTATGTCAGGGCAGTGTTGTGTTTTGATTTTGTCTTAGCTGAATACAGCAGTGATTTAAGGAAGGCTTAGTCTAAGGTGGTAGCTGCAGCAACAAAATACTATTCTATTTAAGACCTGCTTGGTAATGTACCTAATACAACATTACCTCCAATGAGGTTCCATATCTATTCACAATTATTAGTATTGATGTAGAGCAGGAATGGTCCATGTGTATCTGATTTTCAGTGGACATGAGAGCAGCTATCACTGTCATAAACCTCAGACTTGTGTTCCCTTTGACCTGTTTCTCAAACCCTTTCAATGCCTTGAACCCAAGGCATTCAAGACCCCACCAGCCCTGATGCTTGAGGATGAAAATGGTCATAAATTTACCACCTTTAATGATTTTAGACATCTGGTTTAACTAATTCATGTTTATAGTTATTTTCTGATTTCCTTTATTTCAAGAGCAGCAGCCAACTGCAGTGTGATAATTTTTCAATAACTCTTTCCCTACAACACCACATAATGAGGCAGAAGTTCTTCCTTTGGATTCTAACTTGGGGGAAGTATAGCCTGGCAGTTTGATCACAGGTCTAACTTTAGAAGTTCAGAGTTGCAATCTCAAATTCTTAGCACAGAGCAGCTGCAGCACGAAAGGAACTGTCCCAGGTGCTGAATTGATCCTATTAGCAGTTTGTTATTCAGAGGATCATTGGGTACAAATAATGAAAGGGATGGTATCTTCATCAGGGCTGAGAAAATTAGGAGAGTCTTTTCATTAGAAGAACAGCTGAGTAGGAGATCTAATTTTGACTTCTGACTGAGAATTGTTTCGGGCAGTTGGTAAGATACAGAGATGCATTGAAACTAATAATCAATTAGGAAATGGTATACCTTTTCTGGGGGAAGACTCTCTCTTATTACTTAGGAAGCCCCTTAGAGTTGAAGTAACAAAAAAGAAAGAAAGATCAGTTTGTTTGAAAGAATAACAGGTCTGTGAAATATGTCATCGGTATTTTGATGGCGATTACACTGAATCTGTAAATCCCTTTGGGTAGTATAGACATTTTAACAATGTTGATTCTACCGATCCATGAGCATGATATGTTTTTCCACTTGTTTGTATCATCTGAAATTTCTTTGTTCAATGTCTCATAATTCTTTGTAAAGAACCTTCTCCTCCTTGGTTAAGTATAATCCTATGTATTTAATTTTTGTGGTAGCAATTGTGAATGATATTGAGTCTTTGATTTGACTCTCAGCTTGACTGTTATTGATGTATAAGAATGCTACTGATTTGTGTACATTGACTTTGTAACCTAAGACTTTGCTGAATTTATTTATCAATTCCAGGACTCTCCTGGTGGAATCTTTGAGGTTTTCTAGGTATAAGATCATATAATCTGGAGCCAGAAAAGAGCCTGAATAGCCAAAGCAATCTTAAGCAAAAAGAAAAAATCTGGAGGCATCACATTACCAGATTTCAAACTATACCACAAGGCTATAGTAAACAAATCAGCACAGTATTGGCACAAAAATAGAGATATAGAGCAATGGAACAGAACAGAAAACCCAGATGTGAAACCATCCACATACAGCCAACTGATTTTTTATTTTATTTTATTTTATTTTATTTTTTTTTTACATGTTGGATACCTTGAATAGCTTTGCCTCTCCCTAAGAAGGGTTAGAGGTTTGCCCTTCCCCCCCACAAT
>VBSM01003176.1:35260698-35288819 GCA_008086735.1 Cheirogaleus medius
TTCTTTTCTGCAGAGACGCTCTAACTGGCGGTGTTTCTCGTCCGCCATCTTGTTCCGCCCCCCCCTCCCAACTGATCTTTGATAAAGCAGACAACAATATACACTGGGGAAAAGAAGCCCTATTCAATAAATGGTGCTGGGGAAAGTGGATAGCCACACACAGAAGAATGAAACAGGATTCATATCTCTTACCACTTAGAAAAATTAATTCAAGATGGATGAAGAACTTGAATGTAAGGAATGAAACCATAGAATTCTAGAATAAAATGCTGGAAAAACTCTTCCAGATATCAGCCTAGGCAAAGAATTTATGAAGAAGACTCCAATGGCAATCACAGCAGCAACAAAAATAAATACATGGGACTTGATTAAATTAAAAAGCTTCTGCACATCCAAGGAAATAATTAACAGAGCAAATAGACAACATACATAATGGAAGAAAATATTCACAATCTATACATTTGATGAAGGACTAATAACCATAATCTACAAAGAACTCAAACAAATCAGCAAAAAAGTAAACAAATCCATTAAAAAGTGGGCAAAAGACATGAACAGAAGCTTCTCAAAAGAAGATAGAAAAATGGCCAATAACCATATGAAAAAATGTTCAATGTCACTAATCATTGGGGAAATGGAAATCAAAACCACAATAAGATATCATCTTACTCTAGTCAGAACGGCCTTTAGTAAAAAGTCCCAAAACAATAGATGGATGCAGTGAGAAAGGAATGTTTATACACTGTTGGTAGGACTGCAAATTAGTACAGCCTATATGGAAAACTGTATAGAGATTCCTCAAAGAAGTAAAAGTCGACCTACCATTTGATCCAGTAATCCCACTACTGGGTATTTACCCAAAGGAAAAGAAGTCATTTTATCAAAAAGACACCTGCACTCAAATGTTTATTACAGCACAATTCACAATCACAAAGATGTAAAATCAACCCAAATGCTCATCAATACATGAGTGGATTAACAAAATGTGGTATATGTATACCATGGAATACTAAGCCATGAGGAAGGATGACCTAATGCCTTTTGCAACAATTTGGATGAAACTGGAAATGATTACCCTAAGTGAAGTATCTAAAGAATGGAAAAACAAACATCACATGTACTCACTATTAAATTGGAACTAACCAATGAGCACACCAGTGCACAGAGAGAAGTAAAACTCAATAGAAATCAAGCAGGGGGGAGGGGGGAGGACAGAACAGGCAAAAACATACCCAACAGGTACAATGAACACCATCTGGGTGACGGGCACACTTATAACCCTGACTCAAGCATTATAAAAGTGATCCATGTAACCAAAAATATTTGTACCCCCCATACACTTTGAAATTAAAAAAAGAGAATAAAAAGAATAACAGGTGGTATCAATAGCTAAGATATGGAATCAACCTAAGTATCTATCAACAGATGAATGGATAAAGTATATGTGGTAGATAAACATAATGAAATACTATTCATATTAAAAGAATGAAATCCTGTCATTTGTAGCAATATGGATGAACCTGGAAGACATTGTGTTTAGTGAAATAAGCCAGGCTCAGAAAGACAAATACCTCATGATCTTTCTTATATATGGAATATAAAAGAATTGAATTCATAGAATCAGAGTAGAATGGTGGTTACCAGAGGCTGAGAGATGGGTATTGGGGAGATATTGGCCAAAGGCTACAAAATTTCAGTCATATAGGAGAAGTAAGAGACTGTTGTACAACATGGTGACTATTTTTAATGACAATGTATTATATACTTGAAAATTGCTAAGAAAGATTTAAAGTGGTCTCATCACAAAAAAAATTGATAAGCAAGAGAGGTACTGGATATGTTAATCAGCTTCATTTAGCCATTCTGCAATCTATACATATATTAAAACATTGGGTTGTACACCATAAATATATGTAGTTTTTATTTGTCAATTAAGAAAAAGAGCAACAGATGATGTTGACTTCAAGGTACATAGCAGCAGAACGTGGAAATATGTAGGCCCTTTTCTAAACTGATTCAAAGAAGAAATGTTCCACAAAAATGTGTGGATAAACTTGCTCACCCCAACTCTGTCCAATATGACAACATCTTATTCTACTTCCTCTTAAAGAGGTTCCATCACCATAACAACCCACATCCCATAATTCAGTTACAAAAGCAGCAGGAGAGGCGTTCCATCATCAATTAAATAATTAGGTTTCCAGATGTCCCAACCAAGACATCCCAGTACTTCATAATATCTAAAATTCCTTTGTGTCCTCACAATGTCCAGCAACTATATGTCAAACATCTCAACCTACATAGATTTGTACACTAGATTGGAGACCCCAAGTTGCTATGAAGAGGGTCATAAAAGTGAAGAATGGAGGAGAGGTAAGTATTCTAAAGTGCATAAATGAGTGGCGGGGAAAAAGGATATTATGCAAACCAGAGCAATTCAGCTTATTTGTAGATTCCTACTTGGGAACTAAAAATACAGAAAGCAAGCCTGAAACCTTCTGCCTCTGATATTTACATTAGTAACTGTGAACAGCTGGACTCTAGAGGCAGGAAGTCTGATGCTCACAGCCCTGCCACTAAGTGTCTTCGGGGTTGATAATGAATCACACATACCATACTCTCTGGAAAGCAATCTTGTAAAGAAGCAGGCACTCATGTCTAAAATGTTAGGCCCTGGAGCTAGTACATTTTTTGATTAAAGTGAAAAAGTTACATGGGCTCAGAGGATGTTTTTCCCTAATATTACTGTCTTATTGATATGAAAGGAATGACTACGGCAGTTTGTGTTGTTTATTCTTACGGAATATATGCCAAGGGTGACAGTGGAGATTATTAAGTCCTGTCAGGAAAATTGGCCCTGGCAGTGCCATGGGAGGAAAGACGACAGCTTGCTGGCTGGGGTGCTGTTTTTGAAACTTTGAAGAAGTTTCATGATGTGAGTGTCATGTGAACATTTTAAGCACTGCCATCTTTGCGTGGGTAACCTTGATTGCATTTGGTTGATAAGGCTTGTATTCTCAGGAAAGAGTTAGAAACTTGATAAAAATTTCCCCGTGAAGTTCCAAGTTTAAGTGGGCCATTGACCTGTTAGTGCCTGCAAACTGTCTGAAATCTGGAGGTGGAAGACAGCTGTTGAGAAAAGGAGGCTGACGTTTGCTTCACAAATGACTGGTGATATTAGTCTCAACAGAAAGACTAATGATAAAAAGGATAATATGGTCTTGTCCTTCCTTAACGGCTAAAATATAAAGGCAAAAGATTAAGGGAGGTATGGGAGACACTTTGAAGATAGATAGAAAATGCCGTGTTACCTCTCTCCCTGCTGGTGTGCCATACTTACTACGGCCGCTGGGCTTGTACCCATGAATGGGAGGATTTTGTCTCCAGTACTGTGGAACTGAGACGTGCAGCATTTTGTTCATAGAACAAAAATGCCAAATTGTTTGTTGTTTAGGCTGGCTGTTTTCTGTGATAGGCCCCAAAATTCCAAATGTAATTATAGTCATTGTTTTCAAATGAATGCTGTAATTAATTCAGAATGGATACCTTCTTTTTACACATTTTGCTCGCTGAAGGAGGACAATATATTTAATGTAATTAATGTCCTTGGAAGAAATGCATGACATTTAAAACTATCTAGGTGGAAACTTAATGCAAGGACAATATTAGTGAACAGTTCATCTGATTATATATGATTTGCAGAGATGTTTTAATAAATGAGAAGTAGGAAAGGCCCTCTACAGATAATCTGCAGGGAGGTGTCATCTAAAACCATTGTGGGAAGATGTATGAAGAATTAAATATTTCTTTATAATCTTTAAGGAAGTGAAAACACAATGCTTATTATCTATAAACCATCTCAGTGATTAATAGCTACATGACCAGAAAGTTCTCTTTAAACCTGAACCCAGATTTATTCTCCTTTTGCTATTTAATGAGTTCTCTGGAGATGAATATCTCTTCTACATAACAAACCAAAGACATATCCCATGTCTTCCACTAGGGAAAGTAAGAAGAAAAAGCACACACTTCATAAATCTCGCCCTCCCACTTTCTATAATACATTGATCTTTCTCTAGTTGAAAGGATACCATTAAATAGCCCTTCAAAGAAAATGATTCTTCCCTCTTCTCTTCATCCATCCATCCATTCCTCCCTTTTTCTTCAAAATAATAATAATTCAAAGTGATGATCCCTTTTCCCGCTAATGAATAAATCATAAGAAAGCAGAGCTGCTTTGGCTGCAGGGAAGGTGATGAGGAGGCCCAACCACTGGCCTCCTCCTCCTTCCCACCTGCCGTCCCCATTGGGGGTGCAGCTGATGCCCCTCCACATGCCCCATGAGACTCTGTGGGGAAAATGAGTTCCAAGGAGATGAAATGGCTTGCCCCTGAGTGACAAACTATTAGAAGAGTTATTAATAAAATTCTATAGGAAATTCCTCATTCTTGGCATGTCCTCTTTTATTTACAAAGCACAGGAATTATTAGAGGAAGCCTCTGGTTCTCAGTACTGGCTTAGCTGGTAGCTGGGCTGCCAGATATAGCTACAGCTCCACAAACTGCACCCTGAATTTTTTGGAGGTAGATGCTTCTCTTTTAGATATGTGTGAAAATCAGGTCAAATGGTACAGGGTCAGCCCAGATTGAAAGAGAAATGTTAAAATCACATTGCAAAAGAACACGTGAGGGGAGAAAATGCTTGCAAATCATATATATAATTTGTATCTGGAATATATAAAGAACTCTTACAACTCAACAATAAAAAACAAGTAACATAATTAAAAAACAGGCAAAGGACTTAAATAGGCATTTCTCCAAAGAAGATACGTAAATGCTCAATAAATGTATAGGAAGATGTTCAATATCATTAGCCATCAGGGAAATGCAAATCAGAACCACAATAAGAGAACCCTTCACATCCTCCAGGATAGTTATAACAAAAAAAGACAGATAAGAACAAGTGTTGGTGAGGATATGAAAAAACTGGAGCCCTCCTCATTCACTGTTGGTGGGAATGTAAGATCGTGCAGCTGCTCTGGAAAACAGTCTGGTAGTTCCTCCAAAGTTTAAACATCGAGTCACCATTTAACCCAGCAATCCCATGCCTAGATATATACCCAAGAGAAAAACATGCCCACAAGAAACTTGTACATGAACGTTCGCAGCAGCATTAGTCATAATAGTTCCAAAGTGGAAACAACCCAAATGTCCATGAACTGATGAATGGATAAATAAAATGTGGTATATCTATTCAATGGAATATTATTCAGCAATAAAAATGAAGTTGATGCATGCTGTATAATAGATTATCCTTGAAAATATGCTAAGTGAAAGCAGTCAGTCACTAAAAACCACATATTATATACTATGATTCAATTTATACAAAATGTCTAGATTAGGCAAATCTATAGAGACAGAAAGTAGATTAGTTGTTGCTTAGGACTATAGGATGGAGGGAGTAGAGGGGAACAGGAAGTGAAGCAATTGCTCATAAGTATAAGAGTTTTTTTGGGGGGCCGGGGGAGTGATAAAAATGTTCTAAAACCAATTGTGGTGGCAACTGTATAACCTATGAATATATTAAAGAGCACTGTGTACACTTTACATGAGTGTATTTTATGGTGTGTGAATTATATCTCAATAAAGTTGTTATTTTAAAAAAGAAGAGATGAGGTGGAATGGGGATATTATTATAGCTATCTTTGAAAACACAATCTACTCTACTCAGAGGGATTTGTTGTTTATGCCATGCTAAGTAGAAATCAAAGGAATTTAATTAATTATAAACACATATGCTCTATTTTCTGGGGTGAGAAGAGTTTTTTTTGGTAGGTGGAAGATGATTTTTTGTGTGTGTCCATAGGAGTTACTATTAATAAAGGGCTGGAAGGTGGGGCATGAGAGGCCTATTTTTTATTTCTCTGGGGACCTAGATATCAAAGTTGCTATAAAGTTAAGGTTTTTCAAGCTCTATTTATCAGTGGAGGAGTCATCTCTTCCTGCCCTTCTTCCTTTTAACAATCATATGATAAAATAAAAGGACTGAAGTTGGAGTGTGCCTGCTGACAGCTCCTTTCCTAGTAACAGATACAGGTAAAAAGCCAGCTACAACCCCCTGTGAGCCAGATAACAATTTGCTAGCATGCCATTATCTCTACTGCTGGCAGTAAGATGAAGTGATCTGCCAACTCCCTGGAGGGAAAGGTGTCAATGTCAGCACCTCTGTTTGGAAGCTCTGGTGGAAGTTCTGGGCTCTCTCCTGCCCAGCACACTCTTCAGTGATCTTTGTCATCTGTCCTAGTACCAGCAGCACCTTTCAGTATGAGTCTGGTGGAGTGGGCGGTAATTTTGCAAACGTGTTAACTCTGGGAGATCACACATTAGCATTGTGCTTTTAGGAAAGGGTGTGCTGAAAACATCATGAACACGCTTATTTCTGGAGTGATAAACACTTTCAGTGAAACCTCTTTCATAGAACACTAGGGTTTTCTACTAATCCATAAAGGAGAAAAAACTCAATTCAAGTAAACCTCAAGAGCCACAGGATTAACTTTCAGGATCAAATCGCATTCAACTTTGGGATTGGCAGCAGAATCCTCACAGGATTACAGGTGGGGCTGGAGACTGAAAGTTGGGAGATCTGGGGATGGTTCTGCAGAATTGGAAGATAAAGAAGCTCATCTTGAAAACTGGAGTCCTCATTTTGCTCCATGGATTGCCTGAGTATAAAAAGGTGTATAGGACAAATGTCTGGACAAAGCCAACTTCTGTGAGCAGAGGATGGTGGCTTTCCTAAAGGAGGTAGAGATTTACACTGTAAGGGTTTGAAAAAAGGGCTGTCTCTGTGATAAAGCAAACAGGACAGGTTCTCCAGCCTAAGGCATCCAAGGCCAGCCTCGGTTACAGTCTCATGACATCTTTATCTGCATTAACATTTTGGCTATCAATACAGCTGACCAAAAAGTACCTGAGTACTTCATTTAGCCTTGTCTTTGATCATAAAACCCCTAAACTGGGCTTCTTCACACAGGACTTATTGCCATTTCAAGATCCTCAATGATGAGTTAGACAGCTCGGAGCCATTATGTAACTAGAAATGGAAAATCACTGGGGGGAAAAGTGCTACACTAAAGACAAAAAGTATTTCTATTTGGCCAGAGGTGCTGTGTGTAACAAAGGACCAAGTTGGAGGCTAGACAAGTCCATGAAAAAAGGTTAAAATTGATAAGAAGTACCTGAAAAGTTAAATGGATGCTGATTTATCAAAGTATTCAAAGAATCACATACTTGAAGTGAGAAAGCAGAGACAGTTACGTGGAAGCAAAAGTTGTGCAATTTGACAATGATGCAAGAGGTAAGGTAGAAGCAAAAAAATATGGAACAATGTATAGAGACAAAAGGGTTTATTCATCACTGTTCCATCTACAACTCTTAACAAGCACCTTTATAAATCTATAGTAGAGTTATAACTGTTTCTAATGACAAGTCTAAAGCACTATCAGACCTCTCAGTGCCCTCTGAATTGTCTAAGATCAAATTATACTTAACACGATTTGCTTGTTTCTCTGATGTCCCAACAATGGGTCACAGGCTGGACTGAAAGTCCCCGAAGTGCTGTATTCTTACCCTTATCACACGACCCTTCCCATATTGTATGATACTTATGTAGCTCCCCAAGTAGACTATAAACTCCTTGAGGAACCAAAAACGTGAGATTCTTCTTCTCCCATCATCTAGAGCACTGCCTGAGCCAGCTACTAAATATTTCTGATGAAAGGAATAAATTAATGAGCATTACGTGGTGAGTATATTTAACTTATTTGAAAATTGATACCTCAGTATACTGATTTAATAACCAGGTAATATTCTATTAACTAGAATAAATATGGTATTATTCTATTAACCAGAATAGCTCTTATTCCAGTCACTCTGGATAATAAAAACTCTAATTAAATTACATAAAAGAAACATGAGGAGCACTGGCAAAGAAAATTCTGAAACAGGAAAAAGGGATTATAATTGCAAGCGATGTGATGTTAAAGTACAATGGCATTACATTAGAAGTTTTAAAAATAGTCATAGTAAAAGGAATATGTGAAAAATAACAGAAGTGCAGAGAAGGATAAAGAAAAGCAATACAATTCATGGATATTTTTTACACGGTGGCCTTAAAACAGTACCAGAAGTAAATATTATTAAGTGACAAATAAGGGAGACTGCAAGTTGTGACTATAGGACTATAATATGTGAATATGAGAGATGGCATAGTTTTCTTATTAAAGTCATTTATATCTAAAAACATCAATTGGTACAGTCTTTAAAAGCCTTTCCAGCTTCCCACTCTCCATAGCACAGGCAGTAGGACTGTCGCGTGTGTCACGGAGCACAAGGGGAAGGTGCTAAGCCTGAGCAATGCTCCTGATACAATCACAGCAAATGGTTTTATTTGATCACTGAGTGAAAAATTACTAGGTGGAGGATAAATTGAGAAGCCACCAAGGGGCCTGTTCTTCTGCTGCCCTGCTTCCAGTGATCATTCTGTTAGTGCAGAGAGCATTATATATCATTTTGAATTTGATTAAAATATATGGCAGAATATATGAATCCTAATCCCAGCTCTACCATTAGGGAGCTTGGGACCTTGGCCAAGTCATGTGACCTTTCTACATTGTATTGTTTCCTTATTTGGGCTAAATAATATAAATCTAGTGAATTTTGCATTACCTTTCCTTTTCAGAACCCTAGTATAGGGCTTCTCTCTCTGAAAACGAGGACCATTTTTCAAAGAACCAGTATATTTCTTTGGATTATTTGAAAAACCCAAATAAGTTTTTCATTCAGAAATGAGAAGAAATGTAAAGGTAACATGATCAAACAATGTATAATTAATTGGAAGAGTGGAAGCCTTAAAAATGGGGTAATTAGAGGCAGCAAAGCACAGTGTTTAAGAACGCAGGCTTCAGAGCCTAGTTTGGATCCCAGTTCTGGCACTTTCCAGCCATGGAACTTGGGGCAAGATCCCTTTATCCCTCAATCTCCTCATTTATAAAATGGAGGCAATAAAAATAGTACTTTCCCCATAAGGGTGTGGTGAAGATTATATGAGTCGTTGTTGTAAAATAGATAACAACCTGCGTAAGGTTGTTGTTGTTAATCATCTGCTCATTAGTGATGAAATTATTATCATTTTAGAATTTATTTTTCATTTTCCCCATGATTATAAGACACACGGTCTACTAAAGTACAGTAATCGGTATTGCATATCGCAGTCAGGAGCCAGGGTAAAAACGTCCCCTCTCTTCTTTAGTGTTATATTGACACATAATTTCTGGAGCTGGGGGAGTTACTTTTGGGTTGTGGGGACAAAGCAGACACCTAGAAGATTGCAGAACAGCAACAGTGGACAGTTATGATGTCGTGAAGCTGCACACTCCACTGGTCGGTACCTGCCTTACCTATGAGCTCTTGTTCAGTGAGATGACTCGATTCCTTACTGTATATGCTTAAGGCCTACGTTTGTTTTCTGTTCTTTGGTGGCTGCAAGCATTGTGATTGATACAGCTTGTATAGATCGCAGATTTCCTCTAGATACACAGATGTCAGCTCAGATTTTATGCTCAACAAACTATAGAATTACTATTGCCATGAATGTGTTAAAGAAAACCCTAAGGGCAGAGCCTCTCCCTCGGCGTTCACCTCCCTTGGTCTGGACCCAGCGAGCGCCAGAGGCAAGAAGCCTGTCTCCAAACTCCCTCTGGCGGACCCAGGAAGTGTCCGCTCAGACCTGACTCTTCCCCACCCAGTGGAGACGTAGCACCATGCACTGGAGAGTTCAAAATGTCCCCCGACTTTTGTCTCTTCTCCACATTGCCAGTCAGCCTCTGCCTCAACTTCGCAATGACTTCAGGCACTTCCCTGCCTGAGTGGACGTGGAGGTCGAGGGAGAAAGAGTCGTTCTCCTGTGGGTGAGACCACACCGCCCCAACCCTGTTTCCTATTGTGTATCTCGCATTCTCTGAACTTAGTGGTTGATTCTCCAGTGCCTGTCAATCCATGAGTGGATTAATAAAATATGGTATATATATATATATACAATAGAATACTACTCAATTATAAGAAATGATGGTGATCTAGCACCTCTTGTATTTTCCTGGATAGAGCTAGAGCCCATCCTCCGAAGTGAGGTATCACAAGAATGGAAGAATAGGCACCACTTGTACTCACCATCAAACTGGCACTGACTGATCAACACTAAGGTGCTCATACAATAGTAATATTCTTTGGGGGTAGCAGGGTTAGGGGTGGGTAAACTCACAACTAATGGACGTGGTGAGTGTTGTAGCAGGGGAAAGGGCACATCTCAAATCATGGTTGGGATGTGGCAAAGTCATAACATGCAACCAAAATTTTTATACCCCCATAATTTCCTGAAATAAAAAAAAACATAAAAATATAAAGTCTCAGTCTGAGGTTGTTATTGAAGCCACAGAGTAGTGAGCTTTGGAGGCTACATGAAGTTAGGACATTTGGATGACAGGGAAACCATTCATCTAATTACTTGTTGACAATTATTGGGTCTCTGTGATCCAGGCATCTGGAAATATCTGAACATTAGAAAGCATCTAGAAAAAACACAAAAGGCTATTGATTAGGTTTTTCTCTTTGTATCCAGATGTTTCAGCATTATATGACTTATATCTAGGAAAAACAAAAGCAATGCAAGATGCCATCATAAAAACACTTTCAACTTTGAAACTTTGTAAGGGACAAATCAAATACAGAAAGGAATAAATTAGCTTTTGCTGTCTTTATGGTATAAAATAGGCTGATCCTGGAGGACACGAAAGACTATCTTGTGTTAACATTTAAGATCATTGTTCCATGTCATGCATGAAAAACCCTGAGTGATTCTGGGTGGCTAGAAAGTTCTAAAACTTCTGGATTTATTGTTAAAAAGACCTACTTCACTGGGCTTCACATTCAATTCTAAATCATTTTTATTTTATTTAAAAGACAGCTGAATCACTGAATTCAGGAGAGCTGCCCTTATTGAAGTGCTTCTGTTTTAGGTTCTGCAAATATTTTAATTCTTTGATTAAAACTATTTTTCTCATCCACGGCTAGACCTGAGTGATGATTTAAAATGTTTATAGAACTACAATGACTATTTCTGGAAAAGAATGACCAATGGAGTGCTTGTTAATGCTTTTCTTTGCTATGGGGAAATAATTTTGAGAGAAAAAAATGACATTAGTACAAATGTTTCCAAATAACTTTCAAAAGAGATATATGCCATTTATCTTTTTCTAAGTCATCTTTGTAAATTTGAAGAGGGTATGTAAAATTTTTTCACATGTATGAGAGATAATTTATTAGTTTGAGTCAGCTCATATATGTGAAAAAATATGTTCTACATGTTGTGTATAGACTTTTGATATGTCATATGTACTTGACTTATCAAGGGGAAAAACAGGTAGAAGACATGGTTTTGGGTAAGACAGTGCTGTGGTCATGGTAATAAAAATTGATTAATGAAGTCATTCTCCATTCATCCTATGGCCAAATGAATCTTTAACCCTGTGATACCAAAGAAAGAGCAGTGAGGAATTCTGAAGAAACTGTTTTTTTTCCTCCAGAATTTTCTACTTATTCCACAAATATTTAATGAGTGTCTACTCTGGGCCAGGTACTCTGTATATACTCTGTACTAAGGACACAGGGTTAAACAAAATAGATACATTATCCCTGTTCAAAGGGACAAATATTAAACAAATCATTGATGACGTTCAATACAGATATCTTTGGGGCAGTCATCGAGAGCTCTTAAGCTCGTAAATTCACAAAGTTTTAGAAACCTAAACAATTATAATTGGAACAACTATTATAAATGTGTCATGAAGGCATATCAAAAGACAGGAGGACCTGACCAAGACATCTTCAATGCTGCTCTCGGCTTGTCTAAATGTTAGACACGTTTCTTTTAGTCTGGTACAGGCCCCAGACTTCCTTTTTCTTAGAGAGTTTACTTTAGAACACTTGTACTTGTAAATTCTTTCTCTGCCCCTTTGAGATATAAATCTCACAGAGCCTAGCCAGTTTTACAACACAGCAATGCCTTTCTCAGGGACCTGGGAGCCATCCCTTTGAAATGTAATCGCCAAGGTTAGGGCCCCTATCTCCCGGTCTCTCTGGGAGTGTAGGAGCCTAACTTATGCACCCAGTAGCAAAGACAAAAGGCCTAATCACATTGACAGCCTCCCCACAAATGGCCTCCACTAGCTCACCCCAGTGCTTAAAACCTGTCCTGCCTTTTGTTTCAATCTCTTTGTCCTGCTGCAACAGGCTTGAATCAAGTCTCCCTTGTCTGTTGAACTTGTCTGGTGCAATTTTTCTTTGACTAGTTTGAGGAGGGCCATGGAAGGGCAGGGCTGGAGATACTTCATAGGGCAGGTGATGATTAAGCAAGGTCTGAAAGTTGGAGTTATCTAGGCAAATGCTGACTGGGGATGAGTGAAGGGTGAGTGGGCTAGTGCTAGGGATGGAGCGAGTTTGCGAGGCAAGAAGAGATAATAAACCAAGTAATTCTTTCACCACTTTTCACTATCCATTGGCCAATTTTAGCCTTCCTAGTGGTTCTAAGGAGGTAATTTCAAAAGAATTATTATTTCCTAACCCCGAATCTCTCTCTCTTTTTTTTGATCACAGCAATTAAGAGGTAGTAAGGGACATTTACAATTACATGGGAAAGGAATTCTAGGATTCAAGGCAATAAAGTTCTTATCCTTCTCAAAATTCTCAAATAGGCCAAGTTGCTTTTAAACCAGATATGCTCTCAGCTGATCTCTGGACTTTCCATCTGATCTTTGAGCTTTAAAAGAGTTCTGAGGCTCTGGCATCATTTAGAACTGATTCCTTTCAAATGGCCAGGAAGCTATCTTTAAAGTGCCACCAAGAGCAGGGCCATGCTTTGCGGATCATTTTGCGGATCATTTTTACTTCCTGAGAAAAGGCATGAACATCCCTTTGAAGATATTCAAAACATATCCAGTATACAAAAGTTAACTGATAATGTAGCCAGCCCTTAATTGCATTCAGGAGGGACTCTCATTACAAGTGCTGTGATTGTTAAATACAATTCTTCGCATATTTGTCTTCGAATGAATTACTCCAATTCCACCTCTCAATCATAAACATGAGAGCTGAGTGGAGCATGGGAAACACTGATATGAAAAATTCTGGAACAAGGAAGCTATGATTAATGTCACAGGTTAATTCACAACATTTGGATTCTCAGATAGTCTACGGAGGAGTAGAAAGAGAATCATTTGGCAGGGCAGGTAGGAAAAGGAAATGTTGACCCCTCCAAGCAAAGCAGTGCCAGGGTCCTTCCCAGCACTCCACCTCCCTGCACTGGCCCACACTTACACAATCAACCAGTGGAGAGGTATGAAGGTTTAGATCTCAACACGGGTGCCTGCAGACCTTTCCTTGAGAGCTCTTTTTAAGCTGTAATTTGTAGTCAAATTTTAGAAGCCGAACAAATCATGTGGTGTAGTATTCAAATACTTTCAGAACTACTATCAGCTATTATTAGAGAGGTGATGGCACCCTCTAAAAATTCATGAGACTTCTTCCTTAGTCCAAACTTCTGGTGTTCCTGCATCCACTCACTGTTTTGCTTTGTTTTGCTTCTTGGCCATCCATCCATCCATCCACCCATCCATTACTTCTATTTACTGAGCCATCAGGATAATACTTGACTCATTTTATTTTATTCAATCCTCACAACAACCTGAGAGGTGGCTATAATCAGCACTGCTTACAAATATGAAAACTGAGTTTCTGAGGTATTAATAACACATTTAAAGTCCTTGAGCTAATGGACAGAGGAGCTGGGATTAAAAGCCAGGTTTGGCTACAATGTCTATAGTCTTAATCTGGTCTTGAATTTCTAAATATACTGAAGTAATTAAGTCCCTTAATGTTTCACACATCATGTAACTCTGAAAGAAGAAAAATTAGGCTCTTGCCTAATAACGGAAAAGTAGTTATTGTGATAATTACCTAATTCAATGAAGAATGACAACATATTATTGAGTACTTACTGTAGCAAACTGCCAGGTTGGAAGCTTTACAGGATACACGGAAGTGGATGATGCACACACAAAGAGATTATGCACCAGCATGAAGTGTACAAGGAAGGTCAGGATTGCATCATCTTTTACACAAAGCACAGCGCCTTTTATTATTACCTTCTTTCTTCCCAATGAACCAAATTGGGATTTAATCCATATAATTGTAAATGCTCCATTCTATTGTTATCCTATGTAGAAACTCATCTAAATCTCCTTTTTGTTAGTATTTTTTGCCTTTTAATCAACTGTCTTATTTTTGATGCTGTTTCTTGTTTTCTCCTCTACAATTAATATCAACATTGGGAATGAGAAGATTGAACAAAGATGGTTTATTTACCTTTTGCCATTCCCCTTTTCTTCATTTGTTGCATCAACCACACCTATTGCCAACTTTTCAGGGTTGAGCTAAACACCAGGGACTGGTCTTCTTATTTGCCCTTTGATTCTGACACTTTAAAGCATTCCGACAAACACATACTTCCCCTAATTAGTTAAGGCAGAACTGTGCAGCACATGAGGTGTGCCACGGTGTGTTTCCTGCCTGGACCCCTCCCCATGCAGCCTGCATTGCTTGGTATTGTTGTCCCCTTCCAGCAGTAGCACATAGCAAGTTGGAGTTCCAGCTCTGTAACCGACCAGCACTATGCGACTTTGAATCTAACCTCCGCAAGTCTCAGTTTTCTCATTTCTAAACTGAGGATAATAATAGTGTATGACTCATATGGTTGCTCTGATGATTAAAGAAAGCTTAATAAATGAGTTAGGCAAGCATAGCTATCACAATGCCTACCTAACTCATTATGATTATTTAATAAATTGTATCTGCTATTACCAGCACCGCCACCCACCATGTATCACGACCATCCTAGGAGTTTACCCCAACCCCTTTATCAGCCTAGGACTGCCTTTCCTGGTCCAGACATGTCAGAGCTGCTTTGTTTTCTCACCATTCCTGTGTCACCACATTTTAAAATTACCAGCATCTCATTGCTTTATGGGACCCAACTGATCCATGCTACTGTGCAAATGTATAAACGGACAGTTGTTCCAGATAATCAGAAACTGGGTATTCGAACTGAGTGTGTGTTTGAGAGAGCTGCTCTATTTTTTTTCATCCACCCCATGGTAGTTAATTGTATATGTCAACTTGACTGGGCCACAGGATGCCCAGATATTTGGTTACATATTATTTCTGGTGTGTCTATGAGGGTGTTTCTAAAAGAGGTTAGTTTTTCAATCGGTAGGCTGTATAGCAGACTGCTCTACCCAGTGTGGGTGGAGCTCATCCAATTCATTGAAGGCCTAAATAGAGTAAAAGGCTGAGTAAGAAAGAATTCTCTATTCCTACCTGATTGTGTTTGAGCTGAGATGTCAGACTTCTGCCTTCAGACTTGAATTTGGACTGGAACTTACACCATTGCCTCTCTTGGTTGTGGGGCCTTTTGACTCAGACTGGAACTGTTAATATGTCATTATCTCTCTTGGGTCACAATCTCACCAACCACAGCTCTTGGATTTCTCAGCCTGCATGATTGCTTAAGCCAATTCCTTATAGTAAATATCTCTCTGTCTCCTGTGTGTTTGTCTATGTGTGTGTGTCTCTCTCACTGTTCTGTTTCTCTGAAGAAACCAGACTAACATAAACCCCATAGGAGTGAGTTGTGATTAGAATTCTAGTTGATGAGGAAGATATTATGGAGTAAGTAGGATCGCTAAGGTGCCTTAAATCACACCACCTAACATAGAGGGTTGGCCTTCAGTCAATTAAAAAACCTAATTCAATCAGAGATACCAAGATATTTAGTGAGTCTCTTAGAAGATTGAGGATACAAGGAGGATTTTTAATTTACAATTCAGAAGCTGACATTTACTCCCAAGTTTTAATTTATTGTATTGGATCACTAGTCACAGAAAAGTAGTTAAACAATCAACTGGAATCAATACTAGAATGAAGACTAGCTAACACAATAATTGAATATAATTTTGGTTTCAGCAATAACTGTGAATAAGGCAAAAGGTTGATGCCTACTTAATGTTAATGGTGGGTAAAAAGTCTTATATTATTTTAAGTACTTTTAATAGTTTCATGATTAAAAATTAAAGAAGAAATAATTATGCTTCCTCTTATAAGCCCCTAATGTCTCCACTAGAAATGTGTGAGAATGCTATACTGCGTCTTCCCAGAATAGTCTCTTCCTTTTATTCTCTCAGAATTGCATTATTTAATTACTGTACTTTTTAACCAAAATATTTTAAAACTAATTAGACACTGTTTTGTTTTAACTATTTTTTCCAGATGTCTTCCTTGCTTACCAGCCAAATTTAGGAAGTGATGGCAAACAAGCTTGGCAGGAGCTGCATGTATAACTGCTTTATGGGCAATGTGTAATAACAATATTGTCATTTTAAATATACTTTACTATTCTCCTGGGTCTTTATAGTCTCTGCACCATTTTCATTACTAGAGATTCTTTGCCTTTCCTGCTCATTTAAGCTGAGACCTCTTAATGTGCCCAACCTCTTAAACCAAAGAGAATGTTCCTTTTGAAAACAATTTGCTTCAAAATAAAAAAAATCTACTTATATATCACAAGATATATCTCAGGTATGGAAAAAAATTCTCTTCTAGGTGATGGGCAGTTGCTTACATTTATATTATAGATAGGCAAATAGAAGTATAGGAGTTTAAATACCAATTAAGATAATAAAAATAAAACTAATTGTAGTTAACATTTATCGAGCCCTTACTATATTGCAGGAATTATTCCACATGCTGTATTATTGCATTTATTCCTTTTAACAACCCCATCAGATGCACATTATTATCTTCCTTTTACAGATGATAAGACCAAGGCCCAGAGAAATCATCTAACTTGTCCACATAGGTGGATCAACCAGAATCATGTTTTTCTTTAAAACTCTGTACTGGACTGACTTAATCTCCAATATTATTTACTCTTCATCTTACTCCAAGGAAACAAGGGCATGCTCCTAACTGCCTTTGGTCTCACGCTTGGCAACCTGTGGGTGCTGACCTTCTTCAATGACCCCTGAGTCTTCAGTCTTGGGGGGACTTATTCACAGTGATGGCTTATAGAGGGACTGTCATACGAGGAGTTTGGCAAAGCCTTTCACAGACATATAAGTGACTCTGACCTAAACATACAGTTCTACATGTAAAGTTTCAGGATTGCTTGATGCATTTTCAAGCAGACAACTCTTCTGAGACCCTCAGAATGAAACTGAACATTTGTGCAGTGCTTTGTGGTTTTCAAAGTCCCTTATCAGATAGGATCTCACTTGACCTTCCACACAAACCTTTGAGGCAGGCAGGAGCGCTATCAATAACTCCACTTTTCACGTTGTTACAGAAACCTAAGGTTCAAAGAGACAAGTGATTTGCCAAGCTCACAAAAGATGGAGCATTTCAAATACAGAGTCAGCACCAGACCCTAACAGGTTGTTCAAAACAACAAAGCTAGCTGTTGTGTGTAAACACAACTAAATGATCAATTTACAGAAAAAATGACAAAAGCAATAGTGCCTTCTGATATCACTGTTTGTTTTTCTGATCGCAAATGTCATTCACCAATGTCTGGCAAAGAACCAAGCAGACTGAAGTGGCCCAGTCAATAAAGGTGGGTAATGATAGTGGTGTGGTTGAGATCACAAGTCCCCAGGCTCCCAAGTTCTGCCATCTAAATGTGTCTGTGTCTCATTGGTTGGTGCTGACCAATGCCGCTATATGACAAATTAAGTAAACCTCAAATATACACAATAAAATTTATTTTTTTTAAAATGCCTGTCAAAATCTGCTGTAGCTTTCCAATATTTCTTAAAGTTCTTTCTTTTTTTTTTTTTTAAGAAATCGTCATTTTGATTTTGAACAGCTTCAAAAGGACCTGAATTTTCTGAACCTCTTAATAGAAGATCAAGTCTGATATGTCATCTTTTGTTTTTTGTTTTTGATGGTTTTTTTTTGTAGTTGCATCAACAGTGGTAAACTTTGCTTTATGCAACAGAAATGTTTTTGAAAGTTATCTGTAAACTGAATTACCAAAAATGTGATTTGAGGCTCATAAAGTGAAAAATATTTTTATAAAAAACACCACTCACTGATGTTTGTGAGTTTATCATTTCACAGTTGGCTTTATCAAATCAGAGTATACCTTGGGGTTTGTTTTGTGTGTGTGTGTGTGTTTGTGTAATTTTTAAGTATATACTAACAAATACTTTTCACCCATTACTGTGTGACCAGCATTCTTAAGTTATAAATTTGTACTACTGTACTGTAGCAGTTATGAGTAAACATGATTTTGAAGGACTTAACCAAAGACAGCTAAAATAGCCATTAAGAAAATTAGTATACATGCCTATCACTATCACTGGAAATCAGAGGAATTGACCATTTTCTATTACTTGCTTCAATAGGAGAACAATTTTCATGTCTTTCTATTCCATTAATAAGAAGGTAATTCTTTAGAAAGTCAGATTATTGGAAAGGAGAGAGAGGTTAATGGATTGTCCTTATGAAACAAAGCGAAATCCATTATATTGATTGAAAACTGTCAATCAAAGGTTTAAGAACCTTATTTGATAGTGTAGAATTTTTTCCTGTGGACTTAAAAAATGATATTTGTTGTGTTTACACTGCCCAAACCTAGATTATTAGTTACAGATACCTGGTATATAGGCAGCTAAAAATAACAGAATCAGGTTTATTGGGAATTATTTCAGAACCCTGAAGGATGAAGGGTATGGCTGGTAAATACCAGTAGGAAAATGACTATTTCCTCCCAATAAAGTATATTTAATTCTAATGATCCTTTGTGACCACTTTGAAACAATTCCCAGGCTCCCTGGAGAGCAACAATCCTGACAGCTTCATCTGGCAGTAGAACAGTCTTGAAACCAGTTCTGCATGGCCTAGCAGCTTCAACAGCTGAATAATTGAGTGGAAAAATCCATTATTGGAGGAATTTGATCTTCCTGCTATTTGCTTTCCCCCAAAGTTAAAGAAATCATATCATAGTGACAGACACAGCTTATTCTGTTAGCCTAGAGGAGCTTATTTCAGAGTTTCCACCAACTTGGGTAGATTCAAATTAGATATTGAAGCACTTTAAGTCATAAAAGCCTCAAAATTAAATCCCTGGCCCATATACAGATTTCAAAAGTGGTAATTGTTATTTTTAAGTATGTATATTATAATCTGTAAGAAGTAATCTGATCAACATACCAAATGTTAGTGAATACTTGCTGAAGGAAGGAATAAACTAATTTATTGTCTAAGTCCTACCAGAGAAGTTATACTAGAAATTCAGAATTTTGTCAAACTACATCAATGCAAAAAAATTAGAAAATTAGAAAATGTCTAAGTGTCTCAATTAAACAAATCTAATTCAACAAATCTTCAGCATCTATAAACAAGGCACTGTAGAGGCTATGAAGGTGAAAGACATCTGTCTGCCTTTACAATGAGATGGGGTGACAAACACAAATTGCAGGTAAGTGCAATACAATGTAGAGATGTCATCACTTGTAAATACACCAAGTATTTTGGAAGGGTGGGTGTAGGTAAGTTCCAATTTGGGGCTATCAGTGAAGGCTGTTTAAGTCTTGACTCTGGCCAGATAGGCTCCATATATTAAATTTTATTTAAAAGTTGGTTTTATAGAAAACTAACTATATGATCAGAAACTCTCTTCCAGTAGGTTCCAGAATTTTCTTTCTGCTTCAATATAGACCATGAGTAGCAAGGCTAAGTATAATGACTATTGTCAAAGGGGTTATATTCTCAGGGGTTGTATTGTAATTTTTTACAGGGAGAAAAAGGAATGTTAATTTGAAAAATCTCCCTGGGGTCATCATATGCCTCCTTTACCCCTATCACTTATCTTTTAGGGTTGAGTTTAAAGTTTGTTGTTCGCTTTTATAGAAACATAACCTTGGCATCTGCTATGATTTAAATGTGTCCACCAAAGTTCATGTGTTGGAAGCAATCCTCAATACAACACCATCAAGAGGTGGGACCTTAAGAGGACCTTTAGGATGGATTAATGGCAAAATGGGTTAGTTATCATGTGAGTGGTTTCCTAATAAAAGGGATGAGTTGAGCCCTCTTTCTCTCTTATTCTCTTATGTTTGTTTGCTTTTCCACCTTCTGCCATGTGATGACACAGCAAGAAAGCCCTTGCCAGACGCTGGCACCATGCTCTTGGACTTTCAGCATCTAGAACCATGAACTAAATACCTTTCTGTTTGTTATAAATTATCCAGTCTGTTGTATTCTTTTATAGCAACATAAAATGTACTGGAATAAAAAATTGGTACCAAGAAGTGGGGCTGTTGCTATAATAAATCCTGCAAAGGTAGAAGTGGCTATGAAACTGGGAAATAGGTAGAGGCTGGAAGAATTTGAAGGGGCAGGCTAGAAAAAGGCTAGATTGCCATAAATTGAGTGTTAAGGGTGATTATAGTAAGGGCTCAGAAAGAGGAGAGAGCTGTAGGGAAAGTCTGAAACTTCTTAGAGATTATTTAAGTGATCATGATCAGAATGTTGGTAGAAATATAGAAAATAAAGGCCATTCTGCTGAGATCTCAGATGAAACAGAGGTATTAGAAACTGGAGTAAAGGCCATCCTTGTTATAAAGTGACAAAAAACTTGGCTGAATTGCGTCCATGCCCAAGGGCTGTATGGAAGGCAGAATTTAAGAGCAATGAAGTAGGATATCTGGCAGAAGAAATTTCTAAGCAAAATATTGAAGGAGCTGCATGGCTACTTTTAACTGTGTACAGTAAGATGTGAAAGATAAGAAATGACTTAAAGATGGAATTTATAATTAAAAGAGAAGCAGAATGGAAAGATTTGGAGCATGCCCATGTAAAGAGTGAGAAGGTATGTTTAGGAGAGCAAACCAAATGGCCAAGTGACCATTTGCTAAGGAGATTAGTATTAGTAGAAGGGGAGTAGTGTACTACTCCTTAAGACAATAGGAGTAAGACCCTGAAGGAATTTCAGAGATCTCTGAGGCTGTCCCTCCCATCACAGGTCTGGAGATCTAGGACGGCAGAACGGTTTCAGAGAACAGGTCTGGAGCACCCTCCAAGGGTTAGCTTCCCAGGGTTGCTTTGGGACTCTGCTCCCCACATTCTGGTGCAGCCATGATAGCTGCTGGGTGAACTAGACTCAGCAAAGCCACAGGGTCAGGACTGCCTGAGGCCTTGGGGTCCCAACTCCCACCACAATGTGACCAGGATGCTGCACATGGAGTCAAAGGAGTTTTAAGACTTAGTGTTGTTTCCCCTGTTGAGTTTTAAACTTACTTGAGACTAGTTACCCCTTTTTTTCTTGCCTATTCCTCTGTTTTGGAATGGAAATGTCTATCCCATGCCTGCCCCACCATTGCATTTTGGAAATAGATAACTTGTTTTGATTCTGCAGGTTCACAGCTGGAGGGAATTTGCCTCAGGATGAATCGTGCCTTGAATCTTACCCATATCTGATTTAGATGAGACTTTGGACTTTAGACTTTTGAGTTGATTCTAGAAAAAGTTAAGACTTTAAGAGATATTGAGATGAAATGAATGTATTTTACATTTTGAGAAGGACATGAATTTTAGGGGCTAAGGGCAGAATGCTATGGTTTGTGTCCCCCAAAATTCATGTGTTATAAACTTAATCTCCAGTGCAACAGTGTTGAGAGGTGGCACCTTTAAGAGGTGGTTAGGTTACAAGGGCTCTGGCCTCATGAATGGATTAATGGCATTGTGGCAGAAGTGGATTAGTTATCACAGGAGTAGGTTCCTGATGAAAAAAATGAGTTCAGCTTCCTTTCTCTCTCACTGTCTCTCACTTTCTTGCCCTTTCATCTTCTGCCATGGGATGACACAGCAAGAAGATGCCTTGCTAGATGCCAGTGCCATGCTCTTGGACTTCTTAGACTCCAGAACCATGAGCCAAATAAATTTCTGTTCATTTTTTTTTACTTAGTCTGTGGTATTCTGTATAGCAAGATAAAATGAACTAAGACAGCTTCCATTCACTGTAAATCCTAGGCTGACCTATTTCAGTGATTGGTTGTGTGAAACATTTCTACTGATATAATATTGAAGACACCATTGATTCTGTATTCTTGATGTTTAATTACAGGGAGCTTCCCTTTGTAGTCAACATTGAATAGAAACCTAGTTACCAGTCACCCTATATTCACAAGTTAGAGGATATGTGGCATAGACATGCCAAGCAAGGAATTCCAAGCAAAGCTCCTTTGCAGAATCTTTTAGTTCCCATCCCCATCCACTAGTTGCCTTGTCCCTTGCTTATGTGTTAAGTTCCAACTTCAGAAGATGGGAAAAGAACAGAACCTGGGTCCTTAACAAAGACAAACTGCTTATAGAAAATAAATTGCTGATGGAAATGTTTATCTATTTTAGAAAGCTGATATTTAGAAAGCCAACTATCATGTGAGTCAGAGGCTCTCTCCTGGGTAGGTTTCACCCTTGCTGAAGGTGGAATGAGTACTCCTATGGATTTGGAGTGCCATGGAACAAAGTATAGAACCAGCTGTGATTCCAGCTTATGTGGGCCAGAGCTAGCCCCAAGGCTTTGACACAGAGACACAGGACCAGGCCTGGTTGTTGTTTTGGGTGTTCTAACCAGAGCTGGAAGTCGAACAGGCTGAGCTTGAGGTTGGTGCCTTGGTATGATGAGGAAGCATAGGGCCAGAGCCAGCTGTGTGGACAAGATTTCCAACACCTGATTCCAGTTCTGTCCCTGCTCTTGCCATTCAGGTTTCAGCCCAAATGCCACTACTTGGAGGGGGCTTCCCTAACTACGCTGTGTAGTAGCCACCCTCCCCTACATCTATCTCATATTTCTGTTTAATTTCGTTCAGAGCACTTGTCAGTATCTAGAATATATGCTTTATGAGTGTAGGGACCTCACAGATTTTGTTCACTGCTATATCTCCAGCACCTAGAACACATTTGGTACATGTAGGGACCCAACAAATTTTGTTGAAAGGATAAAATAGAAATAAAGTTGGATCTTAAAAAAAAGACTATTATAAGGGTTAAGAGATATAGTTTAGTCATCAATGGAGGAGGGGGAAGAGTGCTAATTTAAACTACCTTCCTCTTGAATGCCCCCCTCTCTATCTCCATCCCCCTCCTCTCCCAGCAGATTCTGATATATTAATATCTCCTAGGGGAAGAAACTTTATGAAACACATCCGAGGTGTAAGGAGAGATATTACCAATGAGTATGTGCTGTGCTTATAAATAGACTGGAGAAGGGAAAAAGGCTAAGAACCTCTGACTTAATGGAAAGAGCATTGGAAAGGAGTTTAAGAACTGGCTTAATTGCTAGTAAATGGAGACCCTGGGCAATGAATTGGTTTACTCTTCCATCAAATATGGATAATAACACCTAACTCACAGACTGCTATGAGGGTAGATATTACATATGAACACACTCAGCACAGTGCCTGGTCCAAAGTAGCTGCTTAAAACCTCTTAGCTAGATGTGAATATGCATGACCTTGGGTAGCTACACTATGTCTATGCACCATGGTTTCCTTATCTGTAAAAGAGTGGTATCAATAACTCCAACTCATAGGGATAATGTGAAGAGCGAATTAAATAATAACATAGTGTATCCTCTTGTGGGCTATACGGTGCCATTCAAGCCTCAGGATCTCTATTCCTGGTTTTGCCAGGAGCTAAGCGACTAAGTCAATCTCTAGTGCCTCTAAATTCTTGTCAGTAAAAGTAGGATTTTATCTGCATCATCTGTATACTTCTTCACTCTGAAGATAAAATGAGATAATAATTTGGAAAACATTTTATAAAAGTGAAAAGAATTATGAAACATGAAGCTTTTTGTCATCATCATGATCAACTTCAAAATGATGGACCCAGTGGCTCTGGTGACTGCAATTAGACAGTAAAGATACTATTAGAACCTATATGACAATAATCTTACAGTCACAGAGATTAGTATATAGAATTAATGCCGGTTCCGTTTGCTCCTGAGGGTTTGATACTTCACAGAGCAGAGGTCAGTATCTCAATAAATGTTTGTAGAATGGAAAGGATAAGACATTAACTCTCAAAAAGTAGCCAGCTCAGAAAACATTCAATAGTGAAGTAATATTATGATGATAAAGTCTACTTAGCAATTCTGCTACTGTGAGTCAGATAACTTCCCTGTCCCTCATCCCCCAACATGCCTCTGGGGATTACAGTTCCAAGGGCGAAACACAAAAGGTGTGGTGAGGAAGACTGGGTAAGTTACCATACACAGACATCAGGCCATGGGCAATGAGGCATAATTCCTCACCCAAGCCTTGTGGTATAAGATGGGGAGTCTACAGGCTGGTCAAGGGCTGGAGTTGAAGGGCCAGGGAATCCCTTACTGATGTGTAGGTATAAGAGGTCTAGGGCTTTTACAAAGTTTTAAGATAGCAAGCTCAGTACTGCCTGCCTGGCAGGACCTTGGGGATCAAGTGGCCTCACATTAGTCATTGCTATGTTTGGCTGATAGAAGCACTTTGGTTGATTAGATGGGAAAACAAGAGAGTCCAGGTCCCTGGACACCTCAGCACCACTGCTTCACCGAAGAGAAGCCGGAGTAATCCCTCTGTGATGCTTCCCTAACATCTGGTGTGTACCTGCATCATGGACTTCCTCCATTGTATTGAAGCATGAAATTTCTGTCTCCCCCATTAGACGGTGATATGTGCCTGGTTCATCTTCATCTCCCCAGCACTGTGCACAGTCCCTGGCATACAAAAGGTGCTCAGCAAATGCAAGGTTGTATGATAGGTTCTTCCAATCTTAAGGTCTAGTGCTGCTCTACCTATAAAGAGAGGACAAAGGACTCCTTGGCCAATAGAGGACCATTTAACATCATTACTCTGTGCTACTACTTCTACCCCAATTACAGCCAAAGAACCTCATTTATACTTACAAGAAAAAATTATTTCCAAAATGGAACTTGAAAGCCAACTTTAATTATAATGAAAATGAAAAGGAAGTTAATATAAAACACTTTCATTATAGAAACAGACTATCAATGATGATTATCATGTATGTTTATACATCATTATACATACACATGTTTATACATTATGTGTATGTTTATAAATCACATAAATGAGTAGAAATTGATCCATAGGAATTGTTAGGTCATTAATTCTCAAGTTGTGATCATTCAGATGGGAGCCAGAGTAAGGTTTTCTTTTCTATTATCTGTAAACATAATAAGTGTATACACTTGAGAGAATATTTACCTATTTAAGAAAAGCACAGCTTTCATTTTCTTTAGAAGCATTCATACACATGCAAAAGGAGTCATTATGATGTTAGCAGAAGCCAGCATTGTCACTATACAAAACAATTTTATATATTGATTGAAATAGAATAATTCTAGTCAGAATTTTGACGAAGATAATTCTTGTTCCTTAACAATACATTCCAGTTCAGACTTCAATTAATTAACATTATATTTCCTCTGAATGAAGGAAAGTAAGTAACCACATCCCTTCCTCCCAAATATCTCAATAGAGGAAGGATATACTTGTCTATTTATATAATAGAGTTGAATAATCTAATAAGAACAATAAGCATTTAATTTCTTCTGGTACGACTGTATTATCAGAAGCCTACAAACTAGCTTTAATCATGGGGGATCAACTTAAAGGCGCATCTGCTAGTCTTAACTAAAGTACTTTACGATTCAGTTGTATTGAAGCTTGAAATGTAAAGAGTGAAAACAGAAACTTTATTTTGCAGTCAACTCTAAAGGCAGATTTAAATGAATATTCACAAAAAGAATGACTGAAATGAGTTTAGTAGTATTCAAAAGACAAAGAGAAAGAACAGTTATTCCAAAAAGAACTTTAAATAGAAAAAAGTGCCTTAACATGCTGTTATACATACATAAACCAATAAAATAATGTTACTTGCATTAGGCAAAATATTACTGCTCTTACATCATATATATCCATTTATCATGTTAGAGCTATGTGAAAGAAATTGATACAGCATAAATTTACCTGGAAGGCAGATGATTACAGTTGGTTTCAGTGGAAAAGATTAGAAGAGATAGTGTTTGTGAGTTCCTGCAGTTCAACAAACATTTCTTCATCACTCAGATATGGGCAGATGTTGGAATTAATGTTCAGGATAAAGTGGACGAACAAGACAGAGTCACTAATTCCCTCAGTGAGCTCATGGTCACTTGGGGAGAACAAACATGTAAACAGACAATGATTTAGAGCTCCTTAGTCACTGCAATAAAGAGTGCAAAGGCCTAGCCACATCTCTTCTGGCAATGAATGTGAGATGCTATCAGGAGGAAAGCTGGCCAAGCCTAGGAGTGTAAATCTTAAGTTGCATTATTGGGTATTTGAATTTAACCTCCACCCTACACCAGTAGATTCTATGACTACCAAGGCAGGTACGAAGTATATTGAAGAGTTTTCTGTCACTAGCTTCCTTTTGTTATTCATGTGCTTTTAATGTAACCTGAAACAAACAAATATACAGGAACAGAGTGATTTTAGTTTCCTAACCATTGGTAAGATCCAAAAAGATGCAAGAATACCTCATGTGGGATGAAGAGAGTTGAAAGAGTGACCATTTATACCTGTAACCGTCAATAAATCCCAGTAAACTGTACAAAAGCAATTTATGTAACCAGAATGTTTATATCCCATAATACTCTGAAATAAAATGAAATAAAAATTTTATAAATAAATCAATCAAAGTATGAGATTTAAATCACAGAGGAAAGTACTTCAAGAAGATGTTGCTGCTTCTGAAGAAGACCTGTGTAATTTGTCTCCACAAATCAATTCTATGTGTGAGACGTGTCTTGGACTTACCTTGGAATTGGAGTTGACCGTGAACTGTGACCTGTAACTGTGCTTCACACTAGTAAGGAATCATGCCACCAGAACAACTCAACCCCAGGAGGCTGGCAAACTGGTATCTGCAGAACCATCAGATAAATAGCCCTTCCCATGGTTTGACGTTATCTCCACGTGTGCTTGCAAAGGATGTTTGAAGCAGGTTCTACAGGAGGAAGGGGCACTTGGAGGGGGTTGTCTGTTCAAAAACTATTATAATAGAAAATGTCAGCTTTTATCGATGAAGTTCACATTACCCCGCATGCAAGGATCTTGACTGTTCACATGACTGAGAACTGAATGAGATGCCTCAGAACACTCCGCTACTTATTATAATATTACTAGCTGGAATATTGTAATTACAACAGTATACATACAGTATGTTAATTACAGAATCAGGTTTCTGTTTTCACTCTTTACATTTCGTTATTCCTACTTATATCCTAACCAGTTCCTGTACCAGTAAGTATAAACAGAAATGGTTCTGATCAATGCAAAGCTAATGGTCTACTAGGAAAGACAGATTTTTTTTTCTTTTTCAAATTACAGAAATAATTAGGAAATGTTGCTTATGCTAAATGTTTTTAAGGAGAGGTGCAGAGGGTTATGACAGCGCCCATACGTGTTCCTACTCTGGTTTGAGAGGATTGAGGGATGTCTTCCTCAATGTTTAGGCAGAGACCTGAAGGATGGCTAAGTGGGGATGGGGGAGTGTCGAGGCACAGAGAACAGCACAGGGAACAGTGCCTGCCACACAGGAGGCTCTCAGTACACATTTGTTTAATTAATGATGCAACAGCGCTTGCTGCTTGGCCCTTTGCCAAAGTTGATGACGTTGCCATGCTGCCTTCAACGTTATGATTACAAAGGTTTTTGTTGCTGGAAGCTCTGCTGTGAGTTCTATGGCATCTTCAAAGAGAAGTTTCCATATTTTATGGGGGGCAGCATGGAAGCCTTCAATGATTCACACTATTAAGAATCAATTTCCTTTGGGTAGATGCCTAATAATGCTATCGCTGGGTCGAATGGTATTTATATTTTTAGCTCTTTGAGATATCTCCAAATTCTT
>VBSM01003176.1:35288919-35351563 GCA_008086735.1 Cheirogaleus medius
AGGGGGGAGAGGAGACAAGGGCAATGTATGTAACCTTAACGTTTGTACCCCCATGATATTCTGAAATAATAATAAAAAAAGAATCAATTTCTAAGGAATCAAGCCACTAGAACAACTCAACCTCAGGAAATTGGCAAGAGATTTCTAAAGTTGTTTCCCAGAAACGGAGAGCTTACCAGGAGAAGCTGCACTGGGTGTGAATTTAGTCATATGTAATGCAGGTAATAGAACCGATAGCAGTCTAAAGCTGTGGCAAACGATCCATGTTCAATGCAGGCCAAAATATAAGATCCTCTTTCCCCTACATGTATATCTTTCTTCCTAGCTTTATTTACCAAAATGATTATGAAATATTTGTTAGGAAACCAAGGGCTTTATGTAATAGCTTGTGATACTATATATAATAAGGCTTAAATGGAAAAACATAATAAAATAACATTTCTTTGGGTTAAATGGCTCCTTTTTCCTTCACACGACATTTTGTGAGTTTTATTTTTCCCGAATACTAAGTGAGGCAGTGGCTTGTGTAATAATGCCTGTGCTCTGAGATATGCTTGAGGGGGTGATTTTTCTAGCTATCAAAACAATAATTAACATGTGTACCTAGTAGTCCATCAGTGGCATCTGAAGCTTTTGATTCCTTGAGTGACAGAGTAATATATAGAACTTTATGCAAATCCATATACAGCAACCTTGCGAAAATCAAAGTCACCTTTCTAACTTTCCAAGCTGGAGTTTGAAGCACTGACTCACTAGGAGTCCTCTTAGCCCCACCCTTCACGGTAATTCTCAAAGTGGAACCGGTCACTGTTGCTACACACAGTGCATCTCTTTACCATCCAGTTTGTACAGGAAGATACAGCAAATGAGTTTGGCTTTGGGAAGAGTGGGATGTGGCTGCAGAGGAGGAAGGAGATTATGACTCTTCAAGAGTCATGTCTGGCTCCAGAGAGGCATTTGAGGATGGCTCCAGTGAAGGCCTTGAGGGCAGGGACCATGAGTTATTTTTATCCATCTCTGGGGCTCATGATAGAGCTTAGCACATGAGCACTCACTGAATAAATGAATAAATTTGTTGAGCGGGGAGGTGGAGAAGCAATAGGTGCTCTCAAGGGTAAGGTGACTGAACCAGCAGGAAGAGCAGTTTCTGCAGTCCATGGTGTTGTTATAACCTGCCATCATGTCACGCAGATGACTTTCTTGTTGGTAATTGCTGAATGTTTAATTTTTAGTAAGAATAAAGTATTTTAAGATATTTTACCTTATGTTTTAAGCCCTGCTTCATAATACTATTAAATCAGATTTTATTACCCTCTGCTTAAAACTTTCAGAAATCCCAAATGCCTATTGGATAAAGTCCATACCCCTTGACAGAGTTTGAGAAGGCTTCCATTATCCAGAACCTACCAATTTCTCCAACTTGTCATTCCCCCAGTGATCTGACTCTCTGGATAAACTTAGCTAATTGTATTATAGATTCCACAATTGGGCCATTTCATGGTGCTCTAGGTTGCCTTTGTACTTGTCTCCTTCGCCAAGCAGTTGAACATCCACTCATCTTGTAAGACAGCTCTGAAAATGTTTCTGACCTCATCTTTCTTTATGCCCTTGAACGTCCTTCCCTCATGACACCCATAATACATCATTGCATTGGTTGGTTCACATAGATCTCTCTGCTTTCTAGACAGGGGCCTCCCTTATGGCAGGGACCACACCTTCACATTCAGTTCTGTATCCCCAGCACATATCAGTGCCTGTAACATGGTAAATGCCAAGAAATACAGACTGAATGAAGGAATAACTCAACAAGCATTTCCCTCTTTATTATTTTTGGCACCACAACAGGGACAATTTCCGTTTCTTTGTTTCACACTCATAAACACTAAATGTATAATTTTATGTCTCTGAAATGGAGAAGAATGGTACATAATCTTTCAACAGTTACATTTGGAAGAAGGGTCTTTTCAACACATCATATGCTCCCAGAAATGTCTACTATCTTTTTCAGTAATTCTCCAGTAGTTGACTCACTGGGAGCCTCCAGATTGTGTTAATGTGCTTGGCCAGACGGGGTTTTATAAAACACTTGCATGGCATATCACACAGCAGACACACACCTGATTATTGAGCCAATCGCTTTTTTAAAAGTTACTACACCATCTGTTTTGCTTGCCTTTTATAAAAATGTAGTAAGTAGACAATGCTGATTTTGAAATATGGAAGATATTTTCACCCATTGGAAATCCTTAAAAATACTTAAAGTAAATTTCTTTAAAAAATACCTTTCCAACTTTCAAGAAAGGAGATCTGGGTAAAGTGAGAGGTAAGAGAAAAAATGTATTTTACTTTAGGTCATCACAACTTTCTATTTTGTAATGCTTTGAACAATCAATTATTTTTTGAGCAAGAATGGTAATTTATAGACTGTATTTCCTCTTTTAAAAATATGGGAGAAAAATAAAAGGTGTGCATACAGATGACATCAGGGAGAAGAACCTTGTGGGTGGAAGTAATAGGTGAATTATAACAGCTGTTTTCAGCACCCTAAAATGGGTGAAGCAGGTGTAAGAAGAAATAATGTCTCATCTTCTCTCATTTGTTTTCCCAACCATCCTTAACTCCTCTTTCTCTTTCTTCACTAGAACTACCCAGTTCTTACATTTTCCCTAGGTTCAAATTCCAACACACTTTTTTTTATTTCCTCCTCCTGAATGAACATAAATGAAATTTAATTTTCATGGGTCACTTTCCTCACAATTTATGCATGTTCTGATATCCTAATTCAGATTTTCATGCTATTCACTTTTCACATTAATTCTCAACTGACTGACCCTCTTCATCTGTAATTATTACCACGAAAGTTCTGAATATCATTAAACTCTTCTCACTGACTGCATTAACTTTAAGGTAATTTGATTAATTCGGCAAGCCACTGGTAGAGGCAGATTTAACACCTCGAAGAATTAGTGCATTATCAGTATTTCACAGCAACTAGATTTAAAAGATAAATGAAAATCCTTGGGGACCAGATTTTTTTAAAAAAAGTCTGGAAGATTTGAAATAATTTTGTTAGGCTTTCAAACGTGCATTGTGCATTCTAAATTGTTTCCCCCAGAATTACAAACTGAGCATTCCTCTGCATTCCCCTGCAGTCTTGGTTTAATAACGTTTCATTTCTGTGCAGTGTGTACATTGCCAGGGCTCAGGCAAAGGTTCTTCTCTTGGGAAAACACAATGACTTGGAGCAAAAGCTATCAACCGACAAATTGTAGAACAATATAGCCCGCCAAAATCCTCCCCATGCAAAGGTGTCTGTTCTCCTCAACACTGTGTTAGGGTGTCTTTTCAGTGCCTTATTCCACTTTCACCATCACCTGCACCATGTTCAAATCAGGTGGCTGTGGATAAAAACAATGACGGGGATGATGGGGAATGCTAAAGAGCCCTGTGCAGATCTTGACAAAAATAGTATGAACACTTGCTTATGGTAAATATCAACATTTTCCTTTAGAGGATCAAAGAATTGGTTAAAGGTTTTCTTGGGTAGGATTCTCTTAGGCCTTGGCCTCCCTACAGGCAAAGTGGCTCCTGTGGGAATCACCAGGTACCACAGAAAGTGTAACAGGCCCATGGCACAGGGAGCTAAGGGCAGACAGGAGGAGGAAGAAAGGGAGGACTGGAGTAGGGAGGAGGACAGAGGACGAGAGAAGGGGAAAAGTGTCAATTATGGCAGAGGGCCAGGAGGCTCAGGTGCCCCAGAGGGACCGCAGTGTAATAGAACGGCCATCCTTTCTGAAGCATGAGGCTTCAGTGTAAACTCAAACATATGTCAACATAAAGCCAAAAAACCCTACAGAACACACCTACCTTGGCAAATCTACCAAGGCTTCTTAGTTAACTTAGGTCAGTTGAGTTCACTGAACTACTGTGAAGACTTCTGTTTATTCTGTGAACCACTATGACTTGTGAGTTCTCTCCCTTAAGGACTACTACCTAGTGACTCTTTGATTTTGATGACTTCTCAGTTTTACCATTTCTTTGAAGTGGTCATATGAGTTTTTCCTGAAGGAAATACATTCTTTTTAACTATTCAAGATTCTGTGCTAAGAACTCAGTGAGACTTTCTTCATTTGATTAGGCTTCTAGTTTCTTATGAAACAACTGAAATCTACTCCTGAAGAATGGCTTACCAGTTGGTTTATGTTTAGATTATATCATAGTTCATTGCTAGGAATAGAATGAAATCATGTCAAAACGTCTCTAATAGAGACTAAGTAAGTGATCTCTATTTTCTATTTAGCTGCTTAATTGAAGGGAGAACATGGATATTTGTAATACTTTGGTTTAGACAAGCCTATTTTGACTGTATTTTACAACATCATCTACCCAGATGTTCTCTGAAATGGCTCCAGAAGTGCTAGACCAGATACTCAATGATTTTAAGTTTTTGTCTGCCTTTATTTTAAAAAATATACTAAATGCAAATATCCTCAGTAAAATATTAGCAAATTGATGCAAATAATATATTAAAATACATTATAACTATATTGGGTTATAACATTAAAAATCAATGTAATTTATCACATTAACTCATGAAAAAAGAAATTCTATATGAGAATCTCAACAGATGCAGAAAAAGCATTTGACAGAATTCAACACCCATTCATAACGTACACTAGTAAAATAGGAATAGAAGGGAACTTCTTCAACCCAGTAAAGAGTATCTAACATTATATTCAATGGTGAAATATTAAATACTTTCCCCTAAAATCATGAACAAAGCTAGGATGTCTACTCTCACCACTTATATTCAACATTGTTCTAGAGATCAATGCAATAAGGCAAGAAAAATAAATAAAAGGCATACAGAGCATGAGGAACTTTCTGTCATGATGGGAATGTTCCATATCTTTATAGGTGTTTGAGTTACAGGGGTATGTGCATTTGTCAAAACTCATTTAATGATGTATATAAGATTTGTACATCACACCATAACGAAAGTTAACAATATGCATGCAAAAGTGCTTAGACATGCAGGTCACTGATGTCTGCAACTCATTTTGAGATACACAAAAAAAATATGGATTGATGGCTGGAAGGAAATATATATGACAAACCACAAACTTGTCAACAATTCTAGAATCTAGGTGGCAGGTACATGAGTGATCACTGAACAATTCTTTCAACTTTTCTCGTGTTTGAAAATTTTCATAATAAAATATTTGGGAAAAGAAAAAAACAACATGTACTTCAGCTGTCACCTGTGATGGACTGTTCTCCTGGGCCTTCACAGTGACCAGCAATTTACACACATCAGCACTCCAGAGGAAACCTCACCAGTCAGCTGAAAGGAGCTCACTAAGCATGCAACATTCTCAGAACTTATTTTGACTAGAGATGAGTGAATATTTTAATTTCTATAATCTCCTGAGGGGCTTTGCCAGTACACTGTTGGATAGCTCACCTTTTTCAACTCAAGACAGAATATTTAAAGGTCTAATGTTTATAGCACAGTCAATAGTTAACAATTTGAGTAAGTGCCTCATTACAAAGAGCTGAATTTTGAATTTTTAAGTCTTGCAATAACATGCCATGGGAGACAAGCTCTAGTTCTAGGCTAGCTACATAGTCAGTTCCAGGAGGGCGGAAACTGTGTCTGAACTTGCTACTCTGTTAAGTATTATCATAGTCCTTTGCACGTGGTAGGAGCTCAGTAAACATTTATTGTACGGAATGGCAGAGTAATATTATGGGTTGGGCAGTTTTCCTACTAGAGCTCTAATCCCACTTTGTGAAGTTTACCTTTACATGGAGTAATTTAGATATCTAAAATACCAAGTAAGTGCTCAATAATAATGACAATAACAATGGCTTGTGGTGACTCACTGGCCAACTTCTCTGGGCCTTTACAAAATGGGGTGACATAAGCAGTATGGTGTTCACCATAAGCTAAGATTAGGCAATATAGTTCAGTCCACTAGAACTTTCAAATGTTTCCAGAATGCATTATTTAACATCCTTAAACACTTGGTCAGGTAATAAGGATGCTCCAAAAAAAAAACAAACAAAAAAAAAAAAACTGGTGGGCAGGACCCTAAAAATCAAATTAGGAGACTTAAAATATAATTCTTCTTTAATTTCAGAAAGTGCCAAGTATGGCCTTAGACTGCCAACTCTTGATGCAACTGTGTTGTAGCTCAGTTGACACTGACTTTATCTACTGGTTTGTCCATCTATCAACTCTAACTCTTTTCAGAGCCACATCTAGAATGGAGAGTGAGAAGGACAAGGTGTAGAGTGGTCCCTACTGGTCAGGGGTAGGGGGTACTATCAAGCATGATCCATCATGCCCAGGGTGGGTGATCAAGTGGGCAGGCTCCACCAGTGCTCAGGACTGGATACTCTGAGAGCTGAAGCAAGGTTAGGATTATAAAATAGGAGCATGAGCTAGAAAATGACTTGATATGACATGATACAATACAATATAATACAGAATAATATTGAATTGTTTAAGGTTTTAAAACATTTTCAGATGCTTTATTTGATCCTTGGAACACTCTTTGCTGGCTGCCTTGGGGCCTAGAGCCCACAGGTGAGGCAGGGGGTACCCCTGGCTGGAAAGGGGAAGTATGGTTGTGGCAGCTGAAGGCAGACTCTGTCCTGAATGGGAAATCCCAGTGTTCAAAGGCTTCACGAAGAGCGATAGAAAATGACAAGGATTATAACTGAAGCAGGATCGCAGCAGGGGCTCTGCAGGGGGGACCACTGGGGTTGCCCACGCCTAGAGGAAGCATGTATGTAATACTGTGAATCTTAAAACATAAATCACGGCGACTATTCCTGAAACCTCTTTTCTGGAAAAGCTAACTGCCTATAATTTTTTTTCTTGACACAAGGGACACAAATTACCAATATAAGTGACTTAGAAAAACACCTTAAATAATTGTCCCCTACCGCATTTCTTTACCCGGGATATCATTCTCCTTGACGATCTTTCTATGCCACAATAAAAGATGATAAACTGGCAGAATTCCCATCTAGAATTTCTTTTTGTTTTACAGAGAAACAGACCCAAATGTCTTTTTCTCACTTCCCCATGGTTGAGGGGAAAAGAGTCTATATTACTGTGGAAATGCTTTAAGCATTATTAAAGCTGTCAGAATGCATCAGGAGCCTTGGGCCGGAATGGGCACAGAGATGGTTTTCTAGAAAATACAAGGTGATAATGAGAGTGACCACTCACAGAAACCACAGCTCAATATGCCTCACATTACAGAGAATGAACTCCATGTCCTGTTTAGCCGTTAGTGTTTATAGAAGGCATCGTTTATGAAACCAGAGGGAAACTTCTAGTAAAGCTGTGAATATCGGAGGGACACTGGGGGAATCTATCTATAGGTTTAAAAACCTTTATATGAAATAAACACTCTGTTCTGAGGAATTACACATGCACGACTGTGCACACACATGTACATATATACATTTACATATGAACAAGCTATAGATATTCATACTTATATTTATGTTTATTTATATACTTATATTTATATTTATATATTATGTTTATGTACTGCTGAAATGGAATCCACTTAGCCCTCCTTCCCAAGTGTGGAACATTACCTGTTTTGAAACAGAAAGCAGAATTGACTAGATCTTAAAAATTATCCCAATTTAAATCAAATCTTGAACAAGTTTTATAATAAAAGCTATATTTAAAGGTAAAATAGCAAAAATCAGATTTACATTAGATTGAAACCTATCTGCTGACCCAAGAGGAAGTACGCAGCTACTTTGCCTGCATCCCACCTCCCCCCCTTCTCCCCACCCCATCTCTCCTGCACCAACTGCAGGATTTTCCCCACTCCCTCCAGGGCTGGCCTAGGGGACGGTCAGAAAGACCTGTCAAATACTTAAGAAAACTCCACCTACCTAGGCCGTATAATTTTAGTTTCCTCTAGAAATACCTTCACAGAATTACAGTTTAATATCATGATCATTAGTATCTCTTCTACAGGCACTTAGATTATTGCTACCTTGGCTCTTCCATGTCAGTTTTCACTCTTATTTTCCATCTGCTGAAAATACATTGAAATCTCTCATCAATTGAAGCAGTCTCTTTCATTTTTTGGGAGAGAATAGGTGGAGGTTATATTATTTTATTCTTTCATTGCCATTTTATTGGGGTTTCAGGAGGGAATGCCATGTTTAACTGGCACCCAACCTAAGTTTTTAAAAAACCTACAGTTAATTTTGATTTTGAATACAGCAGCTAGCCTTAGCCTAGGTGTTTTCACTTTTAACATTTTGCACTTATTTTTTTTAAATCCTTATAATTATCCTAATGTACTTTATTTCATGAAATCTGAGAATTATAAGATTAGAATACATTATTCTATGAATCTATGAAGAAATGCTAAGATTTATTGATTAAAAGATGATTACTGATTTTAGAGAGGTAAGAATGAAAGAAAATATGCATTCTTAGAACTGATAAGCTATGGTATCTGTCTTGTATTTTTTGCTACTCAAATCCTATCTGGAGGCAGGCGGAATGTTTATAATAAATGAGTGACTGAGCTTCCACATTGCACTGTGCTTCCTGCTTTGGTTGGCGAACTATTGACAAAACGGGCCATCTGACTACATCTCTAGCACAGGTGTTGGTGTCCTGGCCACACAGGGGCACACACTCCCTGACTGGCGATTGTCCGAGATATGCATAGTGAAGAGCTTTCTCCTATGACTTCTGTATCTGTAAGTCCCATAGCAATAGAGACTGCAAATGATATGCACTCAAATTGATTTGTGGATTTAATCTCCAAGTAACTTAAAAGATAAACTCACAGAAGAAAGGCTGATTGCAAACTTCTATTGGCTACTTTTTAAATAAGATGCCAAGTTAAACCACTGATTAAGTTTAAGGTATGTTTTGATATTGTTTAATGAGAGTAAATACGGTACTAAACATAAAGCCTGATCCAGAGTAGGTCTTCAGTAAACATTTGCTGAATAAACAAAATAAACTAGACCTTATCATGAAATAAAAATTTCAAATGTTAAGTGGCACAGTTGAAACAGATAAAATATCTCAGTTCTGTCAGCTGATTCTTTGGTCTTGATATCCTCTCACAGAGCATTACAGTGCTACCTAGATGATGTCTTGCAAGATTAATCAACACAGCATGGAATTCAGGACCAAGTTCTGGTGCAGGCTGAAATCTAGCCAGCCTTGTACCCTGGGCTGAGAGCTGCAGCTATGGCTCCTCATCCATAAAAGAAAGGAATTGAATGAAGTGAGCTCCAAGCCTCCTTCCAGCTCTTAAGTTTGATTCCTTAACACTAACATGATCCCACCTACATGAAGTTATGAGAGGCCCATCACGGAGCTGCCACCCAGTCCTGATCCCTCTACTCTTGGATGCAGCTCCACGGACAGATCTTCACCTCCTCCAAGGATGCCTGTTTTCACTAACCTTCATGGGAAAGCCTTTTATTAAATACTCTGCCTTTGATAATCAGATTCCCATGAAAATGGGTCTATCAAATAAAAAACCAAGAGTAATAATTTTAGGTGATTAAATGTGGAGAGGAGGAAAATTATCTTTTCCTTCTACCATCTTTGTTCTTGGCTGGAGACCCCAAAACAAGAGAGAGATTAACAAGAGAAAAAGCATATATAAATTTATTTAATATAAGTTTCATGTAACATGAGAGCCTTCATAAGGAAATGAAGACCTAAAGAAATAGTTAAACCTAAACATTTTTATGCTAGGTTTGATTAAAAGTGGAGAGTCATGGAAAAATATGATAGGATGAAAGGGTATAATCTCAGGGTAGTACTCTGAGGGAATTTAGCAAGGCCTGCTCATTCAGACTCCTCTCTGCATTCCTCTGTCTTCAGAGATAAGGCTGCTCCTTTCCACTGGGAGAGGAAGGCACCTCTCACATGGCCTGCTTCATGGGAGAGTCAGAGAGTCCTCCCTGCACTTGTCATTTCTCAGATTCCTTCAGCTTAAAATAGTTAATATGCCAAGGTGTCATATTTTGGGGTAGCATGCCCTGAACCCCATAAAATGCTATTTAACTCATAACAAGGACTGAGTTTAAACCAGAACAACATAACTTAACCATTGGTATTACATAACCACATCTCTGACCACTTAACCTCTCCCTAACAGGGCCCTCCAGTAGTTTTCCGGTAGGGAAACTGGTAGTTTTTGATATGACAGCCCATTTTCCACTCTCCTAGGCACTTCTTAAAGATACATTCATATGGAAAAGTACCTCAATTGCCTATTACTAGTGTCAATCTGCTAAGAGTGGAGAGTAGATTTTCACTAATAGAACAATGTTTGGGAATATAAGAATAAATTTCTGACACAGCCCAAAGGGAATAAAGACCCTTGGTTTTAATTTTGATAGTTTACCATCCATCCAACAGGAGCTTAATGACACACTGGGATGTACTAGCTTATAAGGCAGGAGGGACTAGATAATTCAATTTGCAGACATTGAACAGAAAGGAAATCCTTTGGAAAGGTTAAAATATTTGAGAGCATTGATAGAAAATAAATGACATGTGATCTCATAATGAAATGCAGTGGCTAAAAGTGTAAGACTTTGTAAACACAAAGGTTAAAGTACACCATAGAGGGAAATGATTATTTTCTGCACATACATCAAGATAACTCGAAGTAGAATATGAAGCTTTCAATGTCAAAAGGAGGTGAAAAACTTGGCATGAATTCAAAGAACAGCAGCAGCAAGTGATTAACACAAGACGATTGAATTACGAGACAAGATTAAGGGAGTGTGTAGCCCAATGCCATAGAGGGGGGCTGGCAGGGACATGAAGGCAGTAGTTCCACTGTCCCTTGATATTTACATAATAGAGAAACTGAGGCACAGAGGGAGATTATAGGACTGATTTGAGAGCTTCAATCAGTGGTATGCTGACAAAACAGTAATTTCCAAGTTCTGTGGTTGTCCTCACCTGAGATAATCAGAGGAAATCTAGTCTGTATGAGCAGTTCTCTCACTAACCCATGAGGGCATCTTGGAATCTTGAATATATTGTCATTGCTCTGTTTCTGGGCTGGAGGTGATACTAACTGTTCCTGGATCATTTTAGCCAAGCGCTTATGAATCTTGGTCCTGGATCATTTAAATCCCCAAGCATGAAATAATTTTCTAAAGCAGAAAGCTGATGGTGGCACTGTCCCTTAATCACTTGCTGCCCCTGTCTGGTTTAGATGCCCTAAAGCACCCTGCCATCACAGTTGTCATCACATGGAGCTGCGACGACGGGCCCAGCTCTGTCTCCTTGAGGGCACTCTTGTCATCCAGCTCACTCTGTGTCCCTGGCACCCACACTCAGCCCGGCATGTGCCAGGTGCTCATCAACATTTGCTGAAGGATAGAGCTGAGAGCATTTTCAAATGCTCAAGGAGGAGTTTAGCTAATTCACTAAAGGAAATATTGTCTAATAAATGTGTGGAGTTTCCAGATCAAGTGTCCCAAAGGACTTTGATGGGACCCTCATTCTTTTTTCTTATTTCCAGAGGCTTTTAATAGCGTGCAGTCCTGCCATGTGCCGAGATGGCTGATAAAACAGTTTCACTCTGACTTGAAGAAACCTCCTCCACAGAGATGGCTATGCTTAATCCTGACTGAGGAGCAAACTACAGAATCAGCAGAACTGGTGATTCTAGACTTCTCAAATATTCTCAGAAGGGACAACTGTTCAAGCCAAACACTCTCGTGTGTTCTTTCTGTGATGGAATCTGATTCACTAAAGGAAAAGGTGGTTTTTTCCCCCGTCTCTGATGTCCTATAAATTCTGTGGTGAAGCCAGATGATAGCTGAGGCAAAAATCCTGTGCTGCCGCCCCAGGTCAGCAGCCATCTAAAGACTGATGCCTGAATTTTAACTGTTCAAATACTTTCTTGGACATCAAATACTCTACTCTGGTATCAGTTAAAATATGGTTGGCATTAGAATAAAAAAGGTTTAAGCTCTTATTTTCCCATCACTGTGATTATGGATCACAGAATAAATTTAGATCCAGGAATGGGGAATTCAGGAGAAGCCACAGAAAGGAGGAGAAAGGGCTGGAATAAAGAAAGGAGACCAAGAGACTAAAATATTAAACTCATCTATTGGTTCTTCATTAATACACACACACACACACACACCACATCACTGACTGCTGAGAGCAGATCTTTGAAAACATCACCATAACAATAGGTGGGAGGGGATGAGGGATAAAAATGTACACTATTCAGTGATGCATACACTGAAAGCCGACTTCAGCATGATGCCATTTGTCCATGTAAACAAAAAACACTTGAACTCCCTAAATCTACTGAAATAAAAAAAATAACTTTAAAAAATGGGTCTAATTTGCCTACCAGGTTGAACCTAATTATCCTCCTGGGACATCCCTTTCAAAGAGGAGGGCAGAGCAATTGTATCTTTTCTTCTCCACCCAGCTCCAGCCCACCGCATGACAGCTGGTCTGCTGCCACCACCTACTGGGATGGGTTTGAAACTGGGACAACCACCCTGGCCCTTTATTTGCTGATTTGGGCCTAGCATCAATATCACAGAAATCCCCAGGGGAGTATCTCTATCCATCCCTTCACTCCCTTTCCTCTCATGTGGAATCTCAGACACACTTTACAAGGGGCCACTGGGCATGATCTCAGGCAACTTCCTGGCTCCCCAGGTCCCCCCAAATGTATGCAGATTTAGCTCTTCTTCATTTGCATTCTCAAATTTCAGAGGATTCAATGAGTCCAGCCCAGTACGTTTTCCCTGGCCATACCTTCTCCAGTAAACTGTGGATCTACATTTTCTCTGCTATTCCCACTGTTTCTCTGTATCTTCCATCATTATTATGCTTCTGACTCCTTTCTGTCCATTGGCTCTGTTTCCCTCTCATTATGATTCATCTTTCTTTTCCTTTCTTAGCCAAACTCTCAGATGACCCCTTAATCTCTTGATTCCACCCATTTATGTAGATTCTGACCACTGCAATATGGTTATCACCTGCCCCCCACCTTTACTAAAAATCCTTCTGCATTGGCTTGCAGAATCTAATGGACATGTTTTGACCCTTGAAATGCTGAACCTGCCTGCTGAACTTCAGACTGGTAATGATGTTTCCTCCATGAAGCTCTTCCTTCCTTGGCTTTCATGACCCCATGGCCTCCTGGTTCTGCTGATCTCTCTTTAACCATTCTTTTTCCAATTGTTTTTTTTTTTTTATCTTCTTCCTCTGCTTCCTCCTCAAATGTGAATTTTCCCCAGGGTTTTATTCTCACCTTAGTCTTCTTATCATTCTATAAAATCTCCTTGGGTGATCTCATCCACTCAAATGTTTTAAACTAATACTTCCCTACGTTTCTAAATGTGTGCTGCACTTCTATGTTGAAATGGCCCAAAATGGAACCCACAGTCAAAACCAAACTCATTATCCTTCTAAACCAGTTTCCTTTCTTTAATGTCTGCTCCAGTTGGAGGTATCACCATCCACGCAGTCCTCAAGCTAGAAGCCTGCTCCTAATTTGACTCCTGCCTCTTTCTCATATATGCCAAGGCCAATTGGTCACTAAGTATTGCTTATTTTGACTGTTATGTAGCTTTCAAGTTTGTCTTCTCCCTGGTCTAGTTCAGGCCCTTATAGCCTTTTAATTAATTTATTTTCTTTTTAGATTATAGCCACAGCCTTCTCACTTATCTCCTTCCTTCCAGCTTTGCACATCTTAACTCATTCTTCATGCTTTAGTCAGACTGACCTTTCTAGACCATAAGTCTGATGTTACTCCCATGCTTAAAACTCTTCAGTGATTACCCAGCCACTCGCTTCCTCTTAACATTTTATGTTCTTGCATCCAGGACTTTATTAATGCTGTTCCTCCTGTCTTCCCCATACTTCTACCTGCTTCCCTCTACACCACCATCACTAGGGTTTGTGCCTCTCCTTGAGCACATTGTCTTTTACGACCTATTTAATATGTCTAGCTCTCGTATCTGTTTACTATGTCCCTCTCTTGTGGGAAAGACCAAGTCTTTATCTCCCTAGAATCGCAGAGCCTGGCTCGTGTTTGATGTTCAGTAAATGTAGTATTGAATGAATCCATCAATGAAATGCTGGATCCTTTTCATGGAATACAAGAAAGCTGAGGCTATCTGGATTTTGTTGATTTTGATGTGCGTTATGAGGGTGAGGAACATCAGAAGGTAACTGAATACACAGAGCAAAGGAGCTAGAGCCCAAGGCCCAAGGAAGGAAAGAAGAGAAACTGTGGGGAGAGATTCATTGTGGACAAGGACCCCATTAGAGGCTGTCAGGGAGATTAACACCCACATAATGATCCTCAGGAAGCAAAGGCAGACAAGACTGATGGTTTTTGGGATTTTGGCACTAATACTCTCCTTTTAAAACTGTGGCCAGGATGTTGTTATAGCCATAACTGATTTGTTTCTTGGAGGGACCTAGAGATCAAGGAGTAAGTCTGCTGACTGAAGGGCTCTGGAGGTGGCATGGTCCTTGAAACAGTGCAGGTCATGGCAAAAAAACATAACTGTCTCGAATAGAACAGAGGATCAGTAGGTCTGCCCTGGGAGGAAGATCTATGTTCACTATGGTAATAGTGAACAAGGGTAGGCAAATCTGTCTTTTGTTTAGATAGGGAGGCTGTCTGGAAGGCTAAGAGCTAATATCAATAGCAATGCCAAGCAGTGGCTTGGAGGGGTGTCGAGGGTACTGGAGTCCACCTATCATTACCACCAGCAGGAGGGCAGCAGGCTCCCTCTTCATATCTAAAAAGTAAAGCCAAGAAGCCCATCATGGGGACATTCTGGGCAGGTTGATGCTTCTGCTTTTTTTTTTTTTTTTTTTAAAGAGATCTCGGGCACTGTCTGCTGTATTCTCACCCATTTCCCACACATTAAAAATAGGCCTATTTGCCAATAGTATATAAAAATTGCACATAACACTTTTAGTGAATTTTATGGCCAGAATCATCTAGTTAGTCATACTCAGTTTCTATTGTTATGTTCTTCAAATAAAGTAATCTCCAATTTTTTTTTGAAGGTTGATTCTTTTCAAAGTAACTAGGGGGCACATCAGACACTTCACACAAACCCTTAGAGAATTCTTAAAATCAAGGGAGAGGGGAAAATGGTACAGTGAATAAAGCAATAATGTCAAAACCAGGGATCTTGATGTCTAGTCCTGGTGTAGAGATTAATTGGATCAGGCTAAACTGAGGAAATTGGATTCCCTCTAAGACTCCTTCCAACTCTCAAATTAAAAAAAAAATAGTAATTCATAAAATATTCTTAACCTCTTTTTAAAAGAAGTCTTCTATTGCATGTGTTTCATTTCCATTTACTCAGAAACAAATGTATGCACATAAGTAATTTATTACATCAATTAGACATTTATACGATTGAAGATTTACTTATGCATCAAAAGCAGTGATCGTTTTCTAGTGAAACTCTCTCAGATTATATTGTGGTTAAAATGTACAGGGTGCCCTTTCTCATCCTTTCCCCAGGACCTGCATGCACGGAATGTCCTATTTTCCATCTGGCCTTCTACTACCACTCTTCTTTAACTCCAATTCTGCCTTTTCTTTCTCTAGAACAGTAACATATACAAAATATTACCAGTGGTAAAACCCGAAAGGTGCAAAGGACTAGGGAAAAAATCTTAAGTAAGCAAATAAATAATTTTTAAAATAAGATTTATAATGATAAGATTTATAAGATTTATAATGTCAAAAGAAGATCCTTTATCATGTATCATTTCAGAGTAGCTAGTTAGGTTTCTATTTACCAAGATAACTTATGATATAGATAAACTTTGACAATGCCTATGCTTTCCACCCTCAAATTCTCATAGCATTTTTTCATTGTATTTGCTAGAGTGCATCTCACTAGTTCCTCTCCACTCCCCACATAGACTTCAATAGGATTAGGAACTCCAAAAGCTGCTATTTGCTTTGAGCAGTCTTTCATAGACTTAGCATTTGCAAAAACTCTTGCTTCAAAAATTTAAAATCCTTTAAGGGGCTTTCTGAATAAAAAGATGATAGTTATATTTTCAGTATAATGTTATGTTAAGTATGTTTTACTCTACTATAATGCTCTGAAAACGAATAATCCATTAATGGTACTGTACGACTTTTATGTTCCTCATCCAGCATAGCTTGTTCCTGTCTTGTCTTTTTCCTCAATGGAACTTAGTGCATGAGGGTGCATGCATTCTGGTGGACTGACATGACACATTTCTTTTTAGTTAGAGTAGAAGCAGTGGTGTTCTTTGTAGACAATTAAACCATCTCTCTTAGTTGGACTTTCTTTGGTTGACAATCATGAGTGGCAAATATAATTGAAAACCCTACTTGATATGACACTTAGGTTATTGGGAAGTTCTATAGTATCTTAATTTTGCTGAGGTTTTTTTCATAGTTACCTATTTCTTGAGTCCACTTGTGTTGCTTGGACATAATCAAGAGATCCAATTTAGCAGTAAATATTTTTGAGTTGTCACACAATAATCTTTTATTCCAAATGTCAATCATTCCATTCTCTGCCCCTTCCAATTCATGCTCTTTTGTGGATGAGCGTCATCTTCACTGATATCAAAATTAAAGTGGAATACTATTCCTTTTTAACACAAAGGAGAGAGCTTAGATGGGGAATTCATAAAGGGAAGAGGAACATGTGATATGCAGTTGTGCAAAGCAAAGCACCATAACCAGAATAAATGATGGTGTTGAGAGAGGAAGGGAATGTCTCTCACTAATCACCTTTTTATCAGTAATGGCCACTGAGATGAGCTTGTTGAAGGAAGATCAAAACAGTGACAGGCTCCTCCCAGCCCTTATCCAGGCCCTGGCTGTTAGGAGGAACGAATGACTGATGTACACATGAATGTAGTTGGGAACAGGAGGGACAAAAAAATTCCAAAGGGAGAAAACAGTGAAACGGGAAAATGATCTCATACTAGTTGGTATTTCATTTACATCTCAGTTTGCTAAATTCATCCATATGCCATTTAATAGCCATTCACCACTTGTGCATTATTTATTTAATACCTTTAACTCATTTTTCTTCCCCAAATGAATTAAGGAAACTTCCTATATTTCTTTTAATGGAAAATGAATATCAATTACCATAAATATAAAGAGATTTTTTAATGTAAAAGCAATGAAAATAAAACAATTCTATTTAATTCTAGCTAAATTTTGTGGTTGGTCAAAAGCAATGCCTGAATAGACCTGCTCTATTTAAAAGGGGACTGGTTAATGTTAGAGGTGTTTGCCATACTAGCACCAATGTGAGACTTTATCTCTTAATTATCAAGATTGAAAAATAATTGAAGGAGAAACACCTTTCTCACTTACGATTCAGTGCTAGTCAATGTGGTCCCTAAAATGCCTATTCAGTGGTAAAGTTCCAGACTTACAAAAACACTGATCTACTTTAATCTCCATATAAGATTAACCCTTAAAAGCAGTGCACTACTCGCAAATACGTGCTCTTATGAGGTAGCTAATTAATAGAGTGGTATAGAACCTTTTTTTGCTCCTTTGCAAAATCATCCAGCACATATACAACACAGTATGCTGCATTTTTCAAAATGAAATAGAAGATGCAGTTCTATGAAATCAGGTTATATAAAAATTGTTGGATATTATTATGAATGTTTCTAGTGTTTAAATAAAAGGAAATCTCCCCCCAAAGGCTTGATTTTAGCACTCCCAATTAAGTCCATGAAGCTATAAAATTCTTTCTCTTCTCAACTAGAATATTAATTCTTTTGAACTAAAACAGACTTGATCATTCATCTAACCTAAATTCACACTTCTCTCTTACTCCAAGCTACATCTCCAAAAGACTGACCATAGATAAGACTAAAATTATAGTTGTGGGTTATTTTTAAAACTTTTTTAAATAACAAAATATAGATTCAAATCTGTGTGTAAAACACTTAAAAACCCCACCATTCTTCTTGATCTGGCAAACCTGTTTTTTCAAAACTCAGGCTGTATATCTTTTAAAGGGAACTGAATAATTCACTTAAAATCTGCACTTTAGGACAGAAGACTACCCACCAAATGGCTCAGAGTGGTTTATCTCTTGGGGGGAAAGTTTTAGAAGATTTTTATATTCTACACTTTCTAAAATGATAAACAGTGTGTTTGTGTATTCATACATAAGTTTTAAAAAGATTTTTGCCAAAATAGGGTGAATCTAGACACTCACAGGAAAGGTAAATATTCTGAACACCATCCTCTGCCCTCTGGATTCCTGAGAGAGTGAGGATGTTTAGCCTTGAGAAGATTTGGTTGTCTGCAAATACCTGCAGGGCTGCCAGGGCAAAAAGGGAATGAAATATATATGATGCTTACTCTGAGGCAGAATTCAGGTTAGCTGGTGAATATAACAGGGAGGCAGGTTTTTATCTCCATCCAAAGAGCATTCTTCTTATAATGTGAGCCACCCATCACTGGATTTGACTTCCTTCAAAGGAGTGAGCTCCTTTTCACTAACGTGCTCAAGAGAAGGTTTGGGAACCACCTGCCAGGGACTTCAGGGACGAGATGTGTGGACAGTGAGGAAGAAAAGGACAGAGAAAGGAGGTACTTTAAGGCTTCTTCCAAACAGAAGATTCTCTGATTTGTGCTGAAACAGAGAACTCCATCCCATACTTCATCTTTTGCCATTGACTGAAGGTTGAAAAAATAGATGAAAGAGTTTGGTTTAATGAAGGAATCATTTATGGTCTCTTGACTGGATGAAATGACAAATTTTTAATTCTTTCATGGCCTTTTCATCATATAATCTAAAGTAGATACTTCAGGGCATCATGTAAAAAGGAGAAGTATGAATTACTAACATCATAAACCATTTAGGGTAAAGTTGCTGAAGGGGTTCGTAAGAGGTTTTTAACACTGAGGCAAGATGAATTTAAGCAGAGTGTGAAATATAATCAAATTAACACTTTAATTCAGATGCTACTCTGACTTACAGTTACTGGGTTCTCCAAAGGAGTTGTTTTTTTTTTTTTTTTTAACCAGGTGAACACTAAGGGCAGGATGTCTGAGTGATGTGAAAATGTCTGAATCTTTACAAGATAATGGCCAATATTCCAGAATGATTATTAGATGGAAAAGCAGGATTGTTTAGCTAGCGTGTAAATTTACATATATGAATGCATCAGAAAGCAAGATAGAGCTTATTAAGATCACATCTATTGATGGAAACTGATGATAGTAGGGACAGATGCTAGGCATTTGTTCCAAGATTAAAAGAGAGAGAGGTACTAGAAATAAATTTGCTTCAAATAAAGCATCTGTCCATTTCTCAGGGAGACTGAAGTTCAAGAAAATTGTTCCATTTTTTTGGCTTGTTACATAATAAAAAACGCAAATCATACCATCAAGTCCAAGTTCTGACTGAATCAGGTCTATCTACTGACTTAGTAGACAGCAGTGTCACCGAGGACATACCCAGCTGAGTTCCACTGTTGAACGTCATTCCTCTGGATGAAGCATTCTCATAGGTGCAAGTCACCCAAGGAAAAGCTGACACATGAGCCACATTTGGCCAAAGTGTTGTGCCACCATGAGGGGTGTAAGCAATGCTGATGACTGCTGAGTGCGTGGCAGGGCTGACAAGAGCAGGCAAAGGTGGACATAGGAAGGTTTCAATCAACCAATCAATATTTATTGGGAATTTACTCTGTAATGACAAATTTCATCCACCCCACAATTTTCCAATGGCTGGCAAAAAGTGTAACTTTCATAACACAAAACAGTCTAATTTAAGCTAGCACTTTAAAATATATAAGAGAAAATATATTTGGGAGAAATTAGCATTTTAATATAAAACTCTGATGCTCCAAAAAACAATGTATCATGTGCATCAAGCTAATATTTATGTTTATCATGGGCTTGTCTTAAGGTCATCTTTGAAGATAATTAGGAAAATTGGGCGGCAGGGGAGAGGGAACAGCGTGGCATAGTGGTTGAGAACAAAGTCTCTGGTATCAAACACAGTTGGGTTTGAAATTTATTTCCATTATTTACAGGTTATGTGACCTGAGGCAAGTTACTCAACTTTCCTAAACCCCAGTTTTGTATTGTGCACACCAGGGAAACAGTGGCATTTAACCTTACAGGGCCTGTTGTCAGAATTAAATGACATAATACCTACCACTAAGCATTGTGCCCTCAATGTTATCCACCATTATGAATGTTTTATTTACAACTGTTGTTACTGAGAAAATCATTTTTTAAAAAGTACATGAAATGATAGATATTTAACAGATAGGTGATTTGTTTCACTATAGTAACCATTTTACTATCTATGTGTGTCCTATAACATCATATTGTAAACCTCAAATACACACACACACAAAAAGAAATCATTGAATGACAAAGTGTGTACAATAATGTGCAATTCTACCTTTGCTATACGTGAGAATATTTGTAGTTAAAAGGGAAAATGTCACTCATTCATTTAAATGTACTAATTGACTATCAGCTAGATGCTGGTGATAAAAAGATAGCTAATACGTTTCCTTGCCCTCGTGTTGCCTGGAGTCTAATAGGACGTAGTCATAAAAACAAATATTCACTGTACAGTGTCATGAGTGTTACTCTAGAGATAAACAGGAGACATCATGGCCCAACGAAGGAAGGCTAGGATACAGCAAGATTTCGCCCTCCAATTCTCAGTACTTCAATCACCATACTGCCTCTAATTGTCCATCTATCCATAGCTACAACATAAAAGATGTATTGAAAAAAAATAACAAAAACATGGCATTAAAGGCTTTGAATCCTCTAATGAAGACCAGTCACCACATCTATTAATTCTTGGTGAGATCTTATTTTGTTTTTGTTCAAACATATTTATGTTAGCCTTTCACGTAACTCAATACATGCTTCAATATTTAGTCAATACAATGCTCCTTTTCTCATTTATTCACATAATTCACAAAAAGCCTTCCCCTTAGACTCTTATTAACATCATGCCATTTTACATCTCAAGGGAGCACAGTTATGGGAAATTCAACAGCAACCTGATGAACTGATCCAAAAGTTTAGTTATTGTTTTTACAATGCGTTAGGAGATGAATTCTAGTTTCTCTGACATCTGGGAGGGCCCCACCAGTGTGTTTTTTGGGAGGTAAGAATCTGTACCACATCATGCCTGGTAGGAGGACAGAGACAACTGGAAAATAGGAGAGAGGGAAGATGGTCAGTGTAATTCTCAACGTGGCATGTAGGCTGCGATCAGAGGTTAGGTCCTGCCAGAAGGAGGCTATGCAAATACCATTAGGCTAGAGGGAAAGGCTAGAATGGATTTCCTGAAATATGGGAAAGAACAGTGGACTGGGAGTGAGACGATCTGAGCCCGAGTGTAAACGGTTCAACAAATTCATTATGTGACCTTGGCTAAGTTACTTAACATTTGCCAGCCTTGGCTTTCTCAGAAGAAGAATTTCCCAACACATCTATGCGTATTGAGTAACTACCGTAAGAGAAGCACTGAGATTCAAGAAGAGTAGGACATGGTCTCTACCTGAAAGGAGCTCACAGTTTGGGGAGGAACATGAGCAAAATACAAGTACCTTTAGCACAAGAGGAAAAGTGCCAGATGGTGTTTGCTGCTTAACCAGGACTGCACAGCAGAGTCACGTTGGGAATTCCATTCCAACATCCCCCAAGTCAGTTGCTCTCCATGGAGCCTGAGTTTGAAATACACATGTTACGGGTCCTATTAGAAACTCTTAGTCTCCTGGGTTCCTTGGGGGCCCGTAGGAGAAGTGTGGCACCGAAGAGGAGGGCAATTTAAACAAGGGAATTAGACTCATCCTCTCGAGTCCCTTCTAGCTATGACATCTTTCAACCTACAGAATGGCAAAGCACAGATCCTGGGGGGCCACGATGGGTGCCCCGAAACTGGACCGAGAGGGCAGCTGACATGCATTGGGGTCCAAGGCCCTGAGAGATGAGAGAAAAGTATCTCAGTTATAGAAGAGGCGGGAGGGCACACAGAACAATGCAGCTGGCAGGGCTGTGGTGTGACAGCACTGAAGGAATGTCCTCACTGGAGGAGGCAGGCTCAGCAGAAGCAGGCCAAGGCTTACCTGGGTCTCTGGGGACATCAGGAACAAACTGAAAGGAAAGAAGTCCTCTCTCCTCACCACCACCCCTAGTCACTTTCTTCATTGTGGATGGTGTCTCTGACAAAACAGCTTTGTTATATTGTCTGAAATGATTCTTGAACACCAACCTCGGTAGCTTATGACTAGAGGAATGCCTTAGTCCTAGTCATCTGTTGGTTTTGACCCTGGAGCTTGTCCAGGTGCTCATCTGATGCCACAGATGGGCTGACACACAGGCTTTGGGGATGTCAGCACATTCAAAGAGAAGAATATAACAATGTCCATAACTCCTCAACCAGAGTGGGCAGAACCAAGGTGAATGAAAGCTGCCTTGGCTCCTCGTGAAGAAGTCTCCATCAAGTCAGTGGCACCTCCCAAGAATGGCCAGTGTGTTTAGGGAGCTTAAAAATGGTGCTATGATTAAACACTGCTGTGTGCCATGTGTGTTCTTTTGGATATAATTATTGAGAAGAAATCCTTGATTTCATCAGTAAAGGAAACGGACTCTTTTATAATATGGATGGTCTCTAAATCACTAGGAATCTCTTTGGAAACTTTGCTTTCACAAAAGTTAAATGAAAGAGAGTACCACCTGAAAACTTAGTTGGATATAATGATGACTCTATGTTGTATACAAAATATAGCAAATATATAGCTGTCCTCGAAGAAGCTTTGCAAATGAAACCAAGTTTGCCAAGAATTACAATAGTCACTGGAGAAGACTGACGCAAGAGAGTGTGAGAAGTGAGCCACACACGCATTGCTTAGAGAAAAGAAACCTTAATAAGTGGTCAAGGAGAGACTTTGTAGTTTCATTTGAAAAGTTATAACACTTTTTCCTAATGAAGTACCTCATGCAACGCATGGATTTGAAGTGGAGAATTGCATCCGAGAGATAAATGTTTTCCCTTGGAGCTTGGATAAGTGGAGAAATAAATGGAATAGAGGGGACTAGCTCAATTTCGTGTAGTATTTCCTCAGACTTTTCATCTTGAAAAACACTAATTAATTCTCACTAAATAGAGTCCACTACTGCCCCGGTTTCAATGCTGGGAAAGAGAGGTATGACATCCAGGATCATTGACTGACTAGTGGGAAAGACATAGGAGCAAGGGCCAGGCCCATGTAACGCCTTCTCCACATCTCTGTTTTAATAACAAAAGCACTCTTTGGTTCTTATATGAAAACACATTATTTTTCCTCCTTAATATTTTTTAAAAACCCTGAAAGACCTTGTATCTATGTTTATTACTTACAACTCAATTTCTAAACATGAATAAAATGACTTGTCACGAGAAGTCAGGATACTTTTATTTTCAGATGTGGATGGTGAGGGTAAGTGAGAAGCACAGGGAGAAGGTGAGTTCTGAGTCACGAATGATTAGAGCTTTCCTCCCAATTCCTAACTCCTTGGCTCTTTTGTTGCAAACGCCTTTCCCCTATGGCGAATGGATGGCTGTAGGTCTTAACAGTGCACCATGCTTGTTGGCTTTGTCACATATGATCACCAACGGTCATCATTTAACAGTGGTTACTCCAGCATGGGAGCCCAGAGTTTCTGTTGACTAATAATATAAAGGCTACTAAAAGAGAAAAAATTTAAAAAGCCTTATGTATCTGTACAGACTCAGTTTTATACAAAGGCAACTGACTATCATATTTTCTGATGAATTAAGGTGGAACATGAAATATGCCTGTGACTACACTTGCCCTAGAATCGATCCTGTGGAGTGATAGGTCATATGGCAAGATTGCTGGAAGTTTTATAGATAGTCAGGAAGATAAAGTGTGTGGGCACTTATGCAAGTGTAAGGAAACTTGAGAAATAAAAGGAGGGTAACTGTTATCCAATCAGATAAAGTGCATGCATTTGTTGAATGGCTTTCATCAAAGTGTTAGGTCACAAGTCATCTGTGTTTTAAATTAGTATTTTCCTAGGATGTAAATATTCAAACGGCTTTCATTTCGTTTCCTCCATTTCCTGTCAATTCCTTCTTTTCCCTCTTAACACAACTTCTCCTCATGTCTACTGAACAAATCTGTTTTGGACAAGTTGGACAAATTTAACTAATAGGTCAGGTTAATACTGATTCTTTTTTTTTTTTTTTTTGAGACAGAGTCTCACTGTCGCCCAGGCTAGAGTGCCATGGCGTCAGCCTAGCTCACTATGACCTCAAACTCCTGGGCTCAAGTGATCTTCTCATCTCAGCCTCTCGAGTAGCTGGGACTACTAGCGTGCACCATTGAGACTGTCTAATTTTTCTATTTTTAGTAGAAATAGACCAGCCTCCCTCTTGCGCAGGCTGGCCTCAAACTCCTGGGCTCAAGCAATCCTCCTGCCTCGGCCTCCCAGAGTGCTAGGATTACAGGCATGAGCCACCACGCCTGGCCCTCTGATTCTTAAATATAGGTTTTTGGAGAATGCTCAAATAAATAGCAACATTTTGTCTCATGCATTAGTCTCTTATATGTATTATTTAAAGCACAGAAGTTTCTTAATAGGAGGTAGACTGAAATTTATTATCTCTCTGGAAGGTTTTAGTTTCTTTCAAAATATCTATGAGCCATGGGACTGAATAAAGTTATCTCCACCTGACTTAATGTTTTTCAGTAAATCTGTTGCCTCATATGTTTGAATGCTAAGTTTATTTTAAAGACTTATTTGTACTTTTCTAAAGTCTACTTGTCAGCTATAATTTTAACTCATTAATAGTGTTTTCTGTTGATGATACATCAAGCCTTTTGCAAATGACTTTCCAGATCAATGCAGGTATTCAGTTTTCTGGGTTCACAAGATTTCATCACTGAATTTTTTCAGCTTATATTTCATTATCACTAGTGGAGAGTCACTGCTAACAGAAGCAGTGAGCTTGGGTAATTCACATTCACACAGCCAACACCTGAGCCTCCACTCCAGCATCGAAAGGAACATGATGACGTGCCCCTCCCCAGTCTTGTCCACCCCATGGGAATCCTGGCACACTTGTCTCCCACACACAGCCACGGTGGGTGTCCTGAAGTGGCACTCTCAGTCTTCAGAAGCAGAGAGCCCAGCACTGGTCTGTTATTACTTCAAGGCTAACATTCCCATCCTCAGCCCATTCTTGCTGCCTCTGAAGCCAGCCGGGTGCACGCTCACATCTCATTGCCTCAGTCCCAAGGCATTACCAGCCAAGAGAATCTGCAGAAAGACATTCCGGAGAACACATTTCTCTACATCCAAATTTGCCTATTTTGTTTCTTTCTCATATAAAAACATAATTTTTTAAATTTAAATGATCAGATTCCATGAGGTATCTAGATGAATTCATTATATTATTGAAATATCTCGGTATCTTTTGCAATAACCAGCTTTAGATCTTACACACCACAGGCCCTCAATAAATATTTGTTGAATTGAATGAAATAGAATTGAATGTCATCAGTTCCCACTGTTTTACCCATCCTAGTGGCATATTTTATAATTCAGGGAAGGATTTTCTAAAAGTTGTACTACTACATCAAGAATTACTGAGTCCAGGATGTACGTGGTAGCTTACGCCTGTAATCCTAGCTCTTTGGAAGGCTGAGGCAGAAGGACTGCTTGAGGCCAGGAGTATAATACTAGCCTGGGCAACATAGTGAGACCCTGTCTCTACAAAAAAATTTTTAAAAATTAGCTGAGTGTAGTGGCACACACCTAAATTCCCGGCTACTTGGGAGGCAGAGTCAGGAGAATGGCTTGAGCCCAGGAGTTTGAGGTTGCAGCAAGCTATGATCATGCCATTGCACTCTAGCCCAGATGACAGAGTGAGATCCTGTCTCTAAAAAAAATAAATACATAAATAAAAAAATTACTGTGTCTTGGATATGACAAGCAAGGCTGTAACCCTAACTCAGGCCTTCAAACATCATTCAGTAGGAGTAGAGGCAACACAACCCATGGCATGGTGTTATGGGCATAGGTTTAAGTCAAAGAAACATAGGTGTAAATCCTGATTCTATCAGATGTATAACCTTGGGTGAGTTACCTAATCTCTCTATTCTTGAGTTTTCTCTTTTATAAAATAATAGTAGCCACATCATAGGATTGCTAAGAGGATCAAATGAGATATTGTATGTAAAGTATTTAGTGTAATGCCTGGCACATAATGAACACCCAATAAATGATGGCTATTGCTATTGTTATTGGGTATTTTCTATGGCAGGAAGATCAGTTAATGCAACTCCATTTGCTTAATACACAGTTATTCAGTCTGACTGAATGCCCGTTTTAATATTTCTGTTTATCTAGCTGTCCTTCTCCGTTCAGGCTGCTATAACTGAGTATCATAGACTGAGTGACTTATAAATACAGACATTTATTTCTTACAGTTCTGGAATCTGGAAAGTCCAAGATCACAGTGCTAGGAGATTTAGTGTGTAGTGAGGGCCTGCTTCCCAGTTTATAGACGACAACCTTCTTGCTGTGTTCTTCCATGGCAGAAGAGGCAGTGAAGCTCTCTGGGGTCTCATTTATAAAAGCTCTAATCCCATTCATGAGGACTCCACCCTCATGACCTGATCACTTTCTGTGATAATTAATTTTAGGGGTCAACTTGACTGGATTAAGGGACACCTAGCTAGCTGGTAAAGCATCATTCCTAGGTGTGGGTGAGGGTGTTTCTGGAGGAGACTGGCACATCCGTTGGTGGACTGAGCAGGAAAGATCTGACCTCAGTGTAGGCACCACCCAATTGGCGGGGTCCTGGACAGAACAAAAAGGCTTAGGAAAGGCAAATTTGCTCTCCTTCTTTCTACTAGGATTTTGGACACCCTTCTATTCCTGGCCTTGGACATCAGAACTCTACGTTTTCCGGCCTTTGGACTCTGAGACTTGCACCAGAGGCCTTCTGGGTTCTCGGGCCTTTGGCCTCAGACTGAGAGTTACATTACCAGCTTCCCTGGTTCTGAGGCACCTGGACATGGACCGAGCCATGCTATTGGCTTCCCTAGGTGTTCAGCTTGCGGATGGCCTATTGTGGGACTTCTCAGCCTTCCTTATCACATAAGCCAAATTCCCTAATAAATCCCCTTGCATTCATCTATCTATCTAGCTATCTTATTGGTTCTATCTTTCTGGAAAACTCTGAGTAATATACCTTCCAAAGGCCCATCTCCTAATACTATCACATTAGGGATTAGGACATAAACATATGCATTTTGGTGGGAGACAACCATACAGTCTATAGCACCAGCTAATTATTGATTTACATTTATTCAGTTTTATATATAGATATATACTATGTACACACACACACTATATTTGAAGGGGAGAAAACATAACTCAAGGATCTTCTGATCAGACGGTTGCCTAGAAATCCAATTAATTTCCTTGCAAGATGTAGAATTTGATGGCAAATAAGCTTTGTAAATCATCCAAAATGCATGATAAGAAAAATAAATGTTAATGAAAATAATTATACTATTAGCATAAACCTTTTCCTAGATGACAAGAATGTTGAATTGACTAGGATTAGAAAGAGCATGCCAAAAAACAAGCTAATAAAAAGCAAAACAATAAAACCCCAAACAAATCTAAAAACTCAGCCCTGCCACCAAAAATATTGAGCTGTTTGTCAAAATGAAAGAGACAAGGATGACTCATTTTAAGATGGATGGGCAACATAAAGCAGCATGCAAAAGATCAGAAATTCTTTATTGATGAAGTGTCACCAGCCAGAAAAAAAGCCACACCATGAGAAATCTTGGATATCACATGGAAAGGACTCAGGGACAGAGACATCATGAATGAATACTGGAAGAGAAAATAAATCCAAATGAACCCACAATCCACAGTGATTCACATTTACACAGCCAACACCTGAGCCTCTAGTCTTAGCCAGATTCTAGTTATTGGGAAAGGAGGATTCCTCCAGGCCTGGACTAATTAAGTTCCAGTGTTTACTTCTCAGCATGAAATGTCAATAGCAGCTGGGATGTTAGTATGGCAACAGAGGGGACTTGCTTATTTGTACGGTGTGAAGTGATCTCAATATTCTGCGGTTTTAATTTATAAATTGTCTTAAGGCTCCTGAAGAGTGTGATGTAAATCAGTGTGGCTTAGCAAAAGAAAAGTTCAACTGAAAAGAGAAATGGGAACTGGGTGAGTTTAAACTGCTTGCATTTTAGATTCATATTCTTAAATTTATTGGGCCTAGAGGCAGTTTCATATCCAACCAGGAGAGTTAGGGTTAAAAAAATGTTCTGGAAGGTACTCAGAGATTAGGAAGGTGGCAAGTGGTTTCAAGTCATTCCCTCCTCCCCTGTTAGGCAAAAAAAACAAGGACCTAATTTCATTTAGGTTGAGGATGTTGGATCCTTTCTAACTTTTCATTAAAATAGAAATGTGGCAAAGCAGCAGAGAAAAGCAAATTTCTCTATCTTATAGCACAGTTTCTGTGGGCTGCTTCTGTCCTTAGTTATTAGTCTGTAGACCAAACTCTGACTTCGATTCAAAGGGTGTGAACTCTAAGAATGTGAAATGTTTTTCTTGGGCAAGAAACATCTATAAAACAAGGTCTGGATTCTTATTTTAGATTCAAGATCAAAATAATATGATAGAAAGCTGCAGTGTACTGAGCTGGAGGTGTGGAGAGGCACCTTACAACAAAGAAACATAATAGATTAATAATCACTATCATAATACAGACTAACATTTAATGAGGCAACAGTTTAAGTGCTTTATGGATTTTAACCCACCCAATCTTCAAAGTAATACTATAAGATATGTGCCACTCTATCCTCATTTAAAGAGTAAAAAGTGAAACATGGAGACATTAAGTACCATGCTAAGGTCACACAGCTAATAATAAGCAGAACCAGGATCTGAACCCATAAACTTAATTCCTATTTTATATTTCCAGATTTTATAAAATCAAGTTAAAAAAAGAGTAAAATTAGGATATAGTGATTTTCTTCACTGGATTCACTAGATTACAATCAGCAAGTTTTAAAAACCTGCTATTTTCAAAGATATTCCAATTATAATATCTACACACATATGATTATAAAAGGGATTAATTACAGGTAATATATGCACTTTCTTAGAAATGACCAAGAACTGAATTTGTCCCTGTTAAAACTCCAACTCTGATCCAGATCCCTATTGTTTGAGTCTCAAGTGAGATTATTCTGGAAGGAGTAAGAGAAGCCTTCCCATTTTACATTCCACCCCTGGGAAACCTAAATCCTTCTCATAGGACCCTCAATAATATCTCAGTTAGGTGAGAAGTTCTCAAACAGCCCAACCACAGGCAGGATGATACTCCGGTCTTCTTGAAAATACAGTGAGCTCTAATCAATCAGGACGAAATCGCTACAGTAAGTCAGAAAGCAATCATTCCTTATTATTAGAAAGGAGCTGTCCATGGTGCTGACCTGTCTGAACCGGGCCACTTGGCCCCTGCCTTGCTACCAGTGTTGCTTCCTGCATATCTTGATGACTTGGTTCTTGCCTGGTTCTCTGGGACCTGCCTGATGTCTCTTTCATGCTGTTGTGGACTATTTTAAGTCCTGTGGTCTTTATAACGTAGGGCTCTGGTCTAGGCAGGCTTTTACAGATTAGGAAAGGAGGCACACAGAGATTAAGTAATTGGTCCAAGACATATAGCTATTAATAGTAAGTAGAGATGCTGGAGTTCAAGTCCAGCCAGGCCACCTCCCTGAACAAGGGCTGACCAGGTTTAAGGTAGTACTGCACAGAAGCAGGTGGGAGGTGCTAGGCCGTAACACTGGAGAGAAGAGGATGGCCGATGAGCAGAGCACATCATGAAACAAATGGCCAGCGGGCTGAACTGCTGAAAAGAATCTCCTCTTGCAGGCTGATGGGCTTTAAAAGGAGTCTGTCTTCTTGTTCTCCCACTCCTCCCTGGGAGATCTATCCAGTATTTCCCCTGATTATTCAGTTTTCTTCCATATTTATTTCTAAGAATCACGAATACTTTTATTTTAAATAGGATCACCAAGTTTAGGTTAATCATTTTGAGTGGTTGTTGTCAAGGACTGGGAGAGCATGCCTGGCTTCACATTCTGTCATCAACACTGTAACTAGTATTACTGTTATTTATTTATTTATTTCAGCATATTATGGGGGTAAAAATATTACAGTTACGTATATTGCCCATGTCCCCCTCCCCCCTCAAGGCAGAGCTTCAAGTGTGACCATTCCCCAAACGTTGCACATCTCACTCATTATGTTTGTATATACCCATCCCCTCTAGTATTACTGTTAATACTATAGTAAATAATATAGTGGAGGCATCTGTGAATAGACTTTATTTTGCATTAAAAGTACCTTGACAATGTGATAGAGGCCTCACTGAGCAAAATAAATCCACAGAAGCAGAGACAGCCAAAGTGGGGACAGAAAAGAGAGCAGGGTTAATGTTCCTAAGAAGAGCATTATACCCTTGCAGGTCAGTCTTTGCATACAGATCCTGCCTGCAATCCAAACCACACCTGAGAAAGAGAACCTAAGGAGAACTATTCCAGGTAAGGTTTACAGCAACTCGAAACATGCCAACATTATTCAAACAGAAAGAAAAATTTCCGAAAAAAGAAGAAACGCAAATTCATGCTTGCCCTAAGCTCAAATAAATAAACCCTATTTAAAATCTATTTTGTTAGCAAAATTACAAAACATCTGTCTTATCCTGGACCAACTTAATGTTGTTTTCCAAAATGCTCCCAAACATGAATGAGTGTGTATGTGAGGGAGGGGGGAGGGGAACAAGGCTGGGGCTGGGGCCACAAACCTCATTCAAGTCTATTAAGAAATGCTCCAAGGCCGGGCGCGGTGGCTCACGCCTGTAATCCTAGCACTCTGGGAGGCCGAGGCGGGTGGATAGCTCAAGGTCAGGAGTTCGAAACCAGCCTGACCAAGAGCGAGACCCCGTCTCTAAAAAAAAAAAAAAAAAAAAAAAGAAATGCTCCAATTAGTGCATTGCATCGTGCAGTCTATTGAAAAGGTCAAGGTCTATGGCTGAGCTAAATATAACCTGGAGAGAGAGAGAGAGAGAGAGCGAGCGAGCGAGCAGGGAGAGCTCTGGAAAATTTTGAGAGGCTTTCATACTGTTTGGAAGATAAGAAGATTTTTTTGAAGGGATTTCGTTCTTCTTTATGAAGTGTGTGGTTGAAAAAGAGAAGTATCAAGGGCAACTATAAATTGTTACACAAATAACTTTAAAGGAAAATCTAGAATAAATTCCCAGTGTTTAAAAAAATCATAAAAATGATGCTATATTCCTCTATTCTATCTCTTCTCCAAGAAACTTAAATCATTTTCACAGGTTTCAATAGAGCTGGTAACATTATGCTGTTTTCTGAGAACTGAGGTCAGCGTGACCTTCCTAACGTGCACAGCTGACCAGGATACTCTGCTGCTGAAAACACCAGTGACTCATCAAGGCCTTTGGGAAAAAGTCCAAAACCCCTTTGTTGCACAATCAGGGCTCTTCATTTTCTGGCCAGTGATTAAATTTCCAGCTTCTCTTCCACCTCCCCTCTCCTTACTCTGTGGTCCTTCAAATGACTCGTGATGTAGTGGTATGCTTTTGCATGGGGTGGCCTTTCCCACATGGCCTGCAGACTCTTCCTCACCCTTGAACTGTCATTGCCCCCAATCATACCACCACCTGACAGCCCTGGCCCACCCCCTATTCCATGGGAAAAACGATTGCTGTCATGGTGAACTTTATGTGTCAACTTAGCTGGTTCATAGTGCCCAGATATTTGGTCAGATACTCTTTTGGATGTTTCTGTAAGGGTGTTTTTGAATATGATTAACACTGAAATCAGGGGACTTTGAGTAAAGCAGATTGCCCTTCAGTTGGAAGCATTACTAGAACAAAGACTGACCTCTCCTGAGCAAGAAGGAATTCTGTAGCAGGCTGCCTTTACATTCAAACCACAACAGTGGCTCTTCCGTGGGTCTCCAGCCTGCTGGCCCACCCTGCAGATTTTGGATTTGTCACCCTCCATAACTGTGTGAGCCAATTCCTTAAAATAAGTCAATCACATCCTACTGGTTGTGTTTCTCTAGAGAATCCTGACTAATATTACACAAATGGCCTTTCCCTTTGGGCTCTGTTATAACTTTTACATGTCTATGATACAGCATAGTTGTCATATTTATTGGTTAACACATCTGTCCTTCTTTTGTAAGCTTCAGAAGGACAGGGGTCCTGTCACTCATCAATATAACCCCAGTGTACACTCTACATAATAAGTTGAATTATAAATAATCAAGGTTCTTGGATAAATACAGGAATATGGACGCTAAGCAAAAGTTGCCACACTATGTAATAGACATCTTCACATTACTCAAAGCTGTTATAATTTTTGTTTTCTAATCTCATCTCTTCCTCCCCATTACCTGCCAATTATAAAAGCAAAATCCTGACAGCAATGTCCCTTGTGGGTTCCCACCACTGCAACACATGTTTGGGTAGGGGAAATACACACCAAATTATATTGTATTGTATACACATAAGGGGGGATGTGCCTAAAAGAGTGTACCTTAAAACATACTAGGCTAGTGACTCCTCTAGCCCTATTTTAGTCAATTATGATCAATTTGTACCAATCAATAATATTTACCATGCGTCTAGCACTGATGAATGTTAAAAAAACATTTCCAGCTATATTTTATGCCATTTTATGTGACAGGAGACTGAGACCTCACGTGCACAGGATCACTCAACACTCCTTGGGTCTCCTGGAACAATTTCCTACTCATTCCTTTACACTAAGCTGAGTTCAATGACAGAAAACCACATTTAATGTTCCTTCTAGCACTTCTCTTCAAGAACACTATAATGCAGTGGTTGAAAGTACTCTCTAGAGCTGACCACCTGGATTTAAATCCTAACTCCATCACATGTCAGCTGTGCAACCCAGGACAGTTTACTTCCTCTCTCTGCCCTTGAATGTCTTCATCTGTGAAATGGGGATTATCGCAGCACCTACTTCATGGGACTGTAGGGAGAACTAAATGAGATATGTACCTGTAACTCATATGTATTATAAGGACGAGAAAGGATGTGCTATTAATCTCTTTCCTGATCCAGAATCCTCAGCAGCTCACCTGGATTACTGCACCAAGTGTGAACTTCCACATTAGTTTTTAAGTCATATTTGCTATTTACTCTTTTCTCCACTGATGTACTAGGTTCCCTCATTACTTCCTTTACAGATTTTGTTAATTCCCAACTCAACATATAGAGGTCCCTTTCTCCACAAACCCAACTACTGGATTCTTCAAAGTTGAAGAAAAGTACATTTCTCCCAAACATTTCCTGACTCAGAAATTCTGTTCTAAGAATCCTTTAAGAGTTACACAATTCTATCAAACATTTAATATAAATGTACTGAGCTGTGGTCATGCTCTTCCGTGTAGGCAGCCAGACTGAAGGGTCCTTGAGGCAGGAACAATGGCGGCTGCCTCAAATACTCCCTGGGCTGGTTCATAGTTGGCTGTTCGTACTTGTGCCCTGATTGACTGAGAACTGTTGCTTTGTGTCTCTCTGATAGAAAGACAAGGACAGGGATGTGGACACCTGTCCCTGCCTCTCACCTAGGCTGGCTAACCAATCCAAGGCTGGCCAAGCAACAGCTCTCCTTGGCAGGGATTTTTATTGGCACACTCAGAGAGGTATTTTTCTCCAGCAAACAGGTACAGATGGAATACTATAACTGCACTCTGTTTAATTTTAGGAATCCCCATAGGTTTTTTTTTTAACAGTTTGGGATACATGGAGATTATACATATTGATATTTGAATGAACTCTCCATTTGCTGCTTTTCCTCTCTTATTTTCATTTTATTTAACACAGAACTATTTATGTGCTCATGTACACACATGCAACCAGAGAATAAATGTTTAAGATAAAATAAGAAATCAAGACTGAGAGGAAAGCTGCATTAATTATTTGAAAGAAAATGTCATAAAGAATATCCGCTTCAGGCATTTTACTTCATAGTTTAAATGTAGGACAAAAGCACTGATTAGGATAAAATAACACTTTAAACATGTGTTGAGCTTTTAATCTGTAAGTATTAATTAATTATATATATTGTCATATTTGCCTAGATGCATTTTGTATGTGTGAAAAATCATGTTATAGTATACTACTTTTTTCCAGACTTGGAATAGCTGGGATTTAACTTGTACTTGCTGATATTTATTGTGAGAGCAAGTGAAAAGATTTTTTTTTCCTAAAATTTTGAAACTGTAGCTGGTTGTCTTATTACTTTTCATTAGACACATTTGATAAAAATGAAAACTGAGGAGAGCCGGCCCAAATATTCCTTCTGAAAGCTTCTCTGGCCCCTGGAACTTGGAAGAGTATAAATCTCTATTTCATTCTCTTACTTTTCCTCATGTCCTCCTATGCTACGGGGAAGGGCCGTGAAGTGGTGGGCTGATATGCTGTCTGCAAGTTTTTGAAACCTGGGAATAACGTGCAGAAACGTGGCCCTTTAGACAGCTGGAGAACTCTGTCTACCTTTACCATCATCAAAATCATGACTTATATAGGATACGCATGCATGAAAATGGCTGGCTGGCTGGCTGGCTTTCTTTCTTTCTTTCTGTCTTTCTTTCTTTCTTTTTTTGAGACAGAGTCTCACTCTGTCACTCCAGGTAGAGTACAATAGCGTCATCGTAGCTCACTGCAACCTCAAACTCCTGGGCTCAAGTCATCCTCCTGCCTCAGCCTCCCAAGTAGCTGGGACTACAGGTACATACCACCTGGCTAATTTTTCTATTTTTAGTAAAGATGGGGTCTTGCTCTTGCTCAGGCTGGTCTCGAACTCCTGAGCTAAAGCGATCCTCTTGCCTTGGCCTCCCAGAGTGCTAGGATTACAGGCTTGAGCTACCACACCCAGCTGAAAAGGGCTTTTATATTCAAGAGGCAACCTTGAAGCAAAACCCCGGACCATGTCACTATTGATTATTCATACCCTTTACAATTCTCATGCTCCCAAGCCCAGATTCCAATCCTTGGAATACACTATTGAAAAAGAACTGCACTATATTCCTCGAATATTTTGGAGTAACCAATGCAACCATCTACATTGACAGATGAATAAATCAATTCCACCTGGAAGCAAGGAGATTAACTGTGTAGATTATACATATTGAAAACCACCATATGGTGAGTTCTCCTTAACATTTGTGCCAGAAACTTTACACTTTCTCCTAAATTCCTTCAACAACTGTGAGAGGTAGGTGCAGATTATCATTGTCATTCTACAGAAGAGAAAACTGAGGTTCAGATAAATGATCAAGGGCATAGAGCTTTCTGAGAGCAGGCCATGGAGCAGGGATCTGAACCCAGGTCTCCAATTCCAAAGCAAGAGCTCTCATAACTTGGTTATGCAGTGTCTGGAGGATCTAAAAATGTATTGTAAGTGATGAGCTCTCTATATGGTTTTCTATAGGTACCACGAATCTCTAATTCAAGGTGTTACATTCAGGACAATAGCCAATACTAACAACTTGTACTACAATGAGTGAAATTTACATTGTTGCTTACATTACAGTCAGGGACTCATTGGTTAAGAGAGCGGTCTTCATATCAATTATCGGTTTCATTATGTGAGACTTTCCTTTGAGTGCCTTTTTGTTTTTTCCCCCACAAAGTTACATTTGTTATCTAGTGTTTTAGGAACCTTCACTATACAATGTTGGTTAATAAGTAGCTGGCAATGAGTCTTGGCTACAATTCAAGGGAATTTCAAAGATAAATTAGTTTACTGAAGATCCAAAGGTGCTAGATTAAATGTTTTGTTAGGGATTCATGTATTTCCACTAGAATATACAATTAAATACAAACTACAAATGAGGTGTTAAATCAAATTCCATGGTTGCTTTCCTGGGATATTTCTTTCAAAGTCAAGCTGCAAACAGCATATATTCATTAAAGACCCATTAAATACATTCTTGTATAAAAGTTAGTTAAAACATTTATGTCATTATGTCACATGGCTCAATAGCTCAGAAGCAGCCACTGAAACCAAAAAAAAAAAGTTTCCTGATACCAGGAGAAAATTTCCTCCTTTGGTTTTTTTTTTTTGCCAACTTTCCTTTGTAAGATCTTTAGCTCACAGTGGGTAACCAACAATCCTTTAAATTTCAGTGTCTGAAGATTTTTACACAAGCAGAGGAAGACAGGAAAAATGCCTCCCTGTCCCGAGCAGAAGAGAGATGCTTGGCTTGGCTGCTTGCACAGTTCAGTTTGCAACGCTTCATCTGGAAAGCTTGGTGGGAGTGGGAGGCTGACTCATGAGGACTGACAGACTAGATTTCTTACTCTTCAGCTTTTCAGATAGATTTGCTAATGCAGCAAGCTCCAACTATGGGAGCCTGTGAAGAGTGGTAGGAAGGAGCTGCTGGTTGGAAGAATGCAAATGACTAGACTGAGTCCCTGCCCTCAACACCAAAGCATCTCAAGGGGCTGTCCATAACAATTCAAGAGAGGTGGTGGATCACACAGTACTCTACTAGAGCCACCCAGGACAAACTCACCTGGAGGAAAGTCCGTGGGGGATTACAGCCCTTCTTCATGCTGTATTCCAAGCAAGCAGGCAAAGATGCAGATGAGCTGCCCGGTAACAAGATTTGGACATTCCCCGGAGGCCAGTACTAGATGAGTGCTAGAATCTGGGAATGATTCTGGGAGATGGGAATTGGCAGGGGTGGACATTAGAGAGGAGGTTCAGAACAGGCTATTCAGAGGTTAAAAAAAACCAAACAAACCAGGTAGCCGGGCTGGGCTGATGCCATATGGTGAGGCTTATCTGGTATTCAGTCTTCTCTCTTCAGGGACAAATAACAAAGCCAGAGAAAGATGAGAATACAAAGGTAGTGATTGTGGAGAAGCATGTCATTTACAGGCATAATGTAAGTGGTAATGATTTTCATATTATTCAGTTGGCCCTAATCAAACCAAAGAAGAAACTGGCCAACTTTCAAAGGTAAAAATGACTTGAGAGCTTATTAGAGGGGGAAAAGAGAGAAAGTCTTGAATTCAAGATGAAATGATGCAGTATCCATTTCAACATAAATCCTGATGAACAAACTGCCAGGTTTTATCTAATGCACCTAATCCAGAAATCCTAAATTTGAGGCTTAACTGACATTGTCCTCAACTAAACCACATACTTTCACAAAAGGCTAAAAGATACTTCTTTGTTTCCCTGGAGTCTGTTTTATAACAGCTCCACTTCTGGTGAGGGGAAGGAAGAGGACTTGTAATCTTAAAGAATGCCACAATTTCACACGCCTTTTCCCCAAATTGTTTTCTACCTACCATATAAAAATGCACCCTTTTCTTCAGAAATCACTTTGCAGATATATAGAGATGCATGCTCAAGGACTGAGTGGAGGGGAACTGACCTATTGGATGGACTCTTGCTGTCTTTGTCTAGAGACCTCATCACTGATGCTGAGCTGTGCTCACTCATCATTTCTCAGTGAAAAGTCCTGGTTGTCCTAGAAAGAGCTGAGAGAGAAATGACTTCAAGGCTTGGGGTTAATGGGAAAAGAAAATGTTACATTTCTAAGCGAGAGGACAACAGATGTCTCACCAAAATGCATCTGACCCTATAATGTTCCAAATTTCTGTCTTTGTGAAGGTAAATTATAATCTTATGCCTGTTTGCCTAATCACTTGTTACACAAAGTATCTTATGCTACATGATTAGCTTATATCCTAAGAAGGCTATGGGGCCATACAAAATTTTACCCAAACCTATAAATGTGTGTTTACTTTCGGAGTTACTTTTATTCTAAAAATGGGATCTTAAAATTCATTGCAATAACTACGGAAAGAGACTGAAATTCCAGTTATTAGTGATATTTTATGACCCTAAAGCATTTGGCTTATATTACATCAATTTCCATTTGCTCTGAATGGCACCTAGGTTAGCTAGAAGAATTAAAATCATGCACTCACTTTTGTAGGTCAAATGAATTGAAAACTCCTAATACCAGGTATTTTTTAAAGGGCCCTTGCACTGGGCAAAGTAGATGAAAAAGGAACATCAACTGTCTCCTCACTCCCACTCCCCCATGCACTGAGCAGCCTCCCACCTGGGATGGGGTGTCTGGGAGGAAGTGAGGGTAATGGCTGCCTCAGTGAGGACCAGGACTTGTCTGTTCATGGTCTCTTAGCCAAGATTCCATTTTGGGAAAGGTGGAAGAATAAAATTGGGTCTCAGAGCATATTCTGTACAGGACTAATTTAGGAAGGCTCAAAGAGCAGCCCTAGTCTGTGACAAGGTCTCAGGTTTTTTTTATAGCAGTTCCCACACCTGCTGTTCATTAGAAGATGGGACCATTGCTCATTGGCCCATCCCTTAAGGTTGTGAAATAAGCCACTCGCTGGCACCTTAAGACAAGTGGAGAGCTTTAATCTTCATCAGCTGTTGCCTCATCTTGCTTAGGGAAACAAAGTTAAGGTTGTATAAGGAATGAAAACACTTTCAGGACCAGGACTCCCTGGGAACTGGGGCCTCAAAAATCCAAGCCTCACTTTGGTAAGCCAAGGCAGGAGGATCACTTGAGCCCAGGAGTTCGAGGCTGCAGTGGGCTATGATTGCACCACTGCACTCTAGCCTGGGTGACAGAGCAAGACCCTGTCTCTAAACAAACAAGCAAATAAATAAACACAAGAACAAAACCCAAGCCACCTCCTGCTTTGAGGGTCATCTCTTCTTCTCTCAGTATCTGTTGACACTCCTGGTACTTCCACTTACCAGGAGAGAGGCTCAGTGAAACAAGCCTGTCTCTGCCCTTAGCTTCATCAGCCTCTCAGCAGCAATGCACTAAGATGCCCACTTCTCCTGGATTCAAATACTGTCTTCTTCTCCTGGCTCTCACTGCACGCTTTCACTTGCTGAGTTATCCTCTTACCTTTTGGCATCTGCTGTTCTGCCCCCTTCCCAGGCTCTTCCTCCTATAATTGCTGGTGTTTCCTTGGGCTTGGCCGTCGGCTCGGCTCGTTTTTCTTCCTTGCTAGGCTTTTCTCCCTAGGGGATCCTATCCATTCCCATGGCTTTAAATACCATCCATGCTTTATTTAGATAACTCTCAAATTTAGAGAAAAATCATTCCAGTTTATTCATTCAACATTTACTGAGAATTTGCAGTACAGAAGCATGCTTCTATATTATCATTTATAGCAACCTTAGCATCCTGGGCCTATTCACTTCCTAACTTAAAAATTCTTTTCAGTAATCTTGCTCCATCCTCCCACATTGCCAATCTGTCAACAAGTCCCATACAGACTGGTTTCTGCAGTGTCATTTCACATCTTACCTTTCCTGCCCCATGGCCAAACCTTCATATCCTCTTCACCTTGTGCCTCAGGGGAGAAAATAGCCTTGTATTTGTGCTTCCTGTGTCTGGGGAATACTGAATCCAACTCATCGTTCAGACACAGTGATGGTGGGAGTCACTCACTCACTCATCATTTGGTGCCTGCTACGTGCCTCGTGCTGAGGGTACAGATTGGATTCACATGCTTGCCCTTAAGCTGTTTACATTTTAGTGGAAGAGACAGACAAGTAAGTGAACCACGAATGCAATGGGTGGTAAAGGCAAGGATGAGAGATGCCCAGGTGCCACAGAAGCACATGGGAAGGGCACTAGATTCAGCGCCAGAGAGAAGTTTCCAGCTGGAATGTCTGATGGGACTGGAGGAATTAGCCAGAGGAGTGTGTGTGTGTGTGTGTGTGTGAGAGAGAGAGAGAGAGAGAGAGAGAGTTGTGGGGAGGATGTGCTTACATGGAAAACAAGCACAAGCATAATGAAGTAGAGAAACTTCTAGTACCTCGTCTGGAATCCCCATAGGGTTTTAAGCAGAAAAGTGGTAAGGTCAGAAGTACTCCTGAGAAAGCTCCCTCTGACTGTCGTTGGGAGAAGGCATGAATAAAAAGCTGGTAAGAGTTTGCTGGATTCAGTAAGCCGGGCAAGAGATAATGAAAGCTTTGAATTAAGATAGTGGCAGTGGGGATGGACAGAAGTGAAACACTGATAACTGACAAGCCTTAGTCATTAGATGGAGCAGGGCTAGGTTCAAATCTGGTCTTGGCTGTTGACTGATTGCAGGCCAATCACAAACTTCCCCGGCCTGTTTCCTCATCTGTAAGAGGGAGATAACAACTAACTCTCAGGATCGTTGTGGTGGTTAAATAGGACTTACTGTGAGAATGCCTGATATGTAGAAAGTTAATAAATGTTCATTTCTTTCCTTCCTCAAGCATTGTATTGATCTTCTAATTCTCTACCCCAGAATGCAGAGCAGTTCCATGTTATTTCACTATATCAAAATTAACTTTCTATAGACCAGTGTTTCTCAACCTTGACGCTATCGACATTTGGGACCAGACAATTCTTTGTTGTGTGGGGCTGTGCTGTGCATTGTGGGATGGCCTGTACCCACTGAATGCCAGGAGCACCCCAACCTAGTGATGACAATCAAAAATGTCTCCATGCATTGCCCAATGTCCCTGTAACGTGAGGGGCAAAATCAGGCTTGGTTGAGAACCATTGCTCTAGACTTTTCTGTGCCCCTGCCAACCACACTTTCAATACCACGTCTCATCCTCAAGAATATAGTTTTTTTATTACTTTCCTCTATGGACATTAGCCAAGTAAGGTGAGTTACAATCTCATTCTCATATCACACTGCATAATTTTGGTATAACCTGCACAAAGCCTAGAAGACATCACTGAATGTCACTGAATGAATTTTCAAATGCATTCATTGACTCTCTAAATCATCAAGAGATTAGAGCCTAAACTCCTAGTATGGCCATAAACACTGCATAAATCTAGCCCCTCCAACTCTCTAGCTGGGCCTTATTATCTCCGATTATCCTCCAGCTCAGCCTTTGCTAAAGTACTCTGCCTTCTCCTGACTGCAACATTTCCGGGGTCAGGAAGCCCCTCTCCACCCCATCACACCCACACAAAGAAAACTGACATAACGTTGCTGCCAGCTTTTTATTTTGCCAGGTAAGAATATTTTAATAACAACAGCAACAACAACAACTATCACACTATCATTTTGTTAAATAAAGGGAATTTTAATACCAAAAAAGTAGAAATTACTTTCTTTTATCTCAGGATAAAAGAAAGTAATTTAAATGAAAAGAATTTAGCTTTATTAAAAGACCACATTGTTCCTGTTTTTCTCATTTCTGAGAAAACACTGCTGAAGAGTTCGCTGTGGACCAGCATTTGGGAAACACTGAACTCATTTCCTGCCTGAGCAGACCTGACAAGGTTATTCTCTTCCTTGATCTGAACCTCGTGGCCCAGGGGCTTCTGTACATCCCCACCCTGAATACTCTCTTCCCACCTGTCTCTGCTGGGAAATCTTCAACTCCTTCTACAAAGTCAGCATAAAATACTAAATGGAAAAAAAAACATTAAAAATTAAGTTGTGTGCCCCAAATGAGAAGCAACCCTTCTCCCTGCTAAATTTACTTCTTGGGGTGCTTACCATATTCTACCTATTAGAGATATTTTTATACAGGCCACAGCCAGCAGCATCTCCTCATCTAGAAAAGGGCCTTACAAGTAAATAGTCAGCACCAAATAAATGTTTGCTGAATTAAGTGGTTGAATTGACTCTGACTTTGGGGTCTCCCTCCCCTTCACCTGGAATTCCTACTCCATTAGTTTTCTATTGCTGCAATAACAAATTATGACAAATGTAGCTGCCTAAAACAATACAAATTTAGTATCTTATGTTCTGTAGGTCACATGTCTGACACACTCCTCACTGGGTGTTGGCAGGGCTGTATTACTTTTGGGAGACTCTAGGGAAAAATCTGTTTCTTTGCTTTTCCAGCTTGTAAAGGCCATTTGAATTCCTTGGCTTATGGCCCATTTTTTCCATCTTCAAAGCCAGCAATGTTGCGTCTCACTGACCATTCTTTCAAAATCACAACTGTCTCTGGCTGTGAACTCAAATAAGAAAGGTTCTCTGATTTTAAGGATCCCTGATGTTAGCTTGAGCCCACCTGGATAACCTAGGATAATCATTTCCCCACCTAAAGGCCCTTAATTTAATCTCACCTGCAAAGTTACTTTTGCCACAGGTTCTGAGGATTAGGCTGTGGACATCTTTGAGGGCCATTATTTTGCTACCACAGCCACTCTCACTATTTTTTATCAACCACATTCCTCTCCTCCATTAACATCGGACTCTTTACTCATCATCTGAAACTTATTCAAGATCACAGAAACAATCAATGAAAGAATCAGCATTTGAACCCATGTCTATGCAAGCACAAAGCTCCTTCCAACACCTTTGTGATAAAAACAACAATGGGACACATCTCCATGCAGTGGATGGCCACCACATGGGATGGATGATGAAGGAGTGGAAACATTTTATCCTGAGACAGGTGGTATTTCAAAATGCACTGATGTTTTCCCCAACACGCAGTGTACGTATGCTTATGTGTTCAAAGACAAATGTTCATGGCCACATAAAACATCTGAAAGACAGACTCTTTTAAATTGGGCTCCAGCTTTCATAACTGAGCTCTGCAAAGTCAGGCAACACTCATCCCTAAGTGTCAGTATATTTTTAGCACCTTGGGACATTCAGTTAGGCTTCCTGTGCTTTAATCTAAGGACACACTTCTCACAAGTTCCCCTTTTAGCTGTTACAGTGTTTAGATTTGCAAAGCCAATGTGAAGCAGAAAGGGCTATTTTTGTTTAAAATTTTAGCATTGATTATACCATGGTGATTCATGGTGTGGATACTTCAAAGCTTAATTAATATAACAGCGCGTGGTAAGTAAGGTCTTTGTGGTAGAATTCATTGTTAATTACCACTGAACTGAAACTTGAAGTTCAGATTTTTATTGTGTCTTGCATGGATCAAGAGAAACCATTTCTTGCAGAAGAAGCCTTGCCTTAACTTGTATTCACTATGATCTATCATCTGTTGAAGTGGTCAAACAATGCCTGAAATTGTCCCTGGCTTCAGAACAGCCTTTATCTTCCGAAGAAGGTCACTGATGAGAGGGAATCTAAAGGCATCATCTGTTTATAGGCAGGATGGTATATAAGTTATCCCAGACAAGTCCCTACGACTTCCCTCATCCATTTGCATGAAAAATCAGTAAGGGAAAGAGTGCTCTCCTGATTTAGATTAGCAAAAGCAGTGCCATTAAAGATAATCCTTCATCGACATATGACTGAGCTTCAAAATGTTCATGGCCATGAGGGAGGAAATCCAGCAATTTTATCCATGGCAATCAAAGTTGACGGATGCATCATGAATTTCCATGTGCTGTTATCGAACACCAGGACAGATAAAACAGCTAGAGAGGAAGGGCAGTGGGTCAGACTCGTGCCTGGTGAGATGGCTCTGCTTCACCACACGTGGCGCAGACGTGAGCAATGCACCTGGGAACACAAAACAATCGGAGCTGGAACCCACAACACTCAGGGGGGGGGTAAAAAACAAACAAAAAACAAATCCCAAGTTGCCTAACTGAGGAAGTGGAGCAATAGCATATCTTTCTTATAAATAATCTGAAGATTCTACTGATAACCTCATTTTCTAAAAGTCCTCTGTGGGAAATGGGGGTGTCAGGAGGAGGAGGAACCACGAGAAGAAGCTGAGAGCTTTTAGAAATAATTACTGTTAACTGGAAATGTCACTCTCCCCCACCTCCCCAAGTCTCTTTTTAGATTAGCGAGCGGCAGTGACCAGATGGAGGCTGTGTGTTAAAATGCCGTCTGCGACGAGAGCCAACCCTCTGCAGGAGTCGGGCGCCTCTTGAACAGATGGACCGCCAATTTCCTGGGTTAAAGATCAGCCAGGCTCGTTAAAGAAGCTGCAAGGGTTCAACAGTTAAAATTCCTTTTTATCCTCACGTACCGAGTGACAGAAGCATCTTCTGCAACCCCCAAAAAAGGTTAACCTGGGATGAGGGGATTAAACAGCCCATGTCATTGATCGACAAGGACTATAGGAGAACACATAGGAGAGGGAGGATGAAATAAATGGTCATTAAGCCTAGTGGTGTTGCCCATGATCGACATTCTTTAGCACTTTTTGGTGTGTTCTACGATATGTACATTGTCTTAAAAGGAATTAGCGGAATAATTTTTGTGTAAATAGGAAATACAAGCTTAATTTGTTACCATTCTGAAATAAACAGTATAGGCTCCAGAGGGGAAGTAAATGGTAGGAGCTTCTTATCATTAGCATAAAAGGATTAAATTAAAATAGAAAACTGGAGGCTGGCACCCAAGAGGAAACATGTAGGAAGCCAGAGGTTTGATGTGATGGTTTGGAAAACTGTACTTGGGAGAAAATTTTTCCAATTGGCATGGAGATGAAATGATAGATATTAAAGTAGAGCAGCAAAATACTCCAGGCATGTGGCCTGGGTTAACCGTGAAAAAATACACGAATTAGTCCAAATTTGGCATCAGTACCCTCTTACATCCATTTACTATTTATTTTTGCAGCTTGAGTTACAGACGTCTCCCATTACATCAGAGACTCTGTGTGTTCCTGTTTTGTTTTCCTTACTGAGGGTCTATATTAAATACACACACACACACACACACACACACACACATATATGAGGCAGGGTCTCATTCTATCACCCAGACTGGAGTACAGTGGTACAATCATAGCTCACTACAGCCTCGAACTCCTGGGCTCAAGTGATCTTCCTTTCTCAGCCTCCTGAGTAGCTGGGACTACAGGCACATGCCACTACACTCAGCTAATTTTTTTATTTTTTGTAGAGATGGGGTCTCACTATGTTGCCCAGGCTGGTCTCAAATCCTTCAAGTTATCCTCCTGCCTTGGCCTCCCAAAGTGCTAGGATTACAGGCATGAGCCACCATGCCTGGCCTAAATATTTTTAAAATCAGAAACCTTTAAAAAATACACTATGTATTTCTAGCCTTCTTAAACAGAGAAAACTATGGCTATTTGATGTTGACATAAGTTTGGGTGCCCCTTATGATTATAAATTATTTACTCTACCTTCCATGCAGCTAAGGCTACAGACACAGATGTATGTGGCATAGGCACAGAAAGATGATGTGACTTCTGCCTGAGGTCCCGCAGGAAAGTGATGGCCTACTCGAGACAGCAGAGCTGCACTAACTGTGCTAATGAGCTCACACGGATGGCTCCAAGGGACACTGAGGTATGTACTGACACCACTTGCTTCCCACCCTCTGACAATGAACTATTCTCTCTTCTGTCTCTCCCATGAGACATCCATCTCACCATCTATTGTTAGATAGGGACCAGAAGGAAGGAAAACAGGTGTGCTGTTAAAAACTCCACTCATGGAGATAGACCCGTTCCCACTCCGGAATGTACTGTGCTTTAATAAATCTTGCTGTTTGGTTTGCACATTCATTCCATTGACTCGGTACCAGTAACCATTCTTCGGTAGTAGGAACCAAGAACCAGGAACACGACACGCACATAAACCTGACACTAACACAAGCTTATGACTTCTACAGTCCGTTATCCCTGCTGTCTTAAATGTGCACTACTCTCTTCTCTCTGTATTCCTCCTTTCATCTCTTTGGATGCTCATGTTTCTCCCATGTTCCTTAGCTCCCGAAGGCTGGGCTGGGCTGGGCTTTATGAACCACTGGCACAGGGATTTTTTCTTTTTGGTATGCCAGAAACTAATCACAGTGTTCTGTGTCTGAAATTTAGGCATTCTGTGGCTTTCAGTATTATTTCTGGGATCAAAGATTACTCCTCTGCTAGAAAAGCCCCTGGGTTTAGAACAGAACTACATGCTTGAGGGGGTTATTGGTGGGGAGGGTGTATATGAATTATTAAGGGTTTAATGAAGTGGGTCTGAGTTATTTCATTTGGTTAATGAATATTTTTCTAGCTCCTACATGGGCATGCACAAAATCAAATGAAGGGTAGAGTTCTGAATGCCTTGGAAATTGCATTTTGATACATTTCATTGGATTGTAGCCAAATACAACTTCTTGTAATAGAGATTCAGAATGACAATTTGCACTGCTTGATAGAAGTATCATTTGGAGTTTTGGCAAATTCTCATCAAGTTATATGATATGAGCAATCCTATTCCAGAGATGTAAAATAACAAGAAGTATTCTGTTTTCTCCTAGGTTTTCGTTCTTACTGAGGGGTAGTACATCTTGAATTAACTTATTTATAGTTAAATCAGAGAAGTACAGAAACCTAAAAACACCTGGTGGTAGCAGTAATGAGCATCTTAGACATGGGTTAACAGGACAAAAACATGACAGGAAGAGGACTCAGAACTTCCTGTCTCTACATCTTCTTGGCAAATCCACTCTTTCCTTCCCTCCCCACGTTTCAGGGCCAGGTCCCTGTTGAGCACAGGTGAAGGTGACAATGAAGACAAAGTCATAACTGTAAGTCAGAACTGCTATCTTCAATAGGCTGGTGATCTAGTTATTCAAAGCAGAAAAACCACAACTTTAAGAACTATGTAAAGGAATGTTATAATTCAGGAAAAGTTTTCACCTTAGGGAGGGAGAGATTTCTAAAGTAAGAGCGTAGAAGCAAAATGCATACTGTTTATTTAAGCGATGACTAAGTGAAGATATAAAAGCAATCTATAAATACTTTAAAGGTGTAAATACCAAGTAGGGTGAGGAATTATTTTGTCTAGTGCTCTACAGAAATCACAATGAATATGGAATTAAGAAAAAGAATACACTGACTTATAGTGTGAGCAGTTACAAAGGAATTCTTTAAACTGTAGCTCCAGGGTCCTTAATGACCTCAAAAACATCTCTGGCTCTTTGATAATACTTGCTGTCATCCTGTAGTCGTCCGGTTAATGTCAATGAATATCAAGCACAGCTAGGATGTGTTCAGGATACAGAAAGGTAGGAGATACCCTCCAGCTCTCCCGAGGCAGGAGATGAGATGGAAATGTGGGTGAAGGCAGGCCGTGGAGGGACGGGGGACCATGCTAAGGAGGCTGCACGTCAGAGTGACCCGAGGAGCTCCTTCAGCACACTGATGCCACAGCCCGGCCACAGACCCACTGAATTACCATCTCTGGAGTTGAAACCAAAATCTATATCTTTTAAACATTTCATGGATTTTTCTGATGAGATATCAGGTTTACAAATATTTGCTGATGGGTTTTAAGCAAAAGAATGATCAGCACTGTGTTTCAGAATAATCATTCTGGTTGCCAGGTGGGGAACAAATAGGAGACTGGAGACCATTTGGAAGCCGTTTGGATGACTGGGAAAGAGAGGAGGAGGGCTTAACTTCAGGTAGTGTCAGCAGGCATGTAACGGAGAGTGAGGGACAGGTTCAACCACAGCGGCTTAGTGGTGAACACTACATGGGGAGGCAAAGGAAAGCGAGGAGCTAAGCAGTCTGGAAGCTGGGGGTCTGTCTCATCCTTCACCAGTGGAGGGCAGCTTAGAAGTTAGCATGGCTTGGCAGAGGGAGTTTTCTTCCAAGATATCGTAGGACAATATAATCAGAGAGAGAACAGAGGCAAGCACTGAAAGGGAAGCTGAAGTCCAAGACGCAAAAAGGGAGACCAAAACTCACCAAACTGGCAGGGTCAGACACAAACAGTGCAGCCAAACCTGGAGTCCCAGAGCCAGTAGGGTGAACGCAGTAACAAGGAGGATGGGAGCAAATCTGGAGCTGTTATAGCAATAGGCACTAATTTTGTGTGCCTCATGGTAGGTTGGTCAAGATTAAGAAGCAAGGATGGGATTTACAACTGTGTGGATGATAAAAGGAACCATAAAGAGGGGTACAGGTTAGTGGGATAACAGCCGGGGCATTATCCTTTGAGTGTGAGGTGCTACAGAACCTTCAGGTGGAGGTGAATCAGTGTGCTTTTGGATACAGGGGTAGAAACTTCAGGTTGGGCAGGGATGAGTCTTTGGCAGATTCTTGGTGGTTAAAACTCTGACAGCAGGTGAGATCATCCTGTGAGAGGAACAGAAGACCAAGACCGGAACCCTGGAATTATACATGGATAAGTATTCAGATGTGGATAAAGGAAAATGCCTCTTGAAGAATTTAAAAAAGGAAATCAGAAAGGCAGGAGGAGAACTATGAGAGTGTGCTTTTATGGAATTCAGGGGAGAGGAGAGTTTTGAAAAGAGTGGTCACTCATGTCCAAGACAGACAGAGGTAGAGGCAATGTCCATTAGCTCTGTTGTTTCTGTTTATAAATATGGGTCTCTACAAAAACCATTATAATGCAGAGGATTTGGTTAATGAATAAAAAAATGACTACAAAAATCCTTGCATTATGTGTAATCATATAGGTAAATAAAGTACAATTTGGAAGTGGAAGTATGACAATTACAGATTTGCTGGAGGATTTGGGGGAAGCTGATACCCTCTTCACTCTCTCCTCCTTGACACACTAAACTGAACTTAATATAGCTCTTCCTCTACTTTGGACACTATGACAAATTCATAAATTACTCAATTCATAAGATTTGTGGGTCCTTTTGTCTAGTGTTTCTGTTTGTTTTGCCCACTGCAAAAAAAATCAACCAGCCATCTGCCTTTAAGTATGCATATGTCTATGCTAAGATAATTTTTTTGTGATAGTAACTTATAATTTTCACCTTATATTTTCCATTTTCTCTTCCCTTTCAGAGAAAGGAAAAGAGATTGCCTACCTTCCTTCTTGGCTTTTGTTTCCAGGAGCAAAATTCCACAGAGCCTAATGGGGTATAAGGAGATGGGGGTACTTGTGAGAAAAATATGGCAAGAGAGAAAGATTTCCCCAAAATAAAAATGAATTCCCTAGGGTTACAGGGAGAAGAAAGAGAATTCCGTGTGCATGCTTTTGATGGAAATAGAGAGAAAGGGGAAGATTTCCCAAGGTTAAAAACAGATTATCTGGGTGTGGTCCCATGAGCATCAGGATCTATGAGTTAGGCCCTCGCAGCACCGAGCAGTAGCAGAACCTAGGAGGAATCAAGGCCCAGAACTCCCAGCCTTGACATACTTTCTTGTGTGCCTAGTGCCAAGCCAAAGCCACCAACTGCTGTACTGATGACATGGACCAGGGTAAGAGGGGAGGGACAGAGGCCTGCTGGCTAGGGCAACCATCCTGACCCGCAGAACCTTGGCAAAACCACCATGGGGAGAGCCCCACCGATGGATGAGGTTATAACCCACCCAAATGTGGTGTAGTGCAGAGTCAGAATTAAATTGTTAACTGAAAAATAAGGAAATATGGTATTTACTGTACTGAGTTTATGGCCCTCTATTCGTACATCCATGACTTCCCACGTGGATCCCTTTGCCACACACCTGGACATAACCCTTGGGGAAATTCTAAAAGGCATGGTTGCAGACAAACAGGTGGGCCAGGCTATCTTTGTGGGGGCCTCGGTTTCCAGAAACAAGTGAAACAATTTCCTTTAGAAGCATTTCTAAGAGCAAGATTCTCGTTTCAAGTCCAATGACATAATTATGTAAACACGATGCCGGAAAGTTAATCAGGATCCTGAGTGGTTAATCAGCAGAAGTTCAACCCTCCCACTAGGAAAATAATCAGTTCAGACCCAATGGCCCTTGTGGTTGAGCCTGCGACAGCTGCTTATTTCTTCACTGGGGGCCCGCTGCTCCCTGCAGTTCTTAGCCAGCAAAGTGAGCTGATCTGTCGGGGTAGCTCCAGGAAGAAGAAAGGGTTGTGGAGGGAAATAAAAGAATACTCATTAATGACAGAAATAAAATCAAATGAAAAGAGGTACAATAATTGGCATAAGAATGTATGTTGGTAGTATTCAGCGCAAGAGGCAAATGTTCTGTGGGCATCCTTTAGTGCTGACTTAGACTTTGCAACTCAGACCTATTCTAGGCTCCGCTCCAACTTTCAGAACTTTATTTATTTTTTAAATACAAGCAATATTTTTGTTTCAGACATGAGATAATTATAAAGCACTTTCCACTAGAACAACCAAAGAGCATTATGCCCCTGCCACAGAGAGAAAGTGTAAATGTAAATCGATACTGTGGATCATAAATTACTGTTTATTGCCAGACAAATAAATGACTGCCTCCGAAAGTGGACTTGCTTGCATGGTGGAGGATTAAAAGAATGTTTATTGTTGAAATCCAAACCTTTAAAATAAACCCCTTGGAGGTAGAGAGACAGATTTTAGTGCTTCTATTACTACTCTACAATACGCTGTTAAATCAGTCCTGTTTCTCAAAGCAGCTAGTAATTTATTGCCCAAAATATGCTGCAGTTGTCATCTGTGAATTCAGTCACACAACTGTTAAATTTAACGAACTATGGTTAAGAAATGAATGAATAGTTATGAGCTTCCCACACATCAAATTCTCAAATCTACACTTTGCTTTTCTTGAATTCTAAATGTGTTTACAACAGGCACAGCTCCACCCCTCATTGGCTTGTCACGCTCAATTTTACAAGGACAAGCAAACAACCAGCCATACTTGCTGTCTGCCAATTACAGCTGTGGCTTTGCCGGGCTCTGGGTATACTGGAAATATAACTGCTGGGGAGAAAACCACTCCCTGGGCCATATGCTGCTCATTCGTGGCCATAAAGAACCACATGGCCTCCAGTGCAAAGTGATTGGGGCTATATTTGAGTCACTAGAAAATAGAATCAATATCTCATCTTCTGGAAGTCTACGGGCATTACCTTGTTTTCCTTTCTGTGGGAAGTACAATGACTTCGATTCAGAATTAAGGGCTCAAGTTGAAATCTCTGAGTTGCAATCATACTGATGATTATTCAGTCTTATCATCTTTCATTTTCAAATATCTGAGAGCCTCGTTCAGACATTACACTACTTTTAACATTTCTACAAAAGTTGTACCAAGGTTAGGCCAGGAGGATAAAAACACAACACAGGCCCGTTCTTGGATGAAAAGCAGATGAAGCAAACCTCTCCCATGGCCCAGTTTAGTCTGAGACTTGGTACCTGTGCATCCTTGCCCTCTTGCTATGTCCACACTCCCTTCAGAACCTGACTCATTCTACCTGAGTCTCACTCTCAGATTTGCCTTTGTTAGTTCACACGAGCCCAACCTGTTTGACTCTGGGCTCCCATATCTGTGCTGATTCAGCCTTTTCTGGGATGGCCCTACACATGTACTCTCCATCCCTATTCTGACTTACCATGCCACTCTCTAGGCCTGGCCCCACTCCTGCCACCTCCTCAGTTAGTCAGCCTACCAAGCTGTGCCATCCATCATTCAACAAGATTTTCCATCTTCTGTAGAAAAAGAGGGGTGGCCGCCCAAAAATAGGAGCTGGGAACCACCTGACTACTTCTTTCCCTGAAGAGGGTATCATGGCCAACATTTGATGTACGTTCCCATCATACTTCTTGAGGACCCTTCGTCAGCTCAGATCAGGCAGGAGCTGTGCCTTACATGAGAGACTGAGTTTTTCTCGAGAGAGGAAATGGTATTGCAGGCATTGGGAACTGCACAGCCACGCATTCATGATCCCGAAAAGAGCCTGAGATTCTTAGGGAACAATGATTCCTTGTGATTAGAACACTGACGGCAGAACAAGCGGTAGCAAGAGATGAAGCTGGGGATACAGGGCCTATCTGTGAAGAATCTTGTGCTTATAGTGTCTGTTGTTTTGCTGTCCTGAAGCCAGGGAAGCCAGGCTACTAAGGTCTGGCCAATCAGAGCATCACATTCTTCTGACCACAGTCATTGGTTCAAAGATGGGGGAATTTGATCCAATCAGAATCAAGAGATGTAGTGAGCCTTTTGGTGGGCTTCTTGGGAAGGAAGCACTTGCTCTTTTCCCCTTGGGACTGTGAGCCTGGAGCCGTCAGGAGCTATCCAATAGAGCCCAAGACTAAAGACAATGCAGGAGACAGCTTCACTGAGAGCTGGGGAGAAACTAAGCTCCTAAGTAGATCCCACTCCTAGACCGTTTGATTTTGTAAACTAAAGAATTTCCTTTTCTGCTCAAGCCAGTTTGAGTTGGCTATTCTTTACATCCAAAAAAGTCTTTATCCATATGTGTTGGATGTCAAACTAAGGTACTTGGACTTACTTCTCTAAAAAATACAAAGGTATGGTTTGGAAGCATAGAGTCTACATAATTATGGCTCTCTTAATTACTACAAAATTCTTGATTGACCTTTCATAGTCCCGAAAAAGGCCTGGTGTCCTCAGGGAACACTAAATAATTCCACGTTACTGCAACATTCTTTATTGTTTTCTGTTGCACATGGTCTAAGCCTTAATTATATATTACCTTAGATTGTTTACCATTTATTCTTATCTGCTTATCTTGTTCACTCAACTAGCTCTTTCCTCGCTGATGCCAGGGCCCATCATTCTGTATGCGCCACAGAGTTTTTAGTGTAGAGTAGGTGTTTTTAAATTGCTTATCTATCTGGAGTAAAAGAAAAGGATAAGAAAGGGAAGAAAAAAATCTTACTGAAGCCTGTAAATAAATTTCACCAAATTTAACTTTAATCTCCTTATTCAACATTGTTTATACTCCAAGAAGAAGTTAAATGATTCCATTTACATAACTCCAAAGTCCTCTTTTTCCTATATATGTTTCTTCCAATCATAGCAACTCACCCAATTGCTTTGATATATGTTGAGAAAGCCCCTAGTGGCTGCTGTACCCAAAAGAAAAACACCAATCCCTTTGAAATGATCAAACCAACAGAATTCCTGATGTAAAAGCAACTTATTTCTGTTTCCTTTGTGAAAAATATATCACAGGGTCTAAGAAGCTATTAATTTAATTATCCACTTTCCACTTGAATCCTGTACTCTCTTGAGAGTTTAATTAATTTGGAAGAGCCATTTCCAAGAGATGGAGAAGAATAGAGATCAATGTCCCCAAAGATAACCATGCATAAATTTTGATTTGTGATTTACATTTAAATAAACATGGTCCCTTTTTTTGAATATTAATAGTATGGTTTCTGCCCTTGTTACAATTTTTTAAGCTCTATTCTTTATTGGGTGGGAGGCAATAGTAAATGGATATTCCTTAAACAGTTTAAAGAATATGTAAGTTTCCCTCTGTATGCAGACCTTTACCTGAAGGCAAAGTGAGATGCATGGCCGTGGTGAGGCCAGGACTTCCAAAGACGTCATCTTGGGTCTGATGTCTGACCTTCCCCACCACCCACTCCTCTGCTGTCCAACTTCCTCCCCAACACTCTACCTACACCTTTCTCAAAGATCATTACTGATGTTATTCTTTCTATTTAAACATAATGACTGCTCTATTTTCCAATTCGGGGGTTTTTAGTCCTCATTTTCCTTATTTTCAGGGTTTCTTAACACTAGTTCCTATCCTCTTCTTACGGAAACTCTCTTCCCCTTGGTCTCCAATCCAGAACATTATCCTTCAAAATGTATCCCAAATCTGTGCACGCCTCACCACCTCCACTGCTACCACCTGAGTACAATCTTTCATGAGCTCCTACTCAATCATTCAGCTTCTACTTTGGCCACATAGTCTATGCCCCACACAGAAACCAAGGAGATCTTATGAAACTTTAAAACTGCATCTTACCACCGCCACCTGCCAAACCCTCCAGTGACTCACCACCACATCTAGAATACAGCCCCAAATCCCTGCTCTGGACTAGAAGGCCCCACAATATCTGCCCCCTGCCCACCTCTCCAATTCACCACCTGCTGCCACAGCCACACTGGGGTGAACGCACCAAGCTTGTTCTCAGCTCAAGGCCTTTGCCTCTGTCTATCTCCTCACCGGAGAGCATGCTCCATGAGGGCAGGGATTTGGAGAGTCTTCCTCATCGCTGGAATAATGCCTTTCACTTAACAGGTACTCCAGCTGGTGAATGAGTGGTTCTCTGCCATTGTTGATAGGAATTCCATGTTATTAATACTAGGTCCATAGAACTGAACTAATTTCTGGAATCTTAAAATTGCTTCCTAGCCTCTGCTGTTAGTGCACCAAAAAGTCTTAATTGCAATGTTAACAAAAGTCTGGATAACATTTCTCAAGTAGGTCAATACGATTATTCACCAGCACTTTGAAGAAATGCCTAATTAATGTCATTAAGGGGTGTGTCGTACCACAATGAAGATTGTTGTGGCCTTTTAAAAATTCATTTTCAAATTGACACTGGCCATTATTTACTTATATAGACAAGGCATAAGGCACTTAAGCAACTAATGAATTTGTCATTTGTAACTAGATAGCTGGGGATTGCTGTGATATGGTCATACAAAACACTCCATCTTTTCTGTCCACCTCTATATTTTCATGGCATCACTGCTGTGCCACACAGATGCTTGTGGGCATTTTCTTGGAATCACAAATCCTAGATGAGGCTCTTGTATGGATATATTTGTTTGTTTGTTTGGCTAGTGTCTCTTTGTTTTGGAAAACCACCTTTCCCCCATTCTATGTGGTTTTCCTACCTACTGAATTAGAATTTCTAATGGTAGTACCTACCTAGAAATCGAATTTTCATAAGTACCTCTAGTAATTCTTATGGACAGTAAGGGGTGAGAAACTCTGATCAAAGGAATGGGAATAGGGCCCATATGGGACCAATTCAAATCTTTCCTTGAATTGGTACATGGACTCTGGGAGAAAGATGCCCTCTTTCTATTGGAGTTACCAAGCAGGAAGGTGCGAATCTGGGTCTTCCAGCAGCACTCTTCTATGTGAGTAGAGCCCCTACCTGCAGGATGAATCCAAGGAGAGACAAGTAGAGTCAAAAGAAGATAAAGGCAGTGGTCTGGAGGCAATCCCTCTGGACTAGTCCCTGAGACCTGATTCCTTGAGCTCTTCTTTCCATCTTGTGAATTACCTCAGTAGCCTTCTCTGCTACATGAGCCAATATATTCTCCTTTTGCTTAAATTAATTGACTTAGGTTTCTGTCACTTGCAATGAAAAATATCCTCATTCCCCTACAGTAAATTAGTACCCATGAAAATAGTAAATGGAGGCGGATCCTTGAATACTTAGGTTAGTATGTACGAAATGTCCGATTTCCTTAAGTACTAAGTTTGACTGTTAATCTGACATTTTACTTTGACACTTCTTGTTTTATTTTTATTGTGAAGGCACATCCTCTTTTATGTACTTATGATTGTCTTTCAAAAATTTTTAGAGAAGTTTTTGTGAAATCATGTCAAAATTTTTGTTATTTTTGAATATGAGTTCCATCACGGAACCAATGCAGTACAGACAGCTCAAAATATCAACGAAGTGTTTGGGAAGGATGCGGCTAATGAACGCACAGTATGTAGATGGTTGAGAAGTTCTGTTCTGGTGATTTTAATTTTGAAAATGAGCCATGTGGGCAACCTGAGACCAAGGTGGATAATGATGAGCTGAAACTGTAGTGGAAGTGAATCCATCTCAACCTATGCATGAATTAGCAGCAAGGTTTGATGTTACTATTGCAACAATATTGGACTATTTGAAAACAAATGGGCAAGGTAAATAAGCTGGATAGATGGGTACCACATGAATTAAATGAGCATCAGAAGAGAAATCATCTCAAAGCTTGCCTTTCTTTGCTGTCACAACATAATGGTGAACTTTTTCTATATTGTATGGTCATGTGTGATGAAAAATGGATTCTTTTTGACAATTGCAAGCATTCAGCACAATGGTTGGATAAAGATGAAGTGCTGAAACACAGTCCAAAACTCAATATTCATCAAAAAAAGCTAATGATGTCTGTTTGGTGGTCCAGTGCTGGTATTACCCACTACAGCTTCATGAAACCTGGTCAATCGATTACAGCAAATGTCTACTGCAACCAGTAGCATGAAATGCTGAGGATGCTTTCCATTAAGCAGCCAAGATTGGTCAATAGAGATAGGCCAATCCTCTTGCAAGACAATGCTCAACCACATGTCATACAAACAATGCTGCTCAAACTATAGAGGCTGGGTCTAGAAACTCTCTGTCATCCACTGTATTCACCAGACTTTGCACCAACTGACTACCACTTCTTCCAGGTTTTGGACCACTTCTTGCAAGGAAAAATATTCAATTCTCAACAAGCTGTGGAAAACGACTTAGGCTATTTCATCGTCACTTGCTCTCCAGACTTCTTCGCTGCTGGCATAAACAAGCTACCACTAAGCTGGCAAAACCGTGTCAATAGTTTAGGTGCATACTTTGATTAATTGTACTGTTTCTTGCTTGAGATATAATAAACTACACTTCTGATTCAAAAATCAGACATTTCATATTTAATGACCTGAATATTTTATCATATATGTTTATATGGATGCTCTTGGTATTCAGATTTCCAATGCCTGGTGTTGTTATGTTTCATTATGAGCTGAATAAGTACATATAGAAATGGTGGCATGAGTAGTTTAGAAGGGGAGGAATTGCTTCTCTTGGGATGATTTGAATTGGGTGGTTTTTGGAGCTAAAACAGTGAGCAGCATATTGAGATTTAAGATGTGTGATACACATTGAGGAGCTCAACTCTTGAGTGGGAAACAAACACACCCACTACTACTTTAAGAGGAACTGTTACTCCAACACAAGCTGAAGGAGCTGTTAAATCAGCACCACCTTCTCATATTTCCATGAAGATGCATATGGTCACAGCACATTTTGCTGCTCTAGGAGCCAGCGTTATAGCAGAAATACTAGGTTTACATGATTTGTTAGTGGTTTGAAGCACTGCAGAAGCCAAACCAGAAAAATGAATGAAAGCCATTTTTGTGGGGTATGTGTATGTGTGCGTGTGTTTAGCCAACTGCTGAGAATAGAAAAGAACAAATAGGTTGAGATTAACAGGGGAGGGGTAGAACCTATACATTTTGAAAGAAATCTGAGGCACTGGGGGTCATATACTATTCAGCCTTAAAGCATCTCCATTATTCTTGGTCTTTATTCATAGTAGCATTGTAATTAGTGCTCCAAAATTAAAACACATTTCTTTCTTGTGGATAAGAATGTATAAGACTCTTAAGCAATACCATGGGTCAGTCTATCAGGAATCCTCGATTCAATCTAATTCAGTTCAACAAACACTTAGCGAGTCCTGAAGATACAGGGACAGATGGATACAGGTTTGCCATTTGGATACTCCAAGCTGGTGGAAGACATAAATCTGCAAGCAGATCATTTCACTGATATTAGTACCACAGGGACCACTAGTTAGCCCCTATAAAATCAGGAAGCAACATGAATTCCTATGAGTTGCAGGCTATAAGCCTCAGCTTCTTGAGATCAAGATCTCTGTAACCCTGGGGTCCTTTGGCTGGCTTTCCTTGGCTGTCTTCCTATGAGTTTGACTCCTCTGGCAGTGTGGGCCATGTCTCAGCTCCAAGGTTTTGTGTTGAGTATATCACCATGTCCCTCTGCTTGTGATCAATTCTGCCTCTTGTCCTGCCACCCTACTTGCCTTGTCCAACGCCTGTTCCCATTCATATCATCTACCTCTGTGCTGGATTCTGTGACTAGCTTCCATAGATACATATCCATAGTGTTATTTAACTCAATAAATATATGATACTGCTAGAGTGTAGGGCAAAGGAGGAAAGCAGTCCTGTTAAATTTGTCAAGACTCTGTTATATTCACAGATATAAATATTTCCTAAATATAATGATATAAATGGTTCCTAGATAGCTGTTTGTAGATTGACTGCATCAGAATCATCTGAAGAAAATTTTTAAATAACTGATTCCTGGGATGAATCTGAAAGACTCTTATGTAACAAGTCTGGGATAAGCACAGTTAATCTGAATGTTTTAAATTCTCCCCAGGAATGGAGCCATGTTGGAGGATTACCATTTTAGAGATTCTATTACTCTATTACCAAACCAAAATCTATCCTGCCTACAGGATATAAATGATTAGGTAGCAAGATCCTGGCTTTCCTTAGACTTCTTTTGTTGTTTTGTTGCCCTTATTCCCTGAAGAGTGATCACCTACTTCCATGCTGGAGGGCACACAAAGACGGCCAGCAAAGCCCATGCACACATCATATATTTGTACATCTAAGTGGCTGTGTGTGTGTTAAGCAGTCAAGGATTTTTATGGGGAGTATAGAAAAGATGACTGGACTATAGATTAGACGAATAGGAAGGCGAAAGGAATGAGAGGCAACACCTAGGCATCTCCTAATCAGTTTTGGTTAATAAGTCATGAGGAAATTGTATTCCATTTCATGTATTTGACAATGTTAACTCATACAGTATAGATGTAAAGGGAAAACCAACTTTTATTATAACTTTTTCTTTCAGGGATGGGGAACCTGTGGCCTTCTGGATCCTTGAGTGTGGCCTTTTGACCGAATCCAAATTTTACAGAACAAATCCTTTTCATAAAGGGATTTGTTCTGTGAAGTTTGGATTCGTTTGAGGGGCCACATTTGGGGAACTGGAGGGCCACCAGTGGCCTTGAGGCTGCAGGTTCCTCATTCTCAAAAGGTTTGGAATGGTGGCTTACACCTATAATCCTAGCACTTTGGGAGGCCGAAGCAGAAGGATCGCTTGAGGCCAGTAATTTGAGACCAGCTTGAGCAAGAGCAAGACCCCATCTCTACAAAATATTGAAAAATTAGCCAGGTGTGGTGGCACACGCCTGTAGTCTCAGCTGTACTCAGGAGGCTGAGGCAGGAGGATTGCATGAGCTCATGAATTTGAGGTTGCAGCAAGCTATGATGATGCTTCTGCACTCTAGCCCAGGGAACAGAGTACGACTCTGTTTCAAAAAAAAAAAAAGGTTTGGAAAGCACTTTGAGATTCTCCAGTATATGTGTGTTTTATATAGTCCAGAGACAGATTTGCCACATGAGATCATTAAAGAGTTGAAATATTTACTTATATATTTATTTAAAGATTTTATTGCAGTGCCTGACACATGGTAGAAGCTCAAGGATGGTGGAGATTATTATTACTAAGAAATGGAGCTATTAACCAGGATCAGTTTGAGAAGCATACTTTATATGGAGTTGTGAGTGAATGATGAGAAAGTAAGCAGATGACCCTGTTATTTCCACAAACTCACTGTTCTAAGCAGCCTGGTCTACCTCTGATTCCTGAACACTCTGTGTGCATGTCCTTTTTAGTTAGAAGGTCCTGCTGGCTTCTCTTCTCTTTTCAAAGTCTTAGTCTTGGCTCGAGGTCCCAGTGAAGTCCTGCACCATGCTGCAAGCCTTCCCCAGTGGGCCTAGCTCGAGATAAAAAGCCTCTTCACATGAACTGTAGCGTAGGACAAATGAAAATACAGAATCTTCTGTATTGTCTTTCATTTCTTTAAGAACAAATCCTGTCTACTTAGCTAGATTTTAGGTTTCTTGAGGCTAGGAACTATATCTTCTGCCACATAAAATTCCTTACACTTGGCACACACTAGGCACTCACTGATTTTTTTCCCAGTAAGCATATATTTGAACATTCAGCAAGACCTTGACAATTACAGAAGTCCAGAGAAATAGGCAGGATTCCAGTAGTGCCAAAGACAACCACATTTACACTTTAATAATTCTTCATTTGTAAAAATCATGCTCCTCACCATCCCCCAGATAGCTTCTACAGGTGTTTCCCCAGAGCACACAGCTGGCTTATCTCTTTCCATTAATTATTGTCTATGGTTCCTAAGCAACATAGAGTTAATAGTCAACACAGTCATCAAAGCCATCACTTGACCTGTTTAGCAGATTTTTTTGAAATAGGGAGAAAAAGGTGTTTTTTTCACATGGAGATCAGTTGGAAGAGTCAACACAATATAAAACAAACAAACTACCAAATACAAATGATCAGCTTCTTTTTAAAGGTGTTGGTTTCCCTCCTTCTCCACTCCTAAATGAGTTTCAATCTTATTTTGGGTGTGTATGCACACCTTTCAAAATGCTGTAGCTGGCACTATAAGAAATACAATTTAAATATAAAAAGCAACACATATCTAGTGAGTTCAATTTTGTCAGTCATGAATTAAACCAGAATTCTATCTGATCCACTAAGTTCCCAATGCCTCCCCTCCCTCTGGGTTCTCCTCACAGTCCTGCATTACCTGCAGCCAGAGCAGGCCCCGCAAACCTCAGTACACTCCGTGTGAGTTCGGCAAACTTTCCCCCAATGCCTTTAATCCTGGCTGAAAATTCTCATTCTAACATCATTCTTTAGATGACATTATTATTTCCAGGAAATCCTTGTACAGCACAAATGTCTTTTGGGAAGAGGAAGTGATTAGCAGTCACCCATACCAAAGTGAGCTTCAGTGTGTCAGGTTGGGAGGGAGCAGTGAGGACCCCGAGGGAATAAGACACGGAAAGATTTGTTGGAAGAGAAGAGAAAACTCTAAGACAAGCAAAAAAAAAAAAAACAACAACAACAACCAAAAAAACTATTTTGCTCATGTCCCCCCCAAAACTTTTTGAAAAATGATATACCCCTTTCACATTTTTCAAGTTAGCATCTAAAATTTTTATTACACATTCAAACAGTTACAAAGGAAGTATATCAACATTCTAAAACAAAACTCTTGCATCACTCTTTTAAATGTGTCTGATGGAATTTAAATACCACAGAGATTGGATACTTATTATCACTCCTTTGAAAAACCAGGGCCAAGCTCTCCTTACTCAAAATTTTTATACTATTCCTTTAAATTTTATACAATTATTTTTCTCCTTCCACATCCCCTATTATTATTCAAATATGATATATTTTTTTTCTGGAAAACATTTTATTGATTATACCATATTTCTCTAAAACAAACATATATATAGATATAGATTAGAAATTTAAAAAATGTCCTGTTACCATTAGGGTGTATAAAGTTTAAAATTTTTCTTCTGAAGAAATTATAATTATTAGTAGTGATATGCAATTATTATTAAAGTATACAAGTGATCAAAACAACCTGTGTATAATATAAATTTTGATAAATTATCAAAGTAAAACGTTATCAGAAATGCAGCACTTAATGACTTGTTGTTATTCTTACTGTTGATCTAGTTCACATATCCCTAGATTAATATGACTTACTACTAGAATGAGATAGGGTTCAGCATCAATTTGATTTCTATTTTTAATTTTTCAGACATGTATTGAGAAATGTTGCTGACAAAAATAAGTAGACTGGATTGTGTTATAATAATGCTAATCAAGTATTTGAATAACTCTTGAGGGATATGCCAAAAATCACAAGGTGATCTATTATTTAATATTCATAGTAATATATCAACACAACTATTAATATATAACATATTAAAATATATTGATATATCACTTAACAATTTTAAAATAATTTTTCATCTATTTTGTCAAATAAATTTAATTAGTTAATTAAATATATTGATAATTATTAAAAATTAACTTAAATGATTAGACCTTTTAATTCATTTTGGAAAACAGAAACCTGTCTTTAAAAAGCCTTTGAAACTCATTTATTAGAGTCCTTAACTTTATCAGGCTCTGGGAGTCATACCAAAAAGTTTTTACCAAGACTTTTTAAATGACTATTCATTATACCTGTTTTTCTTTCACTTAACATTCATCAGAAATCAAGCAGGTGGTAGGGGGAGGAGGGGATGGATAAACTCACACCTAATGGATATAGTGCACACTATCTGGGGGATGGCCACACTTATAACTTTGACTCAAATGGTACAAAAGCAATTTATGTAACCAAAACGTTTGTACCCTCATAATATTCTGAAATTAAAAAAAATAAAGGCACTTATTTAATTCAATGTATTCAGAAATGGTTGGAAAAATAAAAATATTATTAATTTCAATACTCATTTGCCAAAAGAAGTTTTTTCATAACATGACTTAAATTTTTGTCAAAACTTTGGAACTGCAAATCTAGATCATTCAATTTATGTAAAATGTTCTTGAGAGAACATAATTCACAAAGCAGTCCTTATTGTCAAACGATTGGTTTCATAACCTTATTTTTTTGTTAGAAACAATTTGGCCTCACTTTTCCATTCTAATAAATGTGTTAATACACATCTTCATGACAGCCACCTCACTTTGGATTTTTAATTATCAGATAGAGAGGGCAAGGAGTTCTGCCAAGAGTTAGTTGCAAGGATGAAATAAAGCATTGCCACCTTCAGTATTTCTTTTTTTTTTTTTATTTCAGCAAATTATGGGGGTATAAATTTTAAGGATTCAAATAATGCCCTTGCCCTCCTCCCCCCACAAGTCTGAGCTTCAAGCGTGACCAACCCTCAGATGGTGCACGTCTCACTCATTATGTATGTATATACCCGCCCCCCCTCCCAATACCCCATTAATGTAGTTCCTATGTGTCCACTTAGGTGCTGCTCAGTTAATACCAGTTTGCTGTTGAGTATATGTGGTGCTTGTTTTTCCATTCTTGGCATACTTCACTTGGTAGTATGGGTTTCAGCTCTATCCAGGAAAATACAAAATGTGCTATATCACCGTTATTTCTTAGAGC
>VBSM01003176.1:35351663-35422719 GCA_008086735.1 Cheirogaleus medius
CCTTAGGTTTAAGTCTGTTATCCAGCGTGAGTTGATTTTTGTGAGAGGTGACAGGTGTAAACAGAAGCAAAAACAAAACCACATGATTCTTTCAATAGATGCAGAAAAAGATTTTGACAAAATTCAACACCCTTTCATGATAAGAACACTTAATAAAATAGGCATAAAAGGGACATACCTAAAAATGATACAAGCCATATATGACAGACCCATAGCCAGCATCATACTGAATGGGGAAAAATTGAAAGCATTCCCACTTAGAACTGGAACCAGGCAAGGCTGCCCACTATCTCCACTTCTATTCAACATAGTGCTGGAAGTCCTGGCTATAGCAATCAGACATGAAAGAGGAATTAAAGGTATCCAAATTGAGGCAGAAGAGATCAAACTTTCACTGTTTGCTGATGACATGATATCATATTTAGAAAACCCCAAGGATTCAACCAAGAAACTCCTGGAATTGATAAATGAATTTAGTAAAGTCTCAGGATACAAAATCAACACACACAAATCAGGGGCATTCATATATGCCAACAACAATCAAATTAAGAACCAAATCAAAGACTCAATACCCTTCACAATAGCAAAAAAGAAAATAAAGTATCTAGGAATATACTTAACCAAGGAGGTACAAGACCTCTACAGGGAGAACTATGAATCACTGAGGAAGGAAATAGCAGAGGATGTAAACAGATGGAAATCCATACCACGCTCGTGGGTCGGCAGACTCAACATCATTAAAATGTCTATACTACCCAAACTGATCTACAGATTCAATGCAATACCTATTAAAATCCCAACATCATTCTTCACAGATATGGAAAAAATAATTTTACACTTCGTTTGGAACCAGAGAAGACCCCACATATCAAAAGCAATTCTAGGCAATAAAAACAAAATGGGAGGTATTAATATGCCAGATATCAAACTATACTACAAAGCTGTAGTAATTAAAACAATCTGGTATTGGCACAAGAATAGGATTATCGATCAGTATTTCTTTTTATGCTTTGCTTGCTGTGTCTGAAAGGAACTCTCCCTCAGAAGCAACATATTCTTTGACAATGGTTGCAGAGGAGGATGGAAGAAATTTGGTCTTTAAATAAAAAATGGTCTGGAATCCAGAACATCTCAACGAGGACCCCCATACTTGCTTCTGACACTTTTGGCCTATAACAGAAATATGTCTAAGACTGGGAAGACATGCCCTGCCTTAGTACTCTGATTAGGGCAGCCTTTCCCAACTTCAATAATTCCAATCGTCCCATTGCTACTCTGGAGGTTATCATAGACTTAGGAAGGGCAAAAGAGGGCTTACTTCTGTAAAGCAGGAGAAGGGTGGCTATAAACAGGGAGGTGGGAAAGAAGAACCTGTCAGACACCTTGACATGTTGACTGCAAGTCCCCCCCTCCATAGATAAATTTGGGGAAAGAGTACGTATGGACGCTGAGGGCAGGAAATTGATTCCTTTTCTCTGTGTGTGCCCACCACACGGGCACTCTGAATCTTGGGCATAAGCCCTAGTGTGCAGTCCTTAGGGAGCCATGGGGAGGATGGAAAGCAGTGCTAGAGTCACTGTTAGGTCTCCAGAGGGAGAGACTGTGGCCACACTTTGGCCAACTGCACAAATTTTACCAAGGCCAGTTATGCTCCCAATTTTTAGGATAAGAGAACAAAATTGTTTATTTCCCTACAGCAATGTACACACCCAATGTAGCAAGAAGTATATTTTTCAGTGTCACATAGTTCAGTGGCTACTCTCAAAACTTAGGTAAATGTTAAGGTAAACAAACCTTGATTTAAGCAGTCTCTAGTCTGCCCTGTCTATGATATACTCTGATTTTGGACCTCATTCCTATGCTCAGCCATCAGGAGCTCTGAGACCTACTTCTGGTCACCATGAGATCCCCCACCATGAGCCCCCACTCATACCTTCTTTCTTCATGCTCTGAAATTAATCACTCTCCTCATCTCCCTCCCAATCCAGCCTCCCAGTTTCTCTTTCTGTCTGACTTCCCTGAAGAAGAAAGTGATCTAATTTTCTGATTTACATAATTCATACTAAAATGTGAATGATCAAAAGGCTTAAATCTCCTTGAGGTTGCCTTCATCCTAAAAGAGGAGTTATTGGTGGATTATGTCCAGAGATTTTTGGTTTGAGGGGTGGAAATAAAGAATGGGGAACTTCCCTGTTTTACTATCCCTTCCCCAAAACAGAAGAATAGACAGTCAGCAATTTGCTTGCCTGCCTTCATCCTCCAAATAAGAGGTTTCTATGTCTAGCCCACTGTAGGTACATTCAGGCCTCTATCTGATAGTAGCAAGTTAAGCACACAGGGTGACACCATGTAAGCAACTGAACCACTATGGTATGGGCCCACATGGTACCCTGTTGGCCTCAGGAAGTGAACAGGATTCCCAAGCACTGCCCTGAGTATCAGAGTGACTCAGGCAGAAGAGGAGACCCATATGAAGTTTCCCTCTTCATCCCTGAGCAATGGTCTTGCCACGTAACAACTTAAATCATTCCAGTTATCTTCCACACGCAACTCTCACACGCCCTACAAACAGGCCACTATGAAAGTGTACTTAATCTCAAGGGGCTGCAAAGGGGCATAAAACATTAATAGTTCTTCTGTTTCTTATGCCAACAAAGTATTCTAACTGGAATGAAACACACTAGCTCAAAGCACAATTCCTTTACAATTCCAGTCGTTCTATTAATAAAGTGCAGTGTATGTCACAACTCCAGTGAACAACAGCAAAATATAACTTGGAGGAGCTGGAGGAGGCATCCCTGGCTCCTCACTTGTGGAGCAGCTTCCCATACGCCTGGGTAACAGCTCTCTCCTTATTTGCATTTTGTGATCCTGGTTCTTTGAACAGGGGCGCTGCTCTGTTATGGATTAAAGTCACAGAATCTGATGAGTTCTTTTAGATCTTAGAGTCAATTACAGCTAAAACGTGACAACAAATGAAATTTGGCATCCGACTTTATTTTTAGTGCTGAATATTAAAAACAAAACCAGGAGACTGTTGAAGAGTGAAACATCTCAGAGAATTAATCTTTAATGCAGATGAATTCCTCTGGGCACTTGGAAGGAAAGATGTGTTTTTTAAACCGCTATTTTGAAAATGAGAAAGTTAATAATCAAAAGAGCAAATTTTTATTCGCTCTGTTTTTATGTCAACAATCAATTCCCAATTTGCTTGTACCTCACATAGCACCATCTCACAGTCCCATTTGATAGCATGCCAGCAGGCCACATCTGGGGAGAGACGGCAGTACAAACAACGCTACTGTTGAAAGCAAAAGAAGCAGGGAAAAATTAATGTGTTGTGACTTTGTATCTCTTCCCAAGTTATCATGGGCTTGGTTTACTTTGAATGCAGATTATCCTAACAGAAAAGGAGGGTAGTTTTGAAAGGAGGTGTGTTGCTTCCTAAGATCCTAAAATTGTATAATTGCGTCAGATTTTATATATCATTAAATCCAGTCCAATGGTTCTCAACTTCGACTGCATATTCAATCACTTTGGTAAATGCCCCATATATGGGGCACCTCAAATCACTTAAATGAGAACATCTGGGTTGAGTCTCAGACACTGGTATTTTAAAAGTTTCCCAAATTGGTTCCAATTTGCAGCCAAGTTTGAGAACCATCCCTAGTTCATAGATATACACACTGAGTCCCCGCTCCCTGGGACTTGTGGCCTGCCCAAAGGCACATTAATTAGTTTTCAGCAGAACCATTCCTAGGCAACTGCTATTATGACATCCTTTAGGTCTGCTAAACACTCCCCAAGTTTCATTCACACTGGTTGGTTCATTCAGGCAATAAATTATGTATTGAGCACCTACATATGTCAGGCACTGGGCTGGTGGCTTGTGATAAAGTTGTGAGGTAAAACAGATGAGATTTCTGCCCTTATAGAGTATACAGTCCAGTGGGAGAGACAGACCCTAATGGAATAATGATAAAATAATTGTAAAATTGTAACTGTGATAAGTAATAGAAAGGAGAATTTCATGGTAGCATAAGAGGCTGACTTCTCTGAGGAAATAAAGACTGAATGAGATGTGAAGGAGAAATAGAAGATTAATTAGGCAAAAGAGGGAGAGAAGAATGGGGTTAGGAGGAGAGAGAGACAGAGACATCTTGATCTGTTTCAGAGAAGCTCTGTGGCTGGAGAAAACATAGAATATATTCCAGAAGTTGAAAGAAGGCCAGTGAGGCAGGGAAGTCTTAGGAGAGCTAACAAACAAAAATGTTAATCAATTTCATATACTAATATAACCTCTATGTAAAAACCATGATGTATTTAATGACTTTGTCATTACAGGCACAGTGAAATGATTCACACACACCTCGACTTTGTCCCCTTGCTTTATGGTTTGAAACAAACGTGATATGTACCCACAAATGAGATTCAAACAAACTGTGGCTCTCCACTTGTCCAGTGGTTCTCAACCTTGGCTGTGCTTTGCAATGACCTGGAGACCTTTGAAAATACTGATGCCCAAGAGATACTCCAGACCAGTGTAATCAGCATTCTTGGGGGTGGGATCTAGACATAAGTACTTTTTAAAGCTCCTCCGATGTACAGCCATGATTAAGAACTGCTATTCTACGCTGAAGATTTGATCAGGGAGAATCCTAGGAGGGAAGAGATAAACTGCATTTGAATTTGTCACCCTCTGTCTTTAATTATTGCCTCCACGTGAGGCAGTAGGGTTCATAATGTAACGGGATCATGGGATGTTCTCTGTTATAACTTCTTCATAAACAGCTGGATTGGAATTAAAATCACAAGACCACCAGGGAGAGCTCCTAAATGAAAAGTACACCTCTGTGTTCCTGTTTCTTTCTCACATCCTCTCTTCTCAACTTCAATCTTTCCCTTTCTATTGGTTCTGTGGGGTTTTATAAAATAAAACTTTTATTTTAAGATCATTGTTGATTCATATGCAGTTGTAAGAAATAACAAAGATAAGTGACATCAGCAAGATGGCTCACTAGAGACTCCTGGCACTCTTCTCCCCTATGAGAAAGGACCAAAGCAAATAATAAACAGCTAAGATTTGACTGGAGTGTCAAAGGCAGAGGGCTGGAGTGCAGCAGGGGGAGATGCACGGTGAATAGAAGGCCAGGAGGGCAGCACGGTGGCACCAGCCTCTGCAGTACCATCTCTGCCACCTGGATTGTATTTGCTCAGAGTCAGGAGGGACTTCCCGTTTCAGGGAAAAGGTAAGCAGAAGATCAATCAGCCCCCATTGCTACTGCGAACACCTACAGTCCTTACTACAGGAGAATCCAATAGTCCTCACAAGCCCTGATCCCAGTTTAGAGTGCTGCCAGGAATTCACACAGCTGCCCTGCCCTGCCCCATATTAGGAGCACAAAGTATGCACTTTCCAGCCCCCACTGGCCCCTGTGAGCCAAGCTGCTGCAGCAGGGCACATTGCGAGACCAGAGCCACCTCTAGCATGTGCCTTCCTCTGTGCTCCATCTTCATTCCACCAAGCCCACATGGGTGGCTGAACACCCCAACCCCAGCTGCGTGGAGCTTGGGCCCAGGATCAGCTATGACTCTGGTCCTGCACACGAGGGAACCAACCCCACCACTACACTTAGAGCCAGAAGAACAGCTTGCCAGTCCTGCCCAAAACCTGCCCTTGAGCCAGCCAAACTGCTGCATGCCCTCTCCCAAATGGAGATCAGCAGAGTGGCCACAAGCCTATGCTCTAGACCTGAGAAACAGCCCTGCAGTGACACACCCCCAGCAGATGCACCCTGTGCCTGCATCACTATACCCCATGAATATGTGCCATTATTATTTATCAATTAAAAAAATAAAGAAATACAGGACAATACTGAACAGTTCAGGACACAGCAGCCAGATTTCCTGGGTTCAAATCCACACCAGCTTCATGACCATGCAAGAGTAATCAATTTCTCTGTACCTCAGTTTCCTCATATATAAAATGTTCATAGATAGTGTTTTTCTGCCTTTATATTCCCAGTGCCTGCCATAGTCCCCATTCCAGGGAGTTGCTGGTAAACCATCTCTCTAAAAATAAAAGCCCTGATTTATAGCTTTTCTTTTTTTTTTTTTTTTAAGTAACACAGAAAGCCCTTATGCCCTTCACTGTTTCCCCCAATGGTAATATCTTGCAAAACTCTAGTACAAAATTACAACCAAGGTACTGACATTGATATATCCAAGACACAGAACATTTCCATCACCACAAGGATACCTCATCTCATGCTGTCCTTTAACAGCCACAGCCATTCCCAACTACCTTTACTCTGGCAACTACTAATTTTCTCTATTTCTACAATTTAGTATTTAAAAAATGTTACATAAATAAAGTCATAAGAGTATATATATCCTCTGGGATTGGTATTTTTCACTCAGCATAAATCTTTGGAGTTTCATCCAGGTTGCTGCATGTATCAATAATTTGTTCCTTTTAGTTGCTGAGCAGTATTCCATGGTGTGGATATGCCAGTTTGCTTTAACCATTCACTCATTGAAAGACACCTGGGTTGTTTTCAATATTGGTTATTATGCATGAAGCTACCATGAATACATGGATCTAGGTTTTTGACTGAACGTAAGTCTTCATTTCTCCGAGATAAATGTCCAGGAGTGCTAGGGTCTATGGTAGCTGCATGTTTAGTTTTTTAGGAAATTGCCAAACTGTTTTCCAGAATGTCTGTACCATTCTACATTCCCACCACCATCAGTGATCCAGTTTCTCCATATCCTTGCCAGAATTTGGTGGTGTCACTATTTATTTTAGCCATTCTGATGGGTATCTAGTGATATCGCATTGTGGTTTTAATTTGCATATTACTAATGGCTTTTGATATTGAGCACTTTCTCAAGTGTTTTTTGCCTTCTATGCCTTCTTCTTTTTATGTCTTTTGTCTATTTTCTAATTAGACTGTATTTTTAATATTGAGTTTTGAGAGTTCTTTATGTATTCTAGATACTAGTCCTTTGTCAAATATGTAGTTTGCAAATATAATCTCTCACTTAATAGCTTGCACTTTCATTGTCTGAACAGAGAATACATTTTAAATTCTTTCAAAGAGCAAGGGTTTTAAAAAATTTGATGAAATCCGATTTGTCAATTTTTCATTTTATGGACTGTGATTTTGATGTCAAGTCTAATAATTCTCTGCCTAGTTCTAGATCACAAAGATTTTCCACTATGATTTTTTTCTAAAGGTTTTATAGTTTTATATTTAACACTGTAATCCACTTTGAGTTAATTTTTCTATAAGGTGTGAGGTTTAGGTCAATAGTCATTTTTATGCCTATGAATGTCCAATTATTCCAGTACCAATTGTTGGAAAGGCTATACATTAACATGCCTTTGCAACTTTGTCTATTTTGGGATTCTCTATTTTGTTCCATTGATTTATGTGTCTATCTCTCTGCCAATATCCCAGTCTGGATTACTGTAGCTACAAAATAATCCTTGAAATTGGATAGAAGAACTCCACTCATTTTATTCTTTTTTTCCAAAGTTGTTGTAGCTATTCCAGTTTCTTTGCCTTTTGATATGAATTTTGGAATAGTGTTTTCTGTATCTACAAAAAATATTGCTGAGATTTTAATAGGAGTTGTGCTAAACCTGTAATTAATTTGGGGAAGATTGACATCTCTACTATGATGAGTCTTCCAACCCATAAAGATAGTATGTCTCTCCATTTATTCAGTTTTGAGATTTATCTCATCTGCATTGTGTGGTTTTCAGTATGCAAGTCCGGTATTATACGTCAGACTTACAGCAAAGTATTTCACATTTTTCCTTTTTAAGTGAGGGTAAATAGTATTATATTTTTAACTTTGAGGTCCCCATGTTGATTGCTAACGTAGAAAATACAATTGCTTTCTGTGTGTTTATATTGTACCTTGTGACCTGTGGAGCTCATTTATTAGTTCTAGGAGTATTTCTGTATATTCTTTGGGATTTTCTACATAGTCATGTCATCTGAAAACAGGGAAAGTTTTTTTTTTTTTACCTTTTTAACCTGTATGCCTTTTATTTCCTTTTTTGGCCTGATTATACCAGTTAGAACTTCCAGTCTGTTTTGAATAAGAGTGTTGAGAACAGACATCTTTGTCTTGTTCTTAATCTTACAGGCAAAGCATTTGGCCTTTCCCTATTATATGTATACTATTAGCTGTAAGTTTTTACAGCTGCTTTTTATCATGATGAGGAAGTTTCATTCTATCCTTTTTTTCTGAGGTTTCAAAAAAATCATGAATGGGTATTGACTTTTGTCAAATGCTTTTTCTATATCAGTTAATATAATCATGTGATTTTTCTTATTTAGCCTGTGAATATGTTGGGTTACATTGGTTGATTTTTTAAAATATTAAACCAGCCTTGTATCCTTGGAATAAACCCCACTTGGTTTGGGTGTGTAATTTTTTTTATAAATTGCTCAATTCTATTTGTCAGTACTTTGTTAAGGATTTTTGAGTCTATATTCGTAAGAAATGCATGTCCATTGTTTGTTTCTTTCTTTCTCCCTTTCTTTCCTTCTGTTTTTCTTTCTTCCTCTATTTTTTGTACTGTCTTTGATTTTGGTATCATAACAACACTAGTTTCAGAAAATGAATTGGAAAGTGTTCCCTCCTCTCTACATTCTGAAAGAATTCTCTAGTGAAACCATTTGGGCCTGACAATTTCTTTTTGAGGGGGAGTTTTAAAATTATGAATTCAGGTTCCTAAATAGTTATAGGATATTAAAATTATCTATTTCATATTAGGTGAGTTGTGGTCATTTGTGTTTGTTCAGGAAGTGGTCCATTTTGTTTACTTTGTCAAATTTATGGTATAGAGTTGTTCATTGTAATCCCTTATCCTTTTGATGTCTGTAGAGTCTGTAGTGACATCCGTTTCATTCTTGATATTGATTTTGTGTCTCCTCTCTTTTTGTTTTTGTCATCTTGCTAGAGGTTTGTCAATCTTATTGATCTTTTAAGAGAATCAGATCTTTGATTTTCTCCTTCATTCTTCTGTTTTAAATTTCATTGATTTCTGCTCTTTACCATTATTCTTTCTTTTCTTCTGCTTGTTTTGGGTTTATTTTGCTGTTCTTTCTCTAAGTTCTGGAGGTGGAAATTTAGATGATTGATTAAAGACTTTTCTTATTTTCTAATATATGCACTTAGTGCTATAAATTTCCCTTTCAGCACTGCATTAGGTGCCTCCCACAAAATTTCATTTATTGTATTTTCATTTTCATTTAGTTCAATGTATTTTTTTCTTACTCTTTGACCCATAAATTGTTTAGAAGTGTATTGTTTAATTTCAAATTATTTGGATAATTTCCTAGGATATTTTCCTATTTATCTTTCTCTTGTTGGTTTCTAGTTTTACTACATTATGGTCAGAGAACACAGCTCTGTACAATTTTAATTTTAAAATTGAGATACATTTTATTGCCCAGGGTATGGTCTCTCTTATCTTGGTATATGTTCTGTGGGCACTTGGAAAGAATATGTATTCTGCTCTTGTTGGATAAGGTGTTCTAGAAATGTTGATTAGACCCTGTTGGCTGATGGTGTTGAGTTCTTCTATATTCTTGCTGATTTACTGTTGAATTGTTTCATCAATAGCTGAGAGATGTGAAAGTATCCAACTATAAATACTAATTTGTTTAATTTTTCCTTTCAGTACTATCAGTTTTTGCTTCATATATTTTGAAGCTCTATTGCTTAGGCATACACATTTAGAATTGCTATGTCATCTTGGTGGATTGACCCTTTTAACATTATATAATCTCTCATCTGTAATTTTCTTTACTTTGAAACCAACTTTGGTTAATATTAATATAGCCATTCCTGCTTTCCTTTCATTAATGTTTCTGTGTCATATCTTTTTTCCTTCTCTTTCAACCTACCTATATCATTATATTTGAAGTGGTGTTCTTGTAGATGGCATATAATTGGATTATGTTTTCAAATCCACTCTGCCAATTGATGTGTTTAGACCATTCACATTTAAAGTAATAAAACCTGGCTACATGCTATTAATGTAGAGCAGGTTTCCCATCTGAAAAAGAATTTTCTTAATACACCATTTTAGTGACTACCCATTTTTTGTGGCCTGTAAAGGAATACTTTGTGAATTAGTCAGCTATATCTATTGCTTCCCTTTTATTGTAATTTGTTTTATGTAAATTTCTTGGACTTGCACTTCCATTTCTCAGACTTCTGTTGAGAATGCTTTCAAAGATCACCAGTACCCCAACACCCTTTTCTTTAAATTAAATCCAGATGCCTGCTGCATTTGGAGTTGTTTGGATACATCTAGTAAAATTCTATCTCCCTTGGTTTCTATGACCAAATGTTTGAATCATAGCTATTTCACTAAATGCCTCTATGACGTTATACAAATCACAGAAGCTCTGAGACTCTCGTTTTCTTTATTATAAAATGGGGATTATAATCTTGACCTATCCTTTCAGGGTTGCATTGAGGCTCAAGTGAGATTATATCTATCTAATGAGCACCCGTTAGTGTCAGGGACTGTAGTAGGTTTTGAGTATTCAACAGTGAGTGTTAAAGCCTCAAGGAATTGACCACAGTCTAGTGGCAGAGACAAATAAGTGAACGGATCCTAGGATAAGTGGCAGGGAACATGATATGGACAGCAATGTCATGGAAATAGTCAGGAACCTTGAGGATTCAGGTCAGGCTTCCCAGAGGAGGTGCATCTAAGCTGAGTTCTAAAGAACAAGTAAGAGTTCAATGATGGAATAATGTAAAGGATGGGATGTGCTCAGCATACTCTGAGGCATTGGGAGAAAACATTTTCCTTATAAAGTCAGTTTTCATGCTATTCCAGTGAGTTGATTACATTCACTTTCAAAGAAATGTGTACATATTATGTGTAATCAAGTTCATTTTAGGCTTAGTCTCCTTGAAGGAAGAGATATATACAAGATGTCCTTTCAATATATACTCTGGTCTATAACTATGACTTTTGAAAATGGAAAACTAACTTTTTTTAAAGACTTTTCATTAATCCACTTGAGAGAGATTAGATTTTATATTATTGTACAACAACATGCTTTGGTAATTGTAACAGTGACTAATTCCATTAATTGCATTTATTCATATTTGATTACTCGATTGGATTCTTCTACTATAATCATTCATTCATCACCCTGAGCTTATCTTTTTTTGGATATATAAATATATTTTATATATGTGATAATTAACTGATTGCAATATTGCCAAAGAGTTTTAATTTTTTTCCCTGTCAAACAAAACAACTCAGTCATTTATGTTCAGACAATTTTCCCCATGAAACTCAGCAGCATCAGCAGTGCTATTACGACTTTTTCATCTGGCACCCACTGGCAGCAGCTCACCATTCTTCATCTTCACCAGCTCCAGCTTTTCACCCTCTGCTTTCTCATTACCTTTAGGCATATACAGGAGAACACAAGGTTGAACTTCGTAATTATCATCATTTGCTTCTAATTTGCTCTTCAGCATCAGCAATGTGAAAGTTTTTCATTTCCATATCTCATTTGAATGTGATGGCTTTAAAAATAAACACAGCCCAGGTAAAATGTTTTCCCCTGTTCATGATTGAGTGTAATCATGGAGTTATAAGACAAAAATTCCACTGGTTATATGATTTATGTCCCATAGGACAGAAAAGTAATATACATTTCCTTTAATGCTTATCTTTCTGAATACTGATGTTGGGGGCCAGGGTCCCTCTGACACAACTGTAAATGTTGAAGAGTTCTGCTTTGATGTGCTACCTCCTACATACCTTCAGTGTGTATATACATATATGTATACACATGGCAGTATATATTTGTACACATAGCAGTGTAACTTTGAAATCCTTGAAGACTAGAAAATTTTCATGAGGCCAACTGTTCCACTGCTGATGATTAGCCAACAAAAAGCCTTCACAGTAAGTCTATGTAGAACAAAGCATGCTAAACCAATTGTATTCCTTTTTATGATATTGTCATGCAACAAAAACAAAGAGATAGTTACCCAAGTAATTTATCTCGAATTCCAGCAAGAATTTTAATGCCATTACACACCATGTCTCATTAACAAGGTAAAAATAAGGTGTTTATTACCCTATTATAATGTGGACAGAAAGCTGAATCAAGTATACAACCTGGAGAAGGTGAGGTGATATGTATTAGAAATAGCCCTAAGGCCACTGTATTTGTATTCAGTATTCATAACCCAGAATTAGGAATGCATTAGTCAGATCTGCAGAGAATTCTCAATCAGGAGGAATTACTATTGCTTTTAACACCACTTCCTGAACTCAAAATGACCTTGATACTTTTGAGAAATTTTCCTATCAAAAGAATGCAATTTAATGCCATAAGGGTAAGCATATAAATGAGAAAATACATAGGACAAAAATCTAACAGTGGACGTTAAAAACTGAAGTAAAATGTACGATGAAAATGTAGCCAAAAAATATGAAACAGTGAGAAATATTAACTGTTTATGAACCTAAGGTAAATACACAATTGACAATGACTTGAAAAATAAAAATCATAGTATGCTCTTCAATAGCTAAGGTTTAACGACAACTCCTTCCATTGTAGTTTGCCTTAGTCACATTTTTCTATGATTGAGACAATCCATTTAAAATTCTATATGAATAAGGTAGAGAGTGTTCAGCGATGAACAACAAATAAAAATGAAAGGAATAGAAAATAGAAAATGAAGAAAGATGAAAGGAATGGGGTTTGTTTGGCCTGGAGAGAAAAAAACGAATAACAGTTATCTTGATTACTATCTTTTAGTACAGGATGGATGGTGTTATTTTCCATTATAAACCAATTAAAAACAGAGCAAGACATACAAAACAAGAGCCTAAGGAAAGGAAAGGGGCTTACATAAATGATAAAGAAATGTTGGGTGGACTTAAGAAAGAGAACGTCTTAAATATGAAAATGATCAGACTACAAAACAGAATAGTCAAGAACATTGAGCAAAATAAAAAGTTTTGTTCCTTATAAAATAACTATTTTAAAAATCTAGAAAAATATAGGTGAACAAAGAGAAAAATATAAAAGGTATCTATAATTCCACAAGTCAGAGAGAGCTAATTGTTTTCTGTCTTTTCTACACACACTCACACTCATATATGGATGCCTATGTGTGTATGTGTGTTTTTATCAAAATGAGATAGCATTGTTCATTCAAGCTTCTAATCTGATCTTTCCACTTAAAATTATATATGAACATCTTTTCATAACTTCATAGTATTCTACTATTTTATTAGGCTTTATTTAACCAAACCCCTATTATGAGGTATTTAAGTTGTTTCTAGTTTTTCTTTTCACAAACATGTGATAAGCAGTTCTACAATTAAATACTTGAAAACATATAAAATTGTATCTTTAGTATAAGTTTCTAGACACAAATTGTTGGGTCAAGGGCTTGTAAAATTTTAAGGCTATTAATAATTATTTCATAATTAACTTCTAGAAAATTTGAAATGACTTATCCCACCACTGACAAAATGAAAGTATGCCTTTTTCTAAAGGATAAGATATTACTGAGTGTTATCATTTTAAAAGTTAACGTCCTAGAAACTAGACCTACAGAACCACCCTGTAACCCAGTTTGCACAGAAGAGTTGTGTAAACAATACGAAATACTATTCATGCCCTAACAATACTGACGTTGGAAAAGATAAATGTCATTAGAAACCCTTTGAGTTGTAAGGGCTGGAAAAGCACTTTCAGCAAGTTATTGCTACTTCATGCATTTTCTCTTCCTTGCAAGGAATACGTGCAAATATGCTGGCAGTGGTGTATGATGGGGACGAGTGGAACATAGCAGCCTACATCCACCCTGGACAACAAGCACCATCTTCTGTAATCTCAATGTGGTTTGAGAACTGGGACCTGGAAAAGCAATAATTCATGTGGTCAGAGTCCAGAAGGCTTAGCCAACATGTGTACATGATTTCTATGTTCTTTTCCTATACATCCTTTTCACTTCAAATAAGAAGAGTGTAAAACCATTTCCCCCCCTAATTTGGTGGTAAGTACAATAGCTTTTAAGAACAGAAGCACTAAACAGTGACTTCTTCTCTGCTTTTTAGGTAAAAGTGGGATGTATTTATAAATCCTATCTATGGGACAAAGACGGCCAATTTTAACTATGAAAATAGTTCAGGTGTAGGCAAATAAGTTGCATTTTGCACCAACACATAACATAGAAAGTAATGTGCTATGCAGTTAGGAAGACCATATCTACAGTTCATGTGGACATGAACAATTCTGAATTAATTTCACTATCTATAAAAATCTCAATAATGGTATGTGGAGGTTTGATGATTCATGTCTATTTTCACTGAATCATTTTTCTTATAGGTATCTTTAAGAATCTAATTTCTACTTCATTGTCCAAATGCATTTACAGTAAGCAGACCACAATCTGATTATTTTGAAATTCTTTTCAGTTAATTTGATTCCCAGAACAGTACAATTGATCTACCTTATTGTTCAGAAATCCAGTTGTTACAGCCAAAAAAAGAAAATGGGCAACAACCATCAAATCAACCATGCTACCACTGATTCAATAGCAGGGTCTAAACGTAGCTGCAGACTGTAGTTAGTTTTCTTTATGGTTTTCCTTTTCCCCCTATTTCAAATTGCAAGCTGTCATTTCTAGAACTCTCTTTCATTTTTCTTAACATACCTGAGCCCCAGCTGTATCAGGTCAAGTGACCTAGAACCTCTGAATCTAGAGTAATTTATGGTGGATGTCAGAGAAAATCATGGCCTGGGAAACACAGCCCCCAAACTCCCAAAGCTGTGTTCCACCTAGCCCTATCACACACCACCGCCAGGCATAAGTGGCCTGTCAGTACGACTCGCCATTATGCTTGGGGAAGAGAAGTGTATCCTTAGTTCTGTAGTTCACAACAGTAAAAACAAATGCGGAAAAAATGCATTTAGATGGAGCTCCAAATTTTATTAACATCTTATTTGCTCTTAACTTCAAAACTAAAACGGTTTGCCTTCGGTTTAAATCATATTAGCAATTGTACAGAGCACTAACTGCTCCCAAGTGAGCGCAGCAGTTCAGTTGACTGGTTCTGAAGGCTTCGTCTTACTTAATAGCTTTTAAATTAGTAGAACGAATGTTGTTGAAAGGAAAGCAGCATTAAAATGCTATATGGTATTGGTTTATGATATTGTAAAGAGTCTGTGAAAATATACCTATGATTAACCAAGGAATAATATTTGAAATTCAAAAGAATACACCAAGCCACACAGCTTGCTCCTTCCTTTATTCTTTCCTTACTTCAATCAATAAATATTTATTGAGCATTTTTGCCAGGCACTGTGATAAACCCTGGGGATATACTAATGATAAAGATGTGGAGGCAAGAGGCAAATACAAAGTTGCAATATAAAATGACAAGCATACATACTGAGATAATTGTATACAGGTTAAGCTAGAAGGTAAAGCTGCCTGGGAATATGGGGGAGACGGGGCAGGTTCGAGAGGGCATCTCAGGGACGCTGGACACTTGCAGGATGACAAAGTGTTTGAAAGGTTGATGGGGCTACTCCTAGAAGAGGAAGCTGGGGTACATGAAGGAGCACAGAGTGCTCAGAGAACTAAATGCCATCACACTGGAATGGAAGGTTTACTCTATGAGCAGAGATTTGCTCATGAATTTTAGGCTGGTGAATAATCTGATTTGTGTTTAGAAAATTCACTCAGCCTTCTGTGGGGAGGGAAAGGTACGAAAGTGGGGAAGATGTGAGGCAGGAGTCGAAAGGTGTCTATTGTAATGGCCCAGTTGAGAGAGGATAAAAGCCTGAAGTAGCCCAGAGTAATGGGGACAGAAAGGAAGTGGATGGATTTAAGAGACAGTGTGAAAACCACAGGGCCCTCATCCTTTGTAAACACACAGTATCCTCAGTCCTGAAATTGTGGTTTAGTATATATCTCTACCTATCTGTCATTTATTTCACTAATAACTTTGTTACCTAATGGTGAAATGTTAACATTTTTGGCTTTATAAAGCAAAATTTGGTAAGCAATACTTGGTAAAATTACAAACTAAGCTATAATAAATTACTTCAATTTTGTTTTTCAAAAAATCACATATTGATCTCCAGGTGATTAGATGGAATCACAAAGATATTGATAAAATCAGCAGGCTGTTGAAATGGATCCCCAGGTATCTAGCCCCCTCAAATGTTTCTGGGAAGGACAAACCTCAGACAAACTATGTTACCATTAAAGCAAAAGGCTTATGGTGTCCTGAGGAACTTCTGAAGCTTCAAGAAATTCCCATTTCTTGGACGGAATCAGTCCTGGGAACAGCTACCCAATCAATAGATGATGCTTAGTCAATGTAAACATTCACCCATCCACCTATTTATATGTGCTCATCTTATGATTCAATCTTATGTCGAAGAATAATATATTTACTGCATGTGGAAAAACAGAAGTTGTAAAACATCTTTTTAATGTGCTGGTTCATTTTATTATTTTCTTTATTTCCAGTAATTTTTTTTCTTCTACTGGTAAGAAAACCATATTGAAATAAATGGAATCTTTTAAAGCAATTTACCAAGTTCTATATAGTTTTGGGGTTAAATGTGATTATAACTACATTTTATTAACTTGCTTCGAAATACGAATGAGATCATTAGTTTAATGATTTAAACCTCCCAATAAAAAGAAATTAACATAACAGATTAAGCTAATTCATCTTATTACCCATCACTAGGCCTCCCTGGGAAAGGAAAACACTCTGTAATTAATGATATAATACTGGTGTACCAAAAGCTAACACAAAGAATCCCTTATTCTCTTGGAGCTCTTTCTCCAAAGGTCTGGGAGGCACTGAAACAGGCTGACGGTAGAACTTTCCAACATGGCCCGCACAAGGGCAACACTAAAGCAGTGACCTTAAAGGATAAGAGCTGGGTCATGCTTCATGACAATCTTAACAGCTTCTTCCCTTAAGAGCAAATACTAACAAAAATGTAAACAATGCAGGTTTGACATAGCATTAAACTTTTTTTTTCCAAAGCACATTGACATCGATCATTTTGTTTTATAGCAAGAACTCTGGTAAGATGAATAGGGATGATATGATTCATTCTGCAGACAAGAAAACAGGTAAAAATGAGGGGCGGTGTGGTTTTCTTACATTACCCATCAAGCTGGTGGCAAAGTGAAGCCAACGCTCCACGTCTCCTTACTTTTATTCCTATGCTCTTCTTTTCCTCACAAGGTAAAGATGACACCATTTCCCTCGGGAACAGGATTAAGGCAATTAAGAGCCATGTCCTGTGCCACCATTTCTGGAGTAAAAATCACTTTCAATCATGCTTTACTGTTATTAATTTCAGCTTAGATGAGGCATTTTACCTGGAAATATCCATGCCAAACCTTAGACCCTCTGTCCTCATAAAAGAAAATTCTTTGAATATTTTCAGAATTGGTCCTCAAAGGAGGAATAGATAAATACATCTTTCCATTTTAAAATCTACTTAAATCTCCCATTTTTAGCTTGGAATTGATTATGGACCCATTTGCATCCCGAGAGCTAGCATTTCTAAGTGTTATTATCAAGGGAAAAGAAAGTTTGATTAAAAATTTTTCCCATGTGCATAGAGGGAAGCACAAGTGACTGTAACAAATGGGGATTGGGATTCAGTGGAGATTAAAAATTCTTGGCCCATTTTCTTCTTCTAGTGCAAAGGCGAGATGTCTAGCAGGAGGGGCAGAAATAGGTGACAAGGGAAGCCTCAGTGCCCAACAGTTTGATAGAACTCATGGTTTTTCCCAGTCATGGCAGTAATAGTTGATTTTGTAACCATCATAACCACAATGATTAGAAACTGCATTTTATAATACTGTGAGTTCCCAAAATACATTCAGAGTGATTATCTTATTTAATCCTCATAATAGCCCTTTGGGGCAGGCACTATTATTTTGTCCTCATTTAAGAGATTAGGAAACTGAGGATCAACCATAGTGCTGCCTTAAGAAAGAAACTTTGCAAAAATCACTTGGGCCTTCAGCACCTATGCCTATTCCACCCCACGCCTTGTTTTCCCACCCCCCTAAAACCCAGAGTATTGGATTCTGGCTTCTCACAACTCACTCGTGCCCATCCATGAAAGGTGAGGATTTTGTGACAGGTGTCAGGGCGCTATGATCATAATAAGCTATGCCCGGCTTAGCTTCTCCACCCACTCCATGTATCTGCTGCCTTCCACAATGGCACTGGAAATGGGATTAGCGGGCAACACCAGGATATCAGTACCAAAAGATTACTGACCGGGCTCAGGCAAGTTCCCAGCAGTGGCCTCTCCAGCTTAGAGGGCGTGTATTAATATTTAAATTTATGTTTGTGCTTTCCTTTTCTCCTTTTTTTTTATTGGTGTGTACAGGGATTCTGTAGGATGGTAACCATAGTAACAGCAGAACAAGAGAAATGAGATTTCACCCCCAAAATGCATATCATAGGCTGTTTACTAAAAGTGGCAGATCTGCCAGCTCTCACAGAAGACAACAAAGGCTTCTGATGTGGCTTCCAGTTGGCTTTATTGTTGTTTTACTTTTAATATACATATCCTCACATCATACATGTGTGTTTCTTTTAAATTGATAACATTAGAAAGGAAATTTTACTTTTGGGTTGAAATCTAATAGTTTTCTTTATCAGGTAAATTAGCAATGCTTTGTTCTGACACACGTAAGTAAGCCTTGTAAATACATAGATGATACCTGGGAAGAATGTCTTTGCTTTTTGTTTTGTCAATTACATTTGATGATGATAATAATGGTAATCAGATAATCAATCTACTTTTCCACTGTGGCATCTCCAGCACCTCAGCTACCCAGCAGACAGCCTATGCAACCAGGGTGTCTCACCACGAAATAGGCAGAGGAATGATTGCCCCTGGTGGCAGGGAGACTGGAACTGTTTAGGTAGAAATCATGAAGTGAACAAAAGGGACTTTGTTCTTCACTTAAGCCTTCAACTTTATATCATAAAAAGGCAGAAATGACCTCTAAACAATAATTTGGGGCTCTGGAGAGTTTTAGGCTTAGACTAAAAATTTTCTAGGTTTTTCCTTCCTCCCTTTGCACAAATATTTTTCATTCACACCTTAAATGTCCTCCTCTATGCTGAACACAGGCTGAACACTGCTCCTGGTTTCTAGTAGTAATGATGAGATACATATTCAGGAAACTTATTCCACTACATTTAAGCTAAGGCAATATAGGTAAATGGCTAAATGCAGAGTTTGGAACCAGCAAGGCTTTGTTCAAAATCTTGGTTCCTCTATATCCTAGCTGTGTGATCTCAGACACACACTAATAAATTAGTTTATTGTAAGTAAAGTAATAAGTGAGGATTAAATGAGATAATGTACACAGAGTGTCTGGCATATATTGAATAAAACCCCTAAAACTCTGCTCTAATAAAGGTGCCATAAAAGCCCAAAGAAGGTAGTGACTGGCTGGCTGGTGGGGGATGCTAGGGAAGGGATGGGGCCTTCTCTGGGAAAGAAACCCTGTAGGAGAGACAGAAGTACAGAGGAAACAGGGAAACTGGGAAACCTGAAAGAGGAAGGGGATTGATCTGGAGAAGGGTTTGGAAATAGAGACTGGTGTTTTGTGTTCAAGGGAGGGATGGTCAGATAAGAAGAGCCGAGTTCCAGATGAGCAGGACTACAAAGACCTGTTGGGGTCCCCAGGAGTCCAAAACTCGCTCCCTGCCTGGAAGTTGTGGGCAGCATGAGGCTGCCCGGGGTGCTGCTGCAATACCACTCTGGCTTAGATGAGGACCTGCCAGGACTGTTTGAAACCAGGGCCTTTCCTGTTTCCCCCAGGGTTCTTGTGTGTGCCCAAGGGGCTACAAGCAAGGTAGGGAGATGGGGCTTCCTACCAGGCCTGGTAGGAGAGAGTTCAGCCAGGCTCGAATTGACTTGAATGAATGAACAAATGAATGAATGAGCAAACAAACAAGTATGATCTTTCTGAGGATCATGGAGCCATCTGCACATACTACACAGTACTAGAGGAGTTTTGGGAGCAGGGAGTGCTTTTCTGGCATGGAAGAAGCAGGTAACATTTTATTAAACAGTGGAGGAGGGGAGGATATAAACATGTGACAGGAACACTCTTACACTGCTGGTGGGACTGCAAATTAGTGCAACCTTTGTGGAAAAGAATTTGGAGATACCTCAAACAGCTAAAAATAGAAATACCATTTGACCCAGCAATAGCATTGTTAGGCATCTACCCAAAAGAGCATAAGTCATTCTATTATAAAGACATCTGCACCCGAATGTTTATGGCAGCACAATTCACTATTGCAAGGACATGGAAACAACCCAAGTGCCCATCAATTCATGAGTGGATAATTAAAATTTGGTATATGTTCACAATGGAATATTACTCAATTCTAAGAAACAACAGCGGGCTAGCACCGTTTATACTATCCTGGATTAAGCTTAAGCCCAAAGTGAGGCGACACAAGATCAGGAAAATGGGCTCCACATGTACTCGCCATCAAAATGGTACTGACTGATTAAAACTATGGTGCTCAAATGGTGGTGGTGTTCACCAGGGATTCGGGGGGGGGGGTGGTAGACCCACATCTTGGGGATGTGGTGAGCATTGTGGAGGGGAAGGGCATACCTCTAACCCTTCTTAGGGAGAGGCAAAGATATAAAATGTAACCAAAATGTCAAAAAAAATATTTATCAGGTGTCGGGCAGGTGGGAGGGGGGAGGAGGGGATGGGTGTATTCTTACATAATGAGTGCGATGCACACCACCTGGAGGATGGACGCTCTAGAAGCTCTGACTCGGTGCGGTTGGGTGGGGGATGACAAGGGCAATATATGTAACCTTAACAGTATTTGTACCCCCATAATATGATGAAATTAAAAAATCATGTGAAAATGAGAAGCGCGATCTCAGCAGAGGGAACATTATAAAGGAAGTGAACACGAGGGCATGAATGAGGAACATGTGGCAGACAAGGTTTTAAGGAATGTAGAATTCTGTGAGATGAATGAATGAATGGAAAACACAGGTTGGCACCAGAGGGCTCAGGGCATGGAATATTGAACTAACAGACATGGATTTGATACTAAAGGAGGCACATATTGAAAGCATAGTTGTTGCTTCTGCTGTCGATGTCATTTCATGGTAATGAGAAACTGTTAAAGCTGTTGAGGAGAAAAATGACATAAGCTTCACTCTGCTTTTTAGCAGCTCCAGCTAATAGAAATATATTTAAAGCCACATATGTATCATCTTAAATATTCTAGTCATTATACAAAGATGGAATTAATTTTAAAATATATCATTTCAACATGTAATCAATATAAAAATTATTAATGAGATATTTAAAATTATTGTTTTAGTATGAAGCATTCAATATCTTATCTGCATTTTACACAAACTGCACATCTCCATTGGCACTAGTTACATTTCAAGTGCTCATAGCCACTTGTGACCAGTAGCTCCTCACCGGATAGGAGGACAGCATTTGTCACTCTGTAGGGTAATGTAGAGAAGGAGGAGCCCAGGAGAGGAGATTAGTCAGATGATTGTCGTAGCTCAGGAGAGAAGTAATGAGGGCCCGAATTCAGATAGTGGTGGCGAGAACAAAGGGAATAAAAAGACAGTTGCAAGAATTGTTGCAGAAGTAAAACCAATGGCATCTGAAAATTATTATAGCTGACACTGGGATGGAGGGAGACGGCAGAGTCTACGCTGATCCTGCTGACTAAAGACTGGGAGCCTGGGACCACCAGCGTAGGGACACAGCAGGAGGGGCTGACTGGGTGGGGAATGAGTGGGTGGGTTCAGCTGTGAAGGTGTCTGGAGGACATCCAGCTGACAAAGTCCAGCAGGCTCTCGAGATGCGAGAGCACTAGAGACAGAAGATGGACACTGAGATTTAGATTAGAGGTCATCACAGACAGGAGACACGGAACCTCTGATACTGGGTGACATTTCAGAGAAGGGAGCCGTGAGGGCAAGCAGAAAGGAGCCAAAGCTCAAAAGGCCCACCTGCTGCTGGAGGAGGGATGGGGGAGGATGAGGAGATGGAGAAGCAGCATTCGAAGGAGGAGGAGGAGGAGAACCGGAAAGACTGTGTCCAAGGTGGAGCACGTTTCCAGAAAGTGAGGGGCCAGATTCCGTAGACAGAGCGAGGAGGATGGGCACCAAGACCTGAGAGGGATTTAAAGAGGTAATCACAACTTTGACATCTCATGGCATAGTGGGAACAGCAGCTAAATGACACAAGGTTAAAGACTGTGTGGAAAATGAAGTGGAACCATGCACAAATATTACTCTTTTCAGAAATTTGAAGATTAAATAAATAAGGAACATAAAAGAGAATTTCTTGAAAAACAAACTGCAGTTTTAGGATCAGGAGGACATGACTCCAGTTATAGAATCAGGAGGAGAATCTGGTGAAAAAGCAAAGATGAAAGTAGGGAGCAGTGATGGATGGTTGAAGAACCCCACAGAGGCAAGAACAAATGGGAGGGATCAAAGATGCAATGGAAGGAAACACAGTGAGCACCTACATCCTCCTCTAAGACAGAAAGGAAATCAGAGACGGTGGGTTAACATACAAATATTTTAAATTGGAAAGCAGGAAATTTGAGAGCTCTCACAAGTCAAATATCCTTTAAATTAGTGGGCATGGTAGTTATAAATGAATATAAAAGCAGAATAGATTTTCATAGAATCTACGTAAAATTCCCAAGCCATATGTCTTGAATATTTATTATTGTACAATATTTATTAAATCTTCTGTGCTAAATGTACGAGGTTCCAAATGGAAAACACAGACAATAAAACAGGATGTGCCAGGCAAAGCCTGAAGACTGGGGTATGGTTCGGTACACCTCACACAGTTATCATTTTCTTCATGAATTCAGTATGGTCCAGGGTCTTATTCTAAGCCCAGACAGACCATGAATAGATCTGTTTTAGAGACGATCAGCTTGAAACTCACCCATTTTCCCTGAAAACCACTCAGTAAGCAACTTAGGACAAGTCAGTCTCCTCTTTGCCCTGCTTTAGAGTGCTACCATCCTGTTGCTATTACAGGACTTTTGATATTGTTTCCTATTAACTACTTGTAAATAGCAAAAGGAGAACCATCGCTTAACGGAACACCAAATGCAACACACATTTTATAATAAAATCCAATTCATAATAGTATTGTTATTCAAACAATTTCGTAGTTTTTATATATCGGTTGGGAATTTACGCTAGAACAAAAAATATTTAAGAATTTTAAAATAAATTAACTCTTGGTAAATGAGCACATACTAAAGGAAAGAAACATTTGAATCCAAATTAACTTTTCTGCACAAACATTACAACACTGGTATCTGCATGAACATGTGCACGCAAACACAGACACGTTTCCTTGGAATATGGACCTGAATTTTGTGTGACTTTGAACGAGAATATTTGTGTTAAAAATGTGATGGGAATGAAACTGAGGATTGTAAATTAGGCAATATAAAGACAATTCTAATTGGAAAATTTGTATTTTGTGTTCCGTGTTGGGCATTTTAATGTGGATGGGATTATTTTGGGTATATTAGAACGTTTAATTTGGATGATATAGACACACACTACAATAGAAATCACTTTTAAATATATTAATAAAAGGATTATAATTCCACACTTTTTGTGCGTTTGCTTTATGCCGCTCTCCTCCCATCTCCGCGTTGCTTAGCACTTACAGTGTGGAGAGGGCGGAGGGAGAGCCGGAGTGGCTGGCCAATCAGCCCTCACCTACTGTGATCTGATTCATTCCCCAGCGGGTATCTGATACCACCTGATATCTCCCTGCTCACCCCAAGGCGATGTGTGGGCTGTTGTTTTCATGTCCAGCCCTTCCACTTCCATCTATAATTTGTTTTTTTACATGGAAAAATTCTTGCTATTTTGCCAAGGGTGACAGGGTCATTACTTGTAATGCAAAACAAAGACACCTAGAAAGGAATATGAATGTGGAACTTCAGTTGGAATGTGTCAGAGTGTACAAGGGGGTATATACACCTACGCACACAAGCTTTAAAATTCCCTAAAGCTTGCCCCAAAGTGATCATTTTCCCCAAGTGTATATTCTGTAGGGAAATAGAGGACTGTCAGAATTCCTGGTATCTGACTGCTGATGCAAAATGTAGATCTGTGGGGTCAGGATAGAAATGAAACACCAGTGTTGCAAAAATGCAAGGTAGTATTAGTCTCTGGTTCAATCTAAACCCTAAGTTATTTCCTAGAGCCATAGCTGGAGTGAGGCCCATGGCTCTTCCTCTCTAGGATCTGCTTTTCTGAACCTGAGCATACCTAGAGAGAAGCCCTGTGTCCTTGAGATCTAGATTCCAACACTTACAGGAACTTTTTACTAAGGGGCGCAGGGTTGGAGGAGGGCTCACCTGCACCTAGTCCTAAGGCAATCAGGAAGAGGACCAAGGATGGCTGTGGCCCTTCAACTGCAGCTCCATAAGGAAGCCTTTAAAACAGGGGTGGCACCCAAAAGGAAACTTGTGAGAGAAGGGAAGACTGAATTCCACAGAGTAGTATTTACATACAGAAGGCTTGGTTTTCATATTATATATTGTCCTATCTGGGATAAGAATTAGAGCTAGATTTTTGGCCAAATAGTTTAATCAATTTTTCCCATTTATTTTTCTGATCACTATTATTATGTCTTAACATATAAGGGTTTAATTTTTTATATTAGCAGCCTTAGGTCTTTAGGACCTTTTGCGGTTCTCTATGTACCCAATGGAGAGTAGAGAGCTAGGTTTTTGTTTTCATTTTTTTTTTTTTTAAAGGCTGCCTAATGCTACCAGAGGGAATTCTTGGATCTGGGTACTCAGAGGTTGATTTTCAGGTATTTTGCCACAGGTCAGGAAGAATTAATGTTCCCATGTGTTTGCTGTACCCTTTGGTTTCTCTGGAAAGAGTTCATTATTTACTTGTGAATCTCTCATGAATTAGGAAGAGATATTACCCTACTTAAGATGTTTGTGGCTGCTTCCATGTAAAAGTCACTTGGCAGTACAGGAGTGAAAGGGAAGTAGCTAAAAGGATGAGGAAATGTTGGCCACTCATTTGGAGACCATTTTAAATCTTATTTAGTAAAATAATTAGGAAAAGAAGGCTAGGAAAGAATGTTTAGTTCCTAAAGAAAAAAAATCTGGAAAAACTGGTAGGAAGGTTAAAAGTGGAATTCATGGTAAAACTACAGAAACAACCTAAAAATTAACTGCAAAACTGCCTAACAAGGGCATGTTGGAGACGTGGGCACAGAGCTCTTGGTACAAGTCCCTCCCCAGACCCCATAGTATCCTGTAGGGGGTTGGCATGTATTAAAAGACTGTCTTGATAAGCACATTATTATCTAGACTTGCAGGAGGCCACAGTTATAGGGGTGGGAACTGAAAAAGCTTAGGGTATCAGCAGTGAGGAAGCTATAAAATCTCCATAGCCGTTTATACCCAGCCACATGGCAAATAAAAGTGAACTGATTCTATGCAAAATTTCCTCATCTCTAAATTATTCTAGTGAACCAAAAAGTCGTATCTACCTAAATTGGGGAGGTTATGCAGTCGTGTTACTGATATAATCCATGTATGGTCCTCAATGGACCAGCTGCCTGTCCTCACACTTTTCAATACCTAGACTTGAGTAGCCTGTGGTTCATTCCCACTTCAGATTCTGGTTTGATCTTATTCCTGACAAGGTCAATTATTTGGACCTTGTGCTTCCCTCTGATAATCAGTACATTAACTTATTCAAAATATTTACTAAGATGCACTTGATGAGGAGGACACAAAGGAAAGAGGAGATATTTGAGAGTTTGAGGACTTCCTTAGGCTCTGTGTGGAGTTATACACAGCTTCTGCAATAGAATTTGCAAGGCCTATGGCAAAATGAAAATGCAGAGCCCCCTGTTCAAAAATTAATATTTTAAGACAGTTTCAGTAGAGCAGTAAACCAAGTGGGGGCCCCTTCTGAGCATGGGACACTGTGACTGCATGGGTCACATGCCCATGAAGTCAGCCCTGGTTACAAAACCTTGTTCTCTCTGCCTAAAATCCCAGTCTTCCAAAAACTCAGAACCTGCTTTCTTTTACCACTTTCCCCTCATTCTCAGTTGTAAAATATGAGTCCTACTAAGTGCTGACAGACTTTGCTGCTTGCCTAGAACTTTGTTGTATGCTCTGGACTCTCAATACGCTGTGTCATTACAGCTGTGACTTCTTGACACCACACTAATGCCTGAACTGCACCTCTGGTCTGTTGCTATATGTCTAGATGCTCTACACTGCCTGATCGTTTGGACCTACTCTCATGGTCAGCTGAACTATCCTCTTATCCCTTGACCAAATGAAACCCCACAGAGGAGGTCAAAGGTCCTGGACCTTTAAATACTTAGGATCTGGAGGGGAGAAAGAGAGAGAGATTATACAACCACACCCCTAAAGTGAAAAGAAACATTCTTGGGATCCCAAACTCAAGTGGACCAGATGAAAAGCAGTGCAACTGCCTTCTTGGCCCCTTTATCTCAAAGATCTTACCACTCTCCAAGTAAAAGTGAACCAATGAAAAGAGCATTGCTCCCTACAGTTTGATAATGAATTTTTATATGTACATCATTTTGTAACTTAGTATTTCCTCCTCCTTCTCTTGGAAACCATCCAAAAGCACCCTCAATTTTTGGCAAAACTAAGAGAGAAACTCCAAAATATTTGTAAGCATTGCCAAAAGCAATCAAGTTCACGAAGGAGCTGCATGCAGTTTCCTCCAAACTGGAGAGGTGCCAAGCAGAGATCTCTACGGCAACAATTCAGCTGTGGGAGGTCTCAGAAAGTAATGACGAAAATACTCTTTCTGAAGTTAAGAAGCCCATTTCAAGCAGACCTTGCCTGCAACAGTAGCGGTGGAAAGGGGTAGTCAAATAACCAGGTTTAATTCAGAAAAGCAGAGAAAAACTAGACATAGACAACTTGACCAATCATGGAGATAAGCCATATTTGCAAGAAGTCTGTCTTGGTGGCAGCCAAGAAGAAGAGAGCCTTGCATTTGTGAATCCCAGCTAAGAACTTTCTGCAAACTATTGGTCCAGAAAAATGTTGCCAGGAAGCATATAAATATTGTGAACTAACATCATATGTGTAATGAAGAAAGTCTACAAAACAGAAATACAAGAATTCAGAAACTGATGGAGAAATAATGAGAAGAGACAAATGTTACAGGATAAAACTCAGACAAGAAGTACAGTAGGTCCTCGAATAATGTTGCTTCATTTAATGTCATTTTGATATAATACTGATGAAAAAATATTGATTCCTGGCCAGGGCCACTGTGTGGGATTAGACATTCTCCCCATGTCTGTCTGGATTTCCTCTCACATCCCAAAGATGTGCACATTGGGTTAACTGGCATGTCTAAATTGTCTCAGTATAAATAAGAGTGTGTGTGTGTGTGTGTGTGTGTGTGTATGTGAGTGCATCCTGTGATGGAATGGCATCCTGTCCAGGGCTGGTGGCCTCCTTGTGTCCTGAGCTGCCAGGATGGGCTCTGGCCACTCGAGACCCTGGACTGGAAAAATTAGGTAAATAATCATCTTACTTGTTTTTCTTAATCTTTCTTAAATGTATGTATAGTTCATTTACTTCAATGCTTAATATTAAAAGTATTTGCTCTTTATTTAGAAGTTTAGTGATGTTTGTGTGACCAGAAATACGCTATAGGAACTTAAACTCTTCTTCATATCAATTGGCCCATAGTAAAATTGGTTTCATTACAGATTGTTTCACTTAAAGTCACAGTTTCCAAGAACCTAATGACAACATTAAATAAGGACTTACTGTAGAAGAAATATTAAGCCATTATAGACATGAAAACAAAATTAGAAGAGACACAAAGCCAAACAGATATTGCAGGAAAAACAAAAGACAATAACGGACAGCATGAAAAAGAAAAAGGAGAAATGAAAAACACACTAAAATATTTTAAAATATTAGTGAGAAAATGATAAAGCTAATGCAATGCTAAAGTGGAAAACTCATAGGCAAATATTTATATTAATAGTAAGATATAAAAAAAGTGGAAAATTCATGAACATATTTATAGCAATGAATAAGAAAGTCTGAAAATTAAATAAAGCATCCCAATGATGAAGTTAGAAAAAAACAACAAAATAAACTTAAAGCATAGGAAGAAATTTTTAAAAATAAAAGCAGACATTAATAACTTAGTCAACAGTACAACAGACCTAATAGATGAAATCAAAAGCGTGTTCTTTAAAAAAATAATAAAGTGATTACTAACTGCAATGGACTAAGTATTTGTATCTGCATCCCCTCAATATATATGTTGATACACAAATCCCAAGGTGACGGTAGTAGGAACTAAGGCCTTTGGGAGGGGATTAGTGCCTTCATAAGAGAGGCTTGAGAGAGACCCCTCACCCCTTTCACCACTTGAGGACACAGTAAGGTGTTGCCTATAGACCAGCAAGCAGGCCCTCACCAGACACTGAATCTGCCAACACCTTGATCTTGGACTTCCCAGCCTCCAGAACTGTGAAAAATAAATTTCTATCATTTATAAAACACCTGGTTTATGGTATTTCTGTTATAGCAACCCAAATGGACTAAAACACCAGCCTAATCAAGAAGGGAGAAAATACAAATAAGTAAAATAAGAAATGATACAAGGGAAATAACCACAAAACCATAGACATATAACTACAGACAGTGTGGCTCAGGGAAAGTCATCTTCAACTTGGGGAAAGGAAAGGGAAGAACTCAGAGGATTTTGTTCTGCAACTTGGGTACCAGTTCAGCCACAGGAATGTACCAAGCAGATGCCAGAAGCCTCTGTGTCCAGGCCTTAGTTCCTGGGTGGCACTTATAGACCCACCCTGGACCAGAAGGAAACATGGTGTCCTGAAAGAAATGACCCAGTCCTGGAAGGATTCACCACCTGCTGACTAAAGAGCCCTTGGGCTTTGAATAAACATCAGAGGTAGCCAGGAAACAGGTTACCAATGGCTTTGGGCGAGACTGGGCTGGCTTCGGGTGTCACCTGGCACTGGTGGCCACAAGGAATTCCCATGCCACTCCAACTCCAGCAGCCCAACACAGAGAGTGAGGGAAGAGAGTGAGGGGCTTTGCCTGTTAATCCAGTGAATTCTCCCATATCTTACCCAAGTCCACTAAGGCAGTACCACCAGGAGTCTGCAAGAGTGATAGCATTATCGGGCTTGGGGCATCCCCCATGCTGATATGGCTGCAGTGACCATAGACTTACATCACAACACTCAACTCCCTTTGAGTATCTGGAAAGCCTTTTCAACAAGGACAAGTTCAAACAAGCCAAGACTGTGATGATTAAATACCTAACTTTTCAATGCCCAGACATTGAAGAACATCCACAAGTATCAAGAATATCCAGAAAGACATGACCTCACTCATGTGGTCCCACATGTCCACTTCCTGACAGCACAAAGTGCATCCAACATACTTCCTGCAATCTTGCATAATTTCAATATGGGTAGATGGTAAACACTGTCTTACGAAGTAAAACCCAGATGGAGACTTGGCCTTATGAAGAATTATGCTGAGCATATCTTCCCAGATCTTCTCTCTTCCTCAGACTGGACCACAGCCAGCCCAAGAGCTGCCAGTCAAGAGGGAGAACACCTGCAGTGAGAAAGGTGGCATATGGCACCAGGCAACTTGCCAGCTGCCTTTTGGGCTCTAAATCTGTTCAATGTTCATGAGGTGCAAGAAACTGCTGTTTTAGAGTTTGAGGAGGTGGCAAAGAGAAGGAACAACAAGAAAAGTAAATCTCAGAAAGGCAGCATCTTCTTTTAGCTCCATCTGCGACAAATGACTGAGTCACTCGTCTACTACGCACGTTGAAGGTGGGAGAGATAACAAGGAGGATAAACACACAGGAGTCTAAAAGGACAGACTGAACTTAAAGAAGAGCCTTGCTAACTACACCACTGATGGGACACCTATTTAGAGTGGGACCGATGGCTTGAAAGAGGCTCCATCTGGGCCTATGCCCAGATGTGTGTGTCAGATTGGGGTCCCTAGAAGCAGAGCCCAAGCCAAGTGCTTCTGCAAGTGATTTATTGAGGGAGTACTCTCAGGAGACAAAATTGTAAGGAACTGAGGGCAGAGAGAGAAGGCCTGGAACGGAACTAAGCAAGGATGTGGTTAACTGAAATCTAACCTTGGCATGACTGCCCGGGGAGCTCCTGAGTGTGAAAGCAAGCGCCACAGAGTTATTTCACCTTGAAAAAAAGGAGCTGGGCTTTTGTACCCCTGTATTAATCAGCTGCCAGTCACAGGCCACCCCTGAGGGGAGGAAAAGGTAATTCCCCTTCAATAAGGGTAATTTTCCAGCAACAGTGTGACTATGAGCCATTAGCAGGCAACACTCAGAGAGTGGGAGGGCAGACAGGTGCATCGTTGCAGCTGCAGATGATGCACTGACAGCTGCAACCAGGCGGTGGCACATCCTAGGCTGAAGGTCAACCACTTAGTCCTTGAGCCTATGTCCTTTAGAAAAGCTACCTTCATAAGCAATGGCTCTGATTATACTACAGGCAGGACTAGCTTTTTGTGTGAGTAGCCTATGGCTGTAATTTAAGGGGCATTGAAAATAAAATACCCTTTTGACTGTCTAGTCTGAAATCTGACCCATCCACATTCATTCATTCTTTCACTAAATACTAAGTCTTGCTATGTGTCCGCTCAGCTCTGAGCACTGGAGACAAGTGAATTAGACAGTGTTCCCAACGTCCAGGGACTTATGGTTTATTTTAGGGAGACATACATTGTAAGGAGAGCACTCCAGGCAGAGAGAGTGCAACATAAGCAAAGGCATCGAGGCAAGAAGTACCCAGGTGTGCTGGAGACTCAGGGTGATGGGACATGAGAGATGAGGCCGAAAAGACACACAGGGAGCCTGATGGTGGAGGCTTGTGTATGTCACACAAATGCTTCATCCTGTCACCAGTGAGAAGACACTGACGGCATGAAAGTGGGCAGTGACTTGAGCTTGGTGTTTTAGTCTTACTAAAGCAATATGGTGGATGGATTTCAGGGAGTCAGGCTAGAGGTAGAGAACTCAATCAGGACTATTGTAATATCTGGGTAAGAAATGACAGGACCATGCACTAAGGAAGAGCAGTGGGACAGACAGTGAAGTACAGATGGCATTCCGCTTGTTAAGGAGCATCCTTCTTTGTACAGGTGTAGAATATCTGTGTTGGAACAGCCCGGCATTTAGTAGATGAGACCATGCTGCCCAGCAAGGCCAAGTGACATGACTGACCAGTGGCAGAAATGAGGCTGGAGTGCTGGTCTCTTTGCTTCATCCCATTACTCCCCACAAGTGCTTCCCTAACAGACCAGTCCCAGTGCTTTATTTCATGAATGAGAGAGTCTCACACTTTGCTAAGTAAATCAGAATTCCAATCCTTCCCCCAACCTCCAGCCACTCTAGTTTAAATGTTAGCAGCGAATATCTACTGATATAAATTCTTGATTTACCCATGAGTTATTCAAGATCTCATCACTGTTAGCTTATTTGCATGCTGAATGTCTGTTTTATGCACGGCCCTATTCTGGCCATAATTTCAGCTCTGGGGCACTGCGTGTAGAACAATAGTAGGATATGTTCCATAATTTGTTATTTTTTTTCCAGACACTTAACTTTCTAATGAAGTGATTCAAAGCAGCTTACAATGGAGAGCTGCACAAAGAGGCGACGCTCAACTTGGCAATTGGGCATAAATAACTAATGTTCAAGCCACACAATTACATGTCCTTGAATTATTCTGAAAATAGTCCACCCCAGTTGTTCAAGTAAAGTTGTTGTTTATCCTCCTTTCTATTCCAAATACATTTTCTATTTCATGGAAAGGCATTTTCTCTATGAATTTTCATCTGCAGTTGGGCAGGGCAGTCTGTAACTAGCTACTCACAGTTTGGTGTTAATTTCAGCATTGTTCCACTTCACCTCTTCCGGAAATCAGGGAGGTGTCATTTATGAAGCAGCTGCTGTATGTCAGGTACTGAGCTAGGTGATTTGCATTTGTAACCTCATTTAATTTTCACAACAATTCTGTGAGGTAGAATATTCCTTTTTACAGTTAAGGAGAGAGGCTCAGAGAGGTTAAGTGATTAATCACAAGCTCCACAGCACCAGGATTCACATTGGGGTCTGTCCTCCTCCAAGGAAGGATGATCTACCTACTATGCAGTGCTTTCTCTTCTCCATACTTGTATCCATGATGGAAATGCTTCCAAATGTTTGATCTGGCATAAGACTGTGTGGTAAGTATATAACATTACAACCTTTGTCCTAAAGTTTCAATTTTCTGTTTTGCATATAAAAATAATAAAACCTTCTCCCAACTTCACGTATTAATCGTGAGGAACAAATGAGATGATTGATGAGAAAGTTTTAGAAAAGAATAAACTGCTCCACAAACAAGAAGTATTAATATATGTGTGGTAATCAGTAAGCACCACCATGGGGCTTGGGGTGGAAAACAGGCTGGAGCAGGGAAGGCTTGGAAACCTTGCAGGTTTGGTGGACATGGGAAGTCTGGGACTGAATACCTTTCCCCTCTGGGGCTGTTCAGCATCAGCAGAAGTGGAAGAAGTGCCTTGTATGGCCTCTCAACATCCCATGGCAGTCCCGGTGTGGACAGAACTAGCAGGACCAAGCCCCGTGGGATCCCTCAGAATGGCTATTAGAGAGTCAAGCACCCCAGGAAAACAACAGCTCCTTAGCGAAAACTGGTTGTGTTCATAAGTTAGTGCACGGCATTGGTAACTAGATTTAAGTAAGCTGAGCTCACTCTTTTCTCTCCCCTCAGAGAAGGGCCCTATGGGCTTGGAGATTTCTTCAGCCCTTTCCTGCCCCGTGAGCCAGCTCAGCCAACACCAACACACTGCAGACTCCAGGCAAGGTGGGGTTTTCTTGGGAGTGGCGCCACTTCACAGTGGAGGGAAATCTCCCACCGCAGCACAAGCGTGTGGTTTGACCAGTTGCAGTGCACAAGTCTCAAAAGACTATTTTAACCAGATTATTGTCCCTTAAATTGTGTTCTGGGACAATGGGGACCCGGGACACCCCACCTTCCGTCAGTACTCACTGTCTCCACAGGATATTCTTGCTGTACCCAGAGGCACTTTATTTGTACATGAGAATTAAGACCTAATAGTTGAAAGCTAAATGTGCAACAACACACCAATGAGTGCCTGAAACATGGTAAGGCTATTTGATTAGTAGCCCGTAAGTATTTATCAAAACTTCCCTAAGAGAGAGATTTAAGATGCAAGGATGGAATGCACAGTACACACCTGTGTCACTCAGAGGACACCAAATCCTAGCTTCGTGGGATCCTCCCATCAGGGACATCGGTAAGATAAGGACAAGTGAAAGGATTAAACCACTGGCCAGAGATCGATCGAGATGAGCCCTGGTGCCTTGACTGTTCCCTGCTGCTGTTTTCCCTCTGGGAGTTTCCATGCCTAACTAAGACTGTCCGCATCCAAGTGGGTGGAGCGCTAGAGAGAGGAGAAAGGACTGAAGAAGAAGACACCAAAACTGCCCCAAGAGCCCCCAAAGTCCATTGTCTTGGCTCTTACTCATTCAGGAGCTGTGACTTCTAGGAATTCCTGGTGACTGGAGCCCCAGAAACCAGCAGTCCACATGTTGTCTTGTCCAGGTGATTTTGTGGAACTTGAAATGATTTCTCAACCAATCGGGAATTTTATTAAGACAACTGAGCCTCACAAAAGGGTTACTACAAAACTAACACTCTAATAAAAGTCCTTTTGCACTCATGGGGATTTTTATAACAATTTAACTTTTATAATATTACATCTTCGCTGTGAAAAAAGGATAAGACCAGAAAAGTAAAAAAATACAAAGTGCTCACATTTCACATTTTTATGCTTATTCTTTCAATCTTTTCTCCATGCAAAATACAGAGAGCGCTTTGGAGACTTCAACAATTATTCCCCACGGAAATGGGTTCAACATGGGTCAACCCCTAGCACTTTTCATAAGCTGTTCACGATCTTTCCCTTCTCATCTGGCCAATTCCTGCTCACCCTTCAGGTTTCAACAAAGTGCCACTTCCTCAGTGAAGCCCTCCATGGCATACCAACTTCCTTTGTTAATGTTCTTACAGAATGATACTCCTTTCTTTAAAACAAGTTCCACTCATCCACATGAATATTTGATTAATGATTATCTTCTCCTCTTAACAGTTGCACAAGAGCACAGACCACTTTGGATTTGCCCACCACTTTATGCCCATTGCCTAGTACAGTGCCTGGCACGTGGCAAATGCTTGATAAATACTTACTGAGTGAGTGAATAACCAAATGAAACCGTTAAGGAATTATGTTCACTAGAGACTGGCATCACAATGAAATATTCAACACAGATCAACAGTAATTTATCAAATGATCACTTTACTGCCTTAAAGTAGTTACTATTGCCCCAGATGTGGGCCTCTATGGAGTATACTTATTTCTAACTTATCTAATAAGATTTATTTAAAACATTTCTCTCTCTTTTTTCCCAGTTAGCAATTAAGAGGGAGGCTAAGGAGCACTGATTCCTTGGAACTCTGTCACGTCAGAAGTCATTTATATACTCCCATTTCCTCCGACATTTGGGTCTTATATACAGAAGAGGTGACAAAAGTCCAGAAAAATATCAACAAATGACATCAACTGAGATCTAGTTTCCCGATCCTTTACAAGCACAGCTCTGTCACATTATTTCACTATTTTACATCTCTTGTCTGGTATCTCCAAGTCAGAAAGCCTTTGATGGGATTTTGTGTTTATTTTTTCTAAAATAATAAGTGATAAAGAGGCTCCTTGGTTATGTCCATTTTAGATGGAAGTGGCTAGATGTCTGACAATGAAAAAATGCTCGGGACATCATCTATTAAGTGTTTTCAACAATAAACAAGCATTACCACTCCAGTTTCTCAAAGCTCAATAAACACAGACTGAAGGCATGCGACAGCTAGGCAAGAAGAAAAATTACTTCTGAAATGGACTAGAGTCAGGGACAATATCTGTTAAGAATTTTCCTCAAAATTAAGAGGCTAAATAATTGCTAGCAATAAACCATTGCTTGAGGAATTTCATGTTATTTCATTTAAGAAAGAATAGAAAGCAAATCATTCACCATTTTCTAGTCATAAGGTCTAGACAAGCATTTCCTAAAATTACTCTGAGAAAAGCTAACATGTCTTCATTTGTTACTACTGCATTTGGAAGTTCAGCTCTAAATAAAGTTAAATAGTTTTCTTTATTGCAGGACTTCTCAGAGCCTTTGCGAACTGTAAATCACCAACATGGAATTATCAGCATGAATGTTTCACACACATACTTGACCACAGAGCCCTTTTTGTAAGACATGATTTTTTTTTCATTTTTAATTGTGGCTTAAAAAAACTTACAATTTACTACCATCTTAGCCATTTTTAAGTGTGCAGTTCAGTAGTGTTAAGTATATTAAAATTGTTATGTAGCAGATCTCCAGACTTTTTCATCTTGTAAATGGGGAACTCTATATCCACTGAATGACGAATCCTCATTTCCCCCTTCTCAGCCCTCGGTAACCACCGTTCTACTTTTGTAAGATGTCATTTTTAATAAAGAATCCAAGTGCTCAAGTAATATGCTAAGGGATTTTGGTTTAGGTAAAAGATCAAAACCACTAGGACAGAGGCAAGGGGTGGTTAACAAAAAATATGCAAAGGTTTTCTTTGATGATAATGAGTCACATCTTTTTGAATCTCCATCTGCACCATTACTCCCATGAGTGCCTACCGATGAGAGAATGAAAACTGGAAAATAATGTTTAGATATTATATAGAAACAATGGTTCTACTACCTGTAGAACTTAATGATAGCAACTTTATAGCTTACAGGAGGTGAGTTAGTTTGTTTGAGATGGAGTCTCGCTCTGTCACCTGGGCTAGAGTGCTATGGGATCAGCCTAGCTCACAGCAACCTCAAACTCCTGGGCTCAAGTGATTCTCCTGCCTCAGACTCCAGAGTAGCTGGGACCACAGGCATGTACCACCATGCCCGGGTAATTTTTCTATTTTTAGTAGAGACAGGGTCTTGCTCTTGCTCAGGCTGGCCTCAAACTCCTAACCTCAAGCAATCCTCTTGCCTTGGTCTCTCAGAGTGCTAGGATTACAGGTGTGAGCCACTGTGTCTGGCCAGAAATGTTTTATATAGAAGGAAGAATTCCTAGAGAAGAATATTGTTAAACTGGTTGTATTCTGTCTCTCCTCATCTCAACACACTGCAATGGCTCCCACGGCCTAAAGCATGAAGTACAAGCTTCTTTGCAAGAATTTTTGTTTCCTTTGTAATTTAGTCTCTTTTCTCAACACCCAGTGCTTCAGCCATTCTGTACATTCTCTTCACACCCCTGTGCTTGTCTTTCTTTCATGATTTTTTATCTTGGAATGTACTTCTTCCATGTTCTCCAGTAAGAAGAGCCCGCCTTCTCTCTAACACTTTCTTCTTTTTGGCATTTATTTCATTCTGCTATCTACATCCCCTATTCTGGAGGTACAGGGTTTTTGAGGTCAAGACCCCTTCTTTTCTCTTTATATTCACTTTAGGCTTATAATAGTGTCTTTTCATAATATACACTAAAATATTTGTCCAACTGAATTGAACTGGATCCCCAAATACACTTTCTCTGAAGGTCTTTAGAAGCATATCAAATTCTAATTGTTCACACTTATATCTGGGCCTTTCAGAGGCATGGGCTGAGCTAACCTGGGCTGGAATGATTTTCTTATACTGTGAAGAACTTGGGTAGAAGCAGGAGGTCTCTGGATTCATTTTAGAGTAGATCAAATGTGTCCCCTGGCTTAGGACATTTTCCTGATTCATGATAGTGGCAGGTTTGAGGGCAGAGTGGTGAGCTTGTGGGTAAATAACACACACTGAGTACACAAAAAGAAAATTCTAGAACAGAACGCCCATGTGTGTGTGCATGTGCTCATCTACGTGAGCCTAGGTAGGAGAAAGAATTTGTGTGTCATACAGCTTTATAAATACTTTCTCCCAAGTAAATGTCTTACTTTTCACTTTTACGGTTTCTCATAGTGAAGAGGGAATAACAAGCAACATTTTTCAGAGTGGTGTCTTCATATTCCATTTGTGAAACTCAATTTTAAAAACAAATTTACTCTAAGATTCATTTAGTACCTACTGTGTGCCCGATGCTATTCTAAACACTTTATATGGCATCTCTTTTAACTCCCATAACAACCCCATGAGATAGAGGCGATTTTATTCTAATTTTACAGCCAAGAAGAGTGAAGCACAGAGTGGTTATGTAACTTGCCCAAGGTCAGACAGTAGAGAAGGGATTTAAACCCAAGTTGTTCTGACTCCAGAACCCAAGTTTTCTACCATAAATGCCTAGAGAGACAGGCACAAAGTTAGCATTGAATAAAGACTTGTTTTCTTCGCAAATAGTGAAGGCGAATCATGAGATGGGAAGAGGATTAAAAAAAACCCAGGAATAATTGTATTAATGCTTTTATGCTGGTAGGGTGATTTGCCTGCCATCTGCTATTCATTGTGAAGTAGATACAAGTAAAAAATTGTAGGTTATTTAGTTGTTCTGTTGAGAAGTCCAAATGGGAAGGATCTGTATAAAGAAAATCTTTACTGTCATTAATAGAAAACTTTAGAAAGGCCAACCACAAATTGCACAGGAAAACATTTTAACAGGTTGTAAAACTTATGTTTGAAAGAAACATTTATTCCCTACAGGGTTCTGTAGCTGTTCTCACCGTCGACAATATGTTGGTAGGATTTATATTGCGTAGAATATGTCACTGTAATTCTATTTGTTTGAAAATAGTTCTCCATTTCGCTGCCTCTAGTTCCACAAAGAATAAAATCTTAATTTCATTAAAATTGGGGCCATTTGAAAATTTGAATCTCTTTTATTAGCATCATTAATATTTGTTATCAGTCTCCCAGAGGGTTCAGTGAAGGAGGTTTCTATAATGTCACATCAAATTTTATTCTGATCAGGTTCAAAATCCTCAGTCAAGGACTGGATTACATTTTACAATGAAATTGCATTTTTAAGCAAGACAGTGTCATAAAAAAAGAACTGATTATATTAAAAGAGACTTAAGGGATACTAAATAAATGTAACGATCCTGATTTAAATATGCCAAATGTACAGAAAAATACTGGGTCAACTGGGGAAATACGAATATGGACTTGGTTTTAGATGAGATGAAATTGTACTTAAACAGAAAGGAAATTATTGGTTGAAAAAAACAAGTTACATAATCACAGGAATAGGATAACATTTTAATTAAAAATAAATATTTGACAATACTCATGGACATATATGCCTGCAAAAGGACCTGGAAAGCTATGCAGGAGAATGGTACAGTAGTGATATCTGGGAGGTAGGAATGTGATGTCTCTATTTTATTCTTTGTTTTTGCTTACCAATATTTTCGAATGTTCTAGAAATTATATGACAGCATTTAAAGGTTACTAAAGTAGAATGAAGTAGCCTTTGAGGACAGTACTTCATATTATCCATTTGATGGAAAGTGAGGCTGGATTCCTAAAAATGCAGCTTTGTTCCACTTTTCTCATCTCTGCCTCTTAAAAACATATGAAATTCATCAGTGGCATGAGAGTGATAAATATATTGTTCTACTCAATCATAGCAACTAAAATAGCATATATTTATAATACTAACCTTGAGTAATGAAATTTTTACATTAAGTTAAAATATTTGACCAAAGCACTAACAATCCAACTTCAGTGTAAGATTTCTCATTCATAGTATCTATACACATTTGTTAACATTAATCAATTCCAAGCTATGAATCCAAAGGGAAAACATTAAATATGAAATTACATTATGCAGCTTTCCGGTTCTATTAATTAAAATAAAATGTAACCAGGAAAATGAGATGCAGAGAGGTTCTGTAACTGGCCCAAGGCCCCATAGTAGAGTCCATTTTATCTGAGGTTCACCGTTTCTATTAGTTTTTTACAATAATTGTCAAGACCACAGGTTGTAAAGTCGTTGTCCTGGTTTTGAATGCTGGCATTGCCATATATGAGCAAGGGCAAGTTACCTAAACATCTGTTTCCTTATGTGTAACATGAGAGTAATAATATTCACCTTACATTGGGGATGAGGCTGAAATGAAACAATGTATATTAGGAGTATCGCTGGTACACCATAACCACATGATCATGATGGAGGAGAGGAAGAAAGAGAAGACAGCAAGGAAGCCACCTTGCGTTTTTCAACAGGGACAGCAAAATAGTACATTTCCATCCCACAACTGAGTGTTGTCATTGTCAATAAGTATTATCATTGCCATCAAAGATATTTATTAAGAACACTCCCTGAGGTGCTTGGAACTGAACGGCAAGTACATTTCCTGACTTCTAGACTCTAAGAAACCATTAACACAAACACACAGAATATATATTAAAAGCAAATGAGCACACCCTATGTATGGAAAGAAATACTTAATTGTCTTGTTCATTAGGAACACGGTGAATGAGAAAACCATGAAAGTTCCATGTTTAGAGGGAGAAAGAAATTGCCTTCTTATAGGCCAAAGATGTCCTTGTTGAAAAGCTGGGATTCCTTGAACTCACTGGAAGCTGAGGAAGCTTCAACAAGGCAATGGGTGGGAGTAACCTCACTGTGGGGTGGGCTGGACTGGGAAGGGTGGGAAGGCAGTGTCCTGGAAGTAATGTGTAGGTTGCACAGGAAAGGTCCCTCCAGAAAGTAGACTATGGAAGCAAGAGTCAGAATGAAAGGGAAGAGATGGAAAAGCCAGAGGAACCGCTGTAAAGAGAAAGAAAGCATCAGTGAAAAGACTATCCCCAGTGTTCCTGCACGCAGTGGTGTTGGCGCTACAGGGTGGTTAACAACATGGACTCCAGGGCCGGTGTGCCTGCGTTCGGATTTCTATTTGGCACTCACTAGCCTTGTGACTTAATCATCAAGTTTCTTATCCTCTTTGTCCCTCGGTTTCCTCATCTGTACAATATGGAAAAATAGGGCTGTTATCAGAGTCAGTGAGTTAATATTTGTAGATCGCTTAGTGCTTACACAGAGTAAGCATTCAAAATGTTGGTTAAGTATAACATGTTAGTACTGTTCCTGGGCCAGCCATGAAGATGGTCACGGTCTTGCTTTATCTTAGCCATGTTTAGTTCGAACTGAGGTATTACAAATGCTTTAAAATCCTGTTACACACAGTACGTTACATAAATGGGTCCATGTGGGAAAGAGAGGCTCACAAAGAATCAGCAGTTATTAAAAATAAGAGGATGAATATGGATTAACCTCTGCTTGTGAAATGGCTCATTTCCTCAAATTCAGAATTATCCCACAAGAGAGACATGGAATGGAATTATCAACAAAAGCCAATTCTGCTTAAGGCCATTTTAAGTGATCATTTTTCCTTCTCTTGCTTTTGATATTATGGGGCCAGATACTTCAAAAGAATCCCCAATAACACTCATTTTTTTCTTCTCTTAATATCTCCCAACTGGTTCATTCTACAATCTCTCATCATTAACTGTTCTTTCCTTTCATAACGAAGTACAAGGTAAGGCATTTTCTGATGAAACACCTGAACCCAACACAGCACCCTTATCTGGGATTTAGGCATTCTCAGCATGTGGAATTTCAAATGCAACCACCCGTTTCCCTACATCTTTCTATAATTATGCTATAACTGTGCTCAGAGGGAATGTTAGGTTAGGTATAGATATTAATACATAATTCATTTCACATTTAGGACGGTAATTAGACTTCATTCATGCTCTAGAAGAAATGTCACGTTTGTCTAACCCAAACAAAAAATGCTACATTGATTCTAGTTGATCTAAGTTTCTCTGATAACTATTTTTAATGGACTTATAGAAAATCAAAAAGAAAATTTAATGTTTGTTATTAGGAAACAGAGTTTGACCAGTGTTAGAGGTAATTTAGAAAGGAAAACTACCATGAATCTGGGAGATCTCCAAGATTTAAATCCAAGCAGGGGTAAGCAGGAAAGCTGGTCGGAAATGCAAATTTTCAGTTAGCTAGCTCGGTTATATGGCCACCCATTGGAGAAGATCTACACTAAGTTTTATGATTTAGCTAACCCTGATAAATAATATTAAGAATGATTCAGTAGGCTATTTATTTTAGGAGGAAACTTTCACTAAAAGAAAGAACAGACACAAACAAAGTCCAGTTTGATGTTGCTCTCGATTAACAACTGCTAGGAAGTAGTTGAAAAATGAGTACCACTGCACAGTACTTTAAAGCCATACCAGGAGATTTCATAGGTCATTTGCACAAAAGGTGACAGGGGGTTAAAAAGACGCTATCATTTCCCTACTTACACAAAATACACCACTGATGAACTGGGAATAGAACTTAAGTCTGCTTTTTGCCCGCTTCATGACAATGCATTCCTGTTTCTAGACAGCCTTGTGATCTGCAGCAGTCGTTTCAGAAATAAGTCAGTAAGCTCTGAGGCTGTTGGCACTCACTTTATTTACTCCAGTGACTGGGGTGGGGGGTGCTGGATCAAACTATCCCTATGTCCACAGGGCAAAGGTTTGATAAGAACTTGTTAAATTGGAACCTCCTATGGAAAGAATGACACCAGAGTTAAGTGAATCAAAGCTCTGTTCCCCAGGAAGCACCTCAACGGTTAAAGGCAGGAAATGTTTTCACAAGTACTTCCTACTTTGGGAAATTTGTCATTCTCCATGGAAACTGCTCCATGCTGCAACATGCCTGTACAACTCTCAGTCTGAGAGCAGATCTTCATGTCCTTGCTCTCGCTCACAAGGGTGCAAATGAAGCATCTATTTTCATGGTTTTCTGTAGCCCAAAGCCATCATTTTCTCCCTTTGTTTCTGAAAACTTTAGAATGGTCTGGCGATACAAGTCAGCCAGCCTCCCAAACTGAAGATACTAGCTATTGGCCCTAGCTTCCATTCTTACTGCATTCTTGTAGAGGATGAGAAGTTAAAAATTGCATTTCTAGACTCCCTAGCAGCTGGATGCAATATATATTCTGCCAATAAGATGCCCTCATATGTATTTTGGCTGGGAAAACAGGTATTAATAGTTATGACCTTAGTAACTGGATTCCACATTCCAGGATCCAGTCACCAGCTTCAAGGGCAAAAGACAATGGAGGTGGGGGGTGGAAAGCAGCCTTCTGACCTCTGGGCTATGGTAGTTTGATCTTGAAATCAATAGTCCAGATGATTTCTGCTCCTCTAGCACTTTCAATGATTTTCTAAGCATCTAATTCTGTGTATTATAATAAATCTTTCTGCTTAAAATATCTAGAGTGCACTGAATAGACACTGGGTTAGAGCTGGATAAAAACCTAATCCATAAAGCTGATGTTATGGGAAGGCAAAAACACTAAGCAGTAAGGAAATTCATGGGGCAGCCTATAAGATGAAAGATGTGGACAATTTGGAAAAAGAAAAGGAAGGAAGAAAAAAACGAGCAAGATAAAGGTCAGGAGGAGAACAGAAAGAAACCAAATGACTTGTGTCCAAGTCGATAATTTGCTTGATACAAGCCCCTCAATTACTGCCAGTCTATGCTTTCAATCTGTTTATTTCCAAATACGGTCCTGTCCAAATGTATCTAATTTCTTGATTGGATGAGGAGAAACTAACCCAAGAAAGATTATTAAATTGGATATGCATCTGTATGCAGTTTTCCTAATAACAGAAGATAGCCTGTTTGCCATGCAACACAGTCTAATACACAGATGATAAAACAGGTTAACCTTCCAGAGCCAATCTGCTACTTCTTTCCTGAACAGAGTTAAGTTGGTAAAACCTGCGCTTCACACAAATTTACACTGTACAAATCATATTCATAAACTGCATCTCATTTCTCTTAACACATTCTTGAGAAATAGATGGGTAGGAATTATTATTACTCCTGCTTTATAGGAAACTGACACTCAAGGAGACCCCACGTTATTGAGTTGCAGAGATGTGAGCTAAACCAAACTTTTCTGCCTCTCCACATTCCCAGGTCTTTTCCATTACCCCATACTGCCTCCTGTCTGCTCTGGCTTGACTGTCACACCAACCATGTGAGACAGGTAGGGCAAGGACCACTCTCTCCATTTTTTACATTGAATAATATTGACAAACTTCAAGATACTATTGAACCTTACAAATGCAAGCAAAAGAATAAAGAACATTTTGTTTTAGAGAAAAGGGGTACCATTGCAAAGCTAAAGAGGAAAGTAATGTTAACAAGGGAGTTGACCATTGGAGAGTCATTAGGACCAGTGTATTCCTGCCAGTGATGAGCACTTTGGACAGAGGAAGACAGTTGTGGCAAGAAGTAGTATTAAAGGAAAGGGTCAGAAATATGACTCCTGACAAGGATAAAGTAGAAATCAGAACCAAAACTCTTGCTGCGGATGCTGATTCTCAGCAAATGCCATGTTGTTGGAACATGTGGCACCCTACAACATGGTTTCATTTGATCCTCATCAGATTTCAATCTCAGCTAAAATCCCTTTTAATCCATAGGCAGGAATTATAGGCAGGTCAAACACACAGTTCTACTTAGCCATAAAGTCTTGGCCCAACAAAAAAACAACATAAAATCCAGTTAGCTTCAGTCAGAACTGGTAGAAACATTGACATAGCAATGGCTAAGCAAGGCTTGAGAACAAGATGAGGACTGAACTAGATGCTATAAAATCTGAAAATACAATGGTCGCTTTTCAGCAGTGGAAGGCCAGATTATTCCCTAATTACCTAAATATTTTTAGTAGTAGCTTTAATAAACATAGTTGTCTGAAGCATGGTAACACAGTTTACTTATTTCTTGTTTCCAATGTTGACATTTCCTGCTCTCCTGGGGAAGGACAAAGATGTGAGTATTGCCTAAAAGCACACTGATATGATGAGCTTCCACAGTTCAGCCCTTAATTCAAATGTACCCCTAGCCTCTAGGGGGTCTCCAAAAACTACATTTTTAGAAGACTGAAGTCAGAAACATACCTACATGGACCAATATTAGATTTTTTGTTTGCTTATTTTTTTTTTTGGCACACGCAACACCAACAGTTAAAGAGATATTAATTTTCAGATATGTAAAGTGTTGCAGGGTAAAAGTGTTATTGATGCAAGTTTTTGCAAATCTTTTCAAGTGATAAAGATGAATTTTTTAAAATGAAGGTTAACTCTGCTCTGGGAAATCATATGCAAAAAGGAGTATACCTGGCTCAAATGTTGGATCCCATTATTAATCTAAGAACAAAAAGACAAGTAAAAAGGCCCCTAACTACTTATTTCCTCTCCAATACCTATTGCTAAGAGACCCTTCTCCTTTAGCCAATTTTCCAGGCTACTGCTTAGAGGATGTGTGACATAGCTGGAACAAGATGGGGTACAGCCAGATACAAAAACACTATAAATTCCTACCTTCTACATCCTCCACAGATGAACATTAAATAAAGTATACTTTGGACAGTCGATGATGGCAGCTTGCACCATGAATTTTGATCTCTTCAGACCAATATTTCTGGCCATTCCATCTTGTTATATTAGTTTCTTCGAAGAAGGCTCAGAATAAAGTCCAATGCCCAAAGCTACAATGTCATCTTGGGTTTAAATATGTTAATTCAGGTAAAATTCAGAGAATATATTAATGTACTGGGATTGGGACACATTAACAGGCCATGAGTGGGGCTAAACTTTGAGCATGGTGAGCTGTGCTCAGGAACTTGCTTCCAAAGAGAACAGCGTGGAAAGGGGAGAAAAGTAACTTTACAGTGGAGAAATCAGGCAAGCACTACCTGGGCAAGGTGATCAGCATTGACACCAACAGTGATAAGTCATGTTGATAGTAAGTGCCCTTGATAGGAGGTGATGAAAATGGCACTTCACCTCTGTGGTCTTCCTCCCAAAAAAACCCTTATCCAGCCCAATTATGAGAAAACATCAGAGAAATCACAACTGAGGGACTTTCTACAAAACACCTGACCAGCACTCCTCAAAACCATCACACTCATCAAAAACAAGGAAAACCTGAGAAACTGTTACAGCCCAGAGAAGGCTAAAGAGACAAGACGACTAAATGCAATGTGGGATCCTGAATTAGATCCTGAACAGAAAAGGGCTCTGGTGGAACAGCTGGTGCGATCTGAATAAAGGCTAGAGTTTAGTTAAGAGTACTGTACTGGTATTTGCTTCTTACTTTTGATGAATGGCACTGTAAGATGACAACATCGGGGGAAACTGGGCGAGGGATAGGTGGGAAGCCTCTGTACTGTATTTGCAACTTTTCTGTAAACATAAAACTATTCTAAAATAGAAAGTTTATTTTTAAAAAATGAAAAATAAATAAATGTGGGATTGAACACATTGCATTAGGAACTTCTCAGAAAACAGGACCCACTCTAGTTATTTTCAAAAGAAGAAATTTAATAAAAGAATTGGTTACACATAAGTCGAAAGTGCTTAAGAAGCCAAAGAGAACAAGGTAAACTCACTCTCCGATTAGCAGCCGTAGGACATCATTACTGTCCCAGCCAGAGGAGCACAAGTGCGGCCGCGGCCGTGGTGCTGTGCTGCGAGTTTCCGGCGTCTGTCTCAGCCTGGCCGTGTGAGCTGGAGCCGGGAGCCTGCTACTGACAGCTCTGCTGCCCAGACCCTTCCCCGCCTCCACGGCCAAGGCCGACAGTGCTGTTATCGCTGTTGCACTGTTCGAAATCCTCCAGAAACTGGACCTCCCAACCCCCCAACAACGTCTCTCCAAAGGAGAACCTAAAGGAAAGCCAGCGGACGACAGGATACAAGAAATACAGTTCATGAGTGCTGGGACCTAACAGCATAGCTGAGGGCAAATCAGCACACAAAGAAGAAAGAAAGGAAAGAAAGGAAAGAAAGGAAAGAAAGGGAAAGAAAGATCCCTTAAAAATCAGTTAAGCATAAAAGCCAAAAACAATCTTAAAATTGAAAGCTAAAATGTAAGCCATCGTACATTTTTTTATCAGGTCATTGGCGACATCTAACTTAGTGTTTACGTTTTGGGATGTACGGTAGTACCCCCTTATCCGAGGTTTTGCTTTCTGTGGCTTCAGTTACTTGAGGCCAACTATGGCTTGAAAACATTAAGTGGAAAATACCAGAAATAAACAATTTGTAAGTTTATTTGCACACCATTCTGAGTAGTGTGATGAAATCTCGTGTCCCAGGATGCAAGTCATCCCTTTGTCCAGTGTATCCACAGTATAGACGTTCCTTGCCCATTCATTAGTCCCCTAGTAGCTGCTGGGTTATCAGATCAACTACCACAGTATCGCAGAGCTTGTGTTCAAGTAACCCTTATTTTACTTAATCATGGTCCCAAACGCAAGAGCAGGGATGCTGGCAATTCAGACATGCCAAAGAGAAGCCATACAGTGCTTCCTTTAATTGAAAAGATAAAAGTTGACTTGATAAAGAAAGAAAAAAAATCACATGCTGAGGTTGCTAAGATCCGCAGCAAGAATGAATCTTTCGTCTGTAAAATTGTGAAGAAAAAAAAGAAATTTGTGCACAACACATATAAGGTTTGGTACCACCTGGGGTTTCGGGTTCACTGGGGGTCTTGGAAAATAACCCTTGCAGGCAAGGGGAGGAATACAGTGTTTTGGACCTACTGGCTAGTCTCACTTACATTATGTGTCTCTTTATTGCTTCAGTTTCTTAAATATCATTTTTTAAAAAGGTATATATCAGTAATCCTCTATCTATGCATGTCTCCCTTTTATCTTTCAAACTTTCAGGTAAACCTGAAGTTCTTCTGAAGGTGAGCAGTTAATAGCTCTATCTTGAATTAGTAATCTAGTCATAATTTTTCAACTTTCAAAGTCAGAAAGTATTACACTGCATAAAATACAACTTAAAAACTAAATGTATATGTATTTTTCATTATTCTTTCATTATTCACAGAGTGGGTGAAATTGTACATTTTGTTTATAAATGCAGGGCAGTAACAGTCAACTCACTGAAAACCGACTCTACGATCACACTGATGAAACAAGAGCATTCCTGGTACTCAGGTGCGCTGTGCTGCGTTGGACAACATAAAAAAATAATTTTAAAAACTCTTCTTCAGTTAAATAAACTTCCACTGTGATCACTTAAGATGTAAAATAATTACCACTGAAAAATTACATGCAATGATTTATGAAAATACAGATTGCTCTGACTTTTTGAATAATTTTTTTTATAATTAATCTTAATATTTGTACAACCTTATAAGGAGTATGGTTTGTCATTGTCTTCAGTTGCTAATTCTTAGCAGGTTGAGGGGAATAACTATCAAACATATAGAAATGAAAGTCTGAGTCTCTCTTTTCATATGACTTAGGCTTTAGATTCCGTTTTTTTGAAGCATTTGCCGTGTATACATTGTCCACATCTTAAGAACAGCAACTTTTCAATTAGTTGTGAATCCGTTAATTTGCACTTTGTAGACCTGAGATAAGCATTTCTGCCTCATTTAATATGCTTCACCAATAACTCCTTAAAAGCAAAATGCTAATTAATGTGCATTTTTAAATCACAAGATCCATTTTTGGCAAACAGGCCAGCCTATAAGTCAATGTTGATGCTGGTGATGAAGTGAAAAGTTGCAATCCACACCTAGTTTGCGCATCAAAGTTAAATGAAATTATAAAAGAAAAACACTTAGGACGTTCTGAGGTAAAATGACAGGCACAATGAGGAGGCCGGCTCATTGATCACAGCTAATAAGACAAGATAGAAGAAGCAGGTTACACACCTCATTTCCTCTCCATTTAGCACTCATACTCTATAGACTAGACCATGAAAACAAAGAATAGAATTTCCCAAGTAATTTGTACTTTATAAATTAAATTTATAATATAGGAACAAAATTGTAATCTAGGAATTACAGAATTGAACAGTTAGGCAATTATGGCCCTCACGTCATTTAATCAAAGCAGTGGAGTGGGAGACAAGATGGTAGGGAAGGAAACAAACATTGAGCTCATTATATATGAGACTTGGGCCAGGTACTTTGAATTACCCCAATAATCTTGGATAGAGTTACTATCCCCATTTTATGGGTGAGGACACTGAGCCTCACAATTGCTTGTCTACAGCGTACTAATAAACAGCAGAGCTGGGATGAGAACCTGGGCCGGTGTGTCTCAGGGCCTCTCTCTTCCTTATATTACACTATTCCCTCAGAGTACTCTGGCAGCTACAATTTGTGGCAGGTGAGAGTGCAGTAACTCAAGTAGCAGAATCCCAATTCTAAGTGATCAGTAACAACAATAATCCTCATTTCTCACAAGGCAAGAACCAATACAGCATATGTTTTGGTTGTCTGCTTTATTTACCTCACCTTGACCTGGTGGGAGGTTTCAGGGAGACAAACTATAGGTCTGGTTGATGCCCCTCCCTAACTCCACGTTCCTTTCACTTCAACAAACGTTTGCACACACAGGACACCAATTCCATTCTTAGCCTCTGCTTAAGAAGTACTTCAGCTGGTATGTGGAAAAGTCAGAGCTATTCATCTCTCCTTGATCACTCTATTTGATTAGCTTCCCTGTTCCTGAGAATGGTATTTACCATTCCGCAAGTGAGCAAGAGAGTCTTAACCTTCCCTTTAACCAGATTAAACTTTTAGATAGGTTTCTTTCAGACTGTAGGCCCCTAAACCTCCCTTTTCTTAGAGCATTTACTTTAGAAAACTTGCTACTGTAAATTATTTTGAGTTCTTTAAGATGTAAATCTTCTACAACCCAGGAATGTCTTTCTCAAAGACCTGGGAACCATCCCTTTGAAATGTAATCAAGAAAGACAATGCCCCTATCTCCCAGTCTCAGAGGAAGGATGGGAGCCTAACTTCAATATGCACCAATTAGCAAACACAGGGGGCCTAATCACATACCCCTCCCCGAAACATCCTCCAGTACTCTCCTTCTAGCTCCCCTAATACTTAAAAACTCTCCACCTTTTGTTCCAATGGAGTTGAGCTCAATCTTTCTGCCCTATTGTGAAAGTGTTGAATAAAGTCTTCCTTGCCTGTTTGACTGGTCTAGTACAACTTTTCTTTTATATAATCAAGTCTCAAACCAAAAACTGTAAACACACTATTAAATAAATTTTTAAGACAAATTACAAACTGGAAAAGTATTTGAAATACATATGACAGACAAAGGGCTAGCTACTATATAAAGAACTTTTACAAATCAAGAAGAAAAAGTATAAACAAGTAATTCACAAAAAAGATACAAATAAAAGGATAAAAGAAATATCACTAAAGTATCAGTGAAAGAAAAACATACAAATGAATAATTAACATATGAAAAGGGTAAGTTTATTTGGTAAGCAAAAAATTGTAAATAAAACAATACCAGCTTGTCATTAGGTATAAAATGCCTTAAAAATGGGGATGCCCTTTGACCTAGAAACACTATTGCTAGGAATGTAATCTAAGGAAATAATTTGAATAAGTGAACAGAGCTTCAAGGGACAAGGATGCTCACTATACACTGTGAAAACTGCAAACAACTTAAATGTCCATCAGTAAAGCAATAGTAAAATAAAATTCATTCATAGATTGAGATACAGGACAGACATTAAAACTGATGTCTGATGGGAGAAGCATCTATCCCTTACTTTGAGTAAATAAACAGATCCCGTTCATGTAAAAGTCACAAAAATCAATCTATACCTGTGCATATACACAGAAATGACTCTAACGAAAGAGCACCAAAGTGTTAGCAGTGGCTATTTCTGAGTGATTATTTTGGGGAAGTTTTTATTTTCTTTTTTTTTTAACTTAACTATATTATTTGAAAATTTTAATGAGCATGTCATTTTTTATAAAACAATAAAAACATTTTAAAATAAAATGTAAACTTTAAAACCCATTTTGTCATATATATTTAGGCCCAGAAAAAGAAGAAGAAAAAAGATGTTTTTACCAAAATGTTGACAGATTTTTATCTATGTGTGGTAGGATTATCACCAATTTTTAATTTCTTCAGACTTTTCCTGTATTGTTTGTTTCTGTATATATTGCATTTAGAACCAGAAAATGCTATTGCATTAGAAAACAATAAAAAATAAAAAAAAACCTGTTCATCACCAGCATCCCTCCTTCCCCAATATCCCAGGGCTTTACAGATTAGATATGCTTAGTCAGTTTATAGTTGATTGGCTTGCCTTTTGATTCCAATTCCTTCAGTTGTCTTAACCTTGAACATGGCAGCAAGTTTACTTTCCAGCCTTGCCAGCTTATAACCATGCAGACATTTTAAAAGCAGTAATCTGCCTTAGCAATATCCCTCTTCTGTCAACACCTTCTTAGACACTTTCCGTGAAAATACTAATTAGCCATGTATGTATATTATATCACCTTGAACAGAAAAATCTAGATCTCTAGTTCCAATCCCATTTTCAGTTCTCTCTGGTCCTAGTACCACTTGATTTTCAGGACAGGTTATGGGATCCTTGCTCAGGGATATGGTCCACCCATTAACCTTCCACATCTGAGCATCCTCGTGTATGAAGGGGCAGAGGGAAGAAGTTGAGGAGGGTTTGTAGTAACCATATCCATTTCTTTCCACTCTGCTTTGTGTCTTTAGTGAAGGCTTTTCAGAGAGAAAGAGTGCCAAAAAGCTCACTGCAGAATGGGGAAAGGACATTCACAGGGAAATCATGAAGGCAAACCCAGGGCACAGACCACCATTTTTTCCCCTTTTGTTACTATGCAGAAGGGTAACCTCATTTCTTGTGATTATTTTTTAAAAGGCACTATGTACAATTCAGAAATCAGGAAGGGTCTTTCAATGCTAAAGATGGCACTTTTGATACAAAGTTCCATGAGCAAAACAACTTTTCTCTCTCTTTCTTATTTCGCCGCCTCTCCCTAGTTTCTAGATTTCTCCAACAGGCTCAGGGAATTCTTTTTCCCGGGAGTACTCAGGAAAACCCAGACGACCACAGATGTTTCTGAGAATAAAAAAAGCACAGAAAATGTATTACCACATAGTACCCATCTTGAGGGTACTTTCTTCCGGTCCTTTTCCCTGAATATTTCAATTCAAATGAGGAATGAAAATGTAAAAATAAATCCAGAAAATTGTATGATCTGGGGGAAGCCTCTGAAGTGTGAAGGAACTGGCCTCTTCATGTGCCACCAACCAACAAAATCCAGGCAGACACCTCTAATTATCAGACAAGTATTCATCCAAGATGGAAAACTTTACTACCAATTCAACATTCTTAGGGAAGACAGCTTCGAGGCACTGCCCGGAGAGAAAAGGCAGAGTGTGAGGCTGTTATCATGGCAAAGGGTGATGGAAAAGCACCATGGAGAAAAGCACTTTGTTCTCAAACTCAAGTTTTCTGCCCGTATTGAATGGCACATGGATTAAGCAAGATGGGCTGAAAGGATTATCGTGGGGATGTAAATGGATTAAGGTAAACCCCCTCATTAAGGCCTAAAAAGATGTAATGAGATACGAGCTACTGTTAATTCATATATGAGGAGCAATAGAGATTTTATTCGCTGCTCTGTCCTCGTAGAGTTATTAAATGTAACAAGGCCCTGATGTGGTTTGTGGGATTCCATTTTGAAGTCCTGGATTCCATCATTATTTCCCAGTTCTGTGCCCAACAGACATGTCCTATTGCTCACTTCTGTGCCTACAAATATTTATTATAAATAAAATATATTTAGAGATTTGCTAAACATATTTAGATCGTCACACCTACACTCAATATATGTATCATACTTTCCGGGATAGAAGAAACAGCATGACATTTTCCACCAAGGCCCAGCGGCACAGTGTGGCAAGGCAGCTATTTGTGTCTTTCAGGGGAAAAAAAAATCATCACAGTGGGTAGGAACTCCATCTACATCCTAATGCACTGCTTTGTTAGAAATCCTTGCATGACGCATCACTACAAAACAAATGAGCACAGATTCCTCACCATGGTCTCCATGGAATTCTATCTTTGAGTTCAGAAGTCTACTTCTTGATGCTTGTCTTGCAGGAGGGTGTACCAAAAACCCACTCTGCAATTTTATCCTGAAGGAAATGAGTCCTTTCAAAAGATAAGATATCATGTTAATTTTAATCCAAAAGGCACCTTTGTTTGTGAAACTAACTCCATTTGTATTGAAGCTCAGTCTCACCAGTGCACACCTGTTTTCAGTGCACCAGTAGATGCTTCAGCATATGTTCTTAAATGGGTTTTCCAATTCTGTCATTAAATTACTCCAGATTCAAATGATCAGGTAAAAATTTTGCCAGGGCCTAAACATTATAAAATCATTTCTTTCTATCCTTTAAAGACAATCAAGCCATTTTTATTTCTACCAAAGCAATTCAAGGAGTGCTGTGTCCTGCTATCTCTAACACTGAGAGATTACTCATAATAGAAATATCTATAAAAACAATCACACTCAGTGATTTTTACATTGAAATAGAACATTGTACAGTTTTGACATAGTACAGTAATGGTTTTCAAAAAGAGGTTCCAAAATACTCATAAAGAGGAATAGGAAATTAGCTGAATGCTGTGGATTGACAGGCTATCAACAAAATAACACACATTTTTCATGAAAACGGCTAAATCACTATTTACTTGATGAACTGCAATGTAATGGCTCTGAAGGAGCCATTTTGCTGTATTGGCTAAATAATGTGTGTTTACCAAAACTGGGTAATTATAGAGTCATCATATAATGCACTGTCTGTGCCTGCCAAGGAACGAGACGAACCTGCTACAGAGGGAGACCTTGAAATTTGGCTACAGTTATTTCTAACTCTGGCACTGCAGACAGGAAGGAATAAACTCTACACTGAAGAAAAGCAAAAGAAGGAAAAGGGTTTCCCTATAATTTTCACTATTAAATACTCCTTAGGTGAAGATAAAAACGTCTACCAGTTAAATCTGTGATTCCAATTAATTACTGATATTAATGACAATGGAAGGTATATCCATAACTTGAAGAGGAAAAGATAACATCAAAACATAATAACTTAGTTGAAATGAGAATTTTTTTTTATTAAACTGTATTGGAAAGTCTAGGGTAAACCAGATCTCAATTTATACAACAGAAGATTGATTTCCTACATAGGGGTAGAAAAAGTAAATTAAAATGTTAAAAAAGAGAAAATTGCTAATATCTGATCATTTTTGACCTACAAAATAACAATTTCATATAATCCAACTTAATATACGTGCCCTGAACATTTACTTTCAGATAAATAGATGTTCCATTTATTTGACTAATACAAAGATATGAAATGTATAAAATAACATTTTTAAAGCATTTTAATATAAAACAAAATGTTTAGAGAGAACAGGAAATGCCTAAATGCCCAGGATGTGAACCTTTTTGGTGAAATCTCTCTTTAGGAAACCCAGAAGTCAAAAAGGTAAGAAAAGTGTTAGCCCTAGGGTTCCTAGAATGAGGGGCAGTCATTGGTACTAAACACTACTAAGAGCTTAAAAAACTACAGCACTAAGAAAATGGCAGTGGATTCGAAAATTTAAAGAACATTGGTGGCATTGATTTATAAAGACTCAGACTGGCTTTTTGACTTGTAACACCAATTAAATGAAAAATTTCTTGAAGGTAAGAAACTTGTCCTGTAATTCTTTAAATCACTCAGGTAGTTCAATAGTTTACATCCATAAATACTTTGATCAACCAGTTAGAAAACATACTGTTTTTTAAAATTCAGTATTTAGAAAGTGAATCCCAAAGACCACTGGGGAGGGATACTTATAAATTTTATTTTCTAACAGACTGAAGTTATCACTGGAGGTTTCAGAGAAAAAGCCTAGTTTCTTCCTTGTGTCTACCCCAACACCACAGCCAAGTCCCCATACTCTGCTGCAGTCTGAGATCCAGGCTGAATATAATTTGATATCTAGTTACCTAATAAGCTGGAAAAAGAGCTATATCAACAGGCAAAAGGTATTAGAAAGTTGCAGTCAAGACCAAATGCAAAATAATTACAGATTTCAATACTGCCTCTAATGTGACATCATTTTCCTGTGTTTCTGCAAATTCTCCTAAAGAACTTATCTATTATTAGTATTAATCAGAGCAAGCATGTTATTTTGTAACTAACAGATAAGACAAAATACTAGGTGATAAAATATGGAAAAAAATTTTAAGACTCTAAAGGTGCTAAGACCTACATGTGATATGAATGCCAAATAAAACTACAAAATCTACAAAATAATTCTGAAGTAAAAATCTTCCTACCCAGAGGGTTTATAGATACAGAAAGAACATATACAGCTCTGCATGATCTTCTAGTGGCCACATCTTCCGCGACTGTGTTTTTAATCTTTGTTTTTCCATCTGCCCTCCTATAATAAAAGAGACCATTTCAAATGATCACAGGGCAGAAAATAAAAACAAAACTGATTTCCTTTAGGTCAATTTCTACTGAAAATTACTTCTCACGTCCAACGAATTTTTCTTTTTCATTTTTGGGATAATTCCCAGGCCTCTTGAAGAAAAATTCATAGAAACTGACCTACAAGGCATTTTATCAAATAAATATCCTGCTTTGTACAATTATCCTGTGTCCCTCTGAGAAGGCACCAACTAATAAAACTTCCTAGTGATAAGAACAATGTATCACTTGACTTTCATTAGCAGTTCCTGCAGAAGATAAAATATCCTGCTTTATGGACCAGAGTCAAGAGGTTTGGATTAAATCAAAGGACAGGAAAAATGGTCTTGGTTCTCTCCTTGCTTTACTGCTATTAACATGCAGGAGAGATGTTAAGAGATGTGGGATTTGAAAACTTGGTGGAGTTTTACACTGTGCAAAATTCCTTTTTAAAAGACATATAAAAAAATGAAATTAACTTCCTAAGTCTTGTATCTTCAACTTTGCCTGGATACAAGTTTGATTGTTATAAATGAGAAAAGGTATCTATATAAAAAAAGAGTTACTGGCTAGAAGTCTGGCCATTTCTTGCTTCTTTACACTTCCTTAAAATAAATGCAGTAACCAGACAAAAGAGAATTAACTCTAGGAGCAGGCATAATTTCCCAAGTCTGTGAGAACATTAATAAATGAAATGATAAAAGTTTATTGAACATGTATGGTGTGCCAGGCCCTGTGTTAAGTGGATTACTACATTTCATCTTCACAACAACCATATAAAACAGATACTCTTAATATCCCCATTTAACAATGAGGAAACCAAAGATTAGAAAGATTAAGTAGCTTGTCCAGAACACACCCAGCAAGAAGGGAAGCTGTGGATGGACCCACGAACTCTACTTTGAGAACTGATGCCCTTAACTATGATGTTTATACCATATATCTACACACTGAGGCTTACAAACTTAATTTTTTAATTCCATAAAATACCAACCTGTGTTTTATTAAAGTACATAAAGTACACAAGATACTTAAGTGTTGCTAAGAACAAATACATACACAAGACCACCACATATACACATCTTGGCCAAATGACCAATATATAATAGCATTAAAAACAAAAACCAACAGAAAACTGCCTAAGCAACCCAAAACTGCAAATTGACTGTAGAGCATATTCAGATAAACAGATATCAGAAAGTTTCCCACACCTATAATATTCTTTAAAAAATTATCAAGCTACCCCAAATGAAGTTCCAAACAGAAGATGTCTTACAATTAGAGCCTGCCAGCCCATATTTATGATTTAGTAAACATAGTGTGATCGCTACTTGGAAATCATAGTTAAGATGATGGAAAAGAAAATCATGGAAAAGAACAATGCTAGGTTGACAGAAGGTATTTTGTAACAACACAGTGAAGATGCATAGTTCCTTCGATGGAGAGTTTTAAAATTCCTTTAAATATAATCCATATGCAGAACTCTCTAAAAATACAGAAGAGTGGCTTCTAAGACATGTATGAAGTAGATGTCCGGTAGGCAAACACTCAGTTCAAGGGATTCCACAGCAACCACAACCTAGCACTTGCTTAACTGACACACATTTTCCTGACAACACAAAAACTCCAATGCTATTGTTTGCTTTCTACAGGGATGTGCACCTGGCCATAGTCTTCATGCATGGATTTCCTTTAATGAATGGTGAAGTCACTCTGCAGGCATGTTACAGCTTCTCTGCTGGTTACAAATGGACCCTGGCTGGTATCTGTCCCTCCACCCTTGTACTAAACCACTCCTGAGGAGGGAAACTCACTCAAGGAATCCGGTTTTAAAGTAAGTATTTAACTGCATGTGAAACGATAGTTTCCCTACCCTCTATAAAAATGCCTAAAGGTGTGAATAATTTGCAAACAACCCATAATATATGGTGATGATCCATTGACTTTGGGGAGTTGAATACTGCATTGGTCTATATCTCAGATCGACAAGTCCCTCAAGATGCCAGATTTCGATAAATCATCCATTTGTCACTATAATTTCTGCTGTGCTTTCTGTATGCTCCTCTATTACTCTCAGTTCCCAAAAGGAATACACCTATTGTGTTTTATCTGACCTTCTGACTTTTCTCCTGGCTGATGTGTAAGGTCTTTTTAATTCTAGACATTCCTGAAGCATTTGCCTGATCTATGAATGGTAGTTATGGGGGTAGGGGGTGTTGTGCCATGATGCCTAATGGTGCTTGATGGCAAGTCACAAAATGACAGAACTCATGGGAGAACACAGACCCTGAAGGCCAAACACCCTCACACTGGAAATGGTCATGGACTCCTCTCGTCTCTTCTGACATTCATTCATTCCAACCTGCACCATCCAGTGTGAGTGTTGGCCTGGTGTGTTGGGGGGAGCTGAGGGATGGTGATAATGTATAATGCTGTGCTGTTAATTTTGGAGACAGGCTTAGGGTTGCATCTTGCCTCCAACCATGTCTGTGGCTATACAAGATCATAAAATCTCCCAAGTTTCTACCAGCCACATCAATTTTTGTCTCCTTAAGTTATCCCAACCACACTTTCTGTAAATGGGGTCCTGACATGATTACCAATAGTCAGGTATAAACTATTAGTACTCTCCCAAGGTAACCCAAGTCAGTGAGGGAATCCAGGGTTCAGTCATTAATCACTAGATCACTAATGATTATCATTCCAGAGGATATCTCCAAATTTTACAAAACTTAAAGAGCAGGCTTAAAAATCAAAAGCATCTATAGTAGGAGTGTGGTGAGGTGCAAAGCTAAAGAAGCCCTATTCTTTGCTATTCTAGAGCACGAGAGAGTAAGTGGTGATCTCTGGCAGCCCCAGTGATATACTTAAAAAAAAGTCACCACCCAAAACTCAGCAGTTTGCCAAAGAGACACTTTAAAAAGGCACAATATGTTGCCAGAAAGTGCAAGCTTTAATAAACACAGAATTAAATAATCTCACTAAACATTGGCTGGTCAGATGGCACCCAGCCTGCAGAACCATCTGGCTGAAGAAATATTCAGAGAATCATCAACCTAAAAACCCAGATTCTACCCAGTAGGCTAGAAATCTAGGTTCCTAAATATAAATTGCTTCATGAAAAGATAATGGTTGCAAAGCTTTAGCAATCTACTCTTTTATAATATATTCTTCTAGATTTTGTATGCTTTTTCCCCCTCAGCCTCCATAAATTTCCCATTTAGTTCAATTAAACAGATAATATATCATTCCTTTTATCTTTTAAAGAGCAAGAATCCCTGTCTCAAAGCTTCATGTCAATAGATGAAATGGAGAAAAATTCCAATAAGGCTAGAATTGTCTTAAAATAATTGAAACAGATAAAGGGTTAATATCCAAAATATATAAGAAACTCCTATAACTCAACAGCAAAACTACCAGAATTTAAAATGGACAAATGAATAGACATTTCTCCAAATAAGATATACAAATAGCCAACAGGTATGTGAATAAATGCTCCACATAACAATCATCAGGGAAATGCAAAGCCAAGCCACAGTGATGTATCACCTCACTGCTGATAGGATGACTATCCTTAAAAAAAAAAAAAAAGATAACAAGTATTGGTGAGGATGTGGAGAAATCAAAACCCTTATATACTTGTTGGTGGGAATGTAAAATGGTGCAGCCATTATGAAAACAGTATGCAGGCTTCCTCAAAAAATTGAAAATAGAACTGCCATATGATCCAGCAATCCCACTTCTGGGTATATATCTAAAAGAATTAAACTCAGGATCTTGAAGAGATATCAGCACTACTGTGTTCACTGCAGCAGTATTCACAATAGCTAAGCTATGGAAACAACATAAATGTCCATTGTTGGATTCATGGGTAAAGAAAATGTGACGTATACATACAATGGAATATTATTCAGCCTCAGAAAAAGAAGGAAATCCTGTCGTATGCAGCAACATGCTGAACCCAGAGGATATTATGCTAAGTGAAACAAGCCAGTCTCAGAAGAACTAATACTGCATTCCCCTTACATGAGGTATGTAAAGTAATCAAACCCACAGAAACAGAGAGTAGAATGGTGGTTTCCAGGGACTAGGGGGAAGAGGAAAATGGGGAAGAGTTGTTCGGTGGGTATAACATTTCAGTTATGCAAAATAAATAAGTTCTAGAGATCTGTTGTACAAGATAGTGCCTATAGTTACAATACTGTTAACTACACTTAAAAAATGTGTTAAGAGAGTAGATCTCATGTTAAATGTTCTTACCACACACTCACATGCATGAAAAGAAAGGGGCATGAGGCAACTTTTGGAGGTGATAGAGATTTTTGACTTTGATAGAGATGAGAGACTTTGACTGGGGTGATGGTGTCATGAGTATACGCATATGTCCCAATTTATCAAACTATACACATTAAATATGTGCAGGTTTTTGTATCTCAATTACACCTCAATAAAGCTGTTAAGAAAACTAAAAGAAAAAAAAGAATAGAAACAAACCACTCACCTGACTTAGGTCACAAAATAGATATTAGTGTATACAAATATTATACAAGTAGATACGCAATCTTTCTTAGGAATAATGTTTAATCTATGTAATCACGCAATTTCTTAGAAATAGAATTCCACAGTCCATGTATCTTAAACCAACTACGAATTTTCTGTGGTGATGATCTCTCCCAAGCTCTGTACCAAGCATTCTTCAACATGCAATCACAGTTGATGCAACTAAAAAAGCTTATCTTCTCTTCCTTTTCCCTTACTCTTCTTTTCTGCCAACCATTTCTATGCTAATCAGTACTATTCTGAAAGAAGCTGGGACAGATAAAACAAGCCAATGAATTGTTCTCTTCAATCTGATGAGTATCTGAAGAGAGGAAGTATAAACTGTTGGTTGTAGATAGTCACGTATGTACGTATGTATTAGCTATATGGGAATTTAAATTACTCAAATTTTACTTACCCTTAGGCTGAACTATATAAATTGCTGTTAAAGAGGTTAAAATTTGATTATGTCCAACCTAATACTACAGCTTATTTGAGACCATACTCTAGGGATGACAAGTTCATGGCTTTGTGTTGTATACTGACCTTGTATTCTGAAACTCACTTATTAGTACTAGTAAGTTTTGGTGTGGTGGTGGTGGCTGTGGTTCCTTCCTTAGAATTTTCTATGTAAATAATCACATGTGACTGGGCAGTTGTACTTCTTTCTCACCAATTTTTATGTTTTACTTCTTTTTCTTGCCTTATTCAGTGGCTAGGATCTCTACCACTATGTTAAATAAAAATACTGACATTAGATTACCCTGCTTTATTCCTGATCTGAGGAGGAAAGCATTCAATTTTTCACCATTAAATATTATTTTAGCAATAGGTTTTTTATAGATGCTGTTTACCAGATTGAATAAGTTCCCCTCTATGCCTAGTTTACTGACAGTTTCTTTTTAAAATTGTGATTGGACATTGAATTTTGTCATATGCTCTTTCTGCATCAATTGAGATAATCATATGGTATTTAATTTTTAGTCTATTAATATGGTAAGTTACATGTATGATGTTAAATGTTAAATCAACTTTTCATTTGTGGGATAAACTCTACCTGGCCATGATATGTGTATATGTGTGTATGTGTGTGTGTGTGTGTGTGTGTTTACACACACACTTATATATACATATAGCTGGATTTGATTTGCTAATTTTAAAAGGATCTTGTGTCTATGTTTATGAGGAATATTCCTCTATAGTGTTCTCTTTTCTGTAATGCCTTTGCCTGGATTTGGTATCAGGGTTATTCTGGCCTCATAAAATTGGTCAGGAAATGTTGCTTCTTCCTCTGTTTTCTAAAAGAGTTTATAAAAGATCATTATTATTACTTCCTTCATTTTTTTGACAGAATTCACCAGTGAAACTACCTATCTCTGAAGTTTGCTTTGTAATAGAATTTTTAATAAATATTATTGATAGATATAAAGCTATTCATACTATCTACCTCATCTTGTGTCTGTTTTGATACACTATGTTTTTCAAGAACCTGTCCATTTCATCTAAGCTTTTGAAATTTATTGGCATAGAGTTGTTTATATTATTCCTTTATTATTCTTTGTATTAGTTTGTAGATCTGGACTGGTAGCTCCTTTCCTTCCTGATGTTGGTAATTTGCATTTTCTCCCTTTTTTCTTGAATAATCTTGCTAGAGATTCAATAATTTTGTTGACTTTTTTAAAAATAAATTCTTGGCTTTGTTAATTTTCTCTGTTGTTTGCATTCCATTTCATTGATCTTTGCTCTTAATTTATTATTTCCTTTCTTCTACTTACTTTTGGATTAATTTGCTTATCTTTTTTCTACCTTCTTAACAAAGAAACTTAAATCATTGATTTTTAAGCCTTCCTTCCTTTCTAACAGAAGCATTTGAAGCTATAAATTTCTCTTAAGCACTGATTTAACTACATCACCAAATTCTGATAGGTTGTATTTTCATTATCATTCAATATAAAATATTTTCTAATTTCCCTTATACACAAATTATACCTAAATAACAAAATTCATAAAGAATTATTTTTTAAGCCTCTAAAGGAAAAGATATACCAGAGAATCTATATGCTCACAGTCCATGAGTTATTTGATAAGGATGGCATTTTTACAGAAAACCTGTGCAAATGTAACCAGTGGCGGAGTAACTTTTAAAATTAGGATCTTTAAAAATGTATTTCCAAGGTAAGGTTACAGAGAAAACACCACATGAGAAACTCATTCGCTGCACAGTCAACCTGATGCAACAAAGAAGCCAAAAAGTACATGGAGTAACAGAATGTTATTGGGATACTGTGATATGACAATAAATATTATATCTGTCCCTGCATCTTGGCACAAAGCCCTTAAAACCCTTATAATTTCCTGAGTGATAGGGCTGCTAAGTGCATCTTCTGTTCTAATATTCGGTCTTTGACTCCAGTTCCTAACACAGAGCTCATAATCTCCAGGAATTTCTTGGGTAACAGGAGAGTCTTGAGTTCTAATGAGGTGACTCTTGCTTGGGCAGGGGGAGTCCTGGATGGGGGCTGGTTACCAGAAGGGACAAGTCATGATTAGAAGCTTGGAACTTTTAGCTCCATCCCCCATCCTCTGAGAAGGGGAGAGGGTCTGGATATTGAGTTAATAACCAATCATGTCTATGTGATGAAGCCTCCATAAAAATCCCTTAACTATGGAATTCAAATAATTTCCAGGCTGCTGAACACATGGACATGCTGGGAGGGCGGCCTGCCCCAGAGAGGGTATGGAAGATCTGTGTCCCTTTCCCCATGTCTTGCCCTATGTATGCATCTGGGCTGTTCCTGAGTTGTATCCTTCTATAGTAAACGGGTAATGGTAAGTAAAGCACTTTCCTGAGTTCTGTGAGCCACGCTAGCAAATGATCAAACTAGAGATGGGGGTCGTGGGAACCTCTAATTTGTAGCCAAGTTGAATAGAAGTTGTAGGTAACCTGGAAACCTACTGCTTGTGATTGGTAACTGAGATAGGGGGCTCTTGTGAGCCCTTAACCTGAGGGGTCTGTGTTAACTCCAATTAGTGTCAGAATTGAATTGAATTGTAGGATACCCAGTTGGTGTCCATTGGAGAATTGAGATGTGGGAAAAAACCCACACATCTGGGGTCAGATGTGTTTCATGTTAACAGTAAAGCAGGAGAAAATAATTTATTTGTTGTTTTCCCTATATACAGTCATCAATGTAGTTAATTTGGTACCAATATACACAAAAAGAAGAACTTGGTAGAATTTCCAGAATACTTTTAAATAATATCGTTGCCAAGTATAAAAATTGTTTTATTTCTAGTATCTTGTGAAAATTATAGAACGTTAGTTTTCAAACTTAAGGATGTTGCACACTTTGTGACAAAGGACAAGTGTTATAAATTAGCTGAACTTCTCTGTGATAACAAGTGGTTGACAGTAGTATGCACATAGCAGATATTTTGAAAAAAATACAATCACACTTAATCTGTCCCTTCAAGGTAAAGTTGTCATTTTTGGCAAAGAGAGCAGAAAGAATTTTAAGGATAAACGTACAGAGATGTTTCCATTTCTTTTCTTCAAGAATATTATGTGTCACCTCTAAAAAGTCTCACACCATTTTAAAGCTGTTTAAAAATCTTTCAAACAAAGAATTTTGGTAGGAACCACTTGATAAAAATATAAAAATGCAACGCCATCTAATTAGTTTGCAAGAACAACTTAATGATATCAGGAGAAATAGAAATCTGCTGGATTAATTTCAGTAAAATCCTTTGCATAATTAATGCATGGGTAAAAAAACTGAACATCATGATTTGAGAAGTGCAGTTACTGATGCCCTTTCTCATGTGGAAGTACGTATCTTTGTGAGTTATATATTTCAGCCACCAGATCCATTAAATGCATGCATTTTAAAAATGAATAAGATCTTCAAATTTCTATATCACAAAGTAAGAAACCAAGATTAAAAAAATAAAGAAGCATATTCAGTCACATTGCTGTCACTGGTGGCAAAAAGAACTAATGAGGTGTGCTCTCAAAGAAAACTAGGAACTGCAGTTTAAGAGCATGAACTGGATTTGAGTCCTGGTTTTACCATGGACAGCTCTATTTACTCTCTGTGATTACCAGTTTCTTTCTATGAAAAATGAAAATATTAAGGGATACGTGCCTCATAGGGTCGTTGTGAGGATTCAATGAGATTAAAGTGCATGCAAAGTGCCTAGACCAGTGCTGTCAAGTAGAAATATAACGTAAGCCACTTACATAACTTTGAAATGTTCTAGTACCCTCATTAAAAAAATAAAAGAGGTGAAACTAATTTTAGTAATATATTTTATTTAATCATATATCTCCAAAATATTATCTTTTCAACATGTGGCACTAGTCACAATTCATGTGCTCAGTAGCTACCTATGGCTAGGGCTCCCATGATGGCCGGTAAAGGTATAGACCATAATTAATATGTACAATAGCTATTATTTTTTATATTTTTATTATTACTACTACAATTCTCAAAACACCAGGCACCCTCACATTCAAATGCAAATCCAAAACACAGTCTCAGATCAAGTATAATATTTCTACCTTTGCCATTTTTCTTCGAGAATCTTGGAAATTGCCTTATTTTTGCTGTTTGAAAATCAGAATGAAGTTGACCTTGTTAGACTGAAGGACAGGCCATGAGGCCAGTCTACAAATAATCAGTCATTTTATTGTTACCCAAAATGCATGAGGAAATGTACACTTAGACAAGAATTAGATAAAAAACAAACTTTCTTGAGATGAATTTCCAAAATGGAGGGAAAAAAAAGATATTGAACAAACCAAGCAAGGGGCCATTGATTAAATATGTTTTTATGCTCTAATAAATCTAGAAAATATCCTACCACAAAGAGTACCAGCATGTGTTTCTTGATGGGGAGGGGAGAAAATATTAAGAAAAAAATCTAATCGGGAAAGAAAAATTGATCAAAGTCTAATTTTTTTAATAAATACTTAGATATGAAGGGAAGCATTCAATCCCATTTTCCATTCATTTGTATTTTTAAATGTTTCCTTTTCCTTTAATTTAATGTTGTTGTGCCATCAAATAAGGGGTTACAACTTTAACAAAAAAGATATTATACACCCCAGATGCAAAGAAAACACTTAATAAACATTTAAATACTTAATCAATAATGGATAATATACTAATAAATTAGTAATTAAGTAAATAAAAAGAATCATATTGTTAACAAATTTCTAAATGAAAAATATTTCTATTAATGTTGATAAGTTTTTTTTTTAATTTTATCTATGGAATTGATCCACAACTGAATCTGATCTTACAAAATAGCATTCTGAGTATAAGGCAATCTCGCATGTAATTTAGTAGAGTGAGCTTGAAAATTTAGGCCTGAATTTGCCTATAATCACTTTCCAAGTCTATCTTGACAGTCACTGTCTGATTTAGAGATTCACATCCTCAGAAGCTCACATTACAGACAGTACAGAACTCTTTGAGTTCAACAAAGAATTCTCAGAGTCATAGTAGGTATAAACATGCTATTGTAAAACAGACCTGGGATCCTGATTGATCTTGCAACCAAGTTCACTTTTTTCCCATTGAAAATAAAATAGCCACTAATCACAAACCAATTCATTAATCGTGAAGTGATTCTTATACTTTTCTGAATCCTAGACCCCTTTCGGAAGTGTAAGCCATGCATCTCTTCCCCAGAAAAATGTACACATCCAAAATGTTTTGCATATGATTTACTTACAATGTGTCCTCTGGTCCTCTCACCCTAAATTAATCTATTGCTAGTATGGAAAGTAGCCCACAGCAAACATTCCATAGTTCTAGATGGCCAAAAGAGTAGTCACACACCTTGCAACTGCTTCACATTTTTATGCCCTAGCCCTGTCATACCAATTTCCTGGTTGGTAGGGTGAAGGTGAACCTAAGTAGGGACAGTTAGTTCTCTGTAACCACTGAGTAAGTTGGTCCATAGCATATACCCACTAGCAGCCACAGCTAATATTTTGCTAATGTTCTTAAATTAAAATTTTATGATAACAGGGATGCATTAATACACAGTATAGAAAACCATAATCCCAATTTACTAAGCATTTAAAGGAAAAATTTGTTTCAGTTATAAATGCCTTATACTACTGATACTTTTTCATTCATCGATTCAACAACGCTACCAAACATCTACTATGTGCCTGTCACTGTGGTAGGAATCCATAGTGATCAAGCTCAAGGATCTTATAGTCCAGCAAGGGAGACACAGTCAACGAGATCAGTAGGGACAAAAGGCATCCCAGGCCCAGAGAAAAGAAAGAGCAATGGCCTAGAGCTGAGAGAGGAAAGGGCAGATGCTGAGGCCTGCATGGCTTTCAGTGCAGTGAGGCAGTGTTCAGAGCAGAAGACATCACAGGAAACGTCTGGAGAGTCAGGCGGATTATGAGGTCTCCCAACACCCTGCTGGAGTTTTGGACTTTATCTTGAGAAACTATGGCAAGGCATTAAAGTGATTTTTAACTGGGAAGCAAAGGGATCAGATGGATGAATTAGAGCAGTGATTCTCAAAGTGGGGTCCATGGAGCCCTGGGGGGGGTGGTTCTCAAGATACTCAGGGCATCTGTGAGGTCAACACTATTTTCATAATAATAGTAGAGCATCATAATAGTAGGGCATTGCTTACTGTTTCCCTCATTCTTTTAAGCATGTACAGTGAAGTTTTTCAAAGGCTACATAATGAGTGACAACATCATTGGTCTGATGGCTCTTAGAATCTGTGCTTGTGTGATCTGTTATCCTTGCATTTTAAAATTCTCAGTTTTAATTTCTAATAAGATAAAAATATATATCTGTATCTAACTCACATAAGCAAAGCTCCTTGGGGCCTTCAATAAATTTTAAGAGTGTGAAGGTTGCCTGAGACCAAAACGTTTGAGAACTGCTGAATCAAGGGTTTCACTCCAACTACACTGAATGGAACGGGGAGGGAGAAAGAGGGCCATGCTGGGACAGTTAGGAGGGTCATCTACATCTCAGGTAAGTGATGACAGTGGCCAGTATGAAGGCTAAAAGGAAGGAATGTAGAAAAGAGTGTGGGTCTACGATCTGTTGAGGAGGTAGAATCAACAGAATTTGGCAATTAGTTAGATGTGGGGTATGAGGGAGAGCTCGTGAAGGATGCTCAGATTCTGGCTTTGAAAGTTAAGTGGAGGCCTCAAGGACAGAGGCAACACAGGAGGAGCTGTCGGGAGTAGGGTGAGTTTAGGTATGGGTGCATTTTGTCTCTGTTTGGTAACATGCAATGGTGAGTTGGCTACGGGAGTGGATGGCGCAGCAGAGTCCAGAGTTGGACACAGGTCGCTGGATACCTTCGGCATGCATGTGGCAGTTGAAGTCTTTAAAGGAGATAGGATCATCTCCAGAAAATATAGAGAGTGAGAAGAGAGCAGGACTGGGGAGAGAACAGGAGTGGACAGAAGAGGAAGACTTTTCAAAGGAGAAAAAAAAGAAGTATCCTATAAATGAGCGATGAGGAAGTCAAGGCGAGAGTGTTTTAGGAAGGAGGTATGCATCACTGGTATAAAACACTGATGAGGGGGAGGCTTCTAGGTCTTGACAAGATGGTAAACCAACCCTGGCTATTAACTTCCTTCCCCAAAATCAACCCTGGAGAAACTACAGAGGCTAGAGGATGCACAGGTAGAAAATACTAGTAACATAAAAACTGAGAAACTCCCAGGGAGGCCAAAGCTAATTGGCAGGGTCAAGTGCAGCGTGGTGCCATGGGCAGCCAGAGACAGCAGTGGGAGAACAGGCTGAGCAAGAGCATTTAAACTCTGCTCTGTTCTCTACCCACACTGCCTTGAAAGATCACAGAAACCAGCAGGAATAGCCCTGTTCCAACATCAGGCAGCCCAAAGCCCAGTGGGGTAGGGATCTGGAGGGCACCAGGAAGGCCAGCCTGCCCTCTGGACATTTACTCCCTCACTGCCTCTCCCCTTCAAACCTCCAGGACCAGCAGACCACAAACCGAGGAAACTGCCATGATAGCGAAATTTTAGACAAAGAGAAAACCCTAAAGCCTTCTAGAAGGAGTTTATCATCTCCAATGGGACAAAAATCTGAATGAAATCATCTCTGTCAATAGAAAAATTGGAGGCAAAGAGATAACAAAGCAATATTTTTAAATACTGAGGGGAAAAACTTTGAACCTACACTTATAGCCAGTAAGTTGTTATACAAACGTGATGGTGAAATAAATATACTCTCAGGCTTACAAGGTCCCAGCAAGCTTGCCGCACAAAGGCCCACTTTGGAAACATTTTTAGAGAAAGTGCTTTAAAAAGATGAAAAACAAATTCTGGTGAATCCTGAAAAAGATACAGGAAATATGAATGATCAAATAAATGAGAAAAGTGTACTGTCCTCTTAAAAAAAAAAGCAAGGACCAAAGAGAAGAAACAGAAAAGGTATGGCTCAAAGCAATTCAGGTTTAAATACCAGGAGATATCAACAGGGAGTGGGTGTGCAGAGACTAAAAGGATAAGGGAATCTCACTGGGGAAAGATGTAAGCAATGCAACATTAAGAATTTGATAAAAACGAATAAAATAAGAATGGCACAAGTATGGCAGAGAGGCCAAAGGCAAGCCTGAGAAGTGTCCACTGAAGGGTGTTGTTCTTGACTGCTGTGATAATCAAGAAAGGTAGTGGGAGCTAAAGCAGACAGCTGTGGCTTCAGGAATGAGTCAGAGAGAAACACAGACAGCAAATACAGGAAATTCTTCTAAAAATTGTCACTAAAGTAAAAGGGAGAGGAAACAATAGCGAGGTGAAGTGTGAGGACTGTGGAAGGTCCTTCAACCAAAGAAGGAACTGAGCATTTTTTTTTATTTATCATAAAATAGATTTGAGGTAGTTTTGAAGTACATACAGACAAGATGAGCAATTTAGGAAAAATGAAGGCAGGAAAATGAAAAGTCATTGGCTGCACAAAATGCGTACCTTACACACCTGCAAAGACAGGGTGGAGGAGAGTGCTGGGCTTCCTAGCAGCCAACTCAAAGACAGAGAACACTTTGCTCAAAAATAAACCCAAGTAAATGTGAATTTCAATTAGAACTCCAATCTGAGTTCCCACAGGATGCTGCAACAGGCTCTAGAGGAAGGGGCTGAGTCCTTGTCTTGGTCCATCATTATTCTTTTCTTTTAAGGGGGGAATGGTTAAAAATTTTATATAAAATGTAACAAAAGGACAATTTATAATACCTAATTTTGAATCTGCCCAAATGATCTAATTTCAATGGATTTTAATGAAGAAAACTTTAAGAATTTTTTGAGCAAAGTAAAAATCAAAATCATAAATACATATTTTTTCCCTTGGCACAAAGACTTAACATGGCAGAGCTGTCATATCTCTCTAAAACTATGACAATCTAAAAATGTAATCAGTTATTAAACAACTTCCAATAAAGTGAAAACCAGTTCTCTTAATCTGAGAATTTTTTTTCTGAAGGTCATATGAGAACTTAAATGCTTGAGAATATCCAAGAACATTCTGAAAAAAGTTAATAATAGAGTACTAATTGAAATTATTGATATGTGTTAAAAATTACTGTAAGAAAAACACTTTATGATTGCCATGTTATTAAGAAAAAACTAGTCAAAGGAAAAGAATAGAACAAATAGCATAATAATTTAGTCCATGATGAGAAATGTCATCAGAGGGCAATATGCTGTTAGGTAAATGGAAACGTTTTTAAAACGCAGATACCATTTTTATATAGTAAAATCACCCTCTTTGGAATACAGTTCTATGGGTTTTAACATATCGCTATTGTCATGTAATCACCACCAAAATTAAGATGGTGAAAAGGCCCATCATCTCAAAGTTTTTGCTCATGCCCCTTGGTAGTCAGCCCTCCTGGGCACTTGGTCCATCATTTTTCTACTCTAATATCCTCATTATCTTCCACACAGAACAGATGTCTCCAAAATAAAGGATCAATTACTCCACCTTGAAAGTAGATAGGACAAAGACCAAGTTGTGTTTGATTTGTGTTTTCTGCACACAAAATTTTTAAAAGAATGTCTTAAACTTTGTGGGTTTTTTCTATCTTATTTCTATTGGCTCTTTTGTTCCTTCATGTTTTCTGAATGACACACCTTCACATTCAGTTGATATTAAAAGCCCTGCCAGAAGCAGTGGCCAGAGCAGTCCGAGCCACTTCTTGATTTTGTCCTTCTGTATCTCAAGAACAACAAAAAACTAGTCTTTAAGAACAGTTCAAATGTCGGCAGGCAGGCAGGCGTGTTGCTTTTCATAAACCACATGTCTGCATGTTACTCTTTCTCCTCCTTTCTGGGATTTGACTTCAAAGTCTGCTTTCCCTATTCTTTGTCCATTTGCCCCAGTCATTTCTTACATTTGTATACACATATGACTTCATTTAAGCTTCAAAACAACCCTGTTAGGTATTATTACCCTACCTTCATAGATACAGAAAAATAAAATCAGAGTTACTTCTTGGAGTTGCACAGGCCTAAGTGGTAGGGCTAAGATTCCAAACTTTTTGCAAGATATAATTGAGGAATGACACAGATAGATCCCTAAGTGTGCATCCCTGGATTTTTCCCAGGGCTTTGAATGGTTGTTGCTCTGGTATTAATATTTTTTATATTGTTTTGTGGTTTTTTTTCAATAGGGCACTTGTGACTGGGTGACTCACTGGGGTTACTTTTTTTTTTTTTTTTTTGTACAAGCATTTGGAATTCAGGGTGGTTTTGCTGGTTTGCTTGTTTGTTTTTGATAAAATTCTGAACCTAACCCTGGCACCAGTGTTTAATTCCCAGAGGCTAGTATGTGCATGCAAATATAGCTTCAGCTTCCAGAGATAACTTCCTATCAATTGAGCTATTTCAAATAATAGTCTATTAGCCTGCCAGAGAAAACCATATTGATATCATATTAAATCTAGGCTTTTGGATGGGGAAACACATTTTGTGATTCAATTCTAGAGAAGGAGAAAATAGAAATATGAAAATAATTACAAAATAAAATAGTTTCTCGAGTTTTAAAGTTATTTTATAAATCCTAAGTGGATAGTTCTAATAGTTCCACAAAAACAGGTCACAACTGACAAGCCAGAAGCCATGACTTGGGCTTGGGGTAGACATTTCAGTACCATAAGAAGCTCTGTGCAGATATGATTAAGTAAAAATTCTAGATTCAACATTAAGCAGAAAATATAACCAGGACAGCAACTGCTAATGTGCCAACTACACATATTAATAGTTATATATTGGAGGGAGAGTGTGCTAAATTGCCAAATCTGGAAAGAAAATGCCTACTTTGTTACCTCTTAAGTCATTGAGAAGATTCAATTGTTCTCATCTTTGAATAAAAGGATATTAACTGCAAGAAAATTTACTTAGACAATAGCATGCATTCTTGGATATGGTAACACAATTTAATAAGTGAGTATTTTAGGATCCTGTTTTCATACATTAATTGTTCTATAGTCTCTTCCTAAGTGGAGGAGAACTTGGCATGATAGTACCACATTACCAGGTTTTATATATAGATTTGGACATAATTTTAGACAGATATCTACCCCAAAATGGCTGCATTTAGAAAGTTATTAGGCAAAGGCTGCATAATATGACGGTGGTTCTCAGTGGCTAAATTACCATTTAAAAATTAAGTAAGCAAGTTGAAATGCTATTAATACCATTACCTACCTGATGCATTGTGATGCTGAGGTATTATGTGATTTATTGGGATCACATTTTCTATCCATTTTAATCAGACAAGTTCTATCCTGGCACATGTTATATAATCTCAGCTTTCATATTTTTTTTTATTTCATTATATTATGGGGGTACAAATATTGTTAGGATTAC